>JAWWNH010000049.1:7602000-8302500 GCA_034641385.1 Darevskia mixta | reverse complement strand
AGTTCTTTCTATCAGCCAGTTTGTACATTTTGCAATATTAAGTGGTACAAGTCCAGGGAAACAAGTGTAAGCTTTACACTTTAAGCTGAGTAGGGTGATGTCCCAGAAACAATCCTGTAGCTCATTAGATTCCTCACCAACCATCTCGCTGCTTTAGTACCTGAGAGAGGAGGGAACTGACCCAGATAACTTGAAGGTTAGAGGGAATCACTATGAAACCCCTCAACACAGAGGGAACACACTTGATGTAATATAACCACAGTCTGACACAACCACAGTCTGACACAACTGCTGCAGTGATTACTCCCAAGAGACTGCGATCTACTCATAGAGTTAAAAACTGGCAGCATTATCTACCCCCTTTTGGGGGTTCGGGTCAAAGTTATTGGGTTTTTTCAGGGAGGAGGTAAAATGTTGAGCTTTTTTAAGGGGAGCCACAGTTGTTCAGCTTCTTTGGGGGGGAGCCAATGATCTACCAGTGATCTACCGCAGATGTCCAGTGATCTACCGGTAGATCACGATCTACCTGTTGGACATGCCTGGATTACACTACACAAATCCATAGCCCCACACCTTGTCCTAAACCCCTGGCAGATTTGGGCTGGAACACAAGGAGATAGTGGGTTCTAAATATATGCATCACAGTCCTGAGTTATTAACACCATCTCCCAATATATTGATTAGTACTTTCTGCTTCAGCTGATTAACTGGGTAAAAGAACCAAACATCAGTCATCAAGGTAGAAAGAAAGGAAAATGAGAACCAACTTAAAACTTATTGGGAAAAGCCCACTCAGCCTTACAAATATGTGGAAAAGGTATTGAGTCTGTAGGCATTTTGGCAGGAGCAGAAGCCGGGAGAAATAAGAAGTTTGAGAGATGGTCTCAACCATTAGTTTTCCATATTTATATTCCATTGCAAAATTATGTCCTCTGACCTGCCCAGGAAGCACTTGCTTGTTTCACTCAGAGACTGAAATGTCTGCTATCATTTTGATATAAAAGCAGGATCGGAATGGGAACCACTTAGAGCAAAGAGAACTTTCTATTCCCTTCTGCCCTCTTCTCATATATATTTTATCGGTTTCCAACTAATTATTTAAATGAGGAAATTGTGCTCACCCCCACTTCACCCTTAATTTACTTTGGAAGGAAGGGCAAAGAAGCCCATCCGTGTTTTGAAGAATGCAGGCCAGTTTGGGAGATGATGTATAAGTTATAGGGTCTAAAAGTTCAACTCAAAATCTTTTCTCTGCACATTAAAATGCAAAATTTACTGTTACAGTGACATTAAAATCTAATGACAGATGTTTATTCCATGTATGTGAAATCATATTACTGGTGACATGAACACTACTTGCAGTTTAAGCCAGAAATTGGTCACCAATCTGCAAATATGTTTTGCATAGCACTTGTGATGGGAAGTCTCTCTCTGTCTTCCTCCCCGCACCCACCCACCCGCCCACTCAAATCATAATGTTGGTTGCACTATATTACATTGCTTAAAATTTTTAGAAGGCTGGAATTTATCTCAAACAGCCCCCTACCCACTGAGAGATTTTTAAATCTTACATTTTTAAGTGAGCAAGTGAAGTGATATTGATTTTTTTTAATTGCATCTAGGTACCTCCAACTTTCCTCTGAGGAGATGAAGGCATCATACATGGCTCTACTAGCTTCATTTTTTATTCACAACAACCCTGTGAGGTAGGTTACTAAGAGATAGTGATTGGCCCAAGATCACCCAGTGAGCTTCATGGTTGAGAACTGAATTTGGGTCTTCAAGTCTCAGTCTGCTAGTGAAATCACTGACTACATCACACCAGTTCAACCACTTTGATTAGTCCTTAATTAGTCCTCAAGCATTCAGATTTATTGCGGGATGAGATTTCTTGGATTAGAGCTGGGATCCAGATGTTATTTGACTCTAGCTTCTCTCTGCTGCAACAAGCGTGGCCAATGGATCAGGGATGATGGGAATTGTATTCCAACAACACTGACCATGGAGAGCCGCAGGTTTCTTGTCCTTGGACTACAGCTTGCTTTGCCAGATGCACAACGGGTTATAAGCGGTGTGTGCATTTATCTAGAGTTTATCTATCTATATCCATGGCACAGAGATATTTTTCCTTTATATATAGTAGAGGCCCAACCAGGGGCAAAGGAAGGCTAACCGGCCCTCGGGGCGGGGTGTCGGGGCGGGGCAAACCGCCCAGTGGTGCATGTGTGTGCGCGGTACGTCTGACGCATGCGCGGCGGCACTATGTACAGTGCATGCGTCATATGTAGAAGCACTGTGCATGTGCCGCTGGGTGGTTTGCCGACGACACCACTCGAGCGCCGTATGGATGGTGGCAGGATCCTCTGCTTGTGGAGGCCGTGGCGGGATCCTCCGCATGTGGCTGCGGCGCCGTGATGGCGGCGGCTTGTGCCGCCGTGCCTGGGGGTAGAGGAATGAGCTTCCCGTGGGGTGCCTTCTTGTCACCCCCTCAGAGATGGCACCTGAGGCGGACCCCCCCCAGCCCCTTCCTCCGCTACTAGGCCCAACCAAAATACAAAGAGCCAAAGGGATGTGACATTTCTATGCAGGGCTCAAATGTATACAACATAACTCCAGAGAGAAAAAGGCTAAGTTGAGCAGTTGTGTATCCAGAAAATGACAATACGGGGCGGCCATTTTAGGTACATCCAACTGATGCTCAATAATCGATGCACAGGTCCTTTGGGACCCAGAAGAAGCCAGAATAGGGTTGGGACACATTTATACACACTCCTCTGACACACACGGAGGCCGGGAATGAAACTCCCGCACCAAATGGATATCGCCTGTATTGAATCTACAGTTTCTTAGTTGAAATAGGTATACTCTTGCATTCCTGCCTCAACAAACAGACTCCCAAAGTTCAAGCACTCAGTACAAGAAGAAGCATTAAGTAAAGAATAGCTGTCTGAGAAAGTAAAGCAAATGAAAGCTGCTTCTGGGTCTTGGGCTCTTTTATACTCCTAACAGGATTCACAAGGCTCTTATATAACCCAGATCATAAACTACTATTGTTAAGCTCTCCAGTCAAAAGTGCTGCCGATCTTTCATTTGCCCTCCAGCTTCTTAAAAGAGAAGGAAGAGATGATATCTATAGGGGTTAGGACATGTTGCTGAAAAATTGAAAAGCAACAGTTTTTGCTGAAAATTTACATCTGTCATGATCCGATAGTACAGGCTATTATGGGGGGGGGGGGGAATAGCATAAGTTCTAAAGCAGGAACCTCTTTGGCTGTCAAGACGGCAATATTCAAGACTAGCAAAATGCCTGTCACTATAAAAGGCAGGAACATGTAAAAGGGGTGAGCTTGGCTATTGCAAGAGATGTCGTGCAGAACATTCCTGTGGGCTCTGCATATGAGTCAAGGGTTGCCCAGTGGAAAGGTAGGAGGGCAGGTCACAATAAATATCTCTAATATAAGCTATTTTGTTCCCCAATATAAACTGTTTTCTTTCCCAAAGACTGAATGGTAACAATTCACTGAGATGAACAGGGAGTAGATAGCTCGATCCGATTTCTTCCTTCAGTAACCACAGCGATTTCAACCAGTGAGAATCAAACTCACACCAATTGGCATCTTTCTACTTTCATCAAGTACCCTCCAGGAGAAGTATGGGAGGAAGGAGGATCAGTAGAGAATGACAGCAACCATCTGTTTGGAGGCATCATTGGTTCTCAGTAAATAGCAACACTAAGGAATTCAAGTAAATAGTAACACTAAGGAATTCAAGTCCACTAATTTTGCTTAGCGGCTCCTAGTTTCTAGTTCATTTTGTTCCCTTTCAAAACAGAGGTCACAACATGGTACAAAATCCTTGTATAACTGCTTAAGGGGCAACATATTAAGATTTAAAATAACGGTAGATAGCCGTGTTGGTCTGTCATAGTCAAAACAAAATAAAAAAATTCCTTCCAGTAGCACCTTAGAGACCAACTAAGTTTGTTCTTGGTATGAGCTTTCGTGTGCAATGCATGCACACTTCTTCAGATACCTGAAGAATCTGAAGAAGTGTGCATGCACACGAAAGCTCATACCAAGAACAAACTTACCCTATATACTCGAGTATAAGCCTAGTTTTTCAGCACATTTTTTTGTGCTGAAAAAGCCGCCCTCGGCTTATATTCGAGTGAGGCAGGCAGTGGCTCCTATGAAGCTTTTCCAGGTTTTTTGTGGTAAAATTGGGTGCCTCGGCTTATATTTGGGTCGGCTTATACTTGAGTATATACGGTAGTTGGTCTCTAAGGTGCTACTGGAAGGAATTTTTTTATTTTGTTAAGATTTAAAATGTTGGACGTCTCTTAGTACATTGAGCTTGAGCTTCCACAGCCACCGCCCACCATTGGCAGCAACAGTAGCAGATATATTCTAGCTAATGATCACATTTAATTTTCTTGTTTAATTATGCTGTTTTAAATGTGTATGTTATATTTCACTTCCTTTAGTATTGTTTTTTTGTTGTTGAAATGTTTAGGATAATTTTTTTTGTTACATTTGCTGCATTTAATGTGCATTCTGTAGTTGACCTCCTTTGTAATGTTTTATTTTTAAACCCTTAGGCTGATATTTTTGTTTGCTGTTAATGAAGTTGCTTTGAATGTATACTTTACATATGACTTCCTTCAGGAATGTTTTATTCTGGATTGTTTAATGTGTTGTAAACAGCTTTGAGATTTTTCTTCAAAATATAAAGCGGTATGGAAATGAAATGAAAAATAATAATAAACAATGATTGCGGTAGTGCAATTTAGCTTCCCTTTATGAGTTTGTGAGTCCCTCTAATTTAGAGGAAGCTTACAAGACAATGAGTGGAATAAAATCAGATTGGTGAGAAAACATAAACTGTCAGGATAGGTCCCAAATAAAGCTGAGGCCATAATTTCTGAAGAAATGTCAGGAATGCTTAATCACAGGCAAAGTTATATCTGATATAGCCAGAAAAGCCAAAGAAACATAGAAAGCTACATGGTACAGCTGTTGGATCAGCAATTATTTGCCTTCAACGGAAATCTAACCCTTATATAAATTTATGTCCTACGTGCCCCCCGCCCCCATTAATGTTGTCCTAGTTTGTAACACTGATATAGGTTGCAACACTTATAAAGCAGCAGACATTGTAGAATGTACAATGTAGAATTGTAGAATGACTATATGTTCAGGTAGGGCTTTTTTTTCAGCCGGAACTTGGTTCCCACACCTCTCAGGTAGGCGCCATTGCCATTATAAGAGAAAAGGGGAGGTGTTCATGGTGAGTTCCGGCACCTTTTTCAATAAAAATAGCACTGGGTTCAGGTTATAATGCTGGGAAATATTAATTATGGTGGAAACTGCAAAAGGCTCTCTAGGAAGGAATGGAACTCCTACCAGTGGAATATTTAGGACTTGGTTGCAGCAGCAATGTGGCGAGTCTGTGGTGCACAGTGCAACATGCCAGCAGAAGCACTGGTATGCTGCAGCAACTCGAGTTAGGTCTGCCTGCTGTTTGGATACTTTCTCGTTTTGTTGACTTTGTCATGATAGCATTTTGGTGGAATTTTAGACTAGCAGGCTGGTTTAGTGAGAACTGGGTTGGATCTCAAATCTGACACCATCAATTCATATAATTAATAGTTCTTGGCTACAGTAAAGGTAAAGGGACTCCTGACCTTTAGGTCCAGTCATGACAGACTCTGGGGTTGCGACGCTCATCTCGCTTTATTGGCCAAGGGAGCCGGCGTACAGCTTCCAGGTCATGTGGCCAGCATGACTAAGCCGCTTCTGGCAAACCAGAGCAGCGCACGGAAACGCCGTTTACCTTCCCACTGGAGCGGTACCTATTTATCTACTTGCACTTTGACATGCTTTTGAACTGCTAGGTTGGCAGGAGCAGGGACCGAGCAACGGGAGCTCACCCCATCGTGGGGATTCGAACCGCCGGCCTTCTGATCGGCAAGCCCTAGGCTCTGTGATTTAACCCACAGCGCCACCCGCGTCCCTTGGCTACAGTAGCCACTGCTTAAATAAGCACCTCTTAGTTTTTTGACTTGAGATTACATTAATACCCAAACACTCTCATTGCGGCAGCTAGACTGGTGACTGGGAGTGGCCGCTGGGACCACATAACACCGGTCCTGAGAGATCTACATTGGCTCCCAGTACGTTTCCGAGCACAATTCAAAGTGTTGGTACTGACCTTTAAAGCCCTAAATGGCCTCGGTCCTGTATACCTGAAGGAGCGTCTCCACCCCCATCGTTCAGCCCGGACACTGAGATCCAGCGCCGAGGGCCTTCTGGCGGTTCCCTCATTGCGAGAAGCGAGGTTACAGGGAACCAGACAGAGGGCCTTCTCGGTAGTGGCGCCTGCCCTGTGGAACGCCCTTCCAGCAGATGTCAAAGAAATAAGCAGCTATCCTATTTTTAAAAGACATCTGAAGGCAGCCCTGTTTAGGGAAGTTTTTAATATTTAATGCTGTATCGTTTTAATATTTGATTGGAAGCCGCCCAGAGTGGCTGAGGAAACTCGGCCAGATGGGCGGGGTATAAATAATAAATTATTATTATTATTATTATTATTATTCCTCTTTCTCACTTGCTGTGTGTGCTTAACGCCAGTCTCCTATGATGTCTAGAGTGACCATATATCATACTTACCACAATTAGTTAAAATGATGCAATGATTTCCATCTTATTGGTATCCCAGACTTTGCAGAGATGTTTATTGATTTCTAAGCAACAGGTACTAATGCATTCATAATAAAGCATAGCCTCCCATAGGACATGCTTTAATTCAGGCATTTTACAGCTAGGCGGAATATTATTCCCA
This sequence comes from Darevskia mixta, assembly GCA_034641385.1. Lineage (NCBI taxonomy): Eukaryota > Metazoa > Chordata > Lepidosauria > Squamata > Lacertidae > Darevskia > Darevskia mixta. The sequence goes on along the minus strand of JAWWNH010000049.1, from coordinate 8,295,660 downwards.
CATTAAGAATGTTAATTCACCATGAGATAAATCTTTAGCTTAACTACTTCAGTATTGATAATCTCAAATAACTATGACTGCAGGTGTCAACAGTAAAACAGCAAGGGCAAAATTATTTATTTTAAAGAACCACGGATTCCATTTTCTGAAAATTAATTGCCTGAGCTACATAGAAATTCTGTCAATTTATAGTCCATGGCAGTCCTGTTTACTTGGTAAGCAGGAGGTTCTTCTGAAACTGGCCAAATCATTCAGTGGGTTAGATCCAGACTTAGTCATGCATGGAGCATATTTTTAGGTGCCAGGCAAAAATATTCCTCTTCTCCCAGGTCTTTGGCTAATTAAACAATCTATGGCCTTTTAAACTGGTGTGTGGGTGTGTTTGTTACTACGCTATGTATTTTTTGTGGTTTTATATTGTATAGAAATTTAATAAATAATAATAACGGATTGCTAACAGTGACTGAATTAAATCCCGATAAACGCCTCAACTGCCAATGGATGGAATGGTGCACATTACTTCCCAGGGAACTCTTCTGTCCTTATTATTTAACATTTAATTCATAGGTGTGGAAACAATGAGAACAAATGCTTTCCCCACAGTGCTCCAGAAAGAAAGTCATAAAAAGAACAACGGTACATAAAAAAGGCCTTTAAGTGGATGCAATATGCAGATCCTAATGTACAGACGAAGGAGTCCTGGGAATATAGCCAGGCAGAACTGAATGAATTTCAGCCATAAAGATATTTGCCTAGAGTTTTGCTCCTTTTGTTTGTCTTCTCTTGTGGATACTCAGTATGTGTATCCTAATGAGGTAAGGTCTTGGCATACAACAGGCAGGCATAATAAAGCACTGTAATAGTGGCTTTGTCTGCATCTTAGCAGAATAGGTTTGCCTGATATGGTTCTTTCCCTGTAGATGATGCTTCTGAAACAACCCCTAAGGGGATTTCTCTTAATGCACTCATGCTAGAGTGACTCACCACCAGCTTTCCTGCTGTTTATGAGTTCTTTCCTTCACGCTCTTTAATAGCTCTCTCCCCAGCTCTCTCTGTTGTCCAACCTCAGAAGACCTGTTGTCTGAGGACAGCGAAAGGAGCCAAGGCAGCAGTAGCATAACGAACCATCTCAGGTGCAGGATGCAGGGAATTAACAGAAGGTCTGCCTCTGTGCCAGCCGAATGCAGGCTAAACACTCTCCACTTTCATTGGATCCTTCTATGAATAGCTCCCTCTCTTTGTTTATCATGCTAATTAATTCGGATACATATCCGTGTTGCTAAGGTCCACCTGCATGGATGCATTAGGGACTCAACTGCACTCAGAAAAGGTGCCTTGCTAGGTTGTGCTGAAAGCAGCTTAGTCCAACAGAGAGCTCACAAGGAGATTATAATACTGGTAGTCCCTAGTGTCTGCTAATCAGCAGAACATGAAGGCTCAGTTTAGTTGCTATGAAGAATTGCCCTTGTGTCTCATAAGCTTACATCTTCTTTCGACAACTAGACGGGCTTGTGTAGGACTTGCTCCCAGGCCCCCTTGTACCCAAGGGTTCAATTCAGATATGCTTAGAGTAAAGGTAAAGGGTAAAGGGACCCCTGACCATTAGGTCCAGTCGTGTCCGACTCTGGGGTTGCGGCGCTCATCTCACTTTATTGGCCGAGGGAGCTGGTGTACAGCTTCCAGGTCATGTAGCCAGCATGACAAAGCCACTTATGGCGAACCAGAGCAGCACACGGAAACGCCGTTTACCTTCCCGCTGCAGCGGTACCTATTTATCAACTTGCACTTTAACATGCTTTCAAACTGCTAGGTTGGCAGGAGCAGGGACCAAGCAACGGGAGCTCACCCCATCACGGGGATTCGAACCGCCGACCTTCTGATCGGCAAGCCCTAGGCTCTGTGGTTTAACCCACAGCACCACCCTCGTCCCACCATGCTTAGAGTAGTCCACTTGAAATAATTACTAAATTAAGCCCCAATGATTTCAGTGCTAAACATGAGTAAGGCAACACCCAGATCCCAGGGTTCTTTGGGGGAAGCCATTACTTTTAAAATAGTGTAAGAGTGCTTTAACCATATAGTGTGGGTGGTGACCACTATAACAATAAACCTTGCATTTGTGTCACTTTCCACTGTGCCATGAAACATTCAAAGCACCGATTCTAGAGATTACCTTATATCCCTAAGCGTTTCCCAAAGTTCCTTTTCCTGCCATTTTCACCATTCTGTAATCAAAAGTTCACTGAAATGTTTCTGAATCTCTGCAGCCTTCAATTTCTTCTCTTCATTTTCCCCATGAAGGCTATTTTTTTACTATAAAGAAAGATCAGTCAGACCAGGCAGCAAATTCCACAAGCTGAGCATCATTTGTGTTGCAAGATAAATGAATAAAAATGAACAGTCAGAGATGGGAACCAGTCAAAAGATGGGAAATGGGGGCATGGGAACCTGTGTGCAGTCATAACTTCTCACATCAAGTAACAAAGATGTCAAAACACTGATCCCATCTCCCATCTCTACCTTGAATCTATTTGGTCTTGAATCTACACCTTTCACTCTCATCATAGTTGTTTTGTGAACCTTTGGGTATGTTACGACCTATCTTCTCCTTATATAGAAAATACAGTGGTACCTCGGGTTACATATGCTTCAGGTTACATACACTTCAGATTACAGACTCTGCTAACCCAGAAATATTACCTTGGGTTAAGAACTTTGCTTCAGGATGAGAACAGAAACCGCGCAGCGGAGCCACAGCGGGAGGCCCCATTAGCTAAAGTGGTGCTTCAGGTTAAGAACGTTTTCAGGTTAAGAACGGACCTCCGGAACGAATTAAGTACGTAACCAGAGGTACCACTGTACTGTGCAAAGTACATGCCATAATCATGTTTCCTAGATACCCCCCCCCCAAAAAAAACACTTTAAGAGCATTTTTAAAGGATTATAGCAAATATCTGTGGGAAACTGTCAACTGCCACAAGAAACAATTTGTTTAGTTTTACGCATAACTTATTTCAAGTCGCCATCCTCAAATCACTTATTCTAGCCCAGTCTTACTGAATTCAATACTGCTCCAAAGTACAAACAAACTCTCAATTAAAAAAAAACTTGTTTCAAACTTTCAATTGCATTTACTATATAACACACACACACACATATACATACAAGTTTATCTTTGGAAAGGCAAAGAAACCTCTCTCTTTTTCGTATGCCAATATGCGTAAGGAAAAAAAAAAGTAAGAGTCCAAATGTCATGAATAATTGTCATGGCTAGAAAAGTTAAGCATTGATATGGAAATGAAGTCTCATATTTCTAAATAAAAGCTTGGCACAAGGATTAATTCATACAGACCATCAATGTGATTAACTAATCCAGTCTTTGTGTCTGCACTGGAGGGTGTTTTTTTTTTTCATCTTTACTTAAAGATTGGTAATGCAATCGCTCTTGATAATCAGCAATGCGGCTTCTTCACATAATACTATAATAAGGACATTTTTGCATACAGAGCAAATAATTGACCTGTGCTTCCACTCAGTGCACATCAGTCTGTGACAGGGGTGAGGGGAAGAATCCAGCGGGCAGACTGAATCCTGAGTCTCCACTCCACCCCTGTGGGCTACTTTCAAATATGCCACCTATCAATCACCTGGCACCAGAGAACAGAAACCGGGCAGCCGCAGCGGGAGAAATCAGCCGCACTTGGTGTTTCAAGCGGTGTTAGTTATATTAATAGTCAAGCAGGAGTAATATAAAACAAAGAACTTTCTTTAAACAAGCACCCATCAAACTGCTAACCTTTTCTGTCCTGCCTGATCTGTCTCTATACTGTTTGTGCCCAGTCAATTCCTGTTAGTGGTTCCTCCCTCTATGTCACCAAGTGTCTCTCCCTGACTGCTGTCCTAACCCTCTTACTTAGTTCCACGTACATTGATACGTGGGACGCGGGTGGCGCTGTGGTCTAAACCACTGAGCCTCTTGGGCTTGCTGATCAGAAGGTCAGTGGTTCGAATCCCTGCGACAGGGTGAGCTCCCCTTGCTCTGTCCCGGCTCCTGCCAATCTAGCAGTCCGAAAGTACACCAGTGCAAGTAGATAAATTGGTACTACTGTGGTGGGAAGGTAAACGGTGTTTCCATGTGCTCTGGTTTCCGTCACGGTGTTCTGTTGCGCCAGAAGCGGTTTAGTCATGCTGGCCACATGACCTGGAAAGCTGTCTGTGGACAAACGCCGGCTCCCCCGGCCTGAAAGTGAGATGAGTGTTGCAACCCTATAGTCACCTTTGACTGGATATAACTGCCCAGGGGTCCTTTACCTTTTTTACCTTTTTACACTGATACACTGGGGAGCTCTCTTTGGGGAATTCCCAGGTACAACTGATCCCAAAGGGGCTTGCAATCAGGACCATTTAGCTCATGGGTAGGCAAACTAAGGCCCAGGGGCTGGATCTGGCCCAAACGCCTTCTAAATCTGGCCCGTGGATGGTCTGGGAATCAGCGTGTTTTTACATGAGTAGAATGTGTCCTTTTATTTAAAATGCATCTCTCGGTTATTTGTGGGGTATAGGAATTCGTTCATTATTTTTTTCAAAATATAGTCCGGCCCCCCACAAGGTCTGACGGTCATTGGACTGGCCCCCTGCTGAAAAAGTTTGCTGACCCCTGATTTAGCTGATCGGTGGCAACTGCAGGCCCCACTATCATCAGGGATTGGCCGCAGGAGTTCATAATCGGAAACTCCCAAGTGCAGCCCATCCCAGAGGGACTTGCAGCCACTGGCAATTACTGCTGACTGCAAGCCATGCTTTTGTGAGCTCAGATGAGCAGCTCCTGCAGTGGACCCAATCCCAGCAGGGGGTGCATTTGGCACCAAATTTAAAATACAGTGAATACTTGTGAGTAAGCATGCAACGCAATGCGTCAAGATTATGCATTGCTTTGTACGCTTAAAATTGTTGTATGGCAAGCTTAATAATAAAAAAATATTTCAGCTGTTATTGGTTAAAGGGCTGTATTTAAACTTTAGTATCAATTTAGTTGCAGTGAAGCAAGCTGCAATTTTCTTGAAAATCCCAGTAGTATACACACAGCTGGCTGGAGGTTCATTAGGAAAATTAACAAAAGCAGACAGGCAATTACCCCCCCAAAAAACCCAACTCTCCTAGCAGATATTTTTGGGTGAAGTAACTGCCCTCCATTTCCTTGTCACTGCATGAATAACTACAATTTTGTAGGAAAAAGCAATTCCCCCCCTCCCCAAATTATACAAAATAAGGTCACTTGAGAGATTTCGGCTGCAAATTTTCGAAGCCCTCTCCAGTAAGTTTAATAAAAGTACAGTTCACTGAGCCAAAGCATAATAGACACAAGCCTTCAATAAAATCATGATTATTTTAAGCTTCTTGAAAGTGAACCAAGAGGGGAAATGGTAGCAATTAACTTTCCTCTATTATTTCCTTATATTTTATATTACATTACATTTTCTTTCTCTTTTCTTTTTAATTATCCACTCTGAACTAGGGATAGAATAGTCTAGATCCATACACATCCCATGCCTGTAAGTGGCCCCAAGCAAGCCCATCCTGTTCTGGATCTGTGAAGATGTTTTACAGGGCCTAAAAATACTTCAAAAGAAAAAAGAAAGAAATTTTTCCCCAACAAAAAATGTTTAGGGTTAGTCTCATTTTGGCTCAAGAAAATCACCATTTTATAGTTCAGATCAGGAAAAATAAATACAGTAAGTCAGGCATAGGCAAACTCCGGCCCTCCAGATGTTTGGGGCTATAATTCCCATCATCCTTGACCACTGGTCCTGGTAGCTAGGGATGCAGTAAGTGGACAAAAGTACAAAGAACATGCATTATATTACACAACTGACAGCTCACAGTAACTTCCACATTGGCATCATTCACTTTACACTTCTTTGCTGGCTGTGATGATGAAAAATAGTAATTTTCCTACCTATATTGAAATACTGCTCCTCAGTGAGGCCAAACTTTCATCAGTAAAACACAACACATCCACATTCCACACTGCTTCACACATTAAACGCTCACTTCCATCTGAGACTCAGGAAACACTGTGACAGGGAATGAGGCCGTCATCGGGGGTAGCAACAGAATTGACGATTCACCATGCTAGAGAAGAAACTAATTTTTTAAATTTTTTTTAGTTTCTTCTCCAATTAAATTCACAAAACATTTAGGGGTACGCGTACCCCTGCATCCCCAAGGAAAAAAGCTAAAAATTATGAATAGAAAAAAACATTTATCTATTTTAGAAAGAAATGTAGGTACTACTTAACAGATGCTACGGGGACTACTTTGTTCCTTCCTTCCTGTTTAACAGGAACACCTTTACAGGTGATCCAGCTGCCTCTTCTTACATTCTTGCCCTCCTTCCTTTCCCTCTCCTTGTTCACTCCACTTTCTGTTCAGCTGCTCAGGTGCCAATCCAAGCCTTCAAAAGCACACCGTGCTGAAAGAGGAAGTGGGAACCAATTTATTTGTCTTTTCAAGGTTACCACCCTCATCACCTCAAGATGAAGAAGGCAGCAAGGAGTGGGTCTTAAAACACTTGGTGGTTGCAGACGGAAGTCCTCAGTGGTACCATGATGGTACTTGGTAATTCCTATATCCTGGTATACTCTGGGTTTTGGTTGTTTCTTTGGCAGAAATAAATTGTTAGTATTTACAGGTCAGGTCCTCAACTACACTCAGCATAAGTTTACTGGTGCATCGACCCAACACATTTAATATAACTTCAACAGATTAATAATAGTTAGTTTCAGTGCAGTTTTTCCTAGAAAAACCGGTGCCGGTACTACGTACTGTTGAGTACCACCAGGAAAAAAAGCCCTGGTTCATGAATACAGGAAATAATTTATTTCAGTCATATTTTCACTTTAAAATACCATAAAAACTCATTGTAATTGTAAAAATGCAATAATAAACATAGGTTCAGTGGAGTTAAAATATATATTAAAGTAATAGTAAAGTGGCTTCATTGAAAAAATCATTATCTTGAGTGGCAATGGCTTTTTCTTTCCCACAGCATGTCAAGAGGTATTTAACTTCTCCCATCAAACTGACTGTCTCCATTTCAGATTTTCATAGTGCAAAAATATTTCTTCCAGGCCTGAATACATGTCAAAGAAGAGTTTCTAACAGAAACAATTTGGTCTGTGCTGAGAGAGCTAAACCTTCCCCTGAGCACTTTAACCTATATATGGAAATGCTATCACAATTTTTCTAAGGCTGCAGTCGTATACAGTTTCCTAGGAGTAAGTCTCACTGAACACAGTGAGGGTGGGGAGGAGGCAGTGAAACACTAACTTCAGCACAAACATGCACAGCGTTGCGTTATTAATGCGAAGAAGAGCCAGGGGTACAGAACTGGATTTTGACCTCACTTTGGAGCTTTAGTGTGTAAATTCTGACTAACTCCATTACTTTCAACCAGGTATCTTTTTCTGTTTATCTTCACAGACAAATGTTCCCATAGCAACAGTAAAATTGTAATTATATGAACCTGTTTCGGTTCAAAGCCAGAGAAATTAAAAAGGTAAATCTTTCTCCTTTTGTGTACATCTGGTATTTTCCTAGTGCTCTGTCCCATTCTTAAGCTAAGCAACAGGGGAGTATGCAATTTTTTGTATGTAATTTCTTTTTCTTTAATAAAAACCTTAAACAAATGAAACCCCTTCATAGTTCTTTGATGCAAAGTTAAGGCAATTGTGGTGATAAGGTGGGTGGGATGTTGAAAAGTAATTCAAGCAATGTGACAGGTTAATATACAGCATAGTTATTTATCTAGGAATGTTCAGCAAATACCAGCTAAAACTCTTGTTTTGAGTTCTCTGGCACAGGGGAGCCTTTTTTCTTCGCTTGTTTCCTACAAAAACGTGGCCGTGGTTTGCTGTTTATGAAAACTTGGAAGTGCAAATGTGTCTATCCATCAATTAATTATTATGCTAAGAGTGTTACAGCAGCCCTGTTGCTGAAGTTCAGAATCGGCATGTTCATAGCATGAACTTCCTAATTTGGAAATTGTGCACTTTTCTGAAGTTTGGGCTCACTTGTCAGGAGCTCTTGTCACATCACGTCTGCCCCTGCACCCTTTAGATAAAGCTCACCTGTTGGAAGTAGCAAAAAGAGGAACTAGTGTTGCGGCCTTAATTTAGGGTGTACTCTATCATACCAAACAGCCCAGTATTTCAATACCAGCCCAGTATTTCAAGCTGGGTCTGGTTTGGTGTCCTGCTGCTTGCCTGGTGCTGGAAAGTGGTCAGCGGGGTCTTGTTTATTTTCTTTTTTTAAAAATGTGACAAGCTTCCTTGTTACTCAGACAGTAGATACCCATTTTTGCATTGCACTGAACACAGATGCAAGTTCTCTACATGTGCACAAGTGCTTGTTTGAAAGTGCTTTTTGCCCTGGGTTCCTTTTGGAAAGAAGGGCAGGGTGAAAAAATGAACAAATAAATAAATCAAAGTAAAGAAGAAGAATAAAAAAGAGTGTACGCTTGTTGATTTGTACAGCTTAACTATTCCCAAACCATGGTTCAGTCAAGTGGTTACATGGCGTGTCTGTAAAAGTACAATTAAAAAACCATGCAGCATCTGCCACAATTGCTACATCAGGCAGAAAAATCTTTAGGGGTCCATCAAGACCCTCAGCAATTTTCAAGGTTTGGGGTACACTAGTATACACAGTTACACAGATTTACACACATTGAACATTACAGATGAAGAACGGTATGGCTGTACATCTCAGCTGCTTGTGTACAGAGGTACACAGATTCTACTCTTGTCGAGTGATACATGAGAACATCTCCTATATCAGGGTTTCCCAAACTTGGACTACAGTTTTTGGACTACATTTCCCATCATCCCTGACCACTGGTCCCTCCAACAACAGCTGCAGATCCAAGTTTGGGAAACCTTGCCCTAGATCATTGTACAGTCACCGTTACATGTTTGGAAGTGAGAAAGACAGGCACAAGGCAAGGCACCAGCTGTTTGGAAGGTACAGTTACATATAAAGTCCCTGGGTTTAATCCAGTCCTGGTTCTCCATACCAACTTTATTGGGTCTAGCAAATCTCAGTATTCCCTTTGTTTTCATATTACAGAGATTGGGCTGTAAAGCAAACATTGTCTCATTTTTGCAGTGCTTTACATGTCTATCATCGCCCTTGTTATCAATATAAGAGAACTGGCCAAATTTAAGAAAGGGTTAACTGACTGCTCCAGAGGAAGCAACAGTGCCGCTGAGAAAGATTTAGTAGCCATGGGATGATTCAGTAATGTGTTTTTTGTGAAACACAAAACGATATTTCATCTGAGGCTGTATTACAGGGAGATTGTATCAAAGATTCCCTGAAGAAATGATATTGCTTCAGCCTTGGAAAGAGGTCATCTGGAGAAATGTGCTGGGTTCTGGGCACCATAGTTCAAGAGGGACGCTGGAGAGCGAGAATGGAAAGAATAGGCAGATGAAGATAATAAAAGGCCTGGGAGGGAAATCTTATAAGGAATGTTGAAACAACTGGGTGGGGTTTAAAATGTATAGGAAGAAAAATGCTCAAATGGGGAATTTTATGATGTAAAATAATGTGAGCAAAAAGAAAAGACTAGGTTAATTAAAGGAAAATTAATAGGCATTATTTAAATGTAGGCTAAGCATTAGAAAAACTTGAAGAGGAACAGGATACATAGGGAGGCTTTGATGTTTTGAGAATTTAGAAAGCAGGTTAGACTGCTAGCCAGGTATCAACTGGGCAGATGATTTATTTGTTGCCTTCCAACTAACTGATTGCATAGTTAGCTGGAGCACCCATCCAGGATTCTCTCCCCCCACCCCATCCTTATACATATACCGTATTTTTTCACTCCATAAGATGCACTTTTTCCTTCCTAAAAAGTAAGGGAAAATGTTGGTGCATCTTATGGAGCAAAGACTCCCTGTAAAGCGAGAGGCGGGGGGCGGCGGGGGGCAGTAGTGGAGATGCTGCTTGTTCCTCCCCGCCGCCTCTGTTCGCAAAAACAGGCTTGTTTTTGTGAACGGAGGTGGTGGGGAGGATCCAGCAGCATCTGCTCCGCTGCCCGCCCCCGTCTCTCGCTGAACATGGCGAGAGGCGGTGGCGGTGGGGGGCAGGACCTAGCGGCCCGGAAGGGGAGAGCCGCCCTGACGCTGTGCTCGGCGCTAGCGGTTCTCTCCCCCCCATTGCTTTAAAGCCAGCTGGGGAGAAGGGACGGACCATAGTGTCCTCCCCTTCTCCCCAGCTGGCTTTAAAACAGCAACAAAGGGGTGGGGGAGGAAGGAGGAACGTTCCCCCATGCCCCTTTGCCACTGGTGGCGGTGGCTGCGGAAGAGGAACGTGCAGCCCAAAAGCTGCTTTCTCCCCCTCCGCAGCCGCCGCCAGGTTTGAGGCAGAATATTCCCCCCCTTGTTTCCCCCCTTTAAAAAATAGGTGCGTCTTATGGTCTGGTACGTCTTATGGACCGAAAAATACGGGTATATCTACGATGTGCAAGAATTCTCACGTGAACAAGAAGCAAGGATCTGGATATGTAGTGTGAGACCATTTGCACGTTCAAAAACAGATCCGCAAAAATTCAGGGCTGCATCCTGAAGTTCTAGCATACATACACTGCACAGTGGGCAGTGCCCAGTGGCATGAAAATGAGAATGTAAGCAGGTAGAGGATTATAGCCTTGGTCAGCAGAGCAAAAAGCTATTGCAGTGTTAATGTCTGCAAATTGGAGGATAATGTTCGGCAATATGGAGTGTCGGGTAGCTGCGGATTGGCCAGAGATCTTCGATGGAAGAATACAAATGTTTCCATGTCCCTTTTTAGTTCTGATATATTTAAAGGTATCTTTAGATTCAGAGGCATTATATGCAGCAGTTCTATTCTGTTCTGATAAATACTGCACTGATTTGGGGTGCCTTGAAGTGATTTATCTATCTGCATAGGAGAGCATACCCAATAGTTTTCCTGACTTCTGCGTCTGGAATGTTCATCAGTGCTTAAGTGGTTAAATGGCGGGCTCTGGTTAATGGCTTCTGGTTGTGCCTCAGGCTGTTAAAACCTTCCCCTATGGTCATTAATTCTCCAGGAAATGCCCTGAAGGTTGATCATTATTACTTAAATGGACAATTAGAGATTTACAATATACTACTGCCTGCTGAAAAATAATAGCAAGGTGGGAATCTTGTAGGTGTTGAGTGCACATACTAGTTAAAAACATAGCAGGCATTTTATGCCCAGATGTATCTCTTATTATCAATGCCCTTGAAATGTTTATTCATGTAATAATGTCTATGCCACCCATTAGTTTTCAGAGCTCCCGAGGTGGCAAACGAATAAGGAAATTAAATTAAATGAAGCCAGGAGTCCAGTAAAACAGATAATGTACTGGAACGGCTGGGCAAATAAAAAGGTCTTCTCGTGGACTGGAGCCAGAAAGGTGAGTGTCCCTGGGAAAGGCAGATCATAGATGCAGACCTCCAAGTGTCCCTTTTTCCAGGGAAAGTTCCGGATTTACAGAAGCTGTCCCAGTTTCTGATTTGATCCCAGAATGTCCCACTTTTCCTTAGGACATCCCTATTTTCATCTCAAAATGTTGGAGAATATGGAGTGATGCAACCCCTGAGCCAAGGAGATACCATATTTTTTCATGTTTAACACACCCCTATGTATAAGACGCCCCCTATTTTTGGGGACTCCTAATTAAGAAAATGGGAGGAGATTGCCCAGAGTTGTTGAGCTTTTTTGGGGGGGGGCAGAGTTGTTGAGCTTTTTTTAGGGGAAAAGCTCAACCACCAGACCTACACTGCTGCTAGCACGCATCACATTATCAATCTATCCTCTGTCCCATCGCCACTGATAATCTCCGCAGCAACCAATCACATCGTCCCCCCTAGGCACTATCCATGCATAAGATGAGCCCTCCCCTTTTAACATTATTTTTAGTAAAAAAAACGGCATCTTATACATGGAAAAGTATGGTAAGTAGCTATACAATTTTATAAAACATCTGAGGGCAACTCTGTATAGGAAAGTTTTTTGATGTTTAATATTTTATTCTGTTTTTATATATGTCGGAAGCCGCCCAGAGTGGCTCGGGCAACCCAGTTAGATGGGCGGGGCATTATTATTATTATTATTTTATTATTATTATTATTATTTTATTATTATTATTATTATTATTATTATTATTATTATTATTATAAAATAGGAGGTCCTTAATTCCATCAGAGAAATGTTGCAGGGTATGCAGAGGCAGCTCCACAGCAGTTGGGACTCCAATATAACAGTGTGTAGATCCAAACAGTGAAAATGTTCCAGGAGGCCTGTAGACGCCATGTTGGTGGTCAAGATTATCCCTGGACTAATTTGTATTTGCTGCAAGAATGAGATCCAATATGCTTATCTGCTTGCTTTGAAGTTGTGAAGCCTTAGTTTTGGTTCAGCTACTTGGGAGAGGAGAGGCTTCTGACACTGCCTGCCTGTCAGCTTCTCCCTTATCTGAGAGATGGATGAAAGACAGGAAGGGGTGAGTTAATTGGGCTACTGATGCCAGCTTATGCGGCTTGCCTTTTATATAAGTAATGCTTAACATACTCTTGCGAACAGTCATGACAAACGCTTGCCCTGACTCAAGGCAGCAAGACGTTGCAGGCTTTTGCAAGTTTACACTTTCTTCTGATAAAGCACTAGAACTAATCACCCTGGCCTTTTGGGAATCCTTCCTTGGTATTCTTAAGAAAAAGCTTGGATGAAAACACACAAATGAGTGAAGCATGTCCCCCTTCCTGGTTTTGTTCCTTTCACCCTCTTCTCAAGCAACTCCCTCTCCTTTGAGTGGGCAGAGGGCGGGGGGCTGTTGAGAAAGAGGAGGGTCTGCCACAGGTGGAGCAGGCCTCTCTATCCTCCGTTGGGGGGCATGGGATTTGTAATGATCCCTGCTTCCTGTGCCTGGGAGACTTTTCTCCCAGTTTCCATAGTAAGGTAAAAGGTAAAGGACCCCTGGATGGTTAAGTCCAGTCAAAGGCTACTATGGGGTTGCAGCGCTCATCTCGCTTTCATGCCGAGGGAGCCAGCATTTGTCCACAGACAGCTTTCCGGGTCACGTAGCCAGCATGACTAAACTGCTTCTGGCGCAACAGATGGAAACCAGAGTGCAAGGAAACGCCGCTTACCTTCCCGCCACAGCGGTAGCTATTTATCTACTTGCACTGGTGTGCTTTCGAACTGCTAGGTTGGTAGGAGCTGGGACAAAGCAATGGGAGCTCACCCCGTTGCAGGGAACCGAACTGCCGACCTTCCAATCGGCAAGCCCAAGAGGCTCAGTAGTTTAGACCACAGCGCCACCCATATCCCACACCATAGTAATCAGCATACTAGAAAGAAAGCTTAGCATCAGGGCAATGGCATCATGGTCAATACGAATATGTGCAGGCCCATGAAGAGCTTGTCTGAGGACCAACTTGTCTTGTTAGAATAAAGTTATAAACTGAAACAGTAAAGCAGCCAGTCCCTGGTGGGGGGCCCTGGTTGGCTTAGCCCTCCGAAGCTCGGGGCAAGTGTACCTGGCTGCTCCCTATCTCCTCATACAGGCCTGGGCATGTGTTTTCTCCTTAACCATTCCTCATATTTCTAATTGCTTTAACAGGGACGTTCTCTTACTCCCTGTGGATCACATCTCCTCTCCTATTGGAAAGGAAAAGAGGAGTAGCTTATTGAAAAGGCTTAGAGAATAACAAGGTGAGACGTCAAAGAGCTACAGTGTACCCCTTTCTAGTTCCGGGTCCTTTTATGCTTCTGCATAATGATATGTACTAATGCCATTAGGTGTGCAGGTGCCTAAATAAAAAGGGGGAAGGCATAATGCTTTCATGTTTCAGTAAAGCAGCAGGCTCAAATAATCCGTTAGATCCATGCGCTGAATACTAGAAATGTTATTTGTATTAAACATAAAGAAACTGTGATATTCTGGGAAGCTTAAATTTTCAGCTTTCTGTTTAATAAGCAATATAAAAAAGGTTAAACTTTTGTTCAGTCATGTATATTTTAACGTCTCCAGACATAAATTGAATAAATTATTTGCATATACTGCAGGATTTGCTAGACTCATGAGAATGCATCTAATTAGGTTATGGCTTACGTCCATGTTGAAATCAGTGAGTATTGACTTATCTATTTATGCTGTTCATCTCTAAAATGGAGATGTGAATAAAAGTAATATGCGCCAGACTGCTGCTTCAAAAAGCAAAGTCTAGAACATTGTTTGCTAGATCTCCCAGAACTGAATCAACACATCAGCATTTCATCCAGATGTATAGCTATGGGATGTGAAGCCTCTGAAGTATGGCTTTACTGATATTGCAGGCTGTTTTTTCAAAAATAAAATAAAAATGCGTTGCTTATATGGATAAATATAAGGGTCTGAGATATGCATTTCTTGAACTTTACGAAACCACTAATTGCTCCAGAGGTGATGGAGCACCTTTGTCCTATATTAAAGTGGTCCAGCGTCTCCACCCCCATCATTCAGTCTGAACACTGGAGGCTGAGCTCTAAGGGCCTTCTGGTGGTTCCCTCACTGCAAGAAGTAAGTTTACAGGGAACCAAGCAGAGGACCTTAAAGGATCTACACTGGCTCATAGTATGTTTCCTAGCACAATTCAAAGTGTTGGTGCTGTCCTTTAAAGCCTTAAACGGCTTTGACCCTGTATACCTGAAGGAGTGTCTCCACCCTCATTGTTCAGCCCAGACACTAAGGTCCAGCTCCGAGGGCCTTCTGGCGGGTCCCTCACTGAGAAAAGTGAAGTTAAAGGGAACCATCCTGGGGAACGCCCTCCCTTCAGAAGTCAAGGAGATAAGTTTACAACTTTTAGAAGACATCTCAAGACAGCCCTGTATTGGGAAATTTTAATCTTTTATTATGTTTTTATATGCATTGGGAGCCATGCAGAGTGGCTGGGGCAACCCAGTCAGATGGGTGGAGTACAAATAAGAATATTATTATTATTATTATTATTATTATTATTATTATTACCTGGTTTGAAAGGACAGTATTAAAGGAGGAGATGGACTAATCATTAGAGAAAGGGATACATAAACTGTACTGGTACCTGTTGAGGTTGGCCAAAATGGGTGGGGTATAAATATTATTATTAGGTTTATAAATCTCATGTACCCTATGTATGTGTAGTGTAGAAGACTATAATTTGTGTTTCTTTGGTTCAAGGTTCTAATGGCCACTACCACACTTATTTTTAGCATGTGGGTGGGTAGCAGGAATATCTTTTAATAGTACATTTATAAATAATGAGAACAGCAACATTCTGTTTTGAGATGAAATAACTTTTACTTAAACTGAAAATGGACTGTTAAGTATATCTGAAGAAGCTTCAAATGTTTCTTGGTGGAAGTAGCTTTGACACAAAAGACTGGGAGGTCTCCAGAGGGCCAGTTATGATGTATCTTCTTGTCAATAACCATGTTTTAGAGGGTGTGTGGGAAGACCTCTGAACACAAGACACCATCTCTTATGTCAATAGTGCAGACTTGAAAGAGTCCTTAAGTATTCCAGATCCATTAGGGTTTAGAGGATCAATAATAAGTACACTAGAGGAAACATACATATGCACCGACATGGCAAAAACTGTTATTCCATCAAGTCAATAACCTGCACTTTTAATATTCACTAAATGAAGAGGTGCAAAGAGGGTATATCACAATTAACTAATAGAATGGTGACTTCTACCCATCCTTTTTCGACTTCTCTTGGATTCCAGAAAATGTTTTGTCCAGTTCAAAAACTTGTTGATTTGACCCTTTATTTAAACTAGGGTGGTATAGAAATACTTTGATAGACAATAAAAGGAAAATAGATTGTTTATTGTTGTTGTTTCAACCATCATGGTTATATCAACCACAGGAAAAAAACATATATAAAAAATAAATCTCAGAATTTTATATTGTGGGAATAATCATTCCGTGTCAGCATTCCCACTAACATTATTGATCATCAGCTGTGTTGCTAAGCAAACTTTTAATGCTCAGTGTGATTGATAAAAGAGTTTTCAATCTAGTTTTTCCTGTAAATCAAGGTCTGAATGCCCTGCTGGGATCTAGTTCCTACCAGCAACAAGTGGCTATAAAAACACTGCTGCCTTTTCATACAATTGTAGAGTTGGAAGGGGCCACAAGCGTCATCTAGTCCAACCCCCTGCAATGCAGGAATCTTTCACCCAATGTGGGGCTCGAACCCATGACCCTGGGATTAAGAGTCCCTGAATTATCCAGTGTAACTATAGGCAACTGCAAAAGGAAATATGCCCCAAACAGGGTGGTTCCATCCTTTTTGTTTTGCTTCCCGCCCTCTAATTTGTGGAGAAATTGAATCATAGAGTTTATTGTACATCTTACCTATTTCCCCAGCACTTTTCGCTAAGTGCTACTGATTGCTTCCATCCATTCTTTTCTGAAACCTGCCTTAGGTGGTCACGAAAATTGTCCAAGTGGTCACACAGACTGGAGCACTTTTCATATCCCTTGATATTTCTTTATGTTCCTCTGTGTCAGAGTTAACCTTCATTCAATTGCAAGGCATTTAGGAAACAGAAAGCCTTTGCTTTCTGTATCCTAATAGAAACTAGTTCCTCATTCTGGGCAGGTTTGGGATTCCCCCCCCCCCCAAATGCTGCTAGTGAACACAAGATCGATGGCAATTCTGTTGTGTATAGGAACGGTGTCATCATCCAGTGTGCAGGATTTCAGGAGGCAGTGCTAAATATGTTGTTTTCACCCCTCTGCCTTCCCCAAGGAAAGGCTCGACTGACTTCCTTTGCTTTTGAGGAGATTGTAGTACAGTCTCTCATTATCAATGTAATACAACTCCAGGGGTTGAGCAGACAGTACATGGGCAGCCATGCATTAGTCCAAGCTCCCTCTAACCCTGAGCAGTGTCACCTCTACCATCACCAGGGCTTCAGGACAGATTCCGTTGCAATCTCCAACAACGTCAAGCTGATTACTTCTTTATTTATATCCTCCCTTTCCTCCGAGGAGCTCAAGACAGCATGCATGGATTCACCACTTCCCCCTCTCCCACACACCAAAGAATCCTTTGAGATGAGTCCAGCTAAGAGATAGTGACTGGCCCTAGAGGCTTCATGGTAGAGCACACATTCGAACCTGGAGCTTCCCAGTCTGACACTGGGCACTTCCACATGGCAGTTTATTGTGGACTTGGTACTGCCAGGTTTTGCATAGCATCAGCATGCCTTCATCAAAATGCCATCCCATAATATTTATACGCTTAACCCAGATTTACCATTTCAACAGAAAATCTGATAAATCTGAAAAAGCCACTGAAATGGCAAATCTTGATTAAATAGAAGGGAAAATATATAAGGGGTGACATTTTGATATGGACTGCAAACAAAAACAAAAACAAAAACAAAACAAGCAAACAAACACAACCTCAATCCACGAGCAGCACGGAGGCTATATTAAACAGGGAAGCACCCTCTAACCAATACACCCAGTACCTCTCATGATTTCATCAGGCAGACCAGATTAACTGCTGTTAATGATTGTTGAGAATTATCAGGCCATGCAATGCCGCAAGGAGAACTATTATGCATTGGACAGCATGTCTGCAACAATAGCCAAAAACAAGTCTCTGTGAACATGATAACCCACTTAATTTAGGAAAATAGTAAGCTACTTGGAATGAGTTGCTCCCGCAGTGTTTCTAGTCCTTCAAGACTTGGCGAAAATTCCATTTCCCCTTCAACTTCCTCAAAATGGTTGCCATGGATTCTGACTGGTCCACCACCTCACTGTCTGCTGTCTGTAACCTCATTTACTCATCAGTTCACTTGATGTGAAACCTGATTTAGTCCCTTTGAAATTAGCAAGAGTATAGCCTCTCTCAGATTGAAACATATATGCTTCACGTGCGAAAATCCACTCCCAGTGTTGGGCCTGGGTACAGGGGAACAAAAGGCTTATCTAATCCAGCATCCTCTTCCCCGGAGTGGCCAATCTCATGTTCATGGGAAGCCTGCAACAAGCCCCTCCTGCTGCTGTTCCGTGCTGTATGATCTAGAGGCAGAGCCATCCGTACAGCCCCATTGCCCCTTGATTATGTGGCTGCCCCTTCATACAACTAACACACAAAGAAGGCCTGTATTGGTTTCAGAACTGCTGCTGAACTAGAAGAATCATTCTGATCTAATGTCTGTTTGTGTCATTCTATTAACATCATACAGCTGAGTCAAGCGAGGATTGCTCTTGTCAGTGATTGATTTTCTTCTCCACAGCATGTCAGGGCATTCACATTCGCGGGGTTTCTTTTTTTGCTTTTTAAGAGCTTCTTGCTGCTACGAGTGCAAAGGGGGCTTTTCTAAAGTTTTTAGAGCAGACAAAGCTCTTTTTGATGGGACCAAGTGGAGACTGTGCTTACCATATTACCTTGGGCAAAGGATTTCCTTACCAACCCCCCCCCCAATAGCTGTCAACTTTTTCTTTTGCGGGAAATTCCCTTATTCCGAATAGGATTCCTCGCGAGAAAAGGGAAAGGTTGACAGCTATGACCTCCCCCCCCTGGAAAAACCAGGTTTGCCCTTGCAATGGTGCAGGGCTCATTGGGGTTAAGCAGGCCTTTCCTAAATGGCTGTGTGATATTGCATGACCCCCTCCCTGCCAGGTCCCATATAATTTTTGTGTGTGAGAGAAAAGTTCTACACACACCAGTGGTGTAGCGTGGGTGGCCAGTGCCCGGGGCTGCATGGAGGGGGTGGGTGGGAGGGAAGTGGACAGAGTGCTCATGCACATTCAACTGCCTAATGGTGTCTGCGTCACCCAGGAGATTGCAGCTGCAAAGAAAAGAAGAGTCATTCCATAGTCCGGAGAGGTCACTTCCTGGTTTGCATGGAAAAGCCGTTTTCAACGGAGCCCAGTGACAGAAGCACACAACTGTATTAAAGCAGCACCAGGTGTTTAATTTTTTCACCCTTAACAATTTTGCACCCGGGGCAACTGCCCCACTGCTACCCCCACTGTCTTTTGGGGAACATCTTTGTTTGGCCCCCAGCCATCTTCAACAATCTAAATAAGATATCATATGAAGGTTAGACACAGCCTCAGTTACAACTGCTGGCCATTACAATCAAGGATCACCAACTACGATGTGGTTGTCTTTTGATAACTGGGAATCTCCAATCTGCTTTAGGCAGCAGTATGCTGGTGGAATTGGTTGCGGAATGGGGCACTTCAGGCGGCAAAATGTCTTGGGCCAGCACAACTTTGCAGTCTTTAGAAGAGCTGAGAGCTTGGAGAATGGGCTATTTGTCAAACTAAAACAAAACAAAATAGGCTGGGGGGTGGGGGAGGTACGTAAGTGTCTTCTTGGGGTCTGTCGCCTGCTGTAGAAGTGCTGTTTGCTTCCTCTGTCTTCTGCTTGCCTGCTTATTCACTTATTTTAATACCTTACTATCAATCTCCCTGCCTGAAAGAAAGTAAATCTGATAACATTGTTCTGGAGTTTCTATCAGCTTGGAAGTATAAAACTGTGCGGGCTTAAGTAGCTCACCTGTGCAACGAGGGCCAGACTTTGAAAACTAGGTGGGCATCCGTCCAATAATGTAGCTCCCCTCCACTGCTGGCACAATTGCATGTCTGCCAGCTGCAGGGACAGTGAGTAGTCCTTACATTTGTTCAGTAACTGGGACAAAGGCATGGGTTTGATTCAGCTGTTTATTTCAGGATCTGCTGCTGGTGATGCTGTGGAGACGTGTGGGCAATGGCTGTGTCTGAGCTTAATGATGACAGTGAAGGTGACTGAGGAGGGGCTAAAAATACAAATGCCCGAGGGAGAACAAGCGGAGCTCTTGCAGTGTGCCAGCCAGTCTGGTAAAGTAGCTGGATGACAGGAGGCTAACATCAGCAGCTATTGATCTTTAAGCTTATGCTGAAACTGATTCACAGGGAGAGGCAGAGGTGCTGACCAGACACTAATTAGAGCACACGGACCTTTTTAGTGCTGTGTTGTTCATTAAAATATAGATCTGGACATGCTGGATGGGAATGTGGCAGTTTTTAAGAATGAAAGTGGGAGATGTGTGGATGCAAAGACTGGAGAGGAATGAAGGGAGGGGAAGCTGGGACTCAATAGAAACACATGAGTGACTATTCCCACTTAATTATCAAATTCCTATCCCACTCTCCAAGGAATTTTGGGGATAGTGTATACAAGATTGTCCCATTTTATCCTCAACAATCCTGTTTGCTATGATTAGCCTTAGAAACAATGGCTTTACCAAAGAACCCAGCAAGCTTGATAGTTACACAGGGAATGGAACTTGGATTTTCCTAAGTCTGAATCTGCCGCTCCAGCCACTGCACCAGCTGGCCGCCTTATGAGGCGCACATAAAAAAGGCCAGATGAAAGCTGACTGTCTTCATGGCTTTCTCATAAAAGATTCACAGCCAGTATCTAGTATCCTGCTCATACATCTTCTTCCCTTAACAAACGATCCTCCCCAGATTTTACCGCCCCACTAATAATTCCACAGAGGCAATCATTATGTTGGCAGTGTCCCAAAAGGTTATCTAAGTGCGTATTGCCATCAACATTCAAGCCACCGAGGGGATAAGAACATTACAGAATCGCTGCAAAGCTGACGCTTATGCTCAGGCAGGGGAGACGTTTGTACTTTCACCTCTGGATATTCCCAGATCGGCGATCAGCATATCATATATTGCATTAACGCAGCGGTGGCCCATTTGTGACTGCAGATTCTGTGGACCTCAGACTCGGCTTTTGACCAGAAGAAGTACCTGGCTTGCAGAAAATATGGGTTACTGTTACAGCATCTCCCTTGATAGCATATCTCCTTTGCTGCAAGACTGAATTTTTAACTCAAACCATAGAAATTCTGAGAGTTGCTTCTGGAACATCTTTTTATCCAATTCAGCGTGCCATGTCTATTTGCATTGCATTTATTTCAGTTTTCTTTTTAATCCTGCTGGTTTTTTTTTTACAATTTCATTATAAGGCGAGTTAAAGATTCTGGTTGCAACGCACGATGCTTGGCAAAGATGCTCAAGGTTTCTTACTTGAAATGGCAGACTGGGGCACTTATGTAGGTTTATTTACAGGTAAATGCTCCAATAATCATCTAAAGCAGCAAACTGCGACACCTGCTTGCAAGTAAGCACCCACCTTACTGTTTTAAGCTGCTACCTGAATGGAGCAATGAAGGTTGCTTTGCAAGAATGGAGGAGGCAATAAAGAGACACATACCAATAGCTAGGATTAAATAGGCCATAACTGTTTAAAAGGCATATATGATCATTAAACTGGGGGTGGGGCTATTGTTTTTTTGCTTGTTATGTCTTTTTGTGTTTTTGTATTGTAAACTGACCTGTGATCCTCGAATGAAGGGCGAGATAGAAATTTAATTAATAAATAATAATAACTTGCACCTTGCAGGAGGTACCTGTAGTTATAAACCCTACCACTGAGATGCCCATATACCTTGACTTCCTAGTGGTGGTATCTCGCCATGTCTTTGTAGGAAGCTGCCTTATCCCAAGTGAGACCAATGGCTCATCTAGGTCAATTATACTGACTAGCAACATGCTCCAGGGTTTCAGACATGGCTTTGTTCTGCCTCCATTGTTGGAGGCCGTATGCTTTTGAACACCAGTTGCTGGAAATCACAAGAGGAGAGAATGCTATTCCACTCAGATTCTGTTTGGGGGCTTCCTATAGGCATCCGGTTGACCACTGTGAGAATTGGATGCAGGAAAAGATAGTCTCCTTTGACCAGCAGGGCTGTTTGGTGTACTTAATTAGCTACTCTATAGAACTAACTACAAACCAGTAAATTGCTTTACTGACTCAGGTGAAGGGCATTTGGGTTCTGGGGTTCCTTTCCAGTGTGCCTGTGGAAGTTCTCAAGAACAGCAGAATGGAAACAAGCCACAGATGGGCATCCTAGAGTCTTTCCACCATACCTCCTGTGAGGAATGAGGATGTTGCTTTGTCACAAATGTAACAGCTAGACAAATGTCAGCAGTCCAGACAACTGGAGATATTTAGAGCTTGAGGTCAGGATGTGGTTGTAATAAGTAGACATGCGCCAGCAGTCCAGATCAAATCACCCTTGTTAACTGGAGATGTTAGAGCTTGTGATCAGAAGGCGGTATTTTTGCTTGGCTTAGCAAGTAATTGCATGGGAATATAGACCAAATAAGGGAAATAATAAATAATGTTAGTAGGGTAATTAGGAGGTCGTGGTAGGCTGTAAACCTTGTAGTACCCAGCCAATGGGGAGAAAAGGGAGGGAACCTGCACTTCGGGTATACGGAATATAAGCGTATGCTTTGCCAAAGCTGGAGTGTGCCAACTTTGGACACTGGCTCTTGAAAGAACATGTTATATTCAATAAACCCTTTGCTGCTTCACCAATTTTGTTCAGATTTTATTTTGAGGGTCTCAAGACCCACTTCTAGCACCTCCAAAGCCTCATTTTTGTTCTCTGAGGAAATGTTAGAAATACTGTTGGATGTTCAAGTCCGGTTTGTCTCTGTCTTTTATCGTCTCTTACTGAAATTACAAAATTAAAAAAAACCCAAAGGTTTACTCTGAAGACTATGTGCCCATGCACACCCACCCACACTACTAAGTCTGGCATTTATGCCATGACACTCATGAACAATTAAGCCAGGGATCAGCATGGCTTACCGGGCATGGGCCGGATTACTCCTATGGAGATCCTCCATGGGCCAGACCGGCGCAGCGTTACGTCGAAAATCGCATCTGCGCATGTCCGCGGTGCCAGAAATCGCTTCTGTGCATGCCCAGATGCCAAAAATCATGCCTGCGCAGAAGCAATTTCCGGCATCTGGGCATGCGCAGAAGCGATTTCTAGTGCTGCGGACATGTGCAGAAGTGATTTCCGGCATCTGGGCATGTGCAGAAGCGATTTCCAGAGCCGCGGAAGAAAGCCCCCGCACGCACTGGTTTAGCGTAGCGCGCAAGGACTCATCGAGCGGTCGGCTCGGTTTGGTTAAGCGACCCTCATGGGCCGCTTCTGGCTCATGGGCCTTAGCTTGACGACCTCTGAATTAAGCACTCGTGGCATCATTAACTATTAAGGGACTGAGCAACATATTAAAGAAAACTTTTGATAGAAAACTTAATTTAGGGTGCATTCTAAAGCCATCCCAAATCCAGCTTGCTGGATGTCATGTAAGTACTGCTCAGTTGACAGAGACGGAATCCCGCTGATGAGATGGTTCTTATGTTAATAGAGGTGCCCAGCGAAGATACCACACTGATGAAGCTTTTCCCGTTGGAAAAGGTAGGAACAGCGCATGGGTGTGTGTGTCTGCCCTTGCCAGGAATCTACAGAATCCTCAACCCCCCTCATTCACCCTCATTTTCTTAGGAGAGGGGAAATAACAGCAGAAATAGGTGAGGAAAAAATCTCTCCTGCCTCCCACCCTGGCAGTAACAAGGCAGCAGGGCTTAGAAAGAGCACCAGACCCTCACCACCAGAATCATATCATTGCTCTGACAGAAGGTGTTGTAACATGCAGAAAATTATGTAGAACATAATTTAGCTTTTAGGAGCTAAAGGAAAACCAATATAATTAACAATTATCTTCCAAACCTTGAAAAATTATCAATATGAGATGTACAATTAGCTGTTCACAGGTGACATGCCATAAATGCAATATTTTTTTAAGTTTCAAAATATTTTCTTTAATATCGGGATCTCATTGAGAAGGGGGGGGGATACAAGGTAAAGGGGGGGAATTAAAAATGAGCAGATGCCTAAACAATGCAGACAGGAGAAAATTAGGGTCTAATGAATGCATTAATAAATTCCCAAAGCAGATCATTAATGATGTGCACATTATTAATCGTGGCTAAAGTTTCAAATCAGGGACTGTCTTCATCAAAGGCACAAGAGGTAGATAGATTTCCATATAATAAATGTACTTCTATTCATTAAAATTTGGAAGCGGAGAAATAATGAGTACTTCAAGCATTCATTACCAAATTCTGATATTTATAGGAAGACACGCATCTTGGGGGAAATGAATCAATATTTATGAAGTGTTGTGTTTTCCTGTTGCTACAAAAATATTAAACCTATCATGGATGCAGTTTATTGTATTTAATTCTCAGGAATGCAGCTTTTGTTGTTGTTTAGGCATTTAAAGAAGAGGTCAGCTCACCATCCTTTTATCCAGCACAGATGGAGACATCTGCAATCTACAATGCTGAGTGATATGTTTATATTGTTGTGCTCTGGCTTCAGAAAGCATTGCCATTTTCCCTAAAGAAAGCCAGATACGACACTGGTACATGGACAAAAAACGTTTGGGTGAGAAATGTATCACTGTGACAGATGGAAAAGAATCGCTTTGGATACCTATATGTATATTTCCCCCATTAAAAATGAAAGTGACCTTTCTAGAACTGTTTTCCATTTTGAGTAATGTCAAGCTTATTCAATTAATACTTTTACATACTACAAAAATGTTGGGCCTTACCATGGGATTTAAGGGCTTATATCCGATACATATTCATTTAATATTCATGCAAGTGAATCCTGAGGGTACAGAAGGAAATGAAAACTATAGTATTTAATGAGCCTCCCTAACTGGAAAAAACATGGTTATTGCCTAGGCCTCCTTCCTTTTTTCAAGAAATCTAATATTTGATTTAGGGTAATGATGCCTCTTCTGAAATTAATCTTGTGTCTTTAATTATTCAAATCTCCAGCATTATTGAAACCTTTCTAATTATTCCCATTGCTCCATGGTATTAACAAAATTTATGCTTAAATTTGAAATCACTTTAACGGGGGCTGCATCATTCTCGTGCTCGTTTGCCTTTTTGAGATTTCACCTCTGAGACGAAGGAAGGTTGACTGCAGCCAACATCTCCGTTATTAAAATTATCCTCTTTGCATTTTTACTGGTAATGTAATAAGGAAAAATGGGGGCCGCTTATTAGATTCCTTCACACTTTCTTTCTGTCAAATCCCACCTCTCATTACCTCATTTACTCCTTAAAAAAATCCTGTAGAACTAATATTCTTTTATGATCAGTTAACTTTATCAACTGAGAAGGTTTTATATACTCTTGCAAGCCAAGTGCATTTGAGAAACTGTTATTACTTTTTCCCTTCCAGATAAATAAAGCTGCACGTCAGAGTCAGACTGCAGTTTTTTTGTAGACCATACACATAATCTTACCTAAAAAACGAGAAGGTGAGTTACATCTGATCCAAATCCAAGATTCATCATAATGTGTGAGTGTGGAATAGGTGGATCTTGGGATGTTCCAACTGAGTCAGGCCTCAATTAGGGCTATGCTAGCATAACTCTCTCAGCCTGGCTCAAAAGGGAATATACCAACATAAATCCCTCAATCTGGCTGAACCAGTGCTATGCTGTTTAGCCAGGGCTCATCTGGTGGAACATATGCCAGCACAAGTCCCCCAGAAGGGACATTTCAGGGGCAGGAAATGAAAGGAGAGACTTATTCCAAACCTCTTTCATTTCAGTCGTGTGATCTGGCAGCCCAGGAGAATATGCACTGACAAAAAGGACGGTATAAGTCAAACTCAATTTGAAAAGCTTGTTTTCCCACTGTCATGCTCAGACCAAGGACTCATCTACACAGCTACAAATAAAACATTTTAAATGTGTTGTAAAGTGCAATACACAAATGTGACACTAGATGGTGACAGTGAGCTATGCAAAATTTAATGTATTTTTCAAATCGTTTCTTAAAACATTTCCACAGTGTTGTTTTGTTTATATGTGCGTAGATTCCACCCAAATCACCTGTTAGAGTAGCCCAAATCTTGAATGGATTTTGGAATAGTGGTAATTTATGCTGGTTTCAGTTAAGCCACTGGAAGTCCTACTAGTTTCCTATGTTTAGGATTACTTTGCCCATTAATATTGTTCTTTGGAGTGACGACTATGGACAAGTCTTTGAGCAGCACAGAACTATTCAAAACTGAACCAAACATGGCCAGTTCCAAGCCAATTATGCAAAAGCTCTGTGATCATGTCCCTACAACTATATAAACAGCCAACATAGCTCTCAGATATAAGCCTTGGAACTCCTGAATTCTTTGTGATAGATATTTTTAGTTTAGCCAATTGCAGAAGTTGTCACAGCTAAGCTATTATCTCAGCTTATTCATACGAATACTGCCTCAGTCTGGCTTCCAACCATGTTTTGAGATAGAAGCCATATTGGTGGTCCTGATATCTGAAGGACAGGGGAAAGTAACTGTTCTGATTCTTCTAAACCCCTCAGTGACTTTTTAAAAAATCATAGTTTACCAGATATTGCTGGACCATCTAAAGAAGATGGAGGTTAGGTTGGGGACACTCTTTTGAAATGGTTCTGCAGTAATCTTATATGACAGGTTTGGAAAGTGGTGCTGGAATTGTCTTCTGTCCTCTGGGGTTTATCTCATGGGACACGCTAAAGTTCCATTTTCCTTCCTTTGTTGGCTAATGATGCTAGGAAGCCCTTGGGAGAGATCATCCAAGGTTTTGGAGTTTGGAGTACATCAGTATACTGATGCCTACAGTAGCCCGAGTATAGAGATGGGAGGAACTTTTAATTAAAAAATTATTTTAATGAGAACCTACCTAATTTGCACTTCTTGTTTCAATTCAATAGTTGAAACACAGTCATCCTTTGAAATTTTCACTTCTCTGAATTGTGCAATGCAGCTCTCCAACAAAGCAATGTGAAAAATTGCATATATTAGGATAAAATATTAGTGAAAGTAGCATAAAAATGCCTTATGTTAGGGAAAATTGTTGGCAAAAATGTGTATTAGTTAAAGCTGTATTGTATACATAAAGTTGCTTATGAGGAGAAACGACACCACGATACTGGCAAAATTTCATGAGGATCTAATTTTATACACACACACACACACACACACACACACGCACACACACACAAATTACAACAGAAACATGGATAACTGAATTTGAAAATGGGAAGTGGAGCACTGGCTAAAACTGTACCCACCCACTATTGCCATCTTCCCAGAATGCTTCTGGGTCTTCCCCAAAGGCATTTTGTGGGAAAGAAGATGATAGGCAGCTGCAACCTTGGTTGGCACTTTGCAGTGTGCCTGCACTGTGAAAGAAAGGAAGGAAGGAAGGAAGGAAGGAAGGAAGGAAGGAAGGAAGATAGCTGTCAACCCTCACTTATTCCAAGCTGTTTCCCGCTGCTATCCCTTAAATTTCCCGGATTTCAAAGGAGGCAGCTCCTCTCCCTCCCTGCCGGCCAGGGAGGCTCCTCAGCTGCGTTGCTCAGCTGCCAATAAGGAGTCTGAGACTGACTGGGGGTGGAGCTTGCATGCCTTGTGCAGCCAGACCCTCACGCCCAACCAGACAGACAGACAGCCTGTCTACACGCTCGCTCTTTCGCTCACCTGTTCGTGCGCAGCCTCTGGAACGCAGGGTGGCGAGGCTACTTGGTGCCATTGCACCGCCCTCGCTGCATCCCTTATTTTCAAATCCGAAAGTTTGAAAAAATCCCTTATTTTCAAATCCGGAAGTTGACAGCTATGGGAAGGAAGCTTTCTAAGAGGAGGCACTGAGCTCTATTTTTAATCTCCAGCAGCCTGCCACGACACCATAGGAGTCTGGAGACCCTGACAAGCTACATGAGAGTGAATAAACTTACACTGAATCTAGATAAGACTGCAACAGTGATGGTTGGTGAACATCAAGATCTGGGAGTATGTGATTTCTCTGTTCTGAATGGAGTATCATGGAGCCAAACTCCCCTTGAAGGAACAGCTTCAAAGGATGGTGTACCTGCACCTGAATGCACAGGTTGCAACTGTGGCCAGAAAATCCTTTTTCGGAAGCTAGTTATTTGCTTCAGAGGAGAAATGTTCCACTGGTGCCAATTTGAATTTTAAGAAAATTACTGTGCATTAGATGCAAATAGGCATTTAATGTCACCTGGTGTAGTTTGTACGCCAGTCTGTATTCATATAGCCTTCACTCTTCTGCCAAACTAATTGGCATTGCCAGTCAAGTCACCTGATGGCCAGATTTTGGAAGTCAGGAAAGTTTACAGCACAGTTTCTGTGGCGCAAGATGTCTTTGCTGTTAAGAAATTAAAGGGCCATTGTGTAGTTCTGGCACAGTTGTCTGAATCTTACTCAAGAAGCACCTAAGGCTTCATTGGCATCTTCAGGTAACAATCAGGATCCACGCTCCAAATATGTTTATAGAAGGAAGAGGAGGAGAATAAGGAGGAGGGGGAGCCATGTCCATTAAAATAAGAAGTTTAAATTTCTGGGGAAACAATATCATGTTTTATAGTACTGAAACAAAAAGTAAATGGAATTGTAATTTTCAACTGGAAAACCTGTATTAAATGATAGTTGCTTTATGTTTACTCTGCCAAATCACACAGTGTGTAAATGACACAGTGTGCAGTTCAATAAATGCTAAAATAAAATAAGCAGCAATACCTGCAGAGAGATTGTGAGTGTATTTGTGTGTTTCACTTGGGGATTATAAGTGGAATGAGAGTAATTTTTCCTAGGCTTTGTATATATGTATTTGTGTACATTTCTAATACTTAAATACTGCAGAAGCTTAACAGTCTAGGTCTTCTGGAGAGCATATCATTTACTTGTCCCCTTAATACAGTATCTTTAGCATATTTATTTATTTATTTATTTAGCATAGATGGATACCTTTTTCTTTAGAAGATTTATACAGATCAATTTAGCAGAGAAATGAAAGCACCAGAGAGCATTACAAAGAAAATGTTCTTCCCGGATGCTTTTATGTTTCTTCTTAGATGTTTTGAAGTGGCAGACACGCCCCCCCCAAAAAAATCCGGATGTTAAATGATACATGCTTAAAGCACACTGGTCAAAAATAAATGAGGAATATGTGGCCTTCCATAATTATTCACTCATAATCCGACAGGTAAATGTTAATTGTATGAATTTTTCGTGAGTAATCTGCCCATTTTGTTCACATAACAAAATTTCAGATTAAGAGCCATGTGGTCCTAGAGTCACGTATACTACTTTGTGTAACAAATTTCAGCAAATAACTTTCCAGACGTTGGATGTGATTGCAATAAAACAATTAGTTATTTCCCACAACTCAAACAGATCTAAACACCACTGTGGTTTCAAACTAAGAGGCATGGAGGGTTGGCAGCATATATATCAGAATATGAGAGAGGGCAAAGCACAGTGGGAGAGGAAGGCCACTCTTATGTCCTGCTGCTGACCTTTCCATAGGTACCTTGTTGGTCACAATGGGAAAGGGGATGTTCGACAAACTCTGCAGGTTATTTGGGATAATTCACACCAGGTTTGTCATTCATCTTGGCAATTTTATATTGCCAGATTTGGTATATTGTTCAATTTAATTGGTTGTAAGATAATACCTTTTTTTTGGGAAGAAACACATAAGAGGCTAGCAGGTTATCTTTAGCTGCAAACTGTGGGAAGCCCCTAATTGCTAAAATGGTTTTGATAAAGTAATGACATGAGATAGCATCCATAGAACTAGCCAACAATTCTGCATTTATTATTGATTCAGCTTCGTAGAACCATAGCGTAGGAAAGGACCACAAGGATAATCTAGTCTAATGCCCTGCAATGCAGGAATCTTTCACCCAACGTGGGGCTCGAACCCACAGCCCCGAGATTAAGAATTTTGTATTTGGGGTGTGTGTTTTTATCTACCATTGTTGTTATATGTTGCCATACAATTCCATTCCTCTTGTACTTTAATTGCATATCGTCTTGGTATTTTCCTCAGATGTCATCTTCTTGTACAGCTTTGGATGCCATTGGTTCTGTCTGTGGTTGTTCTGTATCAGCATGTCATGACAGAATCAGCTCCCCAAAGTGCTATCCCTAAACCATCATTTAAACACTTGTTGAGTTGACCGCTCCATCATAAATGTTAGGATTGGGTCATAACATTCCATACAAGTATTAGGTTCCAAGAGAAACACAAATAACATCAAAAATAAGGGAGGAAAGAAAGGGGAAAGTGAAACTGAACTTGAGCTGCCTGTTGTAAATGCTTTCCTCAATAAAGTTTTTAAAAGGACATTTACAATAGTTGGGTCATTTCATTCTGCACCATCGGCAGCCTCCAAACAGCCATTAATGTCAAACAGTCACAAAGGAAACCCTGCAGACAGCACATTAACGCAGTAAAACTCTGCAGTTACAAGGGCATGAATAACCATGTCTTGGTCTGAATCTGAAGAGATGGTAGGCCCAGCCTTCTGATTTGTATGAAGCTGGTAAAAAACTACAGGAGACACATGTTTCAGTGACATATGTCAGAGTCTCTAGGTCACAAGATTTCCAGACTATTATTAATTCAGTCTTATCTGAATTCAGGTTCAGCTGGTTTGCTTGTAGAACTCTAGACATCAAATATATACCAGACAGGAACTAAGAGCTGATTCCATGGAACCAAAGCAGACACAATATTATTCTGCACAATTAATAAATGGGTGGATGAATTATTATTATTATTATTAGGTCCGGATAAGTGGGGGCCAGTTATCAATACCCAGCTGTATTAATTCACTCATCTTAAACCTGTGCCTTGCCACTGAAACGTGTTCACAGTCAGAGCCTTGACTCAATTCTTGCCTGAGGATTTGTTACTTTCCAGTTGCGTGAAGCACTATGATATATACCTCATGTGTTAAAGACCCATAAATGTCTGAAGTGACCCAACTGTTTTCATGCATTTGTAAGCACAGGTGGGAGCCGATTCAACTTGCTCTGCCTTCTAGGTCTGCTTTTCATTTCTGTTTGAGGAGTTGACAAAGGCATTTTTCCTAGTTCTCAAATGGGGGGGGAGGAAATCAACAAATACAGTACTATGTCTTATGTACTTGTGTGTGTGTGTGTGTGTGTGTGTGTGTGTGTGTTGTTTGTTTGTTTGTTTACCTTATCAGGAACACTATTTTATATAAAATGGAGCCTTTCATGCTTTTCTGCCAAGAAGAAAGCTGTGCAAGTTGACCCATCTGTTATAGCAAGTTACAAAACCCCCCACAAAACCAAATAATATGATTTAAAAAAAAAAGATC
The DNA here is from genome assembly GCA_034641385.1 of Darevskia mixta. Taxonomy (NCBI): domain Eukaryota; kingdom Metazoa; phylum Chordata; class Lepidosauria; order Squamata; family Lacertidae; genus Darevskia; species Darevskia mixta. The sequence goes on along the minus strand of JAWWNH010000049.1, from coordinate 8,264,474 downwards.
TGGATGCTTTCATTGCCAATTTCAGCTCTAAATAAGGGCCTTATTAAAGAAAACATGGTCCTTTTGTTAGTTGACTAAAAGTATCTAGGAAAGCAATCCTGATTTATGATAGACTGAAAATGTTCATGTGGCGTTTGTAAGATTTCCCTGTTTTATGTTCTGAGTAGAGAATAATGAAGCCTGAATTCAGGCAGCTACATTATACTTGCAAATAAGCTGCATCCTGATTGGCTATTCTTTGTTCCATGAAAACCATTATTATTTACCTGGCAGGAGGTAAATTAGATTTTGCTAGAACTCTAATGTCTCCTCTGCTGTTATTTTTAATAACAGTTGCAGATACTCTGACAGCTTACATGTGTACAGGACAGTGACGGTTTATAGTGATGAGTGGATTAAGAAAAAGTGCCAAAGATGGCACTGCGGTTATGAATAACTGGGCAGTTCCTTAAAATGGTTCTTGAACTCCAATATTGTTCAACTTGGTTGTGTCATGGGACCTCCCCAATAATAACGTAATTGCATTGTTCACATTGTAGCATACACTATGCAATAGCATGACCATCTCAGAGAGTGGACTTGGAAAAAGTCCTTGGGACAAGGCAGCAGGTGAATTCCATGGATTACTTTAGTTTGAGTTGAAATTCAAATCATGGGATAGAGAAAGCATTTCGTATTCATCTGAATTGGTGAATATTTGGTAATGATAGAAGGGACTTGTGCACGGAGTGGATAGTTAAGAGAGTGTCAGGTTCTCTTATCGGTTGTTCAATAGTAACACCAAGCCGTCTTGTCTTTAAGTCTCTTTATTTCAGTGCAAAGCTATTTACAGTGCAGAGTTCAGTTTATCATGTCTGCTCAGTCACTAGCAGAATCCGGAAGTGCCTCCCTTCTGTTTTGGCGCCAACACCAAAACCTTGGCATCCTAAATTGCCGCCTTCTCCTCCTACGTGAGATATGCGCCGGAACTGACGCCCCCCCTCTGAGCGAGTCTGCTGGGTGGTGCCAGGTCTCCCAGCAACTCCCTGGACACCTGGCACTCCCTGGCTCCCAGCCACTAACTGCTCCTCCCCTGAAAAGGGGCTGCCAGATTCACTCGAAGATGAATCTGTTGTTAACACAGGCTGTGGCTCCCTGTAAGCACTGGACTGACAGGGGTGGGCAGATCCCTGACAGAGAGAAATAAAACTTTTGATATGGAATCAGAGAGAGAGGAAAGAAGAAGGCCATAATGTACATTAAACATCACCATGCCACTTAAACATTCTAAATTGCTTTTCTATAATTGTTCCCAGTAAAAACACATAATATGCTCTTACAGCAGCCTAGCACACTTTCCCTCTGATGCTCAGTGGAATAGGGCAAGAATTAGGCACTGGCATCCCAAGTTGTCACATGGGGCAGTCCTGTTGTTGTGACCCTGGGACAAATAAGCCTCTGTCCACACACTGAGGAGGCAACTGGTACTGATGAATAGCTGTGCTGCTGTTCAGGGGACCACTCATATGCCAAGAGCCCTCTGTACCTTATCGTAAGAAGGATTATCTGCATAGTCCCACTTCTGCAGCACAGATGCACGCAACAGCAATAAAACAGTGGTGCCAACAAAGGGGAAATTTAGATAACCAAGGAGTGAAAGAGGGCTATTGCAGCTGTAGTCTCTGCTTACCCTAAAGCTGGGGAAAAGATTCAATCCATAAGTCAGTTTTCCACTAAACTACTTCCTTCAATTTCTATATGTCCATTTACCCCTTCTCAGGTGGGTGGTTCTGAGGACGGGCCCCGGGCCTCCACTATGAACTGGCTTATTGGAGACTGGATTGCCCTACTGCTGCCATATCAACCAATGGCGGCAGGAATTTGGGGGCAGCGCCCTGGGCACAGGAACAACCGACCAATAGTGGTGCTTGGCTCCGTGCCTGGGACAAGGATAAATCCCCAGCCTACAGGGTCTTTCTCCCTCTCTCTCGCCACGCCGGTTCAATTTCTATATATTGCTTATCGTGATTCGGTGATTATCTGAATTATATTGCATCTAAGCAAATGCTTAATTATGAAGCCACAATAGCTATATGTACAGAGGACTTCTCTAACTGTGAACTTCAAACAATTACATTTACTGTTTTGGAGACTGCAGGATGGAAATAGATGCTATGGCATCTGAAATTGGTGAAGACAAGAGCTCTATGTCTCCTCTCTCTATCCACCTCTGTTTATTGGACTGCTGCTTCAGATCCTACATTCATGAACCCTTGGCATTAGGAGGTAGAGAAGGGAGACTGAGACATGGGGCAAGTGTTTTCAGTACTATCACTGAATCTGCAGGCCTTCTTGGTGGTATAGTTGCTGGTTTTGTTTTGTTTTAACTTTTGGAATGTCACCACATGATGTCATCATTATTCAGCTAGTATTCCAGAATAACGTACCAGTATTCTTTAGCAAAAAAAAGTTGACTCTTTTGGAAGATGGATCCCAGAATGGAGCCCCAATATTTCCTTTTGTGTGGCATGTGTGCAAACATCATCCTGATTTCTCCATGGAGGAGGTTTGGCAGAGGCAGATTTAGGGGAGTAATAATAATAATAATAATAATAATAATAATAATAATAATAATATATTATTTATACCCCACCCATCTGGCTGCATTTCCACAGCCACTCTGGGCGGCTACCAGCAAAAGATTAAAAATACATTTAAACTTCAGTCATTAAAAACTTCCCTAAACAGGGCTGCCTTCAGATGACTTATAAACATCAGATAGTTGTTCATTTCTTTGGCATCTGATGGGAGGGCGTTCCACAGGGCGGGCACGACTACTGAGAAGGCCCTCTGCCACCAGTCTCGTGAAGATTGGGTGTGCAATCTCAGAAGTGCCGCAGGGGGCACTGCAACTATGATGTAGAGTGGAAGGCAAGAGATAGAGGGAACCAAATTTTTAGAGACCCCAAGGTCTGCCACTGGGTGTGGGTTGATGGGAGTGGATTAGGAGACATCTGTTTTCTGCCACCTCCCTTCTGGCCAGCCCAAGTTCTTACAGCATGGAACATGCAAACTCTCATGTATTTGTAAGCACTGCTCAATTTAAAATAACGACAAGATATTCCCTGCTTTGTATGTGTGCAGATAAGTCTGTGCAATTTACTAAAAACAACAAATAATTTGTGAAATTGGACAGGTATGGCTGGACACATCCAATGTTAGGTAAACTAATATATCCTATGATATGTTGCCATGGAAACTAATTGTTGGTTGAGAGCCATTTTATCAAAGGGGCATGCCTTTTCCCTCCTTAGCTAGAAGGACAGTGTGCCTGTGCAAAAGAAAACAAAATAAGATTAAGAAAGATACAGAAAACTGAGGGTTTGCGTATAGTTGTTGCTATGTAAGTATCTTAGAATACTGACTATCTCCCTAGAGATAGAGTTTTGGGACCTGACAGCCTTTAATGAAAGGGCTGGTGCCGTGCTGTTCTTATTGTAATTATCTGTATGTTTTTAATAAACATTTTCCATGTATATATCTTTAATTCTATTAATGTTTAATAGCTTTTGTAAATGATTCCCCCCTACGTTTTTAGCTTATTTTATCTGTAAGCTGCCTTGAGTCCCTGTGGGATATGATGATGATAATGAGAATGAGAATGACTGATGACAACAACAACAACAACAACAACAACAACAACAGAAGAAGAAGAAGAAGAAGAAGAAGAAGAAGAAGAAGATCTGATGTGGGAGCAGTGGATTTAATCTACCTTTTGGAGTGGTTAAGCTGTGTACCTTACTATGCCAAACTTGTATATTTGTAATATATACACAAATATTACAAAACACCAATAAGTCTTCCAAAGGAAACCAAACTTTGAATAAGCACTGCTTCCATGGGAATTCTCCCTGGTTGGAGAACTGGGGTGTGCCTAACAATATATTGTTGTTGTATATTTACAATGATATACACAACAGCAAACAAATGTGCAGCAGAGTCAAGAGTTCTGTTCATATTTCTAGCCATTCCATTGTAGTCCCTCTGCCACCATTTCCCATTTTTCTCCCCCAAATGTCAGTCAGCATTCTGTAGCCACAGAGCATATCCCATACTCATTGCCCTGTTGTTTTATTTTGGTTTTCCCCATTCTTAGTCCCCACACCGTAAAAAAAAACCCCACAATATTTTTTGAACTTGTGCAAACTTTGGGAATCCTCCATGCTTACTGGTGAGACTGAGAATGTTTTGGCTACATACGCAATGACACAGCCTGAATTTTGGATGGAGGGAATGATTCATGCACACAATCCTAGCCAGATTCAACTGCCCTTTTTTTTTTTTAGCGCAAGGACCCCTGCTAGCACCATGGGGCTCCTTCCCCAAATCCACTTTACAGTGTCGGCAGAACCCCCAGATCAGTGTGAGGATGGAGGAGAGGGAAGATCATTCTGTCAGGCGAGCAGAAATGCTTGTGCTGATGTAGCGGTCTCTTTTGCGCCTTGTGGAATTCCACCCAGAGAGCTCGTCTTCAGTATTTCTCAAAGCAGCCGCATTCCCTTACCAAGCATTTGTTGCCTAAGCATTTTGATTCTGGGTAGTTTTGCTTAAGCATCGGAAGCAGAGGAGAAGAAAGTCAGCACAGCACTTGCAGCATGGCCTTTATTGCGCTAATGAGATGATTCAGTGCTCACAGCGTCACCACTACCCACGGAGAACAGGAAGCTATGCAGGTGTTGGAAAATAAGCGCAAGAGAGAATTGTTCACAAAATTGACAGAAGAAACTGAAAATCATTTGCGACCAATGCAGCTGCTTATCTTCTTCTAATGTTTTTTTATTTGGTACAAAAATGAGCACATGCTTTTGTTCAGGGGACTCTTCCTCCCCCCTAAAAATAAAATAAAAAACCAGGAGGGGAAATGAAGGGAGGGGAAGACAGTGTCCTGAACAGCTGGGCGGGGAAATTGCTATTGTGGCAACAGCAAAATTAAGGAAAGGAAGTCAACTAGCAACGCGCACAGAATGTTTCAAAGGAGCCTGTGATAAATGAAATTCAGACTTTGCAGTTTGGTCAACTTTAATCTGACCACTTTCTCTATGGCCTCATTCTCCCATAGAAAACATGTCTGCCCTTGTATATTTCTTTGTTTTTGGCACCAGCATGCCACCCAGTAACATAATGTGCTCCAGGAAGCTTACAAAGTTAAATACATGTGCTTATTGAATTTCATTCTTTGTCCCCTGTCTGACAGCAGAGAGCTTCTTATACTTTGTTATCCCCGTAAGTCCTTCTGAAGAAGCGTTGCAGGTTCTGCTGTCTCTTGCTATGCAGACATTTCCTTTAGACTAGGGATAGGCAAATCCGTCACTGTTTTGGCTTCTCTCACGTTATCATTTTTCCAGTCTTAAGTTCAGTTCCCCACATTTCCACATCAATTTGCAATTTAAAATAATAATAAAAAAATCCTTGCGAAAAATAGGATTTTACTGCAAATTAATCCTAATATACAGATTTCTATAAGTGTTTCCTTAATATAATGCATTTGAAAAGCAATTTCCCCAAATGCATTCTCACCAATACATACAGTGTTATGCATACTTTATCCTGGTATGTGCATTTTTGCACATATCAGTTGACTGCAGAACTGCACTGCAGAATTTGTAGAAGGGCACATTTTGAAGGATGGCTGTGTTTGAGTTCCTGTATTGTTTTAGAATATTCAAATTAGGTAGGTTCGCTTCTGGATGCAAACTGAATCAGGTCTATGCCCCATCCCTAGTCTAGACATTCCATAATTCTTCTCCAACTAGTCCTGAACTGACTCTTACCAAAACCACACATCCTACAACCCAGTACAACGAGTGTGATTGGTTGCCTGGGAATTCAGATATCCTCTTGGCATCCAGTTACATTTCCTCACCATGGAGGAAGTGTCTTTTCCTTCTTGCTTCTTTGTTCTCCCAACATGTGCCCAGGCAAATACAGGGGCTGGTCTCAGACTTCTATCTCAGAACTAATAAAATAATAATAATAATAATAATAATAATAATAATAATAATAATACTTTATTATTTCTACTCTGCCCATCTGACTGGGTTTTCCCCAGCCACTCTGGGCAGCTTCCAACAAAATATTAAAAAACGATAAAACATCAAACATTAAAAACTTCCCTGAACAGGGCTGCCTTCAGATGTCTTTTAAAAGTAAGATAGTTGCTTATTTCCTTGACATCTGATGGGAGGGCGTTCCACAGCGTGGGCGCCACTACCGAGAAGGCCCTCTGCCTGGTTCCCTGTAACCCCAGTGTACGGCAACTTCATTCCTGTAATAATAATAATAATAATAATAATAATAATAATAATAATAATAATAATAATTTATTATTTATACCCCGCCCATCTAGCTGGGTCTCCTCAGCCACTCTGGGCGGCTTCCAAAAGAACATTAAAATACAGTAATTTTAAATTGTAACACTTTGCAGGCCCATACACAGTGAGCCTGGGGCCGCTGGAGGTGGGAACTCAGGATCGAAATGGCCACAACTTCTTTGATGACAGATGTAAGTAGTTTTGTCTTAGACATTGGTCATGTAGGCTGAATCAATCAGCCTAGTCGCTAGCCGATTGCCACATCAGGGTGAATCCTGGGATAAAGATTTCCCCCACATTGAATAGAGTGATCCTTCCACAGGATGCTACTTGGGGAGTTAGCCCCCATCTGGGCATTTGGACAGAAACCTCCCCCCCCCAACCTCTTTACTGAGGTACCCTGATGCTGTTACTCTGGAGGACAGGGGGTAAAACTCAATCCCACCCACCCCTGTTTAGACTAAGGATCCAACCCAATGCCTTTTTTCCACCAGCAAGTTTGACAGTTTCTATGAGGTAAGGAAAAACCCCAGACTGGCCAAATTAGTCTGCTGACAAATTCCTCCCTGGCCCTGAATTATTATTATTATTAATTTTATTATTAATTTATTATTTACACCCAGCCCATCTGACTGGACTTCCCCAGCCACTCTGGGCGGCTTTCAACAAAATATTAAAATACAATAATCCATCAAACATTAAAAGCTTCCCTAAACAGGGCTGCCTTCAGATGTCTTCTAAAGGTCTGATAGTTGTTGTTCTCTTTGACATCTGGTGGGAGGGCATTCCACAGGGCGGGTGCCACTACCGAGAAGGCCCTCTGCCTGGTTCCCTGTAACTTGGCTTTTCACAGTGAGGGAATCACCAGAAGGCTCTCGGCGCTGGACCTCAGTGTCCGGGTAGATCTATGGGGATGGAGATTAGTTCCATACCAAGGCCATGCACATGCGCTGCCTGCTTACCTTTGGACAGGGCCAAAATATGCCGGGCGGGCAGGATGTCCGATGACCGACTGCGCTGATTCCTCTAAGCACAGTCAGTTTAAACAGACTGTAGGCAGGCCTGAATGAACCTAGGCTTGCCTAGGTCTGCCTACCTCCTTGGTTGGCCATGATTAGACACTTCAAATTTAAAATTGCTTCAAAGTCCAAACTCCCCCCAGTCAGCCAGTCATGCAGGAAGGTGTTTTAAGTCCCTTTGGCTTTTCCGGAGCTCTGCTGGTCCACAACTGCTGCCGCCATTGAAAACACTAAGCAGTCTTTACTCTGCAGAAGAGAAAGAGAGAGAGATTTTATTCTGTTCAGGGATATTTTCTCCCTTTTATGTTTAACTGTTGTGCAATCTCTGATTTCTGAGGAATAAATCTAACCTTCTGTTTTAATTGTATCCCTGTGCCTATCAGATTTATACTCTTGAAAGCCTTCCATGCTGATGCTGTCTTTGTGCTTCAGGTTACTGATAAACATATTATTTATGTGAGGGTGATTCTAAGAGAATTTGGAATGTCATCAACAGAGCGGTTGAGGTGGTGGCACAGAAATAAACCTGGGGTGCCAACGGGATTTTGTGGGCCCAGTATAGTTTATGCAAAAGAGGATCCAGATTAGCATAACATTTGAATATGCTTTGTGGTGTATGCAAATTTGTGTCTTCTTTCACAAGTGGTGTGGTGGGCCCTGTCTTTGGTTCCATAACAGAAGAAAGTGGGATAAAACTCTTTAGAAAATAAAGAAAACAGTCTACAGAAAAGCACAAAGAGACCTAAGGGGAATTGGATTTTACACTATATAATCTTGCTGCTTGTTCCATTACTACGTTCAGAAACTGTCCTCTTATTTTTTGGGGTCATATCTAATTTAATGTGTTTGATAGTAAAGTGAAAGTTGGCAGCTGGTGACTGGACTGCCCATTCCTGATTCCCTGTGCCACCATCCTCATACTGGATTTGCAAGAGCTCAGAGGGATTGAGGGAGAGAAAGTAATGCATGCAAAGGATAATTCTCTTCCATATGCTATCTCCCCTCAGATCTTTCCAAGATGTTTCCCAGTATGGAAACTGAAGAGATGGTAGGAACAGAGAATTGCAGAATGAAGGAAATCTGAATGATTGCGATCTCAGTGCAATCCCTGTGGTGTTTCTCATCCCAGATATAACTGCACAGTGTGGTGGTTTTCCAGTTATGTGGGTTTCATGCGGCTTCTCTCTCTGTTTCGTTTTGTTGAATCAACGCCACCTTTTAATTTAGATCTAAAAAAAGAAGCTGTGGACTGCTTAGGATAATGATGTGAAACAAGTTCTTGGGAATTGTGATGATTTCACCACTTTAACATCTCGTCACCCAAAATGTTAATTCCACCTTCACAGCATAAATAAATAACAACAAAAACAACACACAGTAAAATAGGGGAATTTAGGAAGATGCTTTATACTTTGTCAGATCCTTGATCCATCTAACTCAGGATTGTCTAAACCAGTGTTTCCCAAATTGTTGGACTACAACTCCCATCATCCCTAGCCAGTAGGACCAGTGGTCAGGTGTGATGGAAATTGTAGTCCAAAACCAGTTGATAGATAAGATAAGATAAGATAAGATAATTTATTGTCATTGCACAAGTACAAGCACAACGCTATACAAGTGCAATGAAATTGCACGCCCCCCATAAAAACAAAAGAAAGAAAAAACAAAACAAAAAGCAGCACAAAACACACACACACCAAAGAAAGCCACACATACACACACATACACCCATTTTGTAGACTCAAGTTTGGGAAACACTGGTCTAAACTGACCGATAGCAGATCTCCAAAGTTTCAGGCACCAATCTCCCCTAGCCCTACCTGGAAATGTTAGGGATCAAACCCAGAACCTTTTGTGTGCAAGTCAGATACTCTTATCACTGAGATACTGCCCTTCCCCTAAGAAGTGTTCTGTTGGGACCTGTATTCTGGTGCCAGATGCATGATTCTTAAAATACTACTTTCTAGAAAACCAATTATTGGTGTTATAGTAAGCTGAAGTGTTGTTTGTCCCCTCCCAGTACTGTTGTTTGAGGCTTAGAAATCACCTTGCAAATATCAGCTTATTAGATTGTGCGAGACACAAGCCACACATCACTTGTTTTGAATAATTCTGAGGCAAGACAGAATTTCTCAGTTTCTCTCGAGGCGCTATATCTTTTGTCTAGTCTAACGGGCTCATTTGTTTCTTGGCCCTGAAATCATGACTAATATCAGGCCTATTTGCCCGCTTTAAGCATGGTGTGTGGGTGCAATTCACTGACATCTATATACTGTAAGCACGCTTAAAAGTGCACTGGGGTGTGCCCTTTGTCTCTAATATGTACCTGTTATATGCCAAACCAGAACCTTGAATTGTTCCCAAAAGGCTATAGAGAGACTAAAGAGAACCTAGAGCAGCTGGTCCATCCCTGCCAGAAGACAAGGTGAAAGGGGCTGCAGAACTTGCAGCCTCTTGCCTCATCAGATATCAGAGGCCACTCTATAAGGACACATTTGCAGGACTTGAACCTCGTTTAAAAGGAGCCAGCTACCATCCCTTCATCTGAATCTAAAATAAACACTTGCAAGCCTCTTCATTTCTTGGGCACAGTGGAAAGCACTGCTAACCACCCCTGAACGTTGACTTTCAATGCTCACTGTTGCATCCTGGACAACCATAGTTGTGCAAAGGGCATTAGCTATGGCAGGCCAGATGCACCAACTGTAGCTATCTATATGAATCCTGGAAATACTCAAGAGGAAGGTATTTACATTTTCTAGCACAGGTTTACAGGACTTTCCCCTCCTCCTCCTCCTCCTCCTCCTCCTCCTCCTCTTTCCTAGTTTTGAGTCAAGTACAAAATAGTGACCCAGGCCAGCATGAAGCTCCTGCTCTGCCCTGGAATCTTTGAGCAGTACTGGAATCATGCTCACAAGTCCTTCCACACAAAGATCTACTTCTAGCATTCTTTTCAAGCAACCAATTTGGAGGGGTGGAAAACATTAATTGTCGCTGTTCTTAGGCATTTCTGAGTAAGAAACCCTTGGCTGATCTGCTGTAAATTATCCAAAGATCTCCCAGCAGATCTCCGTCTACCTTCTGCCCAACCCTGTTCTGGCATGGGCTGCAAATGGGCAGCCTTCTAGCAGCAACTGGTGCAATACTCCATCTTGGCTTCTTCCTCCTTTTGCTGCGTTGTATTGTTGGTGATCTATGTCTGCTGGTATGCATGTTGCGTCCAGGTCCCTAGCCCTCCACTGATGACTACTTTGCCGTACTACAGGGCAGTTCTTATATCACAACTCTTCTTTGCCATGCGATACAAATATGTTGGTAGGATAGCATATTATCCAATAAATCAAATATTCAACTGTAGAACAGCCGTATAACAATACGAATAGAGATTGAAATCTCCAGTCCTCCAAGAAAAATTCAGACTAGTGGAATATATCTTATTTTTTATGGAAAGTGGAGAAATTGAGGTTGAGATTGCAACATTCTTCTTTGGGCTGCTTCTATCCATGTATTTGACTTCTCAATGCTCTTTCTGTACCTTTCAGCTATGTTTTCCAAAAAGCATATGACTGCTGCAAATGAACTGTCCAGTTGCTGCTGCCTCCTGTTATCTGAAACTAGTAATTGTGGTAAATGTGACACTGTGGCGCGTTCAGAATTCCAATGCCAATGATGACCTGAGTCCAAACTGCTTCTGAAATTTAGGCTTGGTTCTTAATAGCTCTGCCACCAGCCTGCCCTCCATGTTAGTATCCCCATTTCCAAGCAGATTCACCCTTCTATTTTGGTAATGCTGGGTGGTGATGGCAGATGAGTTGTAGGTCTCACCCTATATGCTTCTGAACTGGAAGGCACTGGAATCAAAATCAGTCTGGTATACACTGGGAAACAAATATCTGTACCCATCCCTGAGCATATTTAAGAGCACCCAGCATCCAGAATGAGGTCCATATGGCAGGGGTGGGGGAACATGTGGTCTTCCAGATATTGCTGGACTCCAGCTCCCATTATCCCTGATGGCTACCTGGTGGGGATTAATGGAAGCTTTAATTCTGGTGGGGATTAATGGAAGCTTTAATTCAGCAACATCTAGAGGGCTGTAGGTTTCCTCTGCTATAAGGCCTCTGCTGTAACCACCCAGCCCTCAGCATCCACTGGTTCTTGCCTTCCATCAGTAATTTGATAAGTAGGGACTTGGGGACTTTCACAGGCTTAATGAAGTCTTCCCAAGCTTCCTCAGAGGACTCTTGGGAAGACTCTGCACAAGCTCACAAAAAGCAAGCTAATTCTAAGGCAAATCAGGAGGCTCTTGCCCACCCACCACTACCTTAAACTGCAATACTTGCTTTTGTTGTTATGAAGTCAGCAGATAGAAAATGAGCTAGCTAGCAAAACTGTGCTCCTAAATTTGTGATGATGCTGATAATACGAGAGCAAAAAGCAAGAATATAAAGTTGGGTTAATTTCAAGCTCCATTAGAAACATAGAGCCTGATCATGTTCCCACTGAATAGTAATAAAAAAAAGGTCTTTTGAGCACTGAGACAGGATTGATCCCAAAGGAAACAATCAAGAGCTTTTTTTTGTTCCCTTGAGAAAGAGCCTAGATTTAAAGGTTAAAGACCATCGTTACAATATCAGGATTCTCCTTCATCCTGATCTCTTCTATCTTGTTTCAATGAGATTTTTGCAAAATCCCAAGACTGACATACTCAGATAATTCTGCATCCTGAATAGGCTGCTGAAATGGAAGGGGAAGAAGAAGAAGAAGAAGAAGAAGAAGAAGAAGAGTTTGGATTTGATATCCCGCTTTATCGCTACCCGAAGGAGTCTCAAAGCGGCTAACATTTTCCTTTCCCTTCCTCCCCCACAACAAACACTCTGTGAGGTGAGTGGGGCTGAGAGACTTCAGAGAAGTGTGACTAGCACAAGGTCACCCAGCAGCTGCATGTGGAGGAGCGGAGACGCGAACCCGGTTCACCAGATTACGAGTCTACCGCTCTTAACCACTACACCACACTGCCTCCACAATGACTACTAAACCTGCTAATACGGTAATAATAATTTTTTGAAATAATTTGGTTTAGAAGTATAAAATAAAAAACACCTGCACATGACTAAAATACACAATTAAAAATGCTGCCAAAACAGCCATAATTAAAAGCGTGCAATAATGTTTAAAAGCCCTTTTAAAAAGTGTAAACATCGTAGCAGTCAAAAGAGCAATATCTCTGGAAGGACCTGAGGCGACTCTGGTGAAATAGTATGAGCCCATACTGCTATGCGGCCATACAAAATCTGATGATACAGCTCTGCTCACACAAAAGCGCTTAAGCATATAAATATGCCAACTCCCACATGCAAACATGTAACATTCAGAGTGATTTGGAAACTTAATGGGCTGTACAGCTGCATGTGAAGTGAGGAGAGCAGGTTTTCAGTCAGTTCAAGGCCCTATTGTAGCGGTGTTTCTCAGAGGAGTGAATGACTGTGGCTGAGCCTAATGCATCCATTTTCATTAACTATCAATGCTATAAAAATAAAAAAAGTATAATTTCTGTTAAGAAACTTAATGGAAAGTTATAGCAAGTATTCTCATAATAAACACCTTGGAGGAGAAGCATCTTGATTTGCTCCATCCATCACACGGCGCGTCAATTTGAGCATTGCAACTGTTTTAAAATATCCACCTATCAATTCCTCAAAGACCTCCTTGACATTTAGAGACTCTTCTGTTCCATTAATTTGTGACATTTTTATCAACTTAAACATTAACATGGCAGATTTTATAACTAATGCAACTTAAAAGGTGCAAGGATGTCAGCAACATCAATTACAAAAAAATTACAACTCCTGCTATTATCTCAGAGGTAATTAAATGAGCTGTAATTATTAGTCTAGATTCATTAGATTCATGTTCTCATGACCTCCTCATATTGGATTATTGTAATTCTTGGCTGGCAGGCGAGCTGGCTGGCAGGGCATTGCATAGTCTGCAGTTAGCTCTACAAGGGAGCAATAACAGAACTGGTTTCGAAGCAAATAATATATCCCGTTTCCTTCCTATTATATGGTGGATAAATTCCCTACTATATCTAGATCATCAAGTTGCTTTGATTTTCCTGTTCATGCTCATCCCAATGGATGTGTACCTTGTGAACCTTCTGGGGAAAAGAAGTAGGGAGTACGGTTGTCTACAGGAAGCCCACAGTGTATACTCAGAATAAATAAAAATGCATATTTATGCCAGGTCTCCCCATAGGTTGGGAGCAAGTCTACCCATTGAAATATAATGGATTGATAGTCCTGGAATGCAAGGTTCTCAGAGAACAGGTCTACCATTGTTGGTCAATCGAGTAACTGAGCAGCGGCAAGGCCTGGGTAGACTTTGTCTCTGAGAACCTTGAATTCCAGGAATATCAATCCATTGTTTTTCAAAGGATAAACTTGCTGTCAACCTATGGGTAGACCTGGAAACCCAGATGTCAATCACTGCTGAAACTTCCATTTCTTTTTCTAGCACCTCCTTCAGACTTCAGTGTTAGAAGGATCAGAAGGTGTTAAAAGGATCTCACATACAGCCTACTTCCTTGCCCCCCCCAACTCATAACAGTATGCATGCATGCATGGCAGAGTAATGCTTAAAATGTTTACAAATGCAGAAACAAAAGCACTTCGTTTTCTAGCAAACAAAATATGGTTTCAAAAGCTCCCAAACTCCTGTTTCTGCTGCTATCTTTTGTTTTTAGGCACCTGTACTAAAATCCTGGATACCTGAATTGCTTTCTATGAACAACAATTACTCCTCCACGGGATCAACAGAGAAAGGGAAGGCTTAAAAACAAACCAAGAAACTTATTCTCTAGAGACAATGGGGTTTTCATTACTGCTTTCCCATTGTCTAATTGGCTAGATCTGCTTTCCTAAATGTCAGTCATTGGCTAAACACACAGGTGGGAGCAGAGTAGCTTCTCGCAAAACAAATGAGACGGTTTCCTGTGCTGCTTGCCTCATAGCTCAGGCTCTACATATACTAGACACGACTTCTTTTTTATTAAATGAAAATGGGAATCTGGGTATTATAACTGTTCTATTATGCTTATGTTAAGGTGGTAAATATATCCACAAAAGAGGTGCAGTGCAATGTAAAGGTAAATGGACCCCTGACCGTTAAGTCCAGGTGCAGACGACTCTGGGGTTGCGGTTCTCACCTCGCTGTATAGGCTAAGGGAGCCAGCATTTGTCCACAGACAGCTTCCGGGTCATGTGGCCAGCATGACTAAGCCGCTTCTGGCGCACCAGAGCAGCACACGGAAACGCCATTTACCTTCCCGCTGGAGCGGTACCTATTTATCTACTTGCACTTTGATGTGCTTTCGAACTGCTAGGTTGGCAGGAGCAGGGACCAAGCAACGGGAGCTCACCCCGTCGCAGGGATTCGAACCGCCGACCTTCTGATCAGCAAGCCCTAGGCACATTGGTTTATACCACAGCGCCACCCGCGTCCCGCAGTTCAATGTAGCAGGTAGCTAAAAGGGTTTGCAAGAGGAGCCTGGAGATACAACAAAACTTGTGGAAATGTGCCACCATCACAAGTCTGAGGATAATGCAGGGAGTGGATAGAATAAGAGCTCCAGGAGCAAAAAGAGGTGGTGAGTTGAAACAGAAGTCACCAGACCCTTATTTCAGTGTCTCTGAAGAAGTGTGCATGCACACGAAAGCTTATACCAAGAACAAACTTAGTTGGTCTCTAAGGTGCCACTGAACAAATTAATTTTTTATATATTAATAAAAAAATGTTTGTTTTTTTTTAAATCAATCAGTAAATCTACTTTCTGCCTGCCCCTGATCTAGGCACAGTACAGATGTAGAGATCTGGGGCAAATGTTAATCCAAGTTATCACCATTATCATGTATTCGTAACTTGCGTTCAGTAGAAGAACAAAATTCAGAAGATACAGACATCTTCAGATATCTGAGCACAGCCATGCTAGGATTACTAATGCTGAGGCCATTCCTAGGAGTGAAAATGAAAAATTTATCTCCTTTAAATTAAATAAGTTGAAAATGGCATTAATTCATGTACAATAACTCATGTTAATTAAATGCACATTCTTAAATATATCTTTAATGGAGAACCAATGGCTCATTAATCTTGAACATACTGACCTAAGAGCCCACGGGAGGTCACCTGGTAACATAGTGTAATGCATAGATAAATAGGTTCACCACCTCATTCTAGGAATAAATAACGTTCATCACTTTTCTTCAATATGTATGATCTAGTAAGAGCAAATAAGCACACCCACCTGAAATCCTAGACACGGCACCTTAAAAACAATGAATACATCTATGTCCTCTCCTTTTCTCTGGTCCTTAAATCCACTGGGCTTGCAGTGGGTTCACCCTCTTCTTTCCAGGGATGAAGAAATGTCAATATTTTCTAAATATTAGGGACTTTCCTATAACAATCCTACAGTTTCAGTTCTTGTGAGATGTTTACCAGACCAGTTATTTAATGTCATACCACCAAATCAATTTGTGTTGGATTTCATCATGGTTCACATAAAAATGTGAACCAGCTCTTAGGGCCTATTATCACAACCATCTGGACACACGGTGGGCTGCGCCACTTCTTGTAGCACAGATGCGCTGGGCCTAATCGCCATGTGCTCTGAGCAGTGTGCCCAGGTTTTTTTCCTTGTGATCAAATGTTTATTGTGGTTGACTGATGAATAAACAAAGCACAAAACATAAAAATACAAAATCGCAGCCTCAG
Source organism: Darevskia mixta (assembly GCA_034641385.1). Taxonomy (NCBI): domain Eukaryota; kingdom Metazoa; phylum Chordata; class Lepidosauria; order Squamata; family Lacertidae; genus Darevskia; species Darevskia mixta. The sequence continues at coordinate 8,248,330 of JAWWNH010000049.1, read as the reverse complement.
CCCATCCAATTATTAAGGATGACACAGTTCAAGAGCTAAAAATCATAGCATGTCTAAGAGATATGGCACACTTCAATATTTTTGCCATGTGTTTGGTAATAGATTTATTAGTCCCCTCGAGGAAGATGTTCAAAAGGGTCTCTAAGGATTAAGCAGGAAATCTCCTCATAAGAAGATAGATTATGCGCTCCCTGACCCCTTAATAAAATATACTGAAGAAAAACACATGAGAGACCGTTTCCCTCTCTGGATGGTTACAATGCCTATCCTTGAAGGCTATTTTCACAAAGATGCCATCTAGGATCTTACGAAGGTAAAACATTAAAACAGGACAAAAAACCTTGCTCTTCTACGCTTAGGTATAAGAAAATCTAGATGTGGCATTCATTTGTTAGTGGCAGGCTAAGTCAGGTCTGGTGCTTTTCCCCCCGGGGGGTACTCAAGAGTATGCAGTACCGGCACCTCTTTTTGTTGTTGTTGTTGTTGTTGTTGTTGTTGTTGTTAAAAAGTGTGGCACTTAATGTTACAACTTCATGGTTAGTACCAGCACCTCTTTCTGTAGGAAAAGAGCACTGGCCAGGTCCATCGACTGTGGTATATGTGGCCCATTCGCTGATCCACACAACTCATGCACATCTTTTTTATTCTCTGTTTCACCATAGATTTGGCTTCAATTAGATCTGATGTTGAGATAAGGAGACAAACCAGCAACAACAACCTGAAGGAGCATCTTCACGCCCATCGTTCAGCCCGGACACTGAAGGTCTTCTGCTGGTTCCCTCACTGCGAAGTGAGGGCCTTCTCGGTAGTGGCACCCTCCCTTTGTAATGTCCCTCCTTCAGATGTCAAGGAGTTAAAGAACTACACAACTTTTAGAAGACATCTGAAGGCAGCCCTGTATCGGGAAGTTTTTAATGTTTGATGTTTGGCTATGTTTGATGTTTGGCTATGTGCTCTGGTCCATGGGGTCACGAAGAGTCGGACACGACTGAACGACTGAACACATGTTTTTATACATGCTGTAAGCCGCCCAGAGTGGCTGAGGAAACCCAGACAGATGAGCAGGGTATTAATCATCACCACCACCACCACCACCATCATAACCACCATCATCAATTTTTCCCATTATCCCTCTTTTCCATATAGACAGAGTCAGGCAACATCTGATATACCAGACACACTGGATAGATAGAGCATATTTGAAGACAAGAATGAACAGAATATAGCCTTGCCATGCTACTTAATGAGTTAAATCTGAATTAAGGGTTGTGTTAGCAACACATTTGGGTGTACCTGCTACACTTGTAGGAACAAACTCATTCAAGTCTCTGTTCTGAGAATGCTTGGCCTTCCTTTTTGAAAATGCCATAACTTTTGACTTGATAGTTCAAAATGATTTCCTACAGTCATCTGCAAATCCTGTGAGCAGTTGTCTAAATCCCAAATGTTTACAAGATTAAGACAGCATAATGTGCATATATTAAACCTGAGCGGTGTTTAGTTTAGGAGGATGAGAAGATATTGAGCCCAAATTCATGGGATGATCAGCCAAGGATAAATTAAATGAGGTGGGAGCTAGGACAAATACTTGCCTAAGCCCACAGTGGTGGTGGGGAACCGCAACTTCAGATAGAAGGGCACTTTTACCTCATGGCAGCTGGACTGATGTGCTCTGATATGAACTTGATAAATAGCTTGTCATTTTTGGTGAAACCAAAATGGCTCTAATGTTTGTACTTCTATTCTTTTATGAATATAAAAAGGGGATTCTCTTTGTTTGCTTAAATATGCCAGCGGCCTTGAGAACAAATCAGATGGTAGTGTGCTCAGATTAACTACACCCAAAAACCTTGGTGGTTGTTTTTTTTAAGTGGGCCATTCACAGATTTTACTTGGAACCCCCCCCCCCCCCGAGCTTTGCTTAGGCAATTTTTTTATTTATTGGCTTTTCTGTGGTAAAAGGAGACCCAAATTAAATGTTGGGCTGTAATTTTCATTATGGTGTTGGGTAGATGTTGTGAAAAGCTTATTTGTTTGCTGCATTTATATGCCACCTTTTCCTCCAAGGAGCTGAAGGTGGCATTCATGGTTTTCCTCTGTCATATTTCACTCCCACAACAGCCCTGTGAGGTAGGTTAGGCTGTGCAGAAGTGACTTGTCCAAGGTCACCCAGTGAGCTTCATGGCCAAGTGGGGATTTGAACCCTGGTCTCCTACGTCCTAGTCTGACACTAAGCACAACACTATACTTCTTTTGTGGAATAGCATCCTTGTTTGAGTTTCTTTCACCCTGGTAAAATAATGTGGTGGTGATATAATTATAATTATTGCTATAATTATCTTTTTATTAGCAACAGCAGCAGCAATGGCTTGAAAACTACCTTTTCACTGAAAGTTTTATATATATATATATATATATATATATATATATATATATATATTAGGGATGTTGTGCAAATGTATTGCCGCAACATCCTTAGCATAAAAGTCATTTTATTCTTGGAGTGAAAAGGTAAGTTCCAAGCCATTGATGGTGCTGGTGTTAATAATAATATTTTTGCTATAATAATTATAATTATAATCTCATATATTTTTTTGCTGGAGTATCCAGAGAGGCTTATAAAAATGATAATAAGTTAGAGGATAAACACACAATATTAAAAACCACAGAATTTAAAACAGCAGCATGGAAAGCAGCAATTAAAATAATTAAAACTTCAGCTAGCCCTCTGCATAAAATGCATTTAATGAAACATCTGAAGCTGATATTGGCTTGCCCATGTCTTATGGTCTTCTGCATAGGTGTTGCTCCAAATACCCTCTTTAGTAGAGGTTCATTTCATTTCTGCATGGGGAGATGGACATTTCTGTGGCAGCAGCCAAGTTTGGAATATTACTTCTACTGATTATCACCACCACCACCACCTTTTGTTTCTGTGGCAAAACAGCAACTTTTGTTTCTGTGGCAAAATGAGTTAGAGCAGGGGTCAGCAAACATTTTCATCAGGTGGCTGGTCCACTGTCCCTCAGACCTTGTGGGGGGCCGGACTATATCTATATATATAAAATCATTCAAGTTGGATGTTTGTTAACAATCACCTTTCTCCGTAACCCCTTGATTGATTACATTCAAATTTGGACACAACGTTCCATGCCCATATGGGAGTGATCATATATACTTACATTGCACAAATACCACACCTTTCCCAGGTAAAAATGTGATTTTGTGGAAAAAATATAGCGCCCTCCAGTGGACGTTAAACAGCACAGCACAACACACCTGTTTCTGACCCCTCCTCCTCCTTTCCCGACGTCACTACCACCATCCATTGACAGACAGACCACCCACAAACACTACTGCTGGCTCCGCCGGTGGGTATAGAGCCACGCCGGGAGGAATCGCCATTTTACATCGAAAAAGCCCATTGACAAAATCAGGACAAGAAACCTCATAGACTATAATAGTAGTAATAAACAGTTGTAGAAACAAAGACAAAAACGGGAGGGGCAAATGGAGAACACATAGACTGAACTTCAACGAGATAAGGTGTAAGTAAACATACGCTTTCTCTTTCATACTTTATCTTACTTTTGCATTTCACCAAATCAGCCACAGCAAGGCGTGGCCGGGTCAGCTAGTATATATATATATATATATATATATATATATATATATATATATGGGGAATGAATGAATTCCTATGCCCCACAAATAACCCAGAGATGCATTTTATATAAAAGACACACGCTGATTCCCGGACCGTCCGCGAGCTGGATTTAGAAGGCGATTGGGCTGGATCTGGCCCCTGGACCTTAGGTTGCCTACCCTTGAGTTAGAGTATCACATGGCCGGTTTTAGCATATGGCATTTACCGGAGGTCTCCCACAACTGTAGTGTGTTTTGTGTCAAACGAGAGAGAAGAAAATGTCAATGGAAAAGAATATCCACTTCCTGACTCCTTTTCTTCCCAAGTGAATTTTGGCAGTCAAAGAAAGATCAAGGCTGCATATTCAATAAATAGTTTGAGGAAAAACTGTTACAGCTCTAGAAAACATTTTATTGATACATTTCAAAGTCAATGGCATCAATACAAAATCAGGTCAAGGGCACAAATAAGAGAGTGCTGTCCAATTTCTTAGTGCACGTGATAATAAAATATAGACATATCAACAAAAATAGGGAATTAATTATGTTTATAAATTATCAAAACCACCATTAACAGCAATCCCAAAATGTATTGTAATCTCTTTAAAAGTCATTTTAAAATTAGCTTCTAATGCTTCTTTTGAATTAATTGTTTTTGCAATATTGCCTAAACTGAGAAATCACAGCTTTAATTCAGTTGCTATAAAATACCCTATACATTTCTGGACTATGCTGAATACAACACACACACACACACACACACACACACAGAGAGAGAGAGAGAGAGAGAGAGAGAGAGAGAGGAGAGTACAATGATAAAAACAGAATTTTGTGGTTGGATATATGTCTTTCCCCCTAAAAAGAAATTCATTCCTAGTGTTCTGAACTGTAGAAAGAATTGCTTTTTTAAAAAGGGGAAGTCTCTCTCCCCCCTTTAAAAACCACTTTCATTTTCTTTTGGTAGTTTAAGGGAAGCAAATTGCACCACTGGAGTTCTGCAGTTTTGCAATTCCCATGGTATTAATAGGAATATGTGTGAAGTCTGTATATGCTAGAAAATATCTCCCTCTGAGATTATGGGACAGCTGGCACACTGCTGTGATACATTTAATTCCAGATAATATTTGGAAGAAGCTCTCATGCTACTGTGGGTAGAAGGCAGCTCAAAGACTGATACTGAGTGTGAGTCTTAAATGCAATTTATTGTGGCTCTTCCTGAAAGCATCTAGAGGCCCCGGAAGTGGGGAGGGGGGAGGGATTAGTCACACCAATACTGGGGACTTTTTTCCATTCACTCCAGCAGCTGAATTTCTGAATTTGGATGTTGGAATGGAAGACTCTTTGAAAGCAGCACGGCCATTTTAAAACCAAATTCATTTCCTTCTGTGCTATCTCAATAAAATGCGACAATTTGCACAATGCCCCATCCAATCACATTATAAGCCTGCAAGTCCACTTCAATAAATGAGAGGCTATTGCGTGAGGAAAAATTAGCAGCACAATCCTATACATATCTCTTCATGGGTAAGTTTCACTGAGTTCAGATGAGGAGAGAGCCTCACCTCTAAACCTGGTGTTTCGTGGTCCAATTCTTGGTGACTCCACCTGTGGTGATTCCAAACTTGAGGAATGCTCTTCTGACAGGAAGTCCCTGGTCTCCTTTTATTTCACCTGTCTCGATTTGGGTATTTGTGGCGCTCCTCACTGCATCGTGCAGTTTTAAGATTATTATGGTCATATATAAATGTGTAAATCTTGCCTGCAGCAGGTGCCCCCTCTCTGAACCAACTACAATCCCAGGAGCATTTGAAGAGCTGTTTTGCCTTGAGAGTAGAGAAGAAGTAAGTGAACAGCTGTCATTTCTTTTTTGTTGTAATGTGTGTGTTTTTTATTGGTGCTTATTATTGCAATAAACTGTTTTGTGAAGGTGATGCATCAGTACCTAAAATAATTTATCATTGGTTTTATTACATTATTGAGGTTACACAACTTCTGAGCATTTTGATATCTATGTATCAAATAGATACAGCTGAGTATAAAAAAATTCTTTAATGTCTTCATCGGCATTCAGTGTTGGTGAATAAGCACTTAAAATAGTAGCCTGTTGGTTTTTGGCAAGTTTTATTCGAAGGGTTGAAAGTCACTCATTAACGCCGGTAGGGACTTCTGACAAGAGCGTCACAAGATTGTTTTGATAGCAAATTCTACTCCATGTTTATGAAGTTCCTGTTTAGGTAGACCTTTCCAGAAGAATGTGTAGCCTCCTTTTTCTTCCTTCAGTTGTCCCTCTCCTGCTCTTCAAGTTTCATGAAGTGCTGCAATATCAATGTTAAAACATCACAACCCTCTTGGAATGATGGCAGCTCTGCGTTTGGGACACTCATTATTTGTGTTATCCAACAAAGTCCGTATATTCCATGTTCCAAAGTTCAATCGTCTTTTACGACTGCTGGGTGGTGCAGTAATCCAGTCAGGGGGAAAAGGAGGTAGACTATATTTAGGGCACCTTTTCTAGCTCCTCCTGCTTTTCAGGGTGAGTAGAGTGGATTTGAAATAGGGCTGCTCAGTCATGGATACAGCTGCCGAGTTGCTCAACTGCGTCATTCCTTTAGTCAGAGCTATTGAATCTTTATCCACCGCCCATGTGCTGGTTCATGACTAGGGGCTTCCAGATTTCACAGTCCAGCCCCCTTACCATTTGCCAATGGTCGTGGGACTTTTTTGGGTTTGGGTTTGGGATGGGTTTTTGGAAGACGCCTGTGCGTGAATTTGTTTTGTGTGTGTAGATCAGTGCACGCTGACCAATGCACAGTCTTCGCAGTAAGGCTCTATGAGTAGCACGTCGACCAGTAGATTCTTATCTGCTGCAGCCTTCATCCGCCTTCACAGCCGTTGTAACATGCCGCTTGTTATCTTCCACCTGTTCTGCTGTTAAGGACTTCTTGGATCATTCTTTGTCTAGCTCCTCCCCTTTGACCTTACCGCCTTGGATGACCCTGCTGGGAGTACGAGACTCCTGATGGCTTCGCTCACAAGGGTCATAGGAACATGCAAGCCACAACAAGGTGATGATCCAGTGAGTGAGATGTATCTATCATCTATCTATCTATCTATCTATCTATCTATCTATCTATCTATCTATCTATCTATATCTATCTATCTATCATCTATCTATCTATCCAGAGCAAATTATTGTGAAGTCTGAAAGCATCCAGACTACACAGACACATGGAATTGTAGCTCCATGAGGGGAACAGGGGTCTCCTCACAACTCTCAGGACCCTAAACAAACTACAGCTCCCAGAATTGGAAGGGAAACCATGGGTGTTTAAAGTGGCATCATAGTGCTTTAAATGTATGGTGTGAATGTGGCCATATAATCTTGTTTCAGAGGCCAAGCTGGGGAAGGTAACACAGCTAAGCATATAACTAGACAGCCCCCCTCCCCGCATTGCTGTGCCATCTCTGGCTATTGCTCGTCTCCTCAGACCTAAGCCTGTCATTTAACTCAGAGGAAGCTCGTCTCTAACAACAAGCAGTGTGTGATCTTGTGGAAGAAAGATTGTATCTTGTCAAGGAAAATTATTTATGGATCAAATAAGTCAATGTTAATTGTATTAAATTACATTTTGGGGGGGCTATAGAACTCGTTTTTTTCCAGGAAGGAAAACAAAGAAAATAAAATTTATGTGAAACTAGGGGAATTGGAGCAGATATTATTTAAAACATGATCAGAATTGTTTTAGTAGAATTGCTATTATATAAAGTAGTGTTATGACAGGAACGAGTACTTAGGAAGGCGCAGAGAATTAAAAAAGAACATGTGTCTACCTAGAATAATTTATATTGATTTTCCTTAATTAAGTTCTCTCTGCTGAGGTTTAACACTGCTTAGAGAGAGTCTTTGAAAATAAGATGCCGGAAATTAGCAATATCTGGTTTTAGAATGCTTTTCACAGTTAAAATGTCACACCTGGTGATTTCTGTTGTCAGGGAGAGATGCTAAAACAGAAAAGATGCCTCGGATGACACTGCCTTCTACATTCTGGGGTGCCTTTTTTTTTTTTTTAAGGAAAATATTTTTACAGCAGACATTTGTATATGATAATGACATATGAAATAAAAAAGGCTGCAATCCTATCCCCCCTGGCATCCTGGGATGCAGCTAGGAACCAAAGGTCCAAATTTCTCCTAGTCCCCTGCCAGTACCCCAAACCAGGAGAAAATATAGACATGCTTTTGAGTATGTCTAAATGCCTACCTTCCCAATAGGAGAGGAAAGAACATTTTAAAAAAAGAGCCCAGAAGCAGCATGGGAACACAGAGTGTTCTTTGGCCCTTGGTTCTGCATGCTAGCAACTGCCCAGCAGGATGTTGGATAAGCAGTAAAACTGCCTTCATAATTTTCTCCTTCCCCTTAAGACTGCAGTCTTGAGACACCTGCATTTTCCCACAATACTAGGTGAAAAAGGTACAGGACCCCTGGATGGTTAAGTCCAGTCAAAGGCGACTATGGGGTGTGGCACTCATCTCACTTTCAGGCCGAGGAAGCTGACATTTGTCCACAGACAGCTTTCTGGGTCATGTGGCCAGCATGACTAAACCGCTTCTGGTGCAGCAGAACACCGTGATGGAAGCCAGAGCGCACAGAAATGCCATTTACCTTCCTACCGCAGCAGTACCTATTTATCTACTTACACTGGCGTGCTTTAGAGCTGCTAGGTTAGCAGGACCTTGGACAGAGCAATGGCAGCTCATCCCATCGTGGGGATTCGAACCACCAACCTTCCGATCGGCAAGCCCAAGAGGCTCAGTGGTTTAGACCACAGCACCACCCACGTGGCGGTAGATATGCAACTACAGTAGATAAGCAGCATTCCTCACTGGAGAAGACCTCTCTTAACAAGGTGCTTCAAAACGTCTGGGGTGTGCAGTTTTGGATTTACATGCATGGTGACTCCCTGTTGTGTCAAACCATTTGTGTATGTGTGTGCAAGAAAAAATTCTGAGCAGAATTGTTTGCATGCCGGTTGCATCTAGTGTTTGTTGCACCACCCACTATGCATAAATACCTCACCATATATCTGGAGCTGCTATGCAAGCAAACTTAAACGCATCCCGGCATTTATCTGTATTGTCCTGAAACTCATTAAAACCTACAATTTTAGGGTAATGCGCACAAGCACACAGAAGAAAAGTACAAAAATACCGATAACCTGGTATTTATTTCCTGCTTTCCGTATCATATACATTCTGTATGGGAATTTAAGAATAATCCATTGTTATAGTTTGGAGAGGTAATTATCTCAAAATAAGCTGCCTATTCATTGGTGATGAGCAAGCTGAACTCCAGCTATGCTGTATAATGGTTTTCAAACGTAATCTAAGCAGTAAGCCTAATGCACCATTCTTATTGCTTTTCATTACATTTTGTTGACATGGGGATTTTGTCTGCAGTGGATTCTTTACATGTTGGCTTTCATTATTATTAATAAATAGGGTTATTATCTTTTTACAGGTAAACAAGGATGCTTTTAAACTGCACCAGAATGATTCATTGGAGTTTAGCAACAACTGAAGGGGTTTTTTTATTAAAAAAAGATGCTTTAGAAAAAGTTTAAAAACGGAAATATCTCTCAAAACTAACATTTGCATTGAGGGAAATTACACCCTTTAGATCATCTAATGAAACAGTGTCTTATCCATAAGTGCTTGTGCTGTGCAGATGTGTTGATTTAAATGGATCTTATCCTCAGATAGTAACCCCTTCTTGTTTCCCTTACAGAGGACTAAAAATGGCTTGCCTTCTGCAACAAACAAAATGATATGTTCATAAATGCTATGGTATATAATTGTACTTCTGAAAAACATACATCTGCCATTTGTACAGACTGGCCACAATCCAGAGATACACAGAAGATATCCCCAATGACTTGTGTACACCCAGAAGAGATTGTATCAATTTCCCCCCTTGTGACTACAGTTCTCTATGCAGTATCGTTGGGTGGATGGGGGGAGCTATCTATTCTAATTAGATTATTACCTAAAATTTGACTGTAAAGCCATAACATTATGGTTGGCAGGGTTAGGAAAGGCATCCCTAACAAGTGCTGAATGTAAATGGTTTTGATACGTATTAAAACTTCCACAAGAATACCAAATTGCTGTGTGGTGTGGAAGTAGACTGTTCAAGAACACAGAAGTCCAAATTCCCCACTGGTTCTCTGGATTGTATTCTTTGGTTTCAGGGTTTCTAGACAGAAAGAAGAGCAAGCAGTCTATATTTGCCACAGGAAAATCTCAATTTTGTACGTGGTTGTGGGGAATCTGACTGGCCTTACAAAAACAGTTGCTCCAGCACTTTGGACAGCTGCCTGGGTGATTAACATAAAGACTATATACCTGTACTTTCCCAGCGCTTGTGGTTGTCTGTTTCCTGCTGTTACCATTAGTTCATTACTACCATTATCATGTATAATTTGATGACAATCCAGAATTCAATCAAATCCCAGCTAACCAGTTTTGAGACTAGGAAGGATTATCAGACAAGCCACAGATATATTCTAATCTGCAAGGGCTTTCTTCCCTTCTGGTTATTCCCATGATTGTAAATCAAACCTGTCTCTGCTTGTCTCTGTTCCCCAACTCAGGTTGGAGAAGAAATTCAGCTTGGTTTGCATTTTAATGTGAATCTACCCAATTGACAGTTTCCAAAAGAAGTATGTGTACCAAAACAAGCCTGTCCTTTAAAACTGGCGCTTCTCTGAATTTTGCTATGCAGTTCTCAAATCATATGTATAGAAAAATCCATATATTAATATATAGTAGACAAATTTAATAAATAATGATGATAATAAAGTGTGTGTGAAAATACATAGATTAGTGAAAATAGTAATATGAGAAAGGTCTTGCAAAAATGTGCATATTAAATAAAACTCCGTACAAAAAATGTGTAAACTAGGACATACATCCTAAAATGCTGATAAGTTATTGTGAGTAGATTGGAAAAAACTCCAAGGCTGATGTGGAAATGTGGAAAACTGAATTGAAGACTGTGAAAATGGAGAAACCAGAATTGACAGCTTCAGCCATTGCTATCCCACCCCTTTCTTCTCAGTTTCTCTTGGGCCTTCTCTCTTCTACAACAGCCGTATGGGCTTTTATAAGAGCAGCCAATATGTGCCCACCTCTAGTTTGACTGTACAAATGAGAAGTTCAGGTGCAACTGGGCTTGATTCTGGATGTGGTAAGATGTTGCTGGTAAATATGGTATTCAGGTTGGGACTTGACTTATTTCAGTCACTGTGGAATGTCTGACATAATATGAGGAGAGTTTGGCCCTGGCCTTCACTCTTGCTTCTGTCAGCTGTTTAACTTGTTATGCAATAGTAGTTGAAAAAGACTTTTTAAAAGACACTCCACAAGGGAGGAAAGAATGCACCAGGGAAATCTGCTGTTGCTCTTCCCTCTGTCCATAGAGATGGAAGACCAAACTAGATGTCATTTGTACAACTAGGATTTGCATGAATGTCTTCAAAAGTAAATAGCCAGGAGACAGTCCCCTTGATCCAGATTGGATCAAGTTGCGGGGTAGGGGTGGGCTTTAACACGTTGTCCATGCTGTGTTCCAATCCAGTTCTCAGTCCTCATGCTTATGAGCACTGAATAAAAAAACTCTCATCCATGCCAATTGATGTTTTGCTTTCAATACAAATAGTGGATGCAAGGAGGTTGGTATGTATCAGGACCATAGTGGTGGGCAAAGGGGTTCTAATCTGGATTGGCACCCCATCTCCCCAATATACTTTTTACAAAAGCCATGTTACACAATTGCTAATTGCATCAATGGCATCTCATGTAGCGTGGCTCTGTGCCCTTGTCAAATGGGTTTGCTATGGACTTTATCTGGATTTCAGCACATTTTCCTTCGGGTGGCAGCATCAACCATTATACATTTGCTACCAGATTATTGCACTGCTTTTCAAAACCAGTCACACAACAGGTTTCAATGGATGTACTTGTTGTTTTCTGTTTCCTTTTCTTTTCAGGACCTTTCTTTTGTGAAACAGTTGCCCTTTTGGCATACAGAATAGCGTAAAACATCAGGGAAAACTTCCTTGGCTCACTGATTCAACTCACAGTGTTAGTACATACACATGAAACAAGAGCTGAGCTATTGCATCTTGTCTAGTACAGGAACAACTCAAATGGTGACGGAGGCTGTATTTCAATGAATTGGTGTGCTTAGCTGGGAGTTTGTTTTCTTTCTTTCAACCAGTACTGCTGCCCTTAGTTTCTTCAACCACAAATAAGTGCAAATCATATTTCATTATCCCAGTGGAACAGAATAAAAGCAGAAGCACTTATGTATATAACAGAATCTAGATCTATATTTAAGAACATAAGAGAAGCCCTTTAGGATCAGGCCAAATCCCCATCTAGTCCAGTATCCTGTTATCACAGAGGCTGACCAGATGCCTGTGGACAAGCGGGTTCTGAGTGCGACCTCATCCTGCCCACTCATGATTCTCAGCAACTGGTTTTCAGAGGCAGATTGTGTCTGAGAGTGGAGGTAGAGCACCATTGTATTTGTTGAAAACCCATTAAAACTGTTCCACGTTTCTTTTGAGAAGAATTCCACCTGACCGAAATAAAGAGGAAGGACTGTTAATAAATGTGAAACTAGACTCCCTTGGCCAAAAGCAGAATTAGTCATAGGAATGCATTTTGTATGAAATGTAGTTTACAAGAGCAATGAAGTGATAGACACATTCATCAAAGTAAAATAGGCCACAACTTTATTGGAAAAGCCATAAACATGCAAAACTTGCAAACCAACCATCTAGGAAAGTCAAAGGCTGAAAGGAAAACCAGAGGTGCCCCTGGGGCATGATGCCCCACTGATTAATATCGGTGACAGGCTCAGAACTGAGGTGCCCCTGGTCAGGAAAGCCTGCCTTTTTGTTCAAAGGGGGGTGCCAGCAGCCATATAGCTGCAGTCACCCACTGCCATTCAGCTAATTCCTCTCTTACAACCCTAAAACAACGACAGCTCTCCTAGCTGTGCTAATGTCTCCTATCTGCTTCCTGGTGCTATTACCTCTGTCCCACCTATTACTGGCCCTTTCCCCAAACCACTAGTCCACTTGCTACAAAAGGCAGCAGCTTTGCTTGGCTCCCTTTTGCCCCCGCCAGATCCCATGAAAAAACAGACATCTCCCTACCCAGGGGCAGCAAACCCTTGAGTAGTCAGGCGAGAAACAGAGTGACACTCTGCACCAGAGTTTTAATATAAAGACCGTGCCTTTCATCAAACAGGCTGTGTTCTCCTCAGCGGCTGACAGTGCTGCCTCCCACGCAGGGAGGAAAAGGTACTGCTGCCTCAGCCATCTTTCCTGATCTGCCTTTTCATCTGCCCTCCCAGGACTGTGCCAAACAGGGACTGGACTGAGGAGGAATGGTGGGGACTGCCCCACCCCTCTTCCTGAACCTTCCCAAGAGGAGGAGGACAGTATAGATTTACAACAGTGGTTTGCAGAAGGTCATAGTTCAGAGGCTGCAGAGCCAAGAAGCTGGGAAATATTGGGAGAGGAGCAGCAGGAAGAACAAGCATCACCAGGGGAGAGACAGCTGACAGACTCAGTGTCTTTAGAAAGCATTCCTGACCGACTGCCCCCCCGGACCTGGTGTGCATGTTGGAAAACGCCCTGGGGTGCCCCTGCAGCCCCCAAACCCCGAGTGTCCTCCGGTATGCGCAGCTCTGGAAAAGGCATTTCCCTTCTTCTCCAGTGCTCTTCAGCGACATATATCAAATGAACAGGGACAAGTAAAAGCAAAAGTACAGTACAAATAGTTCTTACAGCGGAAGAGATAAGACTGTCTTCCATTCCCACACTCTTCCCAGACAGGCATGTGATTTACACCAATCTCATCTGCAGCATCGGAGGCGTGAAATACTAACAGTGCATTGAGAGTAGTAGAACAGAAGGCTCAGGGGCAGAAAGCACAGATCAGTCAATGCAGGGATGACGTAGAATAGGAGAGACGGAGGGGGTGAGACTTTACTCAGAGTAATGCCATTATCTAAGAGAGGCGGCATTTCTACATTCTCTCTCTGTGAATATTGAATAAAGACTTGGTAAGAACTCTTCTTGTTTGCTTGCTTCTTGGCTGCCATCGTGGGAGGGATCCGATTCCCTGAAGCCTAACACGGCAGTGAGTGACTCATGACACCAGGCATATCTATGAAGCACCTCAGCCACAAGGCTGCTTCTGATAAGCCATAACCTCCAAGGAAGAAGAGCTGCCACTCCCTCCTGGCCCATCCCCTCGGTGTGACACTACCCTACATGCCCATGACCACATGTAGGACAGATATATTCATGAGCAACACCTCTCAACATCAATGATATGCTCCTTCTTTAGCAGCTGCTGCCTGTCATGCCGCTGACATTACCGACATGTTTTGGCAAGATCTTGCTGAGTTCCAAAGAGATCTCGTCAGAATTTGACGCTGATGCCAGCAGCAGGGCAGGTGTGACACCCGTGTGGGTGTTCTTTGAAGTAGTGGCTTCACCCTGCCTTATGAATGGGCTGGGCCTGAAAATTGGTTAATGTGAGACACTGTGCGTTCTTTGGCTCTAGGGTGGGCATTGGTGCTCTGGACTTCTTGAATTATGGGGTGGTTTGGGTGGTTTCAAAACGTCCCTGTAACATTTTCTACCATAAGTATTTGGTATTAAGTCAAAGTTATGGTGATCCAAGAAATTTCCATTTAAGGCATCAGTAGCATCTATGAAAGCTTCACAGTTGCTTGTTATGATTATAGGCTAAAACGACTGATCTCACTTTTAACAGCATCTGGGCCTGTGATGTGTTTCAGACAAACCTGACAATGTACTTGGATGTATAGCTGCTTTAATCAAAAGGTAGCTAATTGCACAGTATAAAAGAAACCAATGAATGAATTCCCAATATGCCCCACTTGATGTTACTCCCGAGTTTGATCTCTACATATGCGCATCTGCATAATTATCAGTGGCATTTTTGGAGTTTGCTGTGGGCCATGCTTTACAGACTGAGCACCTCTTTGATTTTGGTGAATAGCTATCATAAGATGAAAGTTCCTCTAAGGGCAGAAAGTTTCCTACAGCAGGTCTCCACATGTAGCTATACTGAGTTAATGTGAGAAATGACATGCTGTATGGCCACAATAGTTACTAGTGGTCTCTATTGGCTCTATATACCGTATTTTTCTGTGCATAACATGCCCCCGTGTATAAGACAACCCCTATTTTTGGGGAGCCCAAATTAAGGAAATGGGGGGGGGGAATTGCCCAGAGTTGTTGAACTTGTTTTGGGGGGGGGGAATTGCCGACGATCACTCACCCGCCTGAGCGCCAATGACAATCCCACGCCTCACAAAAAACACCAATCGTCTGCCAGCTTGCCTCAAGCAGCTGCCAAATGCCCGCCCAATTGACACAGCAATAGCCAATCGTCAGCAGGCATCGCCGCAGCCACCAATCACCTGCCCAAACGCCACTCACAATCTCATGCTCGCGGCTGCCAACAATTGCCCGACCCCCCTATGCACTTTCCGTGTATAAGACAAGCCACAATTTATAGCATTTTTTAATAATAATAAACCATCGTCTTCTACACAGAAATGTACGGTACTTTTTGAATTATGAGGTAAATAGGGGTGATTTGGCTGAGGCATTTGCATTCCAAAATCAGATTACACCATTAATGAGGCAATTCAAGTTGCATAAAGGAACATCCTAAAGTTTTGATCTGCTCTATCTGCCCAGGCACCCTGAAAAGCACTGCATTTTTACACAACCCATGTATTTTATTTTTTTGAAAAATAGAACCAAGGTGTGGCTAGGAAAACACCCTGAGCTTGACTGGGGAGGGATGAAGAGGTCCGGGTGTGTGTTTGTATGTAGGGGTTATTTTCAGTTTGATGGCTAGGCAGGAGGGCCAACTCATGGGGGACGAGCCCTTATGGGGTCCCTAATGTTTTTTGGGAGGGCGCCAGTCCCCCAATGTCCCCAAAATCAGGGGGTGGAGGAGGCCAAGCATGGAGCCGAGCATGACATGGCTTCAGTGACTGGCTCTGTCTCTTCCTCCTCCTGCCACTGGGGGTGGGAGGAGGAAGGTCATAGCAAGCCCCCTCGCCAGTGATGCCAGCAACAGGAAGAGGAGGAGCCTCTGGCCATTGAAGCTGTGCTGCTGCTGTATTCGGCTCTGTCCCTAACTCCTCCCGGTGCCCTGAGGTCGCACATGTGCAACGTCACGCGCCCAATTGCAAGCTGGCGTCTTTGTGGCCAGGTCTAGGTTTTAAGCACATCTGTGAAATCACAGGAGAAGGCACGCCCTAGTTTTATGGCAGTTCATCTTGACCAGATTCATATTCTGTCTAAGCTTTTCACAGCAAGAGTTTGCTTTGAAATTAATGGGCTACTGCTAGCTCATCATCTTATGGACGTTTCTAAGCGTGGACTCTGCATGCTGTTTTCATGCTAAACTATCTGCGAAGAACTGCTAAAATACTGGAGAATTGCTGTTGCGGTAAGATAAGTTGTGTGTCAGAACAATTTGAGCCATTTCCCCATGTGTACCAAAGGGGAATCATGTTGTGTCGGTCAAAGGCAAAACCCCCACAACAATCTAGGTCAGAGTTGCCCAAACTTGAGTCTCCAGCTGTTTTTGGACTACAATTCCCATCATCCCTGACCACTGGTTCTGCTAGCTAGGGATGATGGGAATTGTAGACCCCAAACAGCTGGAGACTCTAGTTTGAGAAACCTTGATCTAAGTTATAGGCACTGGTTAATTAATACATGAATTCATACATGTCTTTTTGGGTCACCTCAGCCAAGTCATCTAGTTGGTAAGTGATTTTAGATTTGTTAGCCTGAAGGTTCTCATCCTATGCAAATAAGATTAAGCCTGCAATCCTAACCCCATTTACCTATGAGCAACTCCCATTGAATTCAATAGGACTTACTTCGGAGCGAGCATGGTTAGGATTGTGCTGCAAACCGTTCACCTGAAGCATCTCATTAAAGTTAGGGTGGGCAATTTGTACCTTGGACTTCCAGATACATACAGTTATAAACAGCATCACAGAACCTTGAGCTTGACACAGCTATTATGTTAAATGTTAACTATTACTGCTTCTCTACTAGGGCAATGAAACTTTGGGAATCCTGAATAAAAAATTATTTCCAGATTTGTGAGGTATAAATAGCTTACGATTCAGTGCAAGGAGTTACCCGGAATCTTTTGTACTGCATAATCCTGTATCATAATGGATGGGTTGACCAAATCAAATATAATTGATTGAATATATTTGCCAAGTGAATCTCTGCATATGAACAGTCCGTAATGAAATGTTAACCTTGAGAAATAGATGCCATCCAGCTGAAATTCAATCTTCACCACTAAATGTAGCTGCCTGGATATTGTTTTTCATGGTTACTGCTGTGATTGATTATTTGGTACCATTATGGTTCTTGTATATAGAATATTTGCATTCATTGTCTGGATTTGCCACTTCATTTATGACTGTATAAACTCATAAAACCTTTTAAACAATCTTTTTAATTTGTGATAGTTTCTGTTCCCGAACTGATTTCTTTATTATATTTTGATTTTTCAGGAATAAGAATATCTTCAGCTTAATGATTTATATAAAACAGTTTTAATAGTTTAATCAGCTTAGCATTTAAAATGATTAAGCAAATATGTACTATGTTTAGGATTAAGTATCAGTGCATTCTCACTCTTACAAAATCCAAACAGAACACAAGTGCAAGAAATGGAATTAGTCTGGGTTTAATAACTGTTGGAGCTAATCATAAATTATGCTGGGGTCAACTTAAATCTCCAAACAATAAAAGCCATTATTACTTCAATTCCTATTTTTTTTAATCAACAGCTTGTTGATTGTAAAATTAGTCCATGATGAAATATTGCATTTTCCCAGATAGGATAAAATCTCTGCCTTTCATTGAAGTTCACAAAGCATGTTATTCATGAATGCTTGACATTATCACTGCACTATTTTTACAGGTATAAAGACTAAAGCTAAAAGAAGATTTAATGTCAACATTTGGGAGCTTTTAGATTCAGGAAGGAAAACAGATGGCAGAATTAATTATGGGCACCAATTCACAGAGACAACAGAGACGACGACAACAACAACAACAACAACAACAACAACAACAACAACAACAACAACAACAACAAACAACAACAACAACAACTTTACTATTAGTACCCCACCCATCTGACTGGGTTGCTCTAGCTACGGCAGTGCCTGAAATAAATAAAATAAGTTTTCAATAGCATAATTAGCAAAGTGTGAAATCCACCAAAGCAATTCCATTTTTCAGTTGCATATTCATGATTTTGAACATTTTGTTAACTTAGAAGTGTGAGGTAGGATGAGGGTCAAACTTAAGGTTATACAGTGCAGTTGCAACACACATACATCTTATGTGCTCAAATTCAATTAAATGCACTTGGCTCCAGCAGCGGCCTACACAGCGATGGTTGCAGTAGAGAAGGAGGCTCTGAAACAAGCAGGGAAGTGGTGGAGGTAGACGGAGGAAGAAGAAAAACTGGCTTCTGGCCATGGAAGGGGAAACTGAGGCTGAGAGAAAAAAGCCGGAATGGAGCCGCAGCCTCTGCTTGCCTCTCTTCCTACCTATCTTTATGTTCCCTTCTGCAGCTGCAGGGACCAGGTTTCTTTATCCTCTTCTGCCGCCACCACTTCCCTGCTTGTCTTGCAACCTAGGGAGCCCATGTATATGCAGGGAGGTACTCCGTGTGGGGCTTCCCCCCACCTCCACTTCCAGCGGGCAGCTTTGGGCTATGCGCGGTTTTGCACATGCACATTGCCTCTGAAACGTAGTGCTTGTGTAACTTGTGATCATACACAACAAATGCAAGAGGCGCCATCTTGTTCTCTTCTTTTGGAATGAAAAACAGATAGTGGCTTATCTGAATGGAGGAATGGCGATCACATAGGCTGTTGCTTTAGATGTATCCTGTGTCAAGATCCAGCAAAAGCTGAAACTCTACATCAGGCGTGGAGAACATTTGGCCATTCAGATGTTGTTGAACTACAACTCCTATCATCCCCAGACATTAGCCATGCTACTAGTGTCTGATGGGAGTTGTAGTTCAGCAGCATTGGATGGGCCAAAGGTTCTCCAGAGACTCCCCTGCATGCACAAGGACTCCCCTGTTCTTTTAAATATCATTGGGATCCCCTGGTGTAATAGACAGTGCATGCATGGAACCTTCTCCAACACTGAATGGAGATGCCTCTGTGTAGACAATGAAGCTTTGTGGAGATTGGGCCAATAGGGCTGCTTTGGACAATGGTGCCAAGAGGATCTCCTCCAGCTTCTTCCTGTGGGATGTATAACACTGGTGCAGTCAATCACAACATTCCTAGAGTGTACACAAAGGGGACTTGGTCCTCCAGGTAGAGTTTCCTGTGCCAAGGCTGAAATCACTTCCTTTGTGTGACCAGAAGTGGGAGTGGCCTTACCTGTAGCTATTCAAAGATACAGGTGAGCTGCTACTCTCTCTCTCTTCCCACCAGGACTCCGAGGATGCAACATCTCAGGAGATGCTCTCTTGGCTTCCAGCCAAGAGAGGCCCACGTGGAGATTCTCCTTAAGGGAGAAAGGCTCCATGTGGGCCTCTCTTGGCTGGAAGCCAAGAGAGCATCTCCTGAGATGTTGCATCCTCGGAGTCCTGGTGGGAAGAGAGAGAGAGTAGCAGCTCACCTGTATCTTTGAATAGCTACAGGTAAGGCCACTCCCACTTCTGGTCACACAAAGGAAGTGATTTCAGCCTTGGCACAGGAAACTCTACCTGGAGGACCAAGTCCCCTTTGTGTACACTCTAGGAATGTTGTGATTGACTGCACCAGTGTTATACATCCCACAAACCCCTTCTCAGTCTGAACAACATTTAACAAACATAAAACAACTTTATTCAACCACCCAGAGTCCCAGCTTGACACGCAGGTTCTGGAAACTCTCTCGTGGCAAGGGTTTCGTGAGAATGTCCGCAGTCATCTCCTGAGTATTACAGTAGGACATTTCTACTAGTCCATCTTGGATCATCTGGCGAATGAAGTGATACCTGACCCCAATGTGTTTTGAACGTGCAAGGAACTTTTCGGTTTGCGCTAGCTGCAGGCAGCCTTGATTGTCCTCCATCAAGCTGACAGGTCCTTTTCTCGGCAAACCAAAGTCTGTCAGGAGTTGATCCAGCCAGATGATTTCTCTGCATGCTTCCGAAGCTGAAATATATTCACTCTCTGTGGACGATAAGGCTACACATTTCTGTTTATAACTGCCCCATATGATAGGTGCATTTCCAAACATAAAAACATAACCACTTGTGGATTTGTAATCCGCCTTATCCCCAGCCCAGTCTGCATCACTGTACCCAACCAACTTAGGGTCCCTTACAGCTGGCAATTTTAATTTACAATTCATTGTACCCTTGAGGTAACGCACCACCCTCTTGACCCCACCCAAGTCATGTTCAGTGGGAGAACTCACTTTTCTGCTTAGGATCCCCACTGCACTTGCTATGTCAGGTCTGCTGGTAGTAACCAAATACAAAAGTTTACCAATCGCTGACCTGTATTCGCTGTTGTCTGGCAGCAGCTTCGAATCTTGTTGATTCTTTAGAAAATCTGTGGCCATGGGTGTCGCGACAGGGTGTGCACCTTGCATCTGCATGCTTTCTATCAGTTCTATTATCTTCTGCTTCTGGCTGAGAAGAAATGAGCCGTCCTCTTCTCTCTCAATTTGAATTCCCAAGTAATACTGGACAAGTCCCAATTCCTTTACTTCCACCTCTTTGTTGAGATGTCTGACTATGTCTTTATAGTCTCTGTCATTGGACGTTGATATTAATAAATCATCGACAAAAGCCAGAATGTAAGAGAATTGTCCATTTCTGTTCTTAGTGTACAGGCACTTGTCAGCTGTTGACTGCTTGTACCCAAGCTGAACCAGCATTTCATGTAATTTCTGGTTCCATGCTCTTGCAGCTTGTTTCAAACCGTAAATTCCTTTCTGAAGTTTACATACAAGATGTGCCTCATTTTGCTTGATAAAGCCTTTGGGCTGCTTCATATAAATCTGTTCAGAAATCGTCCCATGAAGAAAAGCTGTTGCTATGTCGACATGACGGACTGATAGGCCTTTAGATGCTGCAATACTTAGAAGTAATCTAACACTGCTGTATCGCACTGTAGGCGCAAATACTTGATCATAGTCTTCGCCATACTGTTGTGAAAATCCTTGTGCTACAAGCCTAGCTTTGTAGCGTTGCACCTCCCCTTCTGACCCCTTCTTAAGCTTGAACACCCACTTGGACCCAATTGCCTTCTTACCAGGAGGTAGCTCTGTCAGGGTCCAGGTCTTGTTGCGATGCAGTGCATCCATCTCTTCCTGCGCGGCTTGCTTCCAGAGACTGGCCTCAGCAGCTGGCAACCGTTGAACCTGTTCCCACGTGGAAGGTTCCTGTGGTGGCGCCGACCCTGCAAAGTAGGACAGTCGTAGTGGTGGAACGCCTCTGTTGGACCTGGAGGAACGTCTGACCTCTGGCTCTTGTTGAACCGCATCAGCTTCCTCATCTCCTTCCAATGGCGGCATCCCTGCATACGGGTCCTCTTCGTCTCTGGAGCCTTCTGACATCTGGTCCTCCGCGTCTTCTGGGGTGTCATCTGTAGGGGGTGCTACAACACTAGGAGGTACAATACTAGGAGGTGGATTAGTCTCTGGTATGGCTTCAAAAGGAAAACTTACAAACTCCTCTGTTGGTGGCTCATTGGAACAGTCAATTGCTGTGTTCCTTGTGTCAGCCTTTTCATACTCCTCAAAATGAATCACGTGATGTGAACTTGTTTTCCCTGTTTGTAAGTCCACAACTCTGTAGCCTTTTCCTCCAGAAGCGTATCCAACTAGGATACCAGGCTTTGCTCTGGTGTCAAGTTTGTGTCTGTGCTCCTTGGGCACGTGGTAATAGCACAAACTTCCAAATACACGTATGTGTGACAAATTTGGGACTCTTCCATGCCAAAGTTCAAATGGCGTGCGCTCTGTGCCTTTTGTTGGCAGTCTATTCTGTATATAAATCGCAGTATTTGCTGCCTCGCCCCAAAGTTTCTTCGACAAGTTGGATCCTTTTAGCATACACCTTGTCATCTCTAGGATGGACCTAAATTTCCTCTCAGCAATAGAGTTTTGTTGAGGTGTGTAGCTTACTGTGGTCACATGTGCTATGCCTTCCTGAGCCATGAAGGCTTCCATTTCACGTGAGCAAAACTCCCCACCATTATCGGACATTAGGGTGGTGGGTGCTCGATGGAATTTGTTCTTGACCATGCTTACGTATTGCTTGAACAATTCCACTGTTTCACTCTTCTCTTTGAGAAGGTATCCCACACAAAACTTTGAATAATCATCCAAAAAGATAAGAATATACCTATTTCCTCCTAAAGAAGGTATATTCATAGGTCCAGCTAAATCAGTGTACACAATGTCCAGAACTTTTGTGCTTCTCTTTTCTGCACAACGTGGGAAAGAAGGTTTGACTCCTTTTTCACTTACACAAGTTATACATTTTGGTGTGGGTGTGTTACTTTTGTTTACCTGTAGACCTCTCACAAGATCTCCATTCTGCAGTTCCTGGATGACTCTGATATCCCTGTGACCCAGTCTTCGGTGCCACAGCTCCAGATCTGGTTCATCCTTCTGCTTGGATTGGGCCACTTGTGCTGATTGGTTTTCTGAAACGTTAATCTCATAAACACCATTGATTAGTTTCCCTTGAGCATAAACCTCATCATTTTTCGTTACATTGCATTCTCCATTGGCAAATGTAACCTTGAAACCTTTCTTGTCTAAAGCAGACACACTAAGCAAGTTACAATTCAATTCTGGGACATATTGAACGTTAGGCACAGTTGTTTCAAGAGATTCATTGTTCACCTTGAATTTCAAACACATTGAACCTGCACCTTGTGATTTTAGAACATTTCCATCAGCAATCTGGATTTCAGTCCATTCACTATCATTAATTTCTCTGAAATATTCTCTTTTATGCGCAAAATGGCTTGTGGCTCCCGAATCTAAAATAAATTGGTCACTTTTCCTTTCATTTCTTTGCACATTTAAACTCTTTTCTTGCAGTAGAAATGTACGCTCGTGATCCCCCTTCTTTTCACCTTTTGGTTGAAAGGGGCGGGACTTATTCTTGGGCTTCTGGCAACTCCTTGCAATGTGCCCTTTTAAATTGCAGTTATGGCATATTATATCTTTGGACACTTCCTTAGACTTGGGAAATTGTTTAGAAACATAACTTGTGTCCATTTTCCTTGGATTCCTTTGCGGAGAATCAAGGTAATCTCTGCATTCCTCTCTTAAGTGATTTGCTAGTTCATTAAAAGTCAAATCTCTGGTGTGATCCATTATACTCTTAAATGAAGTAAACTCTTGTCCCAATGATGCCAGCATAAAAGTCACTTTGGTTGCATCATCAAAAGCTCTGGGAGTTAGGGCAATCCTTTGAACAATTTCATTAAAGTCCTTAAAATGCCCTGTAAATTGTTCTCTAGAATTCATCTTTGACTTCAGCAGTTTATCCAACAAATGTCTATAAGAGTTCTCTGATGATTGTGCATAAACCCTCTCAATATCCTTTAGAATCTGAGATGCATCACTTTCATAGTCAATCAGAGATAAATGCTCATCTTTCAAACTGCTCAAAATTATGTGTTTAGCTTCTGCATCTTGCCTTTCCCAATCTGCTTTCTTGGTTAAATCAGCAAAATCAGGTTTGGGATCTTTCACCGCTTTAAGCACTTGTTTTGCACCAAGATGCACTAAAAGGCGCTGCTTCCATTGCACAAAGTTACGATCATTCAGCAGCATAAAGCTTGATCTTGCTTCACTATCAAAACCTGAGCTTGCCATCTTAATCCTCAAAAATTGAAAAATTTTCAAAATTCCCAAAAATGGCTAAAATTCAAAAATCAAAACTTAAAAATCTCAAAATGCAAACTAATCTTCACTGCCTCTGAGGTCTGTGAGCTCTGAGGGAGGGGAGGGGTCGCTAATCCCCCTTTCACAGCACAATGGAGAACAAAAGACCATGTGCTTACCAGGAAGTACAAACAGAAAAATACTACTCTGCCAAAAATCACAATCCAAAGCAATCCTTTAAAAATACACAAAATACGCAGTTCTGGGCCTCAAAACCCTTTGTGGGAGATGAGAGGGAATGTGGATGAGGGAATATTGATTAATATTTCCTATCCCAGCTTGTGCTAACAAGCTCCAAACTAGCAGAGTTTCTCATCCCCAATAAAGCGCAGCAAAGCGTGGCGTTTAAGTTCCTATGAACTTCTAGAATAAGGCAGATCCTGGCACATATTTCCCCTGGTTCCCTCTTAAAAGAAAATACACGACACATAAGCTTATAAAAGTATAAAGGTTTTACTCACAGTCATTTCAAGCTTCTACAGTCTCAGAAAGGCAGGCTAGCTTAGATTAAATGTATTTACATGTGGAGATTCTCCTTAAGGGAGAAAGGCTCCATGTGGGCCTCTCTTGGCTGGAAGCCAAGAGAGCATCTCCTGAGATGTTGCATCCTCGGAGTCCTGGTGGGAAGAGAGAGAGAGTAGCAGCTCACCTGTATCTTTGAATAGCTACAGGTAAGGCCACTCCCACTTCTGGTCACACAAAGGAAGTGATTTCAGCCTTGGCACAGGAAACTCTACCTGGAGGACCAAGTCCCCTTTGTGTACACTCTAGGAATGTTGTGATTGACTGCACCAGTGTTATACATCCCACACTTCCAAGTAGCATGAGCTGAGCCCTACCCCACAACTGTCCTGTTTTAAGTGGGACATCCCAGAAGCCAATCCCGGTTTATGTTTGCATCCCAGAATGTCCCGTTTTTTGATCCGACGCTCACTCTGGTGCAAGTTGTGCCAGAGCTCCAACCTATAGATATAGATGATGGAAAGAATAATCTGTCTCCACCAGAAATCAGAGCCTATAAATCAAGAGGATCACACATCTTGGAAAAATGTTTATGATATTAAGGGCATATTGCACATACAAAAGAGCCACATGCAAGCCAGGATCTGACCATTCTGAAGGCTTCTGTGGAAACAAGCAGAGAAAGGTGAAAGTTTCAGAGCACTGTTGACTGCCTATCTATCCTTGCCAAGCACAGTCCTATAGGTGTCTAGTCAGAATTAAGTGCCATTGAGTTCAATGGGACTTACTCCTCTGGTAAGACAATTGCAGACTAATTGTCCCCACTCCTCCACACTGAAAAATTGCAAGCAAAAGAGAGATTTTAAAAACTCATAAATGAACAATGATGGGGAAAGGTGGCTGGTGGTTCTACAGTGTCCTCATACGGTCTTCAGTTCACAGAGTCTGACTTACATTTGTTAGCTGATGAGTGTAACATGTAGCCAAGCTCTTTATGGTACATTTTGTTCTGACACAGACCTAAGAACTGGAAAAATATACTCCAACGTTACATGAGAAGAGCTTTCAGAGGAGCACTGCTCAAAATGCCCATAGTCTTCAGACAACAGGCAACTCAATTATCTCACGTATTAAAAAAAGGAAGTTTAGATACAGTGATGAATTAGGGTGTACAATACATATTTTATGGAAGAAGTTGTCCTTTTGTATGAAATTCCATCAATGCACAGCATCAAAATGGTAATCTCTTTTGGCAGTATCAAATGGCAAGGTAGTTAAATTTAATGAGACTGTATTAAACATTGGAAGTAAATTTTTTAAAAAAACAGGCTGCTAAGCAATGTATAGGTGCCAATCATGCTATGAAAGAGAGGCAAGGACAAAGACATTTTAGCAGAAACTCTTAAAATACATTTTAGTAATTTTGTCTGCACACTTTTAAAAAAAAAGCAATTAATGTTTTGTCACATTGCTTGTAGGTCTCTACAAATAATTTAACATGATTCATTGGGGTATTGTGTGAATAATGTGAGCACCTATTCAGGAGAACAATCCATTGATTTGAATCTCCATTCAGCACTTATGTGGTTTTTATGTTAAAACTCCAGTTTTTGAGAAACAGGCATTAGAATGTTAAAAAAAATTAAAATCCCCTGAAGATCTGACTGTTTTATTTGTGTTCTTTACTGGAAGCACATGAAGAAGGTAGGGGGTGAGGGTGGGGGGAGAAACTTTTCAACAGATGGTGCCTGACATATGTATTAGGCTTAACAGGTGTATTAAAGCGCTGCTAGTCGGAACAAGTTTTCTCTCTCTCCAGTTAAGCATAAGCTACATATGTATGTGTTTGTTTCAGCTCCTTATGGGGGACAAGGAAACCATCAAGATGTCAATTGCCTGTTGTTAGATTCATATTGGGACGTATATGTTCAGAGCAGAGGACATTATCGCAGCTGGACACAAAAGCCTATTGTCGGCGATGCGAAAAAGGGAAACAAAGGGAGAATATGTTCAGCTTAGAAGTTTCCATGTGGTTAATGTGCACCATTTGTTATTTGAAAAACCATAGACGCGCAAAGCATAACATTTCAACTGTAAAAGGGGGAAAAATGAAACCTTTCATGCCACTAGGGCAAAGTTTATGAACTTTAATGGGTAAGGATTTAATTTGAATTCTTTTAACAGAAAGTACTGCAACTGGTTGTTGTTTTTAGTGTGTGTGTGTGTGTGTGTGTGTGTGTGTGACATTTAACCAGGACCTTTTCATCTGCCAGTTGCATTCATTTCAACAGAAGTACTAATGGAAAAGTATATCTGCTGTGATTTTTCAGATGTGGTTTATCAAGAAAGGGATTTTAAGCCAGGAAACATTATTACAACAATAAAAAATGTATTTTGATTAACTGAATAAGATTGCAAGTCTGTGCGTGGCTACTCAGAAGTAAACCCACTATGTTCAATGGATTTATTCCCAGGAAAATGTGCATGAGATTACAGCCTAAATGTCATACTTTGCTCTTCACCCCAAAAGCTCACAGGGAAGATTACAACTATTAAAGCAACTTAAAAAACAATACAAACCAATGCTAGCACAATTTTAGCAACATTAAGCTTCAAAGTTCTAAAAGGGCTGCAGAGGTAAAAATATCCTCAGCTGGCACAAAAAGGAAATGTGGTTTGGAGCCAGGTAAATCTTGATTTAATTTCTATGCTGCTTAGTATATTAAAAATATCTCTAAGCGGTATACAGAAAACTGAAGCAACAAGAGACAACTTAAACAAAAATATTACAAAAATACACAATTATATATAAAAATGTTACATTAATGCAAATACACATGCATACAAAGTTACTAATATATATATAAATTAATTCCAATTCATTTTGCTCCCATCTTCTCAACCTCCAGGTTCTGACCCAGAGTCCAAACAAACTCTCAGCTCATCTGCAAAAGTCACTCAGGGAAAAGAGTTCCTGGAAACAGCAGACATTACCCTAGTCCAATGGTTTTCAACCAGTGTGCAGTGGCACCCTGGGGTGCCTTGAATGATGGTCAGGGGTGCCGCAGGCAACACTGGCCTCTGTCCCTCTTTCCTTCCTTCTGATGCCCTCTCGCATCTCTACATCCCAGGGGTGCCGCAGAAAGAATGTAGTTGGTCAAGGGAGCCATGGACTCAAAAAGATTGAAAACCTCCTCTCATTTTATGGACAGGCCCTAGGTTAATGGTGCTTCCTCAGGCTGCTGTGTCCCATTCAGCCCCACTCTCACACCCTCCAACATTTCTCCAATGAAAATAAGGACCTCCCATTCCAGTGATGGCTAACCTTGACACTCCAGATGTTTTGGGACTACAACTCCCATCATCCCTGACCACTGATCCTGTTAGCTAGGGATGATGGGAGTTGTAGTTCCAAAACATCTGGGGTGTCAAGGTTAGCCATCACTGTCCATTCCATAATGATAATTTTACTATTTATACCTTACACATCTTACTAGGTTGCCCCAGCCACTCTGGGCAGCTCCCAACATATATGAAAACATAATAAAAACATTAAACATTAAAAAAACCCATTCCCTATACAGGCTTGCCTTCAGATACCTCGGGGGTTGGATAACTCCATACCCTCCAACATTTCTACAATGAAAATTGGCACATCCTAAGGAAAAGTGGGACATTCCGGGATCATATCAGAAATGGACGTCCCTGGAAATTAGAGACACTTGGAGGATCTGCACTTTCCACACCCTGTTCCAGGTGCAGCAGGTGTGCAGATACTACCAGGGGGTCCAAACAATGTGAAGATGGCCCCCTCCTCTCACAGCTCTTTCTTCACCCTCTGTCCTCCTCCTCCTCTTCCTGGGAAGATCATTCAAGAGATGGACACCAGTGTAGGAGTGCACTGTTGTTGGTAGGTCTGTAGAAGAGAGTTATACTAGATATTTTTTCATTCCCTTCTAAAGAGAAGTATGGGTCCATGATAGCCCTTTCACAGCTGGAGTATATAATAGCTGGAATATATAATATTATGGAATTTGCCCTTTTGTGCTATGCCATCACAGTATTGATTCGTTTTAAGGAAACAGTCCTTTCCATCAGTAAAATTACTGTACAATTTCCATCCCATTTTTCTGCTCCATCTTGGGTCAGTTAAGGCACCACGAGTTCTGATAATCAAAAGCAAGGGCTGAACCACTTTCACCAATCAGGTTGTGGCTTCTTAGATCTGAAGAGCAGAAACTGAGTACAGGGATCTGCCTTCACATAGTAAACGAGAAAGAGAGACTGTGACCTCTATTGTTGTTTAATGGCAGGGCTATGGATTTCCTAGATACTCTGCTGGCACTGTTGTTGCATCATTGCATCCTTGACATGATTTGTCAAATCTGACTTCTTCAATGAAAAGTCACTCCGTTTAAAATAGCAATGTTGATGTTCCGTGTTTATTGCCTCTTGATAACTTACAGATCAAATGTGCTCCACTTATTCAGTAGAAAGATGCATTTTCTGAACTGTCAACCCTGTAACCCTCAAGGTGGATTCTGAACATCAAGCTCTCCAACCCCATCCATGTATTTCATACTTCATCACCATCAATAAAAGCAATAAATGCGGGTTTCTACTCACAGCTACAAATATACAATGCAGTAGTATTAAAACTGAGCACATTCAAAGCTTGAAACTGCCGGCTCCCGCAGTTCTTAATGGAGTTGCATAGGAAGAACTGGTCTAGCACTAAGAACTTGGGATAAAAATTGAGGTTTTTGATTCTGTTAAGCCTACTGCAGGACTTGATCTCCTTCCACAGAGCCTGTAAGACAGAGCTATTCCACCTGGCCTTCAATTTGAATTAGCCTGATCCTCTATTCCCTTTTCCTCTTCTATGAAGAAACCCTTTCTGAGACCCCACATTTAAATCATTATTCACACACCTCCTTGCTGGCCCTAGTAGGACCAACTTCAGTTAGCCCTGGTGATCATTTGATGTCTACTGACTGGGTTTTTATTTTCTTCCCCAAAAATGACCCCTGAATTTTTGAATTTTGTTGATATTGATGCTGCATTTTATGTTGTATTCTATGCTGTTTTAAGCTGTTTTAAGTCACATTTCAATCAATGTTTTATATTTGCTGTTAGCAGCCCTGAGCCTGGTTTTTAAACCGGGAAGGGCGGGGTATAAATAAATAATTATTATTACTACTATTATTACTAACTGTGATGCTGTTGTAGAAGAGGCTGCCCTTACAAAGCAGAGAACCAGTGGAACATGATTATCTCTGGATGTAAACTGTATCCGGCCGGAAGAAGGTGCAGCACTGCATTTCAGAAGACACATTGAGCCCATCCAGCTAGAAATCCCAAAAGGGGTAGACTCGGTTACAGAATTGTGTGTACAGGTACTGAGCCCCAAGAGTAATTCAGTACTGGGGACATGCTATCATCCTCCTGATCAAAATGCTGAGGGGAATTCTTGAGAATGAAATCAGGGAAGTATCCGAAAGAGGAAATGTAAGAATGGGTGCCTTTAACTACCCTCAAACGGACTTGTTAAAAATGTGTTCTAGTACCAACGAAGTGGTAAAATTTCTAGATACCCCAAATGACTGTCACCCAGAACATGTGCCAAGGTCGGCAGCCCACATGCCATGCTGGCTAAAATCTCTCCAAAATACTTGGAAGTTGTTTCAAAACACAATATTCGAAGCTCAAGTGGAGAGTATATCACAGATCAGGAATCGTACCACCAGGGTCAAGAGAATTCTAGTGTCGTTAACAAGCAGTGTTTCTGTAAATTGAGCCAACACTTTGATGATGGGATAGCACAAAAAGGCAACTTCCATAATATTATATACACTCCAGCTGTGAAAGGGCTATCATGGAATCATACTCCTCTTTGGAAGGGAACAAAAAACTATCTAGCCTGACTCGGACGAAAACGGGCCAAATTGCCTTATCATTTGTTAACACAGTCTCCACGTTAATGTATAATGCAACCAGCTGTCTGCGCCAATATCTGCTCCTCCAGAAACCAGGGAGGCGTTATTAAAACATGATAGAGGTTCCACCACAACTCTTTAACATTGTTTCTGATCAGAAACTGCCGTCCAAGAGTATAAGCCCCAAGTTAATTAAGTTTGGCATCCCATTGAATGAACTGAGGTTCAGTTAACTGCAATTAACATATCCTGTTGCTTTCAGTGGGGCTAAGGTGGCAATCCTTTGTATGAAGTAGGAAATCCCTCTTCTGAGGCAGTTTCTCTTCCAATGTGCATATAATTAAAGAAGACAGTATCTTCAAAGCTACTGTCACACACAAATACATGCAAGTTTAATCAGTCAATTCATAAATGATAGCTAATAGGACAAAACCACAGGCAGAACAGAAGTGCTGGGGTGGGGGTTGAAGGCAGATAAATCATCTCATCCAATGCCTTGCTAGACTTGCACTAGCCTGGCAGGTGGTGGTTCTGTATGCTTCTCCTTCCAATGTTTTGTTCCCCTTGCCACCATTGGAATCATCTCCACAGCAGATATGTACAGGGTTACGCTTCAAACATTATTTAATCAGTGACAGCTATAGAAAAAAATCTACCATATTTCTGCTGTGTTTAGTAAACGCTATGACCATCCTAGTCCCTCTCTTCCAACTGTATGATGAAATATATTTGTAAGCTCTGCTAATATGGAAAACCATATTTTCAAAGTGTTGCCTTTTTGTTTTCGCACAGTGTGGCTCTCAAATTAGCCCCATGGAAAGTTTCCGCCATTTAGTGAGTAATGGATTGTATCACAAGATCTAACACTCGCTCAGTTGGTGTGGAAGCAGGCAGCAAAGTCTTCCTTTGCAACGTTTAAAATGTCAGCTTAGCAAAAGATTGATAGTACAGCCGTATTTGTCATAAAGGAAACATGGTAGAGGTTAATAGAGTTTAGTGCATATAGGGGCCACAGGTCACCCTTCAAGGTATTTTGTTCAGTGTACATATGATTTAAGATCTAGTGGTAGTAAAGTTGTTTGTCAGCAGAATAGTACAATGGTCTTAAGAGAGAAAAATGGAAGATGGGTCTTCTAACTATTCATATGGTTAGAGTACTCTTGTCAAGGTAAGCATGGAAAACATGTAAATTTTCTTAATGCTAAGTCATGCCATATCTTAGAATAATGTGTGAAGTAAATTTTAATTGCCGTGTTATTCAAAGTAGAATTCCTGCGTCAATTAATCCTGGCAGAGGGAGGGGAATAATTGGCTTATTAATATTTTTATACACAAAGTTCTTGCCACAGACACTGCAGTAAGAAGGCACAGTGCAGTTATTAAAAGGGAATTTAACAAAGATGTGCTAATGATAAGTTCAGTGAAACTGTGCTGAACCGAAAAGAGTCAATCTGTGCCTGTCTTTGGACAGACAATGCAGAGAGAAATATGTTTGTTTAAAACAACAGCTGCTTAATCCACCATTTACATGCAGTTTTATGGTGCTTTATGGAGAAACAACACAACCCCATCAAAATAAAAGGGAAAAACTTCGCATAACAATGGAAGAAATGAAAAGCAGTTCATTTACCCAGCCACTGCTCACACAACTTGCACTGAATTGAGTATCACATCAACATATGATTTGTTTATATGATCAGTGGGTAAATCGGAGTTTGACGTGATCTCAAGGCTTAGCGAAACAAGTGCAGCACAAGTCTCCACTACATTATTGCCTTTGTGGGGTGGAAGTTAGGGTCATAGGAAGTTGCCTTCTACCGAGTCAGACCTTTGGGTCCATCTAGCCCTATGTTGTCTACAATGACTGGTCGCAGCTTTCAAGGGTTTCAGAAAGGATGCGTCTCCCAGCCTTTGTCATGGTCCGGTCTACGGGTGAATGAAGTCCCAGCAGAGGACGTCAGGACTGGGGGCAAGATGGCGAGGTGGGAGCAGAAATGCGAGTCCAGAAACCTGGGGTCCGAGGGTCAGGGAGCAGAAAGTCGAAGGTCCGGGGGTCGAGAGGCAAGGAGTCATGAAGGCTAAGGTCCGAGGAGCAGGAGGCAGGAAACACAAGGCCAGACGCAGCAAGTCAGGAAGCATGTTGCTGTGGCAAAGAGCCGAAGGGAAATGCTGACCTTTATCCCTCCCCGGCTCTTGCCACCAGGTGTAGCGAGTTTCCAAGCAGCCTCACCTGTGCGGCCGCACCTTGCCTCTCCAGAGCAAACTGAGGAAGGCCCCAGTCCTGCGAAGCCCTGCTGGTCCTAGGGCCTGGCTCCTGCATGCACTCCTGACAGCCTTACCTGGAGGTAGGACTTTTTGCGTGGGAAACCGATGTTCTACCACTGAGCTATGGCCCTTAAAATTAAAAATTCATGGAGGACAGATAGGGTCAAGGATGGGCTATAAGAAGTTCATGATGGCTATAAGAAGCCTCCATATTCAGAGGACAACATGCCACTAAATACCGGATAGTGGTTGACAAAACCATCGCATCCTGGTCACCGTCTCTTTGAACTTTTGCCATCGGGACGGAGATACAGGGCGATGACAACAAGAACAAGCCGTCTTAGAAACAGCTTCTTCTCCAGAGCGATCGTGGCCTTGAATGGGAAGCCTGGACTTTGAAGTCATCTAATCTTACCTGTTATGTTTTATCATTGTATGGTTTTAATCAGTGTGTATGGTTTTAATCAGTGTGTATCGTTTTAATCAGTGTTTTTGTAGTTGTTTTGTCTTTGTGTGGAGTGCCCTATCTGGGTGGATGGAGCAGCCAAGTAATTTCGTTGTCCCCGAAGGGGACAATGACAAATATATATATATATATAAGCAGATCAGGGTTATTGCCACCATGCCACTACTGTAGATATTCTGGTGGCATCCAGATTGGGCACTGTGGGAAATGGCCTTAGAATTCATGTAGAATCAGTGGCTGCTAACCATGAGTACTATATCGAGTATTGGTCTGCTTCTGAACATCTGTTGCTAGGGAGCACAGGTTCAGTTGCTCTCATGTCCTGCTTTTGAGCTTCCCATAGGCAGCTGGTTGACCACTGGTGGACTAGATGGGCCCTTGGCCTGATCCTGCAGAGCTCTTTTATGTTCTTATATTCTTTGAATTAAGCTTGTGCACGGGAACAAAATTGCTTTGGAGCCCACTTAGGTGCTTTGGGAAGTGGTTTGCTTTAGTTTAGCACTTTGGACTGCTGTGTTGCTTTGGTTCAGATCCCAAGCAATGCCTTTTTTTTTTCAAAATCTGAAGCTTTGTGTCTTCCCACAGCTTATAATGGGGAAATCAACAAATGACTTGAACTTTCTAATCTTTTGTTAGAATTGGATATTCTTAGGCTGATGAAACCTGCCCAATTTCAGAGAGATGTTGTGCAAACTTGAGCTTTAGAATTTTTTTAATTGATTCACTCCCCCCTCCCCCATTGTTGTTTTGTGGGAAGTGAAAGCTTGACACACAACATGGACCCTCGCTAGGTTCCTTGCAAAATTTCAGAATAATTGGTGCAGGGGTTAGGAAACCTCTAAGGTTCTGGAGTGAGTACAGAGCTTTGAGAGCAGTTCATTTCACTCTGGATCATTTCAGAGAAGACCCACTTCAATTTAAAAGATGTCCAAATCACTCTAAAGTGGCCCATTTCAGTTTAGGATATGGATCTCAAGCAAAGCAAGAGGCACACTCCTTCTCAGAATGCAGGACTTGATGGATTCTAGGGCATTGTTGAAGCTAAGCTGATAGAAGACCTGATACCTGGTCTGCTCAGCTTCTGGATGGAAAACGTCTAGGATTATCTTGTACAGTTTTTGGTTATTCTACAGCAGGGGCAAGGAATCCCCAGTTTGAAGGCCAGACATGGCCCTCATCCAGATTTCAACTAGTCCTCAGGGGCCCCCTTCCAACCACCAGGGAGGGAAAAGTGTTGATGTTGTGCAAAGTGTTTAATTGCAGCTCATTCTTCTGCAAAAAGGAAACTACTGCAAGAAGAGCAAAAGGAAAATAATCTCCACAGACTTTTGTTGCCTGCAAATAGTCAAAATATTGTTGATGCATTTTGGAAGTGCCTGCATACATTTTTCAGAATGCAAAAGCTGTTTGAAGCTTTAAATACGGTAGCTGGGAGGCAGAGCTTGTGGTTCAGCTGTGTGTTGACCTTAATTGCATTATTCTGCTGGAATTGTACTCTACCACTTGCGGAGCTACAATTCCTAGCACCCCTGACAAACTACAGTTCCCAATATTATTTTGGGGGGGAAATGTGCTTTAAACATATAGTGTATATGCAGCCTTACAGAGCTTTGTTTTTACTTTGCTTACAAACTTTGCAAAAGTCCATGAAGGAAATGGAAGATGACACCTGAATAGAGTTACTGTGAATGAAATATATCTCTGTTTTCATGGGTAACATCTCTCTGTGCATGATCATGTGATAGCTTTATAATAGTGTGATGAGACCTAGAAAAAGGTTTCTCACGCCTGTTTTAAAGAGAGTAGTAGAGATTAGCAACCTAATCAACTAGCAGGCTCCTACTTGATGTTGCTCAGAAATTCTAAGAAACCAACCAAAAACAAAAACAAACAAAAAGCAGTGCAGTTTTGAAAGGTTCAGTTTTCCATTGGGATTCAAAATGGCATTCAGTTGTATCCAAACATGGACAAAACCCTACTCCTTGATTTCAGGAACCGTCATCCAAACTTTGGTTGTGATATTTTAAGAGGTGTCCAAAAGCATAGTGGGCTTCTCAAAATATACAGTTAATAAATAAATATTTGGGTAAAAATTAGAGTGTCTCATATTATCTAATTCTTCCTACCCACTGGCAGTACTTTTTGAATGGGCTGGCTTTTCTGAGGCTTCTCATTTCCTCATTAAGATGTTAAAGCAGCGAATAAGAGCTAAGGAAGATGAATGTGTAGTTAAGGCTTTTGTAAGATTTAATAGAAATAATAAATTATTGTAACTACTGTTCATTGGACAAACCTACTTTTGTAGGGTAGTCTTATCATATTAGGACAATTTTTCATCTCCGCTGTTACAATAAGAGTTTTATTGTGAGACTGGAAACTACTTGCATAATATTTCTTCCCCTGACTTGTATTTGATGGTGCTTTTTGGGGAAATATATAATGAATCCCACTCCAAAAAAAAAGATAAGGGATAAAATTCAGAAATCCCCAGTCATTATTTGCCATTAGCCAGATTTCTACATTAAAAAAAAAATCATTAAAATGGTCCATTGCTGGGAAATGGGCAATCTTTTGTTGAAATATAATATTGCAATAATAAAAAGGCATATCAGTTGTGTTAGAAGTTAACAACCAATTTGCCAGATGCCTACAATGATAATGCTTCATGAGCTGAGAATTCATTTCACTGATATGATGTTGCGATTATTATTACTCTCAGGCTTGGGTAATTCATATCTATTAAACCAAAGAAAAGGGCCACACACCTCCCAACTTCTCCTTTTCTGCTACACTTTTAAACAAGATTGAAATTAAATTAATTTAAAGCTGTAAATAGATTTTTTTTTTTAAAAAAATATGCAATTGATCAGACATTACACTTGGTATGTGGAGACAACTATGCCATTAAAATTTTAGTCTGACTTTATTAATATTTTACATCAAGCTTCAAGAACACCAAGGGACACTAGATGAGCAATATGCTGTTGCAGAACAGAGTGTATCAAGAATATCCAATAAGAGGCGTACAATCAGATTTAGAAGATACACTGGTGAATCTCTTTTTTAAAAAGCTAAATCATATCTAGTGCTATTAACACTCCCTTAAGAGCCTGCTTCTTCCTTTCCAACAGACATAACGTAATTAGATGTGCTAAGAAGAGAAGCAGTGCAAGCCGCAATTGCTTTAGCAGTACAAAGATGAAACCTGTTCAGAATTTCTTCAACATGCACACAGCCCATAAAGAACAAGACAGAAACAAGCCAAATCACAGTGAAGGCGCAACAACAGAAAGGCCTGGAGCAACACACTCTGCAATGGATGCCGTTTGGAGAAGGCTCGAGAAATAGTTCTCTGAAAACAAGAATAGAAATGCTCTGCATTGGTCTACTGCAGCACTGGTGCCCCTCTGTTGTTTTGGACTGCAGCTGTTGTTGTTGTTGTTGTTAAAATTACCACCCTATACAGTGGCGGAGGAACCCTCTCTGGCACCCGGGGCAGGACGCTGAGAGGCGGAGCGAACCGCCCAGTGACACATACGCAGAGTGGTGCATGCTCTAGTTATCTCCCACTTGGACAACTGCAATGCGCTCTAAGTGGGGCTACCTTTGAAGGTGACCCGGAAACTGCAATTAATCCAGAATGCGGCAGCTAGACTGGTGACTGGGTGTGGCCGCCAGGACCACATAACACCGGTCCTGAGAGATCTACATTGGCTCCCAGTACGTTTCCGAGCACAATTCAAAGTGTTGGTGCTCACCTTTAAAGCCCTAAACGGCCTCGGTCCTGTATACCTGAAGGAGCGTCTCCACCCCCACCGTTCAGCACTGAGATCCAGCGCCGAGGGCCTTCTGGCAGTTCCCTCACTGCGAGAAGCAAAGCTACAGGGAACCAGGCAGAGGGCCTTCTCGGTAGTGGCGCCCGCCCTGTGGAACGCCCTCCCATCAGAGGTCAAAGCAATCAACAACTACATAACATTTAGAAAATGACATGATCCCATCTTTTGTTGTCTAACTCTCAAGTACCTTATTTTCATCAACAACATGAAAGACACAAATTACTCCAGCAGAAAAAAATAACGTGTGTGTGTGTGTATCTCCACAAGTTGGAAACAGAGGTCAAAGTCGGTTGCTGTGTCCTGCAGATGCCCATTAGCTCCCTCCCTCGTTTGGCTGGGTACTCTTTGCGTACAGCATGCACTATTTTAATCGATGCCATTGCGTGAGCATTAAAGATGCCAGGAGCTACATTGCTGGGCAGCATATGGCACAGCTGCTGTTTCTCTTCTTGGTTTTTGCCCAAGTTCTGCTTCTCTTAGAACAGCAGACATTTTCTTCCAAACGCAGATCACAAGAGACAAGAGCATCTGACCCCTAGTGTGCCACCTTTGGCTCACACTGGGCTTTAAACTAAACCCTTTCTCAAATAGAAAAGCAAGAGGAAAGGGCAGGAGGACAGGCGTATTTGAAGAGAGATCAGTGCTATTGGGGGGAAAGAGAGCTTGCGATTACAGACTTCCTGATGATAGAAGCTAGAGGTTATGAGTCAAAGTTTTTCACCCAAAGTAGAACAGGTAATAAGAAAACTCGCCCACAAAGTCCTGGAATTCCAGCCAAGCACAATGCAGTGGAAATGAATCTAACTTTCCCCCTTATTATAGTTTTTGACACATGCTCTGGTTTCTCATAGTTGTTTTTTTTTATTGTGGCTTACAAGGCGCTGTGATTGACAGCTCCCACCTTTATGATCCTATTTTTTCTATCTATTTTATCTCCAGGTAGGCTCCTTCATATTGAGCAATGTTTTGTTTGTTTTTAAAGTCCAGAGAGTACTTGTATCACAAGAAAAAACAAAAAAACAACCTGATCTGTCTAGGTTCTTATTGACCATAGATAACCATAGAAACCTACTCTAATTAGTTCATCCTTCTGAGATGGCATTCAGGTTCAATTTCATGGTTCTTCCACACTTTTGGGAACAACATGAACATTCAAGCAGGATTTTTTCTGGTGTGCACGCACATGCTTTCAATCTAGAAGCATGCCACCTTTTTTTTGCTTACTGGATCTTTAATCCATTTGTACCCAATTATATCCAATATTATCAACACAACCTTTCCAGTAAAGACAAATATACATTTGTAATGTTTATCCCACAAGTCACTTTAATTCTTTCACAGTCAAAGGAGCAGATGCAAATGAACTGAAAGCAAATAGAGATTAAAACTGGATGTATGTATGTATGGTATACTTGGCAGAGTAACCGACTATCTGCAGATTTGGAATAAATTGCATTTGCAGAAATGCCACGGTGATTCAGCAGTACTGTATGATGAATACTAGAAATTCCATGCTGTAGTAGAAAATTGATAGAATATATATGCAGATAAAATATCCTTATATAATAATGAGTAAATGTTCCAGCATTCTTAATCACTGCAAGTCCTATGCTTCAATGCAATCCCAATACATGAAATGCACATGAAGAATAAATGAGCCTGGACAATAACAGATTCAACACATTCAGATGTGACAACTCCACAGGACATTGCATGGTCCAGGTGCTACCATAGTTGAAATACTGTGTCTAGTATTTCACACTTTGAACAGGGGTGGATTTAGGGCTGTGTGAGCAGTGGGTGCTGAGCTGAGGGGGAGCAGTCTTAAATTCCAGTACGCAAAGTGCTGGGCTCACCCTTCTGGGATAGCTCAGTTGGTAGAGCATGAGATTCTTAACCTCAGGGTTGTGGGTTCAAGCCTCACCTTGGACAAACGATTCCTGCATTGCAGAGAATTGGGTGGCCCTTGTGGTACCTTCCAACTCTCCTAAGGAGCTGTAAGGATCTGACAGGGTCCTATTTCCTTCTCAAAGCCTAGTTAGCACTTTCTCAGCTTTGAGAAGGAGGTGGGAGGGCTCTAGGACCCTACCAGAGCCATTGCAACTCCTTCCCAAAGTTGGGCACCTCTTTACCCACAAGTAAATATGGGGGGGGGCATTTGCCAAATTTTGGCCACACACAGGGTGCCACAGTACCCAAGACCACCACTGCCTTGAATTATTATTTTTTAAACTGGAAAAGTTACAGAAAAGAACAGTCAGATGATCAGAAAGCTGGAACAGCTCCCCTACAATGAAAGGTTACAAAGTTCTGGTCTTTTTAGGCTGAGAAAAAAGAGAGTAAAGCGGGACATGACAGATGTGTAAAAAAAATAGGCATGGGGTTAAGGAAATGAATAGAAAGAGGAATTCTCTATCCCACAGTATTAAAGCATGCTGAATGCTACCTTCCAGGATCAAAGGCAAAGAGTGCCTCTGAATTCTGGGGGGAGGTTAGCAGAAGAGGACTACTGACCTCATGCCCTGCTTGCAGGCTTCCTAGAGTCATCTGGTTAGCTATTGTGGGGAAGCAGGCTTTGGATCTGACCTAGGAGAGCTCTTCTTTGGAGTTCTGAATGAGCAGAACACGAAACAAATTTCTCTAGGTGAATTTGAGCAGGCACTTAATTTCACTATACTTTAGGGGAAGGGACATACGTAGCTCAGAGGTAGAGTATCTGCTTTGCAGTCAGAAGGTCCTAGGTTCTGAATCCCCAGCTTCTGAAATCCTGGAGAGCTGCTGCTTGTGAGATGAGCCAGTGTTTTGACTCGGTAGAAGGCAGCTTCCTATGCTCCTGCTTTTTTAAACTGTGCCTTTTCCCAGGCGTGTCAATTTTGGCAAGCATTTTTATGGCACACCAGGGCACCAGCTAAGGAAGGATTTTTGATTTTGGAAAAACTGCTAGGTAGCTTGAAGAATGTTCAATATTGCATTTTTGCCATTATTATTACTATTTCTCTCTGGGCACTGCAGTCTGTTTTTGTTACTTGCCCCCTGCCTGCTTCCTTCTTAATGTTCTTGACCCTGTATCTGCCACGTTTTGGCCTTGGACACCATGGTGCCAGCAACAGTAACCCCATCCCACCTCGCTCCAGTCTCTAGAAGATGACTCTTAACATTTCCTTCCACACAAGAGCAATAAAAACTCACAGATCCTTCATGGACGCTGTTTAGTGCACACAACAGTGCTTCTTCCCTGCAGATAGCCTAGAGGGAATCTCCATGCACCTAAACTTCTTAAAACTAAAGCCAAACTTCGTCTGCTCTTCAGCCTTTGAAAATCTTTCTCTCTTTCTTGGCAAATATAGCCTGGCACATAAGTCACTTGAAGGGAAGACAGCTAATCTGTCTTTAAAACCCTTTCCCTATTTAGATTCTGCTGCTTTCTTAACCTTTTCTTCTCCCCTTAATAGATTGAGCCTGTTGGTTGCATAATAATTTGACAATGTGTTTTGTTTTGGGCTTTGTCCTGTCAGGCAGCTGGTGGGGTGCATAATGGCCCATGGGTGAATGCGTTCTATCACTAGCTGTTTATGGCATGCAGCATCAAGAGAGGTAATTTGGAGCTTGCATGAACTCGTAGCATGGACAGAAGCGTCAAATCCCCTCTTCCCTCAGTAGATATGTCATTTCTCGCTGACACAGCAGCGGGAGAACCGATTCACCCAACTAATTTATCAAATCGAAATAAACAACAACAACCCTGCCGACTGCGAGAAATATGGACATGAGGAGGGGATGCAAAGTCTAGGTAGGA
This sequence comes from Darevskia mixta, assembly GCA_034641385.1. Taxonomy (NCBI): domain Eukaryota; kingdom Metazoa; phylum Chordata; class Lepidosauria; order Squamata; family Lacertidae; genus Darevskia; species Darevskia mixta. Next base: position 8,207,831 of record JAWWNH010000049.1, on the reverse strand, counting down.
CAGGAGAATGTGATTCTTAGGCAGAGAAATGAAAAGATGACAAGAAGCAAAATGGGCAAAGTAGGTGAAGACATCTGTGTAGACATCTGTACTGTACACTTAGCAGGAAATGTTATCTTGATTTAGGGGAGAGTTTTCACTGTGATAAAATAATGTAAATGCTCAAGTGTCAGAGTGGACTTTTTATACATCCGTAAAAAGTTGTGCAAAACTAGTCAAGATAATCCAGACTTCCATGCATCAAAACCTATGTGGTGATGGGCACCTAAAAGGGCTGCAGCGGCTATCTTGAAAATCTAGATTAATAAAATTATATTAAAGAGAGAGAGAGAACCTACATATGTCCAATACACTTATGCTTAACTCATTATATCCAAAATTACATACATTTACCCAAGGTATATTATATGCACAATATTTATAATAGTGGTCAGTGCTTTTTTCCTTAAAAAATGTTTAGGGGTACTCCCATTTTGACTCAAGAAAATCACCGGGAAAGGAAAGGAAACCGCCATTGGAGGTGGTAACAGCGAAACTGACCAATCACTGTGCTAGATTCCAACTCCTACTTCACACATTAAATGCTCACTTCCATCTGAGACTCAGGAAACACCGTGACAGGGAATGAGGCCGCCATTGGGGGTAGCAACAGAACTGATGATTTACCGTGCTAGAGAAGAAACTAAAATTTTTCTATTTAGTTTCTTCTCCCAATAGATTCACAAAATGTTTAGGTGTTAAGCCTTGTGAGGTACTATAATGCAGCATGGTTTTTATAAGTGTTAATGCATAAGTACTTGTACCTATGTACAGTTATGTGTATTGTTCTGTACATCTGTACATGCTGGTTACTTTTGGAAGCCTGAAGTGCATATGCATATAATATTCTAGATATAATAATATGAATAATAATGCATATGGTACGTGAAAATTGTTCGTATTTTTTGCAGAACCAGTAAACAATAACAACAGCTTTGCTTCTCACTGGAGTCAAGGAGTGAGACATGAAAGGGGAGGGGGGAAATCTATAAAGGCTCAACATCAGAATTTTCAGAAAAATCCATGCACAGTTTTTATTTTTAAAGCCCTGAATGGCTGGAACTGGAGCATCTCAACTACCACATTCACCCATTTGAACTTGCCTGAACATTGAGATATGCCCATGAGGTCCTGCTCTGTACCTAACTTGCTTTTCAGATATATTGTAGAAAAGTATCAGACCTTTGTCTGTTGTACAGCCCAGAATTTGGAATGCTCTCCCATGCTGCTCATTTCTCAGTAAGTAGCTAACAGTACAATCCTGTACATACATTTAACAAGAAAATTGTTTCAGTCTTAAATTCAGTACTCCACAGCTTCACATCAGTTTGCATTTTTTCGAAGTCGTTATGAAAATTCATCAGCATTTCACTGTGAATTTCTCTTTATTTACACTTTTTTTGTATGCAGTCTTGCGTAATATAATGCAATTTGTATGTTCTTTTCACTAATATGAGCACTTCCAAACACACCTTACCTTAGCAAGGAGTAAAGTCATATTGAACTTTTGAGCAGACATGTATAGGATTGAACTTTTCATTTTTATAATGTGCTTCTTTTGGCGCTGTCTTTTAAAAATGTACTCTGACTACTGTTGGTTTTTTCCCCAATAAAAAAAATCAGATTAGGGATTAGTAACTTGTTTCAGATTAAATTTTAATGCTGTTTACTTGTTATCCATGTTTTTCTTTGTTATGTTACATGATGCTATGGTTTTCTGCATTGCACATCCTGATAGAAAGGTAGGGTGTAATTTTTGAGGATACATGAATAAAAGAAATAAAAAGAAATATTGCAGACCACTAGTACAGTGTTCCCTTGCCTCTCCACAAGCTCCTTATACTTTTCTGCAAGCAAACCTTTGATGTGCTAGTACAGCACCTTTTTTGTGGATCAAGCTATAGGTTAATGAGACAGAGTAAAATAAAAGATGAAGGCGACGGAGAAAATAGCAGATACGAACATTCACACTTGCCTTGCAAGCCTATTAAAGGCTTCCTCTTATTTCATAATAATTGCTGTCTTCCTTATTGACATAGAACATTGCAGCTAGTCAAGTTTCATTTTTATTTCTCTGTGTAAATATATGGGGCGGGGGGAGAGACCTGTCACTGTAAACAAATGGCAGACAGAAACACCCAACAACTTGTACAGATGCTGTTATGTCTCCACTAGCCAGACAGGTTATTATTAAGTCAGAATTTGTTGTAATCATCTGTTAAATTTAATGCCAGTTTTCATGAGATGTTTGAAAAACCGTCAAGAAGTTAAATGCTTCCCTGTTTGTACTACCGTTATTTCAACATAAATCTGTAAGTAAGCTATATAATAACTCTCAGAAAGAAACAACAAGGATGAAACAAAGTGTAATAGATGAGCATCCTCACATCAAGACAATCCCGCCCAGTCCACCAGCCATCTGGGAGTACAAAACCTACCTCTTTCTAAAAGTTAGAGACGCCTGAGGAATTTGATATTTGCAACGTCCAAAAGGCACTGACCTGATCTGCAGCTCCCAAGCTAATGTACATCTCAGAACGCAGTTTTCCCACCAGCTTTCACATTTAGTAGATTGGTGTGATTCACAGCTCAAAAAATGTACTACAATACATTTTTAAATGAACATGTTGCAAGATTGTATAAAACGAGTATTTTAATAGAGATGTCCGTGCATTTTGAAACTAACAAATCAATTCACAATTCATGGGGAAGCAAGATGGAATGGACTTATGGGTGAACATGCAAAGCTGGAAACAAACAGATGGACCCATCAAGAGTTCTGACCCATGTTTGTCTCCGAGTAGTTCATCTGAGATGCTCCAAGTTTTTGTGGGTTCCTGGACAACAGGTTTTAATCCTCCCTGCCAAGTTAGAAAGATTTGAATGTTTGGGGTGGGGGAGGAATGAAAAGGCCGCTCACATTTGTAAGCCTTTTGTTTTGTGAACCTTTTGTTTGTGAACTTTTAATTAAGGTGTGTTACAGAAATGTTGTAATTCCCAACAAGTCTTCCAAGTGCTTGTAGTAGATCTGCAGCAGATCAACAAGGGTTTGGGATTCCCAATCATTTAACAATGGAAAGTAAAATAAAGCACATATCTGCCATGGCTGGCCTTGGGCTAATCGTTTATCAGCCTTTGTGGTCCTCTCCTCTAAAACATAAATATAAATCACTCCTGGATTGTGAATCACAGCAGAATGGGAAGCAAATGGCATATTCTTGCACCCCCACCCCCATGATGCAATGGAATATTGTGTCTAGGAAGTGAAAGACTCCCCCAGCCAAAACGCTCTGCTCATGTCATTTCTATGATCCTTCAACACCTTCCCTCTTCTTCTTAGTGCCTGGAATGCTATGGAAAGGGTTCAGGAGGCATTGGTCCAAGTTTGAATTAATTTGCCCTCTAATCAGCTCTGATCTGATCTCAGCTTAGCTGTCTGTTCCTGATGGGGGCTGACATTGGTCATACAGTTACCCTTTTGCCAAAATTATCTATATATGCACTATGAGAAGGATACACTTCTCATTTAACCCAAATATTTGTGTGTGTGCGCAGAGAGAGAGAGGAAGTGAATCTTTTTAGAGCACTGATAATGCTTTGGCTCAGACCCTGGCACACATCCAGTTGGTCCATGGTCTAGAACCAAGATCCTTTCTTGCTACAGATCACCGTTGCAACGTTTTGCACTTCATGCCTAGACAGAAGACGCAAGAGGCTGATCTTGGCTCATCAGAGCATTTGTGATGAGAAACAGAATTAGGTGAGCTTGACGGTCTATAGGTCTAAGGCCCATTTGGCCTTGACACTACATTAGTTTAAAATGATGGTGCATAATTCCACTTGGTGCTATCATTGCATTTAAGAGTCCCATGGAATGGCTGCTCTTTTTTTATATACTTTATACTTTTTTATATACTTTGTTTTATACTTCTGGGATCACTGTTTATTTGATTCCCAGTTTCTGAATTTAAGGTTAGCCTGGGTTTACAATTTCATACTTTGCTGAACAAACATGACATTCGTAAATATGCCCTTTAAAGTAAAGGGAGAGGGAAGAAAAAACATAGGTTGTGCACAGACAAAGTGAGGTGCACTTGTTCCCATTGACATAGAATAATTTCATTTTATTTACAAAATGTATATAATGCTTCATATAAACAGAAATCTCTAAGCTGTAGAGAGAGGACAAGTCATGCCTAACATGTCCGACTGATTCCATTAAGAACCAAGCACAACTAACAGCCTGGATCCAACCCAAATAGGTTTACGGTTTTATTGTCAAGGACATATGATGATTCCTCTGTGTCTGACTTAGGAAGGAGGGAATCACTGAAGAACAGGAGGGAAAGTGGCAGAATTGTTTCGGATTAGTGGTGCTAGATTGGCTATGACCACCAAGACCAATGAACCGGCAGCATTAGACTTGAGTTCCCCATTGAGGGTGGGGATGAGAACAGGCAGAGAGAGAGAATGGAGCTGCCAGGAAGGAGGGAAACTCAACATAGTGCCTGGCAGAATATGGGGTGGAGCCTAGTAAGATATGAAAGAAGACTAGTGTTGTCTGGAGGTGATGGTGACTGCTCATTCAACGAATGAGGCTGCAGGATGGATCTGAAATTATTTGAAAAACCTTTCAGATCAAGCATAAAAAATTCTGCCCTTATGCTGAGATTTTACTCTTTCTTCTGCAGGTCCTGAGAAGGAAGCTTTAAATGTAATGGCGTTTAAATCTTTGTGCAAGAACCTGACAAAGTCTCATTCTTTGTCAGCAGAGTACAACAGTGAGCAAATGTTCCTGCTGAAATTTAGGCTTTCTGCAAAGGTGGGGGACCTATTAGCCTGGTCCTCCCACGGGAGTCTGATGGATCCAATGGGTTTCCAAACAGCTCCAGGGGATGTTCCAGCAGATATTACTGGCTCTCCTGTCAAAGCCCTGGCTGATCTCCTTAACATCCAAATGTCTCGAGTTATTGACACAATTGTCCCTGGGTGTCCTCTCCCAGTTTGTGGAGCCTGTTTGTCTCCCTGATGTTCTCCAGAGCTTAGGGCAAGCTGGGAGATGGCTCAAACACAAGTGGAGGAGGACTGCAGTTGAATGCAATTGAACATTGGTGAGGGTTCATCATCAAGCCTACCTAGTGACAGTGAAGGCAGCAAAGAAGGCATACTTTGCTGCTTTCATTATAATCTCATTGTGTCACCCAGCAGAGCTTTTCCAGGTAGTGAAGGGACCTTTACAGTGTGGCCTAAAGGAGGTGACAGAACTGGTGGTAGTTTGCTGTGACTTGTTTGCAAAGCATTTTGAGGATAAAATTGCTTGCATCTGTCAGGACCTTGACTCCACTTGTTACAGCAGATGACTCTTTAGAAGTGTCCAAAGCACTGCCTCATTTTGTTATGTTGGATGAATTTTAGTTAGTAAGGCTCAAGGATGTGGACAAGGTGCTTGGATAAGTCAAGGCCACCACTTGCACTCTGGATCCTTGCCCCTCTTGGCTGATAAAAACTAGCAGGAAGAGGGGTCAGACTGCTAGGCCAGGGAGGCGATTGGAAGAAGGGCTGGTCCCTGCATGCTTGGAGGAGGCAGTGGTAAAACCACTCCTCAAGAAATCCTCCCTGGTAAGCCCTCCCACCTGCCACTGCATAGGGGAGAAAGGGAGAGGAGAGCAATGTGATACTGTCTTCAGAGGCGTAGCAAGCCCAGGTGGTACCCGGGGCGGAATTTTTTTTGTCACCCCCCCACACTTTAATTTTTTAAAAAATTAAAAAGTGTCACCCCCCTCTGATGGTGCCACTTTGCGAGGTGTGGGGGTTTTGTGTGTGTGTCTATTATCTCTTTTTTTTCAATAAAGTTAAAATAAATTAAATAAATAAATAATAATAATAATAATAATAATAATAATAAATAAAAAAATAAAAAAAAAATAAAAAGTGTCACCCCCCTCTGATGGTGCCACTTTGTGAGGTGTGGGGGGCTGTGTGTGTGTGTCTATTATCTCTTTTTTTCAATGAAGTTAAAAATAAATAAAAAAATTTCAAAATTTTTTTTTTTCAAAAAATATTTTTTTTTTAAAAAAGTGTTGCCCCCCTCTAGGGTGGAACCCGGGGCGGACCGCCCCCCCGCCCCCCATTGCTACGCCCCTGACTGTCTTCCTGCACACCAACATGCCCCTCCTATACCAAAGGCCCCTCAAACCTAGAGCTATTCCTGTTAATATGGAATGGATTCTATTGCCCACTGTGGATATCAGGATAACCCTATCACATAATCACAGACAATTTGGAGAGAAAGTTGGTGAATGCTTCCCCTTTCTTCCATTCTGCTTGGTGCACATGTGGCCCAGTTACCACAGAGGTGCATAATGGTGCCGTGTGGGTTTGCATGTTCTTCTCCTTCCTCCTCTTCCTCCTCTCCTCTATCACAGGCAACCTCCTCCCGTTCATTTGCAGATATAACTATGGTTAGTGTGCTATCGTAGAAGAGTCAAATGACAGTTTACTCGGCAATCATTTGTAACCGTGGTTGCACAGCTGTGGTTTGGCACAAGGCATTGCCGCTGTGAGAAAGGCAGGGGTAGATATTGTATGAGCCTGCCAGGCACTCCTGATTGGCTAACTACGGTGACAGGCTGGGTTAGGTCTGCACAAAGTTTCTGTATCGAATATGGCAAACAGAAACTTAATATGATTTCCTTGATAAGGAAATAGTGATAGGTTGGTTGTGAACTCTCTCTCTCTCTGTGTGTGTGTGTGTGTGTGTGTGTGTGTGTGTGTGTGTGTTGCTGGAATGGCATGTACTCATGCTTTTTCTTCTTCCTGGTAATCTAAAAGCCATTCTTACCACAAATGACCAGTAAGCTAGTGAACACTTCAGAAAGCTCTGTTTTATTGGACATAAATGCTGCTATCCATAAGCACAATTCTTCATATAGTGTTTAAAGCACTGCTTTATTAAAGTTCTCTGCATTCATTCTTTTTCTTTCGTTGTTTTTTTCAAATAGTGTGTGCCAAGGTGACAGGTAACAGCAGAGGGAAGGGGAGAATGTTATGCAGAGAGTGCTTTGTGCTTTTCAGGCCACGAGCAAGTCCTTGGAAGGTCAGGTATTGAACATGACTACGATAATTCTAAACCAGCCTTCTGAACCATCAAATCACATCAAACTCAGCCAGATGAGAACAAGCCTAAAGGTATAAGTGTGACATTTTCATTCTCTGCGGTCCAAATCCTCACACATATCAGACTGTCAAAGAGGAGAACAATTGGGGATTAACTTCTAATAGCTACGTCTGCTTCCACAGACTCCAGAACAAAGAAGGTGGCTTACATTTTTATTTCACTTTATTGATTGATTTTCCCACTTCTATCTTCTCTCTTTCTCTGATCAGGCCAGTTTCTGACTTGAATGTCTTAACTCTTGTTCTGAAGTCAAGACTCTGCAATAAGACCCAAATATGGCGACATGGTCTAGTGGGCTGGCTAGAGGGTAGATGCATCATTCTTTGGTGACGGCGGACTTATCACTGCAGGGTCACAGGCAGCATGCTCTTGTCTGGTGCCTGGAAGAATTGCAAACGCCTGGACCCTCGGATGAAACTAAACCACTTCTAGAATGTTTGAGTGTATTGACATAGATCAGTGTTTTTCAACTTTTTTGGGGCAAAGGCACACTTGTTTCATGAAAAAAATCACGAGGCACACCACCATTAGAAAATGTTAAAAAATTTAACTCTGTGCCTATATTGACTATATATAAAGTAATTCTCTTGAATAGGAATCAAATAAACACAAAGAAAGTATTTTATAATTACTTTATTATGAAATAGTAAGTAAACAGAAATATGAAAAATTATAACATACTTTATTCAGTGCGCAACCTGGGCCTGTTTTGTCTGGAAATTGTCTGGAAATTTGGAAATTGTGTTGTCTGAGAGAGGGACTTTGGCTATTTCCTTAGCTGCTTCAGGTCCTTCCCTGTTCCTTCCTTCCTTCCTTCCTTCCTTCCTTCCTTCCTTCCTTCCTTCCTTCCTCCCTCCCTCCCTCCCTCCCTCCCTACATTTTTCCATACTTCCTTCCCTGTTTATTTCCTTCTTTCCTTCCTTCCTTCCTTCTTTCCTCCCTCCCTCCCTCATTCTCTTCACCCTCCGCAGCCCCTACTTTACCCCAGGGGGGCTCTTCTTCTTCTTCTTCTTCTTCTCCTCCTCCCCCAAGGGAGCTTCTCCTTTCGGGGTGACACAGCTCCCCACAGCGCTGGCCGCCCCCACCCTCTCCGCCTGTCAACCCCTTTCTCCCACCTCTGCCTGTCAACGCGGCTTCCGCCGCCTCAGCCCGACCGCGGGCGAAGGGGATGCAGGGGGAGAGGAGGAGGCACTATGGAGGGACAGGCCTCACTCGCCGGCCGCGCCGCGGGGCAGCCGGAGCCGCATGCTCCTCGAGGCGCCTCCCGCTTCTCCCCTCCCCGGGGGTCGGCCTGGCCCGGGCTCCTCGTCCTCCTCGGCGCTGCTGCCTCCAGGCCGGGCCGGCCGTCCTCCTCCTCCTCCTCGGGGCTCCTCCGTCAAGGTGGCAGCGGCGGCGGCGGCAGCAGCAGCGGAGGAGGCCGAGCTGGAGAGGGAGAGAGCGAGAGCCGCGCGGGAGGCGCTCCAGCCCAGGCAGCGGAGCCGGGCCCGGGGCACGCTAAGACGCGCACAGCCGGCGAGCGGAGCGCGGGGCGAGGACGGGGGACGGAACAAAGGGCGGAGCTGGAGCCGGGACTCCTGGGTCCCTTCGGGGAGGAGGGGGTCTTGCAGGAAGCGGGAGCCGGGATTCCCTTTCGCAGGTCCCGGGGCTTTAGCGGCACCAGGATGCCTGGGTCCTCCCGGGGGAAGGAGGTCGGAGATCTTTCGAATTTTTCAATTTTTCCCACGGCACACCAGGTAACATCTTGCGGCACACTAGTGTGCCGCGGAACAGTGGTTGAAAAACACTGACATAGATCCACTGCACACTCCTTAGAAACCTTGCAGGATGCCAGGCCGTGTTTCTTTCTTTTTTTTTAATACTTTATTAGGTTTTTTACAATTTTACAATCATCAACACATTCATTTATCTACATTACATATTGTTAAAACATTCTCTCTTCCCTCCCCCTCCCTCCTCTTCTTCCCCCCCCACATGCTTCACAGCCTTCCATAATGCATCTTTTGATAATCATATGTATTTACATACCATTATCTATTATTTATTTTCTATACTTTTTCTATTTGAGCCTTTATTGTGCCGCTAGAAGATCGGCTTTTCCTATATGTTTTTTTAATATAGTCTCTAAATGCTTCCCACTCTTTCTTTTTTGCTTCACTGTTTAATCCTTTTATTTCCCCATGTTTAGTTGCCAAATTGTAGTACTCTATCATTTTTAGTTGCCAATCTTCTTTATTCGGGATTTTTTGAGTTTTCCAATTCTTTGCTATGAGGATTCTTGCTGTTGTCGTTGCATACATTACGATATTTCTATCTTTTGGTTTAATGTCCTCTTCTAGAATGCTTAGTAGGAAAGTCTCTGGGGTCTTATTGAATGAATATTTTAATATTTTCTTTAGTTCATTATAAACTATTTCCCAAAATGGCTTTATGGCTTTGCAATGCCACCATACATGAATATGGGAACCTATTTCCTTTTGGCATTTCCAACATGTGTTATCACTTCCTTTATTTATTTTAGCTACCGGTAATTTCAAATGCCATCTATTTTGCATTTTTAATATGTTTTCTTGTAAATCATAATTTTGAGTAAATTTACTATCTCTCTGCCAGAGATTTTCCCATTTTTTTAATTCTATCGCTTTCCCTAAATCCTGGCCCCACTTTATCATTGAGTCCTTTACTAACTCTTCCTCTGTTTCCCATTTCAGCAAAATGTCATATAGGTTTTTTATATATTTGTTTTTGTTTTCTCCTATTAGAATTTCCTCTAATTTTGAATTTTCTTTTTCAAAACCTAATTTATTATCCTCTACAAACCTTTGCCTGATTTGGAAATATTGTAGCCAGCTATTCATGAGGGGTTTCAGGTCATCATATTCCTTTAGTATTAATTTCCCATTTTCTTCTTTTAATAATTGCTTATATGTAGGCCATTCCATTGCCGTGTTTTTTCTTCTAACAGCCACAATCTCCAAAGGCGATAACCACCAGGGCGTTTTTGCTTCGAAAAATCTTTTGTATTTTTGCCAAATTATGTACAGTGATCTCCTTATAACATTGTTCAGAAAAATATTTTGTTTGTTTATTTTTTCTCTGGTCAGGTACCAGTGCCATCCAAATCCAATGTCCTCCCCTTCTAAATCTAGCAGGTCTGTATTTTTTAATTCAATCCAATCTTTGATCCACCACAATGCTGCTGCATTGTGGTATAGCCTCAATTCCAGTAGTCCATATCCTCCACGTTTTCTTTGATCGATTAGTATTTTATGTTTAACTCTCGGTTTTTTCCCATTCCACACAAATTTTGATAAATCTTTATTCCATTCTTTAAATAATTTGGACCCTCCCAATAATGGTAAATTTTGAAATAAATAATTCATTTTTGCTAGAACATTCATTTTTATTAATGAGATTCTGCCCATTAACGATAATTTTAATTTGGCCCACATATCTAAATTCTTTTTTATTTGGTTCCAAGTTCCTATATAATTTTCCTCAATTAAATTTATTGCTTTGTTGGTCATATTTATACCCAGATATTTCATTTTATTCTTAATTCTTATTCCCGTTATTTCTTGCAATTCCTTTTTTTCTTCTTTTTCCATATTTTTTACCAACATTATTGTTTTGTTATAATTGATTTTCAGACCTGCTAGATCACCAAATTCCTTTATTTTCCCTATTGCTTTGGGGGTACTACTTAATGGTTCTTCTGATGTTATAATAATGTCATCGGCGAAGGCCTTTACTTTATATTTTTTTCCCCAGTTACTATACCCTTGATTTCCTTCTCTTGTCTTATATTAATTAACAATACTTCTAGGGCTATTATAAATAGAAGTGGGGACAACGGGCATTCTTGTCTAGTCCCTTTTTCTATATTTATTTTTTCTGTGATTTTATTATTTATTATTAAATTTGCCTCTTGATTGTTGTAAATTGCTCCTATTGCCCTTTCAATTTCCTCCCCCATCTTTAACTTTTGTATTATCTTTTTCATAAATGCCCATGACACGTTATCGAATGCCTTCTCAGCGTCTAATGCGAGGATTGCGGCTTGTTTGTCCCTTCTATTTTCCAGTTGTTCAAAGATGTTAATTATATTTCTTATATTATCCTTTGCCATTCTTCCTTTTACAAATCCTACCTGATCTTTATTTATTATCTGCTCTAATACATTTCCTAATCTTTTTGCTAATATTTTTGCAAAAATTTTGTAATCACAGTTTAATAATGAAATAGGCCTATAATTTGATACCAATTCTAAATTTGAATTTGCTTTGGGGAGTAATATTATTAATGCCTCTTTCCATGTCTTTGGTATTGTTCAAGATTATATTCATTATTTCTCTGAGTTGTTCTAATGTTTTTTCTTCTAAAATTCTATAATATTCTATAGGAAGTCCATCTGGACCCGGGGCTTTTCCTTTTTTCATCTCTTGTATTACCTCCTTTATTTCTGTAGTAGTGATTTCTTCATTGATTATTTGGACCTTTTCTTTCTCTATTTGTCCTAAGTTCACTTTATCTAGGTATTCCTCAACTTTTTGCATATTTATCTCTTCTTTTTTATATAACTCTCTATAATAGTCTACAAATTCCTTCATTATTTCTTTAGTTTTTTCAATAAATTTCCCTTGTTTTGATATCCTGTTGATTAATTGTTCATTTTTTCTCTTTTTAATTTGCCATGCTAGTAATTTACTTGGTTTGTTGGCCCAATCAAAATTTTTATATTTCCAGAATTGGTTTTTTTGGTCTATTTCCCTATCTATTATACTATCAAATTCCATTCTTAAAATTTTTAATTCCTGTTCAATTTCCCTTTTGCCTGTTCTATATAGGATTTTTTCTTTTTCTTTTATTTCTTCCAATAGCTGTTCTTTTTTCCTCTCTCTTACTTTCCTCGTTAGTGTATTTTGTTGAATAAAATATCCCCTTATAACGGCTTTCCCTGCATCCCACACTTTTTGCGGGTCCACCTCTCCTTTATTATTTAGGTCGAAATATTCTTTTATAACTTTATTAGCTCCTTCCACTATTTTCAGGTTGTTAAGTAGGAATACATTCAGTCTCCATCTCCTATTTCTCTCATATTCTTCTCTATCCAAATTTAATTCTATCGGATTATGATCCGATAGGATTTTTGCCTTTATCTCTATTTTCTTTACTTCTGGTATCAGTTCTTTTGCTGCCCATATTGCGTCTATTCTTGACGCTGATTGATATCTATGTGAAAAATATGTAAAATCCTTCTTTATGGGAAATTTGTATCTCCATATATCTACCAGGTCCAGATTTTCTGTGATTTCCGAAAATAATTTTGGTAACTTATTGTCTTTTTTCTTTCCTGATCCCCTTGTTTTATCTAATTCTGGGTTTATAACTCCATTCAGGTCCCCCATTATTATTATTTTTTTATCCATATGTTTCATTAATTGGCTCTCTAATTTTTTTCAAAAATTCCATTTTCCCACCATTTGGTGCATAAATACCTGCACAAATCCATTGTTCCTCTTCCTTCTGTATTTTTACTATTACTATCCTTCCATCCTTATCCCTCCATATTAATTCTGGATTCCACTTTGGTTTCACATAAATTACTACTCCTTTTTTCTTTTTTTCTTCTGCTGTTATAAATTCCAAACCTAATTTTTCATTTTTTAATAATCTTTCATGTTTTTTGTTTATATGCGTTTCCTGTAGACAAATTAAATCCCCTTTTTGCTTTTTCAAATAATGCGTTACTCTGTTTCTTTTTTTCTTATTATTTAGCCCATTTACATTCCAGGAAATAATTTTAAATTTCATTTTTATTATCTTAAGTAAAAAGGTTCCTTAGCCAGGCCGTGTTTCATTGATGAGTTCAGAAGTGGCAGCTGGTTCATTTGTATTTATAGCAATCTTGACCAGGAAGTATTACAGTGGGCATAGCATCAAATATTACAGACAATTGCAAATATAATGTTTGTGAAGTGTTTGGTGATGGGTATTAGGAAGAGGGTATATTAATTATATTTACCATATTTTTCCATGTATAAGATGATGCTTTTGGCTTTTAAAAAAATAGGCAAAAATTGTGTGTTGTCTTATACACGGATAGTGAATGCAGAGGGGGGGACGTGTGATTAATGGCAGCAGCAAGCAGGAGATTGGCAGCGGCAATTGGGCAGGTGATTGGTGGCTACAGCAAGGCCTGCTGGCGATTGGCTGTGCCTGCGGCAATTGGGCAGGTGGGCTGTTGGTGGCGGCGAGCGGGCAGACAATTGGCGGCTGCGGCAAGGTGTGCGGTTGGCTGTGGCTGTGGCAAGTGATCAGCAGTGGTGGGCAGTCAGGTGAGCGATTGGCGGAAGTGACCTCCCCCACCCCCCAAAAAGCTAAACAACTTAATTTATTAATTTTGGGTATAAAAAAAATAGGGGTTGTCTTATACATAGGGGTGTCTTATACACAGAAAAATATGGCAATCCTCTATAGACCCAAGTTTGTTGGTTAACACATTGAAAAACTGCTTGTGCCTGTTTTTAGAATGCAGGTCTTGCACATAAAGAGTCCCAGCAGCAGAGTTTGAATCCCATCATTAGGCAGATTTAGTGAAGCACAAGGAATAGGTTTTTAAACCTTCCTTTTATTACGTTCCAGTTGAAAAATATACAGCAAGGCAGACTCAGATACATATCTGAAGGACAGAGCTATGTTAAGGCACGTCTGCCTCCTTGTTTGCAGCATGGGGGAGGGGGAGGGGACAGGAAACAAGCCTTACTTCTTCCCTCTCTGGAAAATTACTCTAGTAATTTAGAACTCTGTGTTCCTTAACCCCTTCACATATTAACTAGCATTGTTAGGTTTGACTGCAAATCTCCCACACTTTGAATATACTTGTTGTTGTTGTTGTTGTTGCTGCTGCTGCTGCTGCTGCTATGCAGGCTCCCAAGCAGGAGATCAGAGCAGCTTCTTCACTCCTCCCCAGTCGCTTGAGCAGTAACAGAGGCTTGTCCTATGGTTTATGGTTTGCCCAGGAAAGCTAAAGCATGAACCAAGGTCCAGATAACGATGGCTTAAGTCAGTGTGGCACAGCAGCAAAATGGGAAGAGTGAAAGAACCAAAGTCTCCTCTCCCGGAGCCTACACATCCTCATTAAGTCCTGGTTTGCCTTCATGTAGTGTGCAAAACAGACCATTAACAGCACAGTGTTTTAAACATCCAGATCCCCTAATCATCCCAGATTGCTTCAGAGATCCTGCTTTGGGTTGAACAAGCCCTGAATTTGTCTGAAGTAGCCTGCTTCAGTTCTTGATTTAATTCCATATCTAATACAGAAACCTAGATCATGATGGTGTTAGTTGGGCCCCTTGCCCCAAGAGCTCAGTTTTTCTAGACATAATGTTTTGTTGCAGATGGGCAACCTCAGTCAGAGTGCTAGTCAGTCTCAATTCAGTTTCACACATTCAGGCTTTTTTTAAAAAAAGAAAAAAGAAAAACACACCAATAAATTAATTTTAGAAGCATTTTTAATTTAAAAAACATCAAGACTCCTTATGTTTCTCTTCTGCTTTTTTCCAGCCCAGGGTGGCCTTGCCCTCTGCCTGCCCCTCAGAGCTGGTGTGTCATGCGGCACAGGGCCTTGGTGGTGGCAGCCTCCTCTTTCTCCTCCTCACCTGCATTCCAGCAGATGCTACAAAATGCCCAAGGAAGGAGGCTGGCAGCAGTGGCCATGGAGAGGCAACAGTATTCTCCCTCATAGCCACCACCACCACTGATGTTGCTTGGGACTCCCTGACCTTGGTGCTAGCACTGGTGGGGAAAACAGGGACATTCTGGGACCAAATCAGAAGCTGGAGTGGCTTCTGGGACTGCCTCTGAAAAATCAGGACTCTTGGAGGGTATGCAAAATGTTGACTGAAATGTAGGTGGGTTCCCACAAGGCAAGACACAGCGATAACAGCAAGAACCTTTATTGAACTACATAACTGGGAAACAGGGGCAAAGCAACTGCTTATATACATTCCGGAAAGCCTGGGCCACACCCACTCCCAATGTGATTGGCTGTCTAAACTTCCAAGCTGCGAATCACGACTCAGAGTTCAAGGGCCTATGGCAGAAACGTTCTGTGTGATTGAATCCTGAAACGTTCTGTGTGATTGGACATCATGTATCGAATCAGAACACAGGAGCTCAGAATCCTTAGTCGAGACTCAAGCTCAGGCAAACATAGACCACTGAACACATAACAGTGACTGTCCCTTCTTTATCTGGGGATCAGCCGCCTGCAATCCCCTGCACAACCCTAAGGGAGTTTTCAATGCACATGCTGTAGGAATGTGCTGTTTTCTTTTGCAAATCATACAACTGATTTCATGCCTCATCTATACCTAACCCAATTGGTAGAGACTCAGCAAAGTTAGTTTCATCTGCAAATAACTGCAAGTATTGACTGATTACATCTCAGAGGAAAATCTGTGCCTCCCCGGAAAGGCTTTTGTATGCAGTGAAGTATTTTGTCTACAGACTTGCTACATTTGTAAGAAAGACTCTTGGCAAGTAGTCTTCAGGACCTAACGTTTGGGAGCTAAGGCATGGCAGGGAAAAAAGTCTGGTTGTTGTATTGACTGGCAAATTGAAACACATGGAGAGGTGTCAGTAGTGCAAGGTTCCTGTACAATGGTGACTTAACTTTTTTTCTGTATATTCTTTTACTGCCCTTCATGGAAGATGGGAGAAATATTGCTCCTTTGAAGATACATCAAGGTAGAAATCAAACCTTGTTTCATACTTGGACTCTTAAGGATCTGAGCTGCTTGATGCTGTAGTAAGAGTCAAAAAATGAAAGCAAAAAAACCCATCCTCTTTCTTCTTCTTCTTCTGAGTTTTCTGCAATTCACAGAGAACTAGGAGAGGAATGGTTTCTCTCCTGCCCCACTGGACTTTTGCAAATGGCACATGGCACTGTGGCTGAAGTCCAGCCCAAAGGAAGAGAAAACACCCTTCTTTTTTTTCTAAGTTCTGTGCCACAGGGGAAGGATCATTGGTGACCACAAATAAGCTAAGCCAAATGTATAGATTCAAAGTATTCTGATAATTACATGTTTAGATTCTTAATGGACCAATTTCAACAAGGTATTTTAAGTAGCTCACAAGGGCTGCCTGCCACCTTTGTTGCTTGCTCACTTGCCTGTCTGCTGCCTGTAGGTGCCCACTGAACTGCAACATGATGACAGCCTTACATTTTAATGTATATAGGAAGAAAGTATATTTAAACTATCCCCCACCTGCAAATCCTGTGAACTGCAGTTTGTTTAGGCTGCTGTGAATTGTAGCTCTGTGGGGAGTAAACTATAGTTACCAGGATTCTTTTGGGTGGGTGTGTTTTAAATCTAGGGTGTGTATGCACCCATAATCACCACAAGGCTTTTAAGATCCACACCACAACAACTTCACCACAATGTCAGCTGAAATAGAAAGGTCTTGCCAGATGCTCAGGCTTTTGCTGTGAATCTCTCTCAAGGAAAGCACCTGAGCCTGTCCATTTAACCTTGACAGACCTAAATTGGTACACAGATGGCGAGGTTGAAAAGAATTACTCTCAGCTCATCGAAGGGATTGAGATGGTGTATTTTCTGTTAGAAGTGAGTGCTTCTTCCAACATCATGAGCTTGAAAGTTTGGCTCTTCTTCTGTTGGACACAGATTTGATGGTTTTCGAAAGAGTAAAGTAGACATCTAAGGAACTGAGAAGAATGCAAAACACAAGACAGACAAGACAAAATAATAATAATAATAATAATAATAATAATAATAATAATAATGGAATAAGCCAGATTGGGGTGGGGTGGGGTGGGGGATACACATTAATCTGCAGCTCTAGGGAAAAAAGCAGTCAAAAAAGCTGGGTCAGGATTGACCTCAGTTTAATATCCTGGTTAACATTAAACTAGAGTTCCCCATTTTGGTATAGTGGGGAATATTGTTTTAAATCAATCAGGGCCTCAGAGCTGAAGCCAGGAGGACAGGAGGGGAGAGGGGTGAGCACATGGTCCTAACACTTGTTTCTGGATTCATAAACCATGGTTTGATGAAGCTGGAAATGTACCAGACAAAGTGGGCACAAACATCATTGTATGAACCATTTCCTAGCAATCATAAACTCATAAGCCCTCATATATATAAACACGAATAGTCTCTCTGTCGCTCTCTTTTGTTACCATTTAAATAACCACACAACAAACAACTCCTATACTAATACAGCATGATTTGTCAATTGATCCCAGCAGCTGCTATTGGAACCTTAAACTGTGTCACAACAACATCAGATGCTGAAGCTAGTTTTCCCAGCCCTCTCAGTCTGCAGCAGTCGTTGCATAATGTTGCCATATGCTGTGTCTTCCTGAATCAAACCGGACTGGAATGGAGCATAGAGTAATCTCATTGTTTGCATTTTATGGGCTCGCATGTTTTGTAGACATGAATTGTATATATGCCAGACTGGTTGAATCTAATTGAAAGAGGCAACACAAGTATTCACCAATTTCAGAGGCCTAACCCTCAGAGCTTTGTGTGCTAATGAGGATCAAAGTATGTACTTGAGGAGGTTTCTAAGGTCTGGGTACTGAAACAGTATTTAGTACCAATGATTCTCTTTTGCAGCAAATTAGTTTTGCAGCAAACCTTGAAAATGTATGAAGCATGTATCATATATGTCTGTGTCTTTTTATGCCACAGAAGCATAGGAGAGCCACTTGAAATTTCTGTCAGTATGTTGGATCTCTGCAGACTGCCAGCTAATTGGTACCATTGTTATGTGCACAATTAAGCATTACAAATGAGCAATAAAGCAGATGATGGATGCCAAAAACTTCATCTTGCATATAATAGCAGCTGTGCACAACTGGCCAGCCACAGACATGGAGCCAACATGTGCAGGGATTTCCATCAGCTATTGCACATTCTAAGGTTGTCATCTGAATTAGCTCTGATAAGGATGCTGCTATTGATTAAAGTATACTTAAATTCTAGCTATCGTCCAGGCAAGCTGAGAAGATCAAGCAGAGTTAGATATCACCTGCAGACAACAAGTGCAAAATAATTTGAAATCCTCTCCCTGCCCCACATTTTGAGAGGGAAGGATCCGCGGAGGTATAGAACATGTTTCTTAACTTGCTGAAATGGAGAACTACTGCACTCTTGTGTGGCTCTCTGTGACGTTAACATGAGGGGGGCTGGAGGTGAAATAGTTAAACAGGATACCCAATCAGAACCCAAGGGGGGGGGGTTGGAGTGAGAGGGACTATTAAACCAGCTCTGGGAGAGAGACGAGGAGGTTGGCGGGTTGGGTGGTTGGTTGGAGTGGGTAGCTGGAGTTAGTGGGTAGCTGGAGTTAGGGTAATAGAATAAGCGGAGTCAGGAACAGTTAGGAGCTAAGAAGAAAAATAATTAGCTGAGAGGTGGTTCAGAGAGTGCGAGCCGGGAGATGATGTTATAAATCTGAATAGATGCCCTATGTTTGTAATGGATTGAGATCGTTTATGAAACCACACGCTTGTTAAAATATAACAAAACAACCAAAGTTTTATGTTACACGTTAACCCTGACTGGACTCCGTATGTTAACAGGTAGGAGCCTGGTTGGTGGCAGCGAGAAATAAAGTGGTGGCACAGGGATCAATAGACGGTGAAACGTCCGGGGACCCTGTGTGATCGCCACACTCTCATAGGATCATGCAGAAGAAATTTCCAATGGACTGCGCCCTAAGTGGTTATGGTATTGAACCTCTGCCAGAATGGTTGGGGCAACCCATTCAGAGGGGTGGGATACAAGTAATAAAATTATTATAAATAATACTGACGTAGATGACTTTACAGTATATAAGGCAGCTTCCTATGTTCCTAAACAGCACGATGGACCCATGTTAAGATTAAAAAATAACACAAAAGGTTTGCTGTAAAAACAAAAACAAAATCTGATTTATGGGAATAACTGATGTGTACAATTTGCACAGTTGTAATTGCAAAGGCGTTTAATTCCACCAAGTCAACATATTTTGGGACATGTAGCTTAATTTTTCACCTCCACGGTAGAGTTTGACTAAATGCATTTTAATGCATTGGGATTATCATGCTTTGGCTTTAATGTTCCTAAGGATATGGTGGTGTCTTACAGAGAAATGCATGTAAGAACTGATCAGCGCCTTAAGTTGTTATTTAGCCAGTGGTAACACAATGACAAGCTTTTTGGAGAGATGATTAATGTAATGTAATGTGTTTGAACATGCATTTTGTGTGTGTGTGGAACCTAATTAACAAACCTAAGCTACTTCTATTCAAACACTCTGGAAAGATAACACCAGTCACAAATGTTAAATATCTGTTTTCCTTTTCTTTGCTTACTCATGCATTTATTCAACACTTGCTATAGCAGTTTATCTAAAATTAGGTCCAAAGTAATTTAGGCAACCATACTCTATGTGAGAGATTCTGTAGAAGGCTTTAAATCATAGTGACAGCCATTAGAACTTGCTTAAAGCATTTCTCAACAACTCGGGGGATAACAATGGAGAAACTTTAAAAGCGTAACTCCCCCATATTTGAGAAATTAGTCAGCTTACAGAAATGGCAGCATTATATTCGGCTTCAATACAAATATTCTCATACTAACCAAGTTCCACAGCTGAAAGCCTAAATCCGTTTGCTTGAAATGTATTCTGCCCTACCGTTAGGCGGAATGAACCGCCAGACTCAGGTGATGGATCTGAAGAGGGGAGTGGTGGAAGCCTCCCCTCTGGCCATTCCCACTGAACTACCAGGTTTCCCCCTCTGCTGGAGAATGGAGTTACATATGTCCCCTAACCTAGGTGGGAAATGTTGTCCACCACCGGTATTAAAGTAAGCAGGGGAGCGGGTGGCGCTGTGGTCTAAACCCCTGAGCCTCTTGGGCTTGCCGATCAGAAGGTCAGTGGTTCGAATCCAAGCAGTGGGGTGAGCTCCCGTTGCTCTGTCCCAGCTCCTGCCAACCTAGCAGTTCAAAAGCACTCCAGAGTAAGTAGATAAATAGGTACCACTGTGGCGGGAAGGTAAACGGCATTTCCATGTGTTCTGGTTTCCGTCACGGTGTTCCGTTGCACCAGAAGCGGTTTAGTCATGCTGGCCACATGGCCCAGAAAGCTGTCTGTGGACAAATGCTGGCTCCCTCGACCTGAAAGTGAAATTAGCACCACAACCCCATAGTCGCCTTTGACTGGACTTAACCATCCAGGGGTCCTTTACATTTACCATTACCTATTGAAGTAAGATTCAATGGCCATTCCAGTCGGCTTCTATACATAGAATGGAGGAGACATACCATCTTGTAAGCACTATTGAACTCAGGGGAGTTTATTTTAGATAAGCATGCATAGAACATAAAAACATAAGAAGAGCCTGCTGGATCAGGTCGGTGGCCTATCTAGTCCAGCATTCTTTTCTTTCAAGGACCACCCAGATGCCCGTAGGCCACTTGCAAGAGGGACCTGAGCATAAGAATGTTTTCTCCTCCTACGGCTTCCAGCAACTGATATTCATAAGCATTACTGCCTCGGATCATGGACATAGAGCATAGCCAGCATGCCTAGAAGCCATTGATAGACCTCTCTTCCATCAATTTGCCTAATCTTCTTTCAAAGCTACCCAAGTTGGTAGCTGCCTCCTGTGGGAGCAAGTTCCAAATTTCAACTACGTACTGCATGAAAAGCACATTCTTTTATTTGTCCTGAATTAGATTCAATTTTTTACATATATAGAAAAGCAAAACAAAAATATATGGTTCTGTTTCTGCCTTTCCCAGACAATCACCTCACCCATCTCTTCCCCCATGCCCAGAAAAGGGAAATGTGGTGAATCCACATTAATGCTAAAAGTCTGAGCCGGCCTAAGTGACTGGTTGTATCCTACCCCTAATTTGAGGATATTCTTCTATATTTTTGTTTTTCATCACAATCTGTATGATTCCGTACAGATTGATTTGTGAGGATTTTTCTTTTGTACTACATATAACGGATTAAATAGTGAGCAGCCTTGTCATTTCAAAAATGATGGATTAAGGGGCAGAGCAGGAAAGCTCGAAATTATTAAATGGATCATTGGGTTGGACCTTTACTCCTTAATCAGCAATTTCTCTTTGAAGACAGTAGGTGTTTTGCTGACAGTGAGATTGAGAGCCAGATGTTCAGGCAAGTCCTCTGGGTGGCAAAGTTGTATTGTGGGTGGGTCACCTTTATTTTCACATAAATAAAGGGTTCTCATCTTTATCTTGCCACACACACACACACACACACACAGAGAGAGAGAGAGAGAGAGAGAGAGAGAGAGAGAGAGAAGGCAACTTACAGATACTAAGGAGATGAGCTTTAAAAAAGGCAAAGTTGTAGTTTTTAAATATACAGGAACGTCTCATGCAAGCACTCATCGAGGAATATGTTTTAGCGGTGCTATTTTACTAGAAATAGAGGTGCCGGAACTCACCATGAATGCCTCCCTTATTCTCTTATCATGGCAATGACACCCACCTGAGAGGTGCCAGAACTGAGTTCCGGCAAGTCCCGCCTGAAAAAAAGCCGGAGGAATTGCCAAAGGCTTGGTATGCAGGCAGAGAATCAGCCAGTAATTGGACCTGGAATTATGTTATGCTTAGGACAACACCATTATTATAAACAGGAGGCAGGATGAATAAATGCAACAATTTTTAAAATGAATGACAGCGCTTAAATTCCAGCACAACATCATCTTCATTTCTAGGAAAGAGATATTACCTATTCCAATTGTTTTAAGTCACCATTGTTCATCATTCTTTTGACTGCTTGATGGTTAATGCATAATGAAGGGAAACGTGGCTGTGGGAGAGGCACAAGACAAGGAACCATTAAGCGGTGACACTTCATCATATTATTTCAGTTTGATTGCTTTCTGTTTCTGCCCATTCAGCTTCAGGTTCAGTCATGCAGCCTCTTATTTTTTGTACAGGCATAAAGACTTCTCCTTCACAAAGTTGTGTGGTTTTTCTCTCTCTCTCTCTCAGAGAGGCAGATTGTGAAGTGTGGCAGTGTGGGGGTCGTGCAACAGAAGACCCACCAAAGAGCAGGACTCATCATAGTCAGAACATGGAGTTTGGGAAATGTCAGGGATGCTACCCCTCATGCGCAAATTGCACGCCAAGCAAAGCAACAGATGTTTCTTTAAAAATACATGAAATGACCAATTTATGTTTCAATGCAAAGTGAGCAACTTCTGTTGATTGCTACTGCAATTGAAGCTGCAATCCGTTGAAAATAGAAGCTGCAGACTATCATTGCCATTGTGTTTAACATGATGCTTCATTGAATGATATAGCGATCAACAACTACCGTACATAACATTTAGGAAATACCTGAAGGCAGCCCTGTTTAGGGAAGTTTTTAATCTGTAACATGTTAATGTATTTTAATATTTGCTGGAAGCCGCCCAGAGTGGCTGGGGAGACCCAGCCAGATGGGCGGGGTACAAATAATAAATTATTATTATTATTATTATTATTATTATTATTATTATTATAGAAGGCACGCCCTACTTTTGCTGATACTGTACATGAATAAAATGCAAAATATGCTGAATAAACAATGCAATGAGTAAAATTACTTTGTTATACAAACCAGAAATGGGTCTGCGTTGGAGCATGTGGCTTCAGAGCTATTTCTGAATATACTTGAAGCCAATTGATCTTTCGTTCCAATATGCTTATTTAATGCATAATCAAAAGAGAAAAGGATAATTCAAATCAAGTAGTAATGTTTGAAATGCCCCACCTACCTCTATTGCCTCCATTCTTTTACTTAAGCAATAGGCTGATCCACCCCATTTTTTCATTATTATAAAGAAATGCTCAGAAAGGTTAATTAAAAGAAATGGCTTAAAGATATCAGGAACATTAATAACAGAGTGTTATACACACAGATAGCACATTTCAATGTTTGCTTTAAAATCTGACACTAGTTTGGGATTGTATTGATTCTGTTTGCTATTCATCAATAAATTCATTTCCTACATTAAGGTAGAAATGAAAATAAAATTTAGAATATATTTTCATACCCAGCAACAGAGCTAGCAAGAAATAATTGAAAGTTGCTTGATTTATTAGGAATTGTATTTTCCTGATCGTATTGCACAGCTGCTTTTCTGTTTCATCACTTTACAGTTGATAGGAAGATGCATTTGTGGACAGTGGAAGCAGATATTTTGACAGGTTCCATTGCCTGTTGAAATCCATCACCTACTATTTCACACTGAAATCAATATCCTACTGACCTGTCTTAAATATGACCCGGAGTGTGTCATGTTTTATTGAAAATCTACTAGCTACAAAGGAGAATAAATACAATGTACATAACATCTGGCATTATCCACTTCTTATGAGCCTCAGGATATGTCTGCAATAGATTACAGTTTAAGAGCCCACTGCAGGCGGAGGTGGAAGAAAGGGGAGACAGCAAAGAACTGGGCTTAAACAAGCCACAACTTTATTAAACAGAGGATTGGGTCAAGGAGTTCTCCACAGCTGTTAACACCAAATAACAAAATCATTAGGCCGTGCTGTGTTCAACATAAACATTGCAAGGCAGGCACAGAGCCTCTTGAGGCACAGCAGGATAGATTAGAAGCATAAATTGTTCCGTGCATATAAGTGGGGTGGCTCAAGGAAGGTTGTATATGCCATTTGTAACAGCAATTTCCGTGTCAAATATCCAATTTAATATAATAAATAAATAGCCTTGAACCCAAGTAGGCCTACAGAGGCAACAATGTTCCCTTTCAACTGATTTATGCCCTTCCGGTCACTTGAGTCACCTCTTTAGGACCCTATATCAAATTAAGCCAATTGTCAACATGCACTCAAGCCCAGCCTTGCTGATCTCTGGTCTTATTGGCCTAGTTCAAGGCTTTGTAAGCCATGGCTTATGAAGCTGGAATTGAGCATCAAGACAAAGTGCTCCTCTCTTACCAATCCCCATGCTCCTGAGGTTTGTTTGGCCTATACTAGAGACAGAGCCTATGGTGAGGCAGGCCTTGCCCTGCAGAACTGTTTGCCAACATAAGTTTGGCAAGAGTCATCCCTGCTTTCTTTCAAACATCTCTTTAAAATGGCATTGTTCAGACAGGGGCTTTGGAGACCTTCTGCATGCAAAGCAGGTGCTCTGCCACTGAGCTTGAGGGAAAAAGTAGGAATTTCTCCTCCTGACCCAACCACTATCCACTTCCACGAACTCTGTGTTATTATATGTTTAAGATGAACCCAGACACGTGGCTTAGTGCAGGGGTCATCAACCATTGGGGGCCAGTGGGCACATCTTGAATTTTGAGAAAGTGCCATGGGTGCCTGTCAAAAAATGGCAGGCATAGCAGAAAAACATGGCTGGAATGAGATTGTGGCATATCACAAAATGGCTGCCATGGGGCTGTGGCACAACATAACATGGCTGCCATTGGAGCAAGCAGCAACTGAGATAATGGTGGGCACACTGGCATCTGCAGTTGCCACGCTAGCAACCCTTTGCCTAGTTTTTGGGACATACTGGCATGCCTGAGGGCTGCACTGGGAGAAAGCTACTGATGGAAGAGTGTCAGAAGCAAATGGAGCCAGTTGTAAGATATTCAGTAAACTGTGAAACTGAAAACATTTCATCATGATTAATACTAATCCATTATTGCAGCAGCCATGCTTGTTTAATGACCTGCTGAAACCACTGTAATCAGTAGCAGACCACAGTTGTATTTCTTGATCTATAAAATTGCTGCTTCCATTTCCTTTCGGGTATGTGATTGGAATGTGGGTTGCATAATATTGCAGTTATGTTTGTAATAAGAAAAGACTAAGGTAAGAAAAATAGCATAAATATTCTCCGAGGGCAAAACATATACAACCAACCAATAATTTAGTGGTACTCTGAATAATCGATGGCCACTATTAGTAGAAGAACCAAAGTTTTACACTGTGCAAATTAGTGGGTATATTGCTTTCTAAAAATGAAAGAAAACTCCTCGAAGAAAATTTCTAAGTGTAACACCGCCCATTATTGGGGATTGCCTATCCTAATATCATGATTTTTTTTTTTAATTGCCTATGTAATCCTGGAATAAAAATATTTCCAAAGCTTTAATTTTGTCACATCCACTTTGAAGGCAATCACAAACCTGCCCTATACACACAATCCTGTTTATATTCAGCACTTTATTAATATACATGCAGAACAAGCCTATGCATGTCTGCTCAGAAGTAACTCCTACAAAGTTAAATGGTACCTGGGTAAGTGTGAACAGGATTGAAGCATTAAGTCCCAACTTTTCATCATTTTCAGATTATTTGTATGAAAGGATATGTTTGTGTGAAATTAGTTTTGAACTAATTATATTTGTTAAATAATTAGAGGGATGCAACTGAACTGGATTATGTAATTTTGCTCTATTTTCTCTTGGGAAGTAATATGAATAGAGGTCCTTGAAAAGGATTTGGGCCATGTAGAATTTATGAGATCCTAGTTTGGACATGAGATTGGAAAAGACAATTTTTCCTTTCTGAAGCACTGTAGAATCCTGATTTCACAGCCCTGAACAATAGAGAGGAGGGTCTGCATTCATTAACATTAGATGGCTTCAAATAAATATTTTTTATCTGGAATTAGGAGATAGGAGCAAAAAACAAAGAATGATAAAAATCTGCTACAAGGCTGAAAGAAGGGGAAGTGAATATAATAGACTCTAAAATGAATGTGTATGAAAATACATTTAAGATACTGTAGATAAACACAGCTTGCTAATACAATTGAGTAGCAGAAGCAGTTGATGACTAAAATAACAGAAGCTGAAGACTTTAATCAAGGAGGCATAAGTTGATCATAAGGAGTTAGCTGAATGCAAACACCTATTTTTCTTTCTTTCTTTTTGAAACTTGGACAGCATTTTGTCTGATTTCAGGCTAGGGTAGGGCTTTTTAGTCTTTAGATGGAATTCCCATGTTCATAGCCGTAAGTGATGTTATTGCGAGATATAACTATATGAAAATGGACTATTAAAATCTTAACTAAGGTGACAGCATTTATCACTGGGCACCTAAGAGAGCAGATGATGCCCATGTCACATTGGTAAGAATGTGGTCATTTAGTGTGGATTTTCTTGTTTTATCGTTTTTTAAACTGCTATGAGTTTTTTTTAAAAAAACAATCAAGCAGTGTATAAATTTTATGAAATAAAAAAATTAATAAAGCAGTTCTCTTATCCCAGACAAAAGTAGGCCTAAAAAGACTGATCAGAGCATTTTCAGGTTATTGCCAGAGAGAACAGCTGGCTGTGAACTACAAGAAAACCAAAGTCATGGTCTTCTCAAGAAACTATAGAGCCTATAGATGGCGTATGGACAACCAGCCAATCAAACAGGTCAAAGTTTTCAAATATCTTGGCCTTATTTTCCAATCCACGGGGTCATGGGGAGCACACCAGAAATGTGCAAAAGAAAAAGTGACCCAAAGCGCCAAAATTATCTCACACGCTTTTTCCACACAAAAGGTGGCAAACATATACCCTCAGTCCTGGATGTGTTCCAAGCTAAACCCCTAGCACAGCTATTGTATGGGGCTCAGATTTGGACTGGCACTTGCCTTGGATCTACGGAAGCTGTCCAATCAAAGTTCCTAAGGCAATTTTTTTCTGTACCACCTTGTGTCCCAAACACATCATTGCACCTAGAAGCCAATCTCCCCTCGTTAGAAATACGGATCTGGCGCAGGACATTCAACTTTTGGCTTTGCCTAAACTCAAATCCCCCCGGTCTAATATCCCTAGTGCTACAAGACTGTCACAAGAGTGCCTGGTCTAAAAGTGTCTATCAAAAACTGCTCTCTTGTGGTTTATCCCCAAAACAGCTACTCACCGTGGGTTATAGTAAAGCAAACAGTCTAATTTGTCAATGCCTCAATGATATCGAGCGTCAGAACAACTTTGCCACAATAAGGAAATTTTGCCCATAGTATGACCATTTCCCATCCTCCCACTTTGATTCTCTGGCACCCTATCTGTATAACCTAGCAACTCAAAAATATAGACGTGCTTTTACCCTTGCAAGATGGAATGTATTGCCCTCAGCTGTACTTGAGGGACGATTCCAACAGATTCCATATGAAAAACGCTTATGTCCCTGCAGAGATGGCAGCACCGAATCAGTGGTGCATGCCCTCCTGGCTTGCACTCTTTATACAGATCTGAGGAACGAGATTATTACCCCTCTTTTATTGTCTATTCTGGGCCGCCCAACCACTGCCATGGTGTCTTTTCTCCTGGCAGACCAAGAGGAGCAGATGTCAGCAAAAGTTGCAAGGTTTCTAGCTGGGGCAATCAGAATAAGGCCGCCTATTTGACTGCTGATTCAGGACCCTAAACTGTGTTTTATATAATCATCTTTTTATTTTGCTCTGTGTAGACCGCAATGTTCCTTTGTTGCTATGGCCAATGGCTGATGCAAATAAAGTTTCATTCATTCATTCCATCAGGAAAATTCCTGACATGTTCTGGTTTTCCTAAAAAAAAAAAAAAAAAAAGCTCAACAACTTTGTGGACCCACCACCTGCTTTGTGGACCCACCAAGTGAAAACAGGGAGTATAAATATATTAAATAAACTACTCAACTAATATAGTCAGCTACTTTTAATTGCCAATTTACACAGATGGTGCTTTAAGGTATTTTTTTTATGCTATTCTGTCTTAACTGTGCCTGAAGTATGTGTTGTTGGTTGTTGTTGTGGTTTAAAAAACCCCCAGTAAAAATTGTAAATAAATAATTGTGCTCAATCTCCCCCTTCTTTCCCCCTTGAGGATCAGATATTGGTTTGATATCCTGATTGGTAAACAAATGTGTCTATTTGCAATCCAGCGGCATCTGACATATTTGAAATGCCCTTTTATGGTTGGTTCGAAATGTTTTAGTGCTTGCTGAAGCCTCCCCCCCTCACTTTCCCAGAATATTAAGATGCTGTTTTAACAAATGGTTTTATAGCTATATAGACATGGTTGTGTTGGGAGCTTTATTCTGTGCTAATCTTGTTTTGTGTGTTGCTCTGGGAACCCATCAGGATTTAAGAGCCAAAGGGAAACATATGAAATCAATCAATCACTGTCAATAATGCCCAGCTTCTAAGGATTCTGACTGAAAGGCTCACAGACTGGGCTGGATCCAAGTACCCTGTATTTCATTGTGGATTGTCATTAGGCTAAGATTTAAATTTTGAGTAGGAAGGAGGGCATGAAGAAAGCCTTTTTTTGTTCCTCATCTATCTCAATTTCTCTTCTTTTCCATTCAAGCATCCTCTGTATCTCCTGATTAGTATAGGTAGGGCTGCCATAGGTGGAATTGATGACCTAAAAAAACCTCAACAACTTTTCGGGTTGTCCTGGCTTTTACTTTTGAAATATTGCAAACCTAAATATAGCCCTGACTGGCTGAGCATCCTCAATTGATGTCTAGAGATGGAGGAAGAATTCAAGTCAAAGCCAAATTCATATTTCCCAAAACAATATACAAACCCAAACCATGGCTATTCTTTGAATTTTGCAATGCAATTTTCCAACCAACCAGGGTTCACAAAAAATCATGTATTAGGGGAAAGTGCGCATAAAAAATGAAGATATATTGGGTGAAATTGCTTGCTGATGAATTTTCACGAGGATTTGCCCCACACAATTGCTGCAAACCATGGACAACCCAAATCAAGATGGGAAAAATCAGAAATGGAAAGAACCAAAAAATGAGGAATGGAGAAAGCAATTGTGCTAATGATCCCATAAAAGGATTCAAAGTATTTGTGTCTGCATAAGCACATCTACTTGGCCTGGGCAGGGTAGGAGAAAACCAATAACAAGTACCCTCTGACCTAGCAGAACAATCATGGGTGGTAATAGAAGAAGAGAAGAAGAGTTTGGATTTGATATCCCGCTTTATCACTACCCGAAGGAGTCTTCCACTGTCTTCCCTTCTTTGCCCTGAACTGTCAGGTATCCAATAGTGAATATATTTACTGTGTCCTTAACCTGCTAGGTAGAAAATTAGAACTCACAGGTGCTAGTCCCCATCAAGCAACAGGTGGGAGACAGGAAGGAATCAAGACATCTGTTTCCTGATTCCTTTCAGTGTTGGGCCTAGGAGTTTCTGCAAAGCAGAGGGATCAGATCAGGGGGCAGCAAACTTTTTCAGCAGGGGGCCGGTCCACTGTACCTCAGACCTTGTGGGGGGCCAGACTATATGTTTTTTGGGGAAATGAATGAATTCCTATGCCCCACAAATAACTCAGAGATGCATTTTAAATAAAAAGACACATGCTGATTCCTGGACCGTCTGCGGGCCGGATTTAGAAGGTAGTTGGGTGAAATCCGGCCCCTGGGCCTCAGTTTGCCTACCAATGAATCAGAGAATGTGCACCCTGTGGCATATGATCTCCAAGCTTCTTAGAATCATAGAGTTGGAAGAGACCACAAGGGCCATCCAGTCCAACCCCCTGCCAAGCAGGAACACCATCAAAGCATTCTTGACAGATTCATTCTTGACAGCATTCTTCATCACTTAAAAGATTGCATATGTTGGGAGGTGGAAGATCTTATTCATTTCCAAAAGTGCCTTCCTAGCAACAAAGGGGACTTCCAATTCCCATTGAAAGTATCTTTGAAGAGTGCTCAGACTCAGACTATTCTCTTCCTCTTCCACTTCCCCATCAAATATTTTAATTGGTTCCAATTTGTATACCTATTATTAGTTTATATTTGCTAGAATACCTACTGTGGAAACCCAATAGACTGATGTAGTTTTGGAGTAAAGAAATTGGGCACATGGAGGCAGATAAATGTTACCAAAGTAAGGATTAAAGATGATAAATTAAAGCCACAACCTCAGCAAGCAGAGTTTTTATTTTAATTCATAATTTATCCCTTGATGTGAGAAGGCACAGTAATTTCCCTATAAAAACTTGATCAATATTTAGATAAAGCAGTGAATACCATTTCAGCAATCTTTATAGTGCCATAAAATCGGCTTGAATAAAAAGTCGAGAAATAAAAAAATTGCAAACAAGGACTGTCATAATAATTACATGCTTGCTGAATCCTTGCTGCGGGTACACACCTCAAACTAGTAAAAGTGGTGATTGTAAAGAATACAGATTAGCTATAGATTGGCCATGTTTTTTCATCATTAAAAAATTCTTGGGTAAGGGAGAATTTATATATTAGGGTTGCCATATTTCAAAAAGTAAAAACCAGGACACCCAAAATGTTGTTGAGGTTTTTTTTTTACAAAAACACTAAAAAAAAACCCCACAATTTTTCGATTGACTTGCCTAATATTTTGCAGGACACAATTTCTGTGAAGTGAGTGCTGTAGTGGCTGATGTAGATGCCTTTTCCACTTCAATGGTGGTGGCCGGCTGATGCCTGTACCATTTTGTCATGCTGTCTCTTTTTCTGCTTTGTTAGATGTGGCAGCCATTTTGGGCTATACCATGCTTCCCCCTCAAGCAATCATTTTGTGACTGGGGACCATGGTACTTTCTCAAAAGGCCAGATGTTCCAGCTGCCTCCAAAAGGTTGGTCACTCCTGTATATAGGCTCCAAAGCACTGGGATTGAGTGCTTCAGACAAACCTACCCACCCACCATTGTTCTTCTGTTATGTTTCGAAAAAGCTGAAACCTTCACTGAAGTCAAAGACTCCATCAAATCATTGCTTGGGATAATGAAATTTCAAATGGCTGCAAGCATTTCTGCAAGAGTCAAAATCCTTTGAGAATGAGGTGACATTTTCATTTTTATACTGTTCTAGCCCTAAAATGTTAGAATTTGTGAGTAGTTCAGAAATAGCTCCCCCACCCCCAGATAAGGGATCATTTTTGCCTACTTGTCTTATGTTACAACTTCACTTTCATCACGTAAATCATTTCCCACCTCTTTGTCAATCTCTGCTGTAGTGCTTATTCCCACATCCCCTTGGTTGGGCATCCATTCCATTTATATTCTAAATGGTTTGTCATTTGCACATCTTCCCCAGCTGTAGTCTAAATATATGGTTTCCAGGAGATTGGTTTATGGATATGAACTCAATATAATGAATGACATCTACCTAGATCCCCAAAGTAGTATGTTTCGATCACTGCAGAGTGCACCACTGATAATATCTGCACGCAGAATACTAAATATCAGGCAATGCAGTTACTCCAAATTTCAGAAATCACTTATTTTAAACTGGCAATTACAAGGTGTATCGAAATAGAAATGCGTACAAGTTCAATAAAGTCTTACTTTTAAGTAGTGACGGGCAGATTACCCATGCTTCTTTTTGATGGTGTGAAGCCAATTCTCTAGGTGACAAAAAAAATAAATCAATTTTTTAAAAAATGTGAATTATATTCTAGTACTTCACGACATGTACCAAAACCAGAATTATTTGTCCACCCCTCTTGGCCAGTCTTCCCATGCTAGATTTTATCAAGTTCAGTGAAACCTGCTTCTACTTCACTTTTAAAGTTAGGTTTCTGGAACATACAGAAGTCCTTTAATTTTATGTTTGATGCCCCATGATAATTGATTTCAGTATTTGACACCTGACGGCTGATATTTTGCAGTGTTTGATAGTAGACCCATTGTGACAGTGTCACTCATTCCCAGCCCACGGTGTGTGTGTGTGAGCATGTGGAGACAATGGGGAGGTAACAATGAGGATTCAGAAAGTCAAAGGAACCTTCACAACTACTTATCATTACCCGAGAGATTGCTGGCAGAAATCAGCAGCCTGATCAAAGAGAGCCGTCCCTTCTTACATCTCCTTTTCACTTACATCTAGCTGATCCATCATTGTCAATCACTTAGCCCCAGTGGTAAGTAACACTCAGAAGCATGATGGAGGAGAGAGGTAGGTGTATCAAAGAAGAGGAAAATGGAACAATAAGAGAAAAGGTGGGAAAGGTATTGCAGCCATTCTTTGCCTTTTTTTTGGTGGCTGTTGACAAACCTGAAAGCCTTGAGTTTTGTGTCATCACCCACTCACAGCCATGCTGTTAATATTTAATGGAACACAAGTTGCTATACAATAATATATTAGTTGTTTTCAAATGTTCTATCTTGAGAGAACATGCCCATATCACATTCTGCCAATGAAACTCAGCGGATCTGCCATAGAATCCCTGAACCTTACAGAATGATGACTGAGGCAGTGTTGGACCACAATATTTTTCATTGGGAAATAGTAGATATGCTGTGTTTCAGCTGCTCTTCTTAGGAACCCCTAACAAGTGGTCAATGGACTCAGCACACTCTGTGAAATAGTTAGAAACCCATTGCCCTATCTGGGAAGACAATATTTGATAGGTAACATTTATTATTATTTTATTTATTTAGTTATTTATTTAATTTGTTAGTCACAATATCTTGTCCAGGGCAACCCAAAACAACTTACAACCAAACAGGCACACAGACTAAACCCTCCACATAGACAAATTAAAACCATAAATACATAAAAAATCCTACCCATTTCTAAAAGGCCACATATTGTTAATGGTATATTATGATATATAATGGTATTTTGTTTTACCACATTTGGCAGATAATATGCAGTGATCTTAACACATGCAATGCAGACAGCTGAGTTCTTAAGAGATTTCATATTTCAAGTCTTCCATCATCAAATCAATCAAGAAATGCCAAAAAGAGTTTAGGCATTCAAATCTTGAGTTAAAATCTGCGTAATCTTAGTGCAAAATCAAATTTTGCTTAAAACATTTTCATTTAAGAATGTGAATCCTACATCCGAACATGAAGCGGAATAATAATTTTAGAAGCAGATTTATCTATGTGATTTCTGCAACTAACACTTCCCATTTGGGAAGTGACTTTCCTGTGGCAGTGTTTTTCTTGGAAGGACCATGACAATCAATCAAATGCCTTTTCCGAGTTTATTTAATATATGCGAACAACTTTTGTATTAGTTCACAAAGGTATTATAGTAAATACCCTAGGTAGGAAGTATAGGATAGTTTACAATGTGTACAGGTTTCCTTGTACAAGTGATATTTTTTTCTTAACTAAATGAAGTTGCAGGTATGTATGACTAGTAAGAGGGATGGAAACAAATACAACTGACTGGCTGTAGTGCTTCCTGTAAGTTTGGAAGACACTACTCTCTAAGAAACTGCACTTTTTCCTATGCCTGTGGTTGTAACATTCTTTAGAGTCCATTATATTCATATTCATCTTTATTGCAGTTCAATGACCCATAACGTAGATACAGAATAAATACAGACTCATATAGACAACCCCCCAAGGAAGGGAGACTGAAGCATTATTTGTTTAGCCATGGGTATGTTGGTCTTTCTGAAGCTCAACATCAAAAAAAACTAAGATCATGGCCACTGGTCCCATCACCTCCTGGCAAATAGAAGGGGAAGAAATGGAGGCAGTGAGAGATTTCACTTTCTTGGGTTCCATGATCACTGCAGATGGTGACAGCAGTCATGAAATTAGAAGACGCCTGCTTCTTGGGAGAAAAGCAATGACAAACCTAGACAGCATCTTAAAAAGCAAAGACATCACCTTGCCAACAAAGGTCCGTATAGTTAAAGCTATGGTTTTCCCAGTAGTAATGTACGGAAGTGAGAGCTGGACCATAAAGAAGGCTGATCGCCGAAGAATTGATGCTTTTGAATTATGGTGCTGGAGGAGACTCTTGAGAGTCCCATGGACTGCAAGAAGATCAAACCTATCCATTCTTAAAGAAATCAGCCCTGAGTGCTCACTAGAAGGACAGATCCTGAGGTTAAGGCTCCAGTACTTTGGCCACCTCATGAGAAGAGAAGACTCCCTAGAAAAGACCCTGATGTTGGGAAAGGTTGAGGGCACAAGGAGAAGGGGACGACAAAGGACGAGATGGTTGGACAGTGTTCTCGAAGCTACTAACATGAGTTTGGCCAAACTGCGAGAGGCAGTGAAGGATAGGCGTGCCTGGCGTGCTCTGGTCCATGGGGTCACGAAGAGTCGGACACGACTGAACGACTGAACAACAACAACAATGTTGGTCTTTGATTCATATGACTACTGAAAGAAACTTTGCCACGGCCACTGTGATATCATTGGACTTGTCACCCAGAAGATATTTGATATAGTAGGCTTCAGATTGACCCGGCCGATTTGCCAATAGTTACCTCGCTTGATCATATTATCTGCAATGCAATAAAATATGCCTCATGCAGTCCATTATTTCAGATTCCATCTCTACTGAAAAGAAAGAAGAACTGGGTTTCTGGTAGCTGCTATTCCTCAGGCTTGCATTTCACCAGTCACCACAGTATCTCAACATCTATGGACTTTGCCAAATTGTTTTTCCAATTAGAATGCTGAGTGAACATCAGGTGCACTTAAATGGTGATGATAGAAATGATCTCACTGCACTCGAGTGAATGGAATGCCTCAAAGCCATTGTACTCAGAAATTATAAAACATCATCCTACAGGATTTTATGCCTCGTGTGTGTGTGTGTGTGTGTGTGTGTGCGCGCATGTGTGTGTGAGACTGCAATTCTGGAAATATTGAAACTGGCATTTACCCACATTATAGTTGGGTCTGTGTTTTCAACAACAAATATGCTCCTAACCCTTTCCACATGGTTTATAATTTTACATAGCTGGAGTCCTGCCTTTATGGTAGCAATGTATACAGTACCACTAGGATTGCTTGTCAACATCACTTACAACCCAATAGCTCTATACCATACCACTGTAATTTTTAAAAGGCTTTTCATTTTCTTTCTGAAAATGGCTTTGATAATTTCTTGCTTCCCTCAGCCCAGGCTCGCATACCATTTATAAATGTGTTAGGTGTTTCACAGTTTCCAATATCAGCAGCAGACGGACTAGCTAACTCCACAAATTGATTTTCATAGTTATTTGTTCTTATTTGATTTTCTTTATGGTTTTCATACTTGTAATTTCAAGAGCTGCTAGATGAAAAAAAAAATCACACAAACAATGAATGTTTGAGTTGGACATTAGTAAATGCCAGTGTTGTATTCATACATCTTTGACATCCCTCAGTGTTCCTATTATTGCACAAAGAAATGACAGCTTTTTGTGCAGTAATAAACCAATCATGTCTCTTAAACCTAATAATCACAACACCAGGCTATGGGAAATTGCTAACACTTTCCATAAAATAACTGTAAATGAGAAAAATCTGATGCCATATATCACAAATTTTTTTAAAAAAATGAGCAGCTGCATTCAAGGGATATTTTAATGGGAAATGATATTGAAATTTAAAATATAATGTGAGGAGATCATCTTTATCGCTATCCTTGTTGTGTTGCTCAATATGTATATAGCGGGCAGTGTGTTGGTCACCTGCATTTTCAAACACAAGCTCCTCAGGAACTAAAAAAGAAAAAGTGTCATGTTGTTGTTCCTGTGATTAATTCATCCATCTCAAAAAGAATATACTTCTGAATATGCATATATCACACAACACTATACTTCTTACGAATGAAATCATGCTGCAAGCCCTCTAGGGATTCGCAGTGCTGTAGGGATGAACTGCAGCATAATTACTTAATGCAATATGTTAAATAGTTTTGTGCAGTTAGTTTTGTGCAGTTGCTCTGAGTGTCTGGGACCTAGCTGAAGTACTAGGACATATGAAGTGAGTTCCCCATTCTTCTCCCCACCCATATATATATATATATATATATATATATATATATATATATATATTCTGAACACGAATATGGATTTGGGCTGCAATCATAAAAACATTCTCAATTTCATCTACATTATTTGAACTTCTTGAAAAAATATGTGATGCTAATATTCAAAATTCACATTCTCTGAATTCTGCAATGCAGTTATCCAACCAAAAAGAAAAAAGAAAGGTTCAGATAAATGTGTATATTTGGGAAAATTGTACATAAATTCATGAAGCATACAAAAATGCATTATATCAGGGGAAATATGAATATTAATAGACAATTATCTATATTAGGAGAAATAAATGCTGGTGTAACTGCCAGCATTAACTGCTGGTGTAAAAGCCATGTAACTGTTGCAGATGACTATAATTTCCTCTTAATGAACCCAGACTTAACTTGCATGGTAATTCAAGAAGAATAAGCCAAGTCTCTTTGAATCTGGAGTAATGCATCTTCATAAAGACCTTATTTAACATATACAAAATCTTGTATATGTTTACTGAGTGGTGAATTCAACTGATCTCAGTGGGCCTTACTTCCAGGTAAGTATGTATAGGATCACAGCCTTTTAGTGTCATACCTTGATCAAAAGATCAGAGAGACAGATGACCCCATGGGCTTGGGCAGGAACCTCTCATCTTCCAAACCGGGCTGCTACTGACAATCAGCCATAGCCAACAATATCTTTTGACCTTGGCAAAGAGGGAGTCAGCTGGTAGCCAACTGGGGCTCCTAGTTGCTCTTAACTTGCCATTATACTTTTATTTCCCCTTCCATAGCACCAGCAAAGAAACTAGCAAAGACCTACCTAGCCTGAAACAGGAAAATACAGACAAGAAACAGGCTCTCTTATACTAGGGACTCGTTCACACAGATGAAAAGCCTCTGTGTGAGCTCTTTCAACAACCCTTTAGTTTTAGGAAATATGTGTGCCCTCTAGGAGCTGACATTCCAATAATTATGATTTCTAATATTTGGAGCTTTTGCAATTATGGGAACCACAGAATGTTTGCATCCATATAGGGGCTGTAGCTCAGTGGTAAAAAAGGTAAAGGGACCCCTGACCATTAGGTCCAGTCATGACCGACTCAGGGGTTGCTGCGCTCATCTCGCTTTAGTGGCCGAGGGAGCTGGCGTACAGCTTCCAGGTCATGTGGCCAGCATGACTAAGCTGCTTCTGGCAAACCAGAGCAGCGCATGGAAATGGAAGCTCAGTGGTAGATAGCAGCATATTTTCATTCAGAAAGTCCTAGGTTCAATCTCTGGCATCTCCAGGTAAGCCTGGGAAACCCTGAAGAGCCACTACCAGTCACTGTAGGCCAGGGATGGAGAACATGTGGCCCTCGAGATGTTGTTGGACTACAACTTCCATCAGATCTGACCATTGGCCAGGCTGGAGTCCAACAACAGATGGAGGGCAAAAGGTTCCCCATCCCTGTTGTAGACAATACTGAGCAAGAATGCCCTGACTCCTAAGCACCAATTATTTATTGGCAAGCGAATTAAAAATGCCATAGAGATTCCACATGTTTGAATTGCTTAAGAATGGCCAAATCTCTTATCCTGTCTTCAGTTTTCAAAGGCCCCTGCTTTGTATTGCAGAGAGAATCCCCAGCATCTTCCTACCTCTCTACTTGTTCAGTTGCCCTTAGATGCTCTATGCTCTTCTTAGTAGTTTCTACTATTGTTTCCCTTCTTTGCTAATCACTGGTCCAGCTTTCTCTGGCTCTGAGCTTTCAGAAGCTGCCAAAGGCTTGGCCATAGCTAAAATGAGGCTGACATGGCATTGATGTCCTGGATTCTGCTTGTTTTGTAGCTTAGAAAGCAGCTGGTGAATGGCAACACTGAGCAGCGAGGAAAAGACCTGATGTTACCTAGAGCATACCATTACAAATACTTGACATCTGTTGTTTGGGCTGTAGTACCCACTGACTGTGGGAACACCTCTTCTGCTTCTAAGGTTCAATACGGTTTGGGTAAAAAGTGAATTATGTCCACCAGAACATAAAGTGTGGGGCAGGAATAATAATAAAGAATGTAATTGCTGTTGTTTTTATCACACCATACTCTATGATATGAGACCAATTATACATATTGACCTAAGGTCCATAAATATATTAGGTGAAATAGTTTACATTAATTGATCTGCAATGTGCTGAACTGCTTTCAGTTTATACTTTGTCCTTCAATCAGTGTACATATACCTGCTGCAAAGGTGACAGCTAAGAATCTTAAGCCTAATACAAATCTTTATTATGGTCATAGATCAGCATAAGATAAAAGCACCTCCGTACACAAATAAAACATGCTAGATAGGCAACAGGGCAACTGTAGAGGGTACACATACGGTACTCATACTCTCAGTTACAGTAGACCAGCATAAGATAAAAACACATCAAACAAGTAAATCAAACCTTCAGTTTTAGACCTGCTGTGCATCCTCTGACCTATGTCAATCATAGCAGCACAATATCTGGCATCTGAGTATGTTTTATCAGGATTTGTATATTGGAATGATGGAGAGATATAGAATTGCCCTGTGTGTCCTGGAAATTTGTGTATTATTGGCAGGATCAACCTAGCACGTATGTTTGTGTAATACTGGTTAAGCCTAATCAGTCACCCAGCCATTACTACACCAGCAGTACAGAGTAAGACTCCTATTCCACAAATCAATTGGAAAACTAGAGGGTAAAAAAAATCCTATTCGGTCCTGAAAAGCAATTTGGCAATCTTGCACCATGGGAAGGAGGATGAACTGTGTGGCTTCGGGTGGTGTAGACAACACCTCTTGTCCCTTGGCTCCTTCCCATCACTAATCTAGACAGACAGCCTAAATGGGTTCAAAGCTTTGTGCTACATTCTCTCAAGGGGGTGGGTGGGAAAGGATACAATTATTTCGTATTTGTGAATTACAGATTGGGTGTTTAAATAAACCTGTACAGTGAGTCAACTGTGCTTTGTGCTGGTGATAGTAACCAACATGTTAAAATTAACATGGCTATCATTACACAAGCGGAACGGTAATAGAAGCCAGAGCTTTTTAAAACAACTTACGCAAGGGACTTATGGATTCAGATTGGGGGTGAGCAAGCATCTCGTAGCCCATTATTGTTCTATGGGTTTGCTCTATCCCTGCCACCATCCCTGCACTGTACGCTGCCTAACAGAGAATTTCCCAAATGGATCATTGGAACTGGCATGTGTCCAGCTGGCCAACAGTTTTCTGTTTGTTTCTTTTATATCCTACAAGGTACTGATGTTCTTTAGCAAATAAACCCATTGGTTAAACCACTACAGGGGAAAAAAATGTTGATGTGATTGCATCTGGATTCCTTTTTGCACTCTGATTGAACTCAGTGCTTATGCATTGGTGTGCACCAGTAACCTGCAACCCCAAAAAGGAGAGAGAGATGTGAATGGAATACTTTAGTAAAATGCCAGTGCATGGCAGCCTGAATGATACATGGACTTAAAGAAAAACACACAAAAGAATAGCAGTTCCCTAATACATTGGTGCCCCTTCCAGAACCCCTTCTCTCCCCCCCCAATGCTTCAGGACCACCAAATCTGGAAAGAAATCCAGATGGGGTGAATTGTGCAAGCAAAATTCAATTCCAATCCCTAGTTCAAATCAAAGTTCGCTGGATGGTCTTCTTGGGCAAGTCACCAGCCCTACTTACACATTATTTACATGCAGGCCAGGGTTCTCTTGGTTTGAAGCCAGAAAGGGTCTGCAGATCAACATGATCTGAAAACCATCTATTGAGTGCAACAGTCCTCAAGGGAACCCCTACGAGCAAGCGCAAGGGGATCTGTGTAACCACAACACCTGATGGCACAGGGTTCCCAATCATGAGGAGTCCCTATGGGTCAGCAGCTGAGCACATATATCTTTTTTCTTGCAGATGCTTGGACAACAGAGGGCGGAGCTAGATTGGCAACACAGAGTCAGGGGCAGGTCAAGAAGTGTGGACTCAGAGTAGCTCTGAGTGCCCAGAGTGCCCCCCACGTAAGAAATGCATGAACGGGGACACTTTCTCAACCTAATCCATCTTGAAAGGTTCTTAGTGAGGATAATGATAAAGATATACCGTTCTTAGCACCTTACAGAAAAGTCTGGTGTAAATATGATAGGCAAGTAAGTAAATAACTTGTATATAGAAAGCCGTCTGCGCAGGGAATAAACGGTGAAAGGGATTGCCGCGGCTGTTTTGTATTCTGATGAATGAGTGGATGGATGGATAGGAGGAAGAAATGCTAATGGGGATATGGAAGAGCTGGTGTGAATGCTGATTGTGAAGAGTCAGTGGCTGTTTAAGAACCTGGAGAAAGTCAGCAATTTTGGGAGGTTTTATTTATCTATTACCTTTTCATGCTCCCCCCCCCCCCCGGGGAATATCCCCAGTGAGGCTCGTGGAGAATTAAAAACAAATCACAGTTAAAATGAATAATGCAATGATCACAGAGTCAGCAATCAATAAAAACATGATAGATATAAATATCATTATAGCAGGAGCCAGCTTTACAATCCAGGGCTTGGGTGGGGTGAATCTCTGCCAAAACGCAACAGTCCTTGGGTCAAACTACAATTTACCCATAATGCACCTCTTGCTGTTCTTTAATTATTTACGTGTGTGGTTGTTATCAGGATCACATCATGTAGAAAGGGAAGGTTTGTGCCTTCCTGCCCCAGCCATGACCTCCTCCTGCACGACTATGAGATTTAGGGGTAAAGTTTCCAATGGGAACATCTTTCCTAAGCCTTGTAGATGTGCAAGGAGAATGTTGAGGCATGGAGCATGAAGGTCACACCTGTGGAAGGAAAAGATAAACCTCAGCTCCCTGTGCACTGCATTCCCTGTACGAATCACCCGTATGACTGTAATTAATTAAATAAAAGCAGATGTGGCTGCATGCTACACATTAAACATAACATGTAGCTTGACCTATTATAAGGCATCTGAAGGTTAGAGATGTGGTATATACAGGCCTACAGAGGGAGTTTTAAGGCCAAGATGCCACCACTGAGAAGGCCCTGCCTCACTTACTCACCTAATATTCATTAACTGGCCCTGTCATTAGACAAAGTGAGGTGACTGACTGAGGCAGGAAATGCTGACTATTCCTCATAAGACTCCCAGCCATTCCCCTCTGCTGTGTATGCTACATCGTCTGTTCTGGTCCTCCTAAACTAGCCTGCTGCTATGGATGCCATGGAGGACAATATTTCATCACCAGGATTGAAGTGAGATACAAGTGCCAGCCCAGGTTGCTTATGCAAGTGAAACAGGGAGGAGATGTCATCTTGTCCTTTGGCTCAGGTAGCAAAATATCTTGGGCTTGCCCTGAGACTGAGCTTACTCTGAAGATCTGAACAAGTGGACAGAATCATTTGAGAGTAAACAGATCAGGAACCAATGCAGATTGACTAATACTTAATGAAACCATGTAAGGAAACCTAACAGCAGCATTTTGTACTAGCTCTCATTTTCAAACACTCTTCAAAGGCAACTGCACAAAGTGTTGCACTTGGACTAAACTAAGCTACGGGTGACCAATGATTGCATGAAGATCTGCTTTGTGGAAACAGAAATGCTGATGTAACCAAGGACAGAATCAGGCAAAACAATTTGAGCAAGAATAGAAAACTACCTGCTTGAGAGTGGCAAGAACATGTTTAATTGGTTCCAAGCTCTATCTATAACCTTTCTGGTGTTGGTTTTATTATCAGGGAAGTTATCATATTTGGAGCTGAAGGAATATGAGGATGTCCAAAGATCATGAGCCCAGAGACCAGTTTGTCAGAGGTCCATAAAACAGATTTTTGGAAAGTTATTTCTATTTGAATGTCAGCCTGCACCAGAAGGCCAGACAGAGCACAAGGTGATGAAATGAAGGAGCAAAATCTCCTGCTTTTGTTCACAGATCCTTCATTTCCGCTAGAAAGTTGGATATGCTTTGACTGCAAAACATCACCTTAACATTTAGCATGGAGCGTCTTCTTTCTTTCTTTTTTACTACAAAATAGGTTATTCCCCCCCCCCTTCCTTTTTTGCATCTGTGGGTATCTGCGTGTCACAGCCTGACTTCACCTGAGTCTGCCAAATCACTCACTTGGAAGGAATTGCCAGTCTTCCTGAGCTAATTATGCATTACGTGCCTTTCTAAGAGATAAACAGAAAGCCAGGAAGCAAATTCATGTTGTGAACCACCCTTTGAAAACACTACACGTGGTGAGATCCACAGTCCATTCTATTTGTGATCCTCAGCTTTTGCACAAAATAAAAAGAGGGAAGCTTATACAAATTAGCACATAGCTTCAGATGATTAATGCAGCAGTCATGTTCTTTCTCATCAGTTCAAGACCACTTGCGCTTCTTGAGAAGTTGAGTGGGAAGCATGCTCTGAAGAATATTGAAATCAGGCCTGCTTCCATCCCTGTACTGAAGGAAGAAACTCATTTCTGTAACCATTTAGACTGAAAGAAGGCAATTTAGCTGCTGTCACACATAGCTGAGGCAAGTGACATCAGCTTCACTCAAAGACGTATTTTAATGTTTGCCATTTATTTATTTTTCTTAAGAATGCCAAAGCAGATAGCCTACACAAAAACACTGGATTTATGTTTGTTTGCTTGTTTCTTTTACTTTGTTTCTGACTCGCTTTCAGCTACAGCTACCTGTTTCCACTCTGTTTCACTTTCACACATTTCTACCCATAATTCAGTTCTATTCCCATTACAAATGAATCTGTAGTTAAGAAATTCCTCTCAAGAATTATTTCAGTAGGCACCAAACATTATTTAAATGTGTATTTTATCTGAAAATACATACTAAGAGCAGAGTTTGCTATTTTTAACCTCTGAAGCTGGGTTGAAGCTTTCAGAAAAGCGTTTTGTCTATGGAATTGCTAGATTCTGAGCTGCCCATTAGTCTAAGAGGAGTGGATCAGATCACAAAGACTGACTTCTTCAAGCATACCTGTTTAGGAGAACCAGGAATTGTACAAAGCTTACCATTCCCCCCCAACAAACAAACAAACAAACTGTGGAGACTCATGGGAAACCTGAATTAAAACTGTT
The DNA here is from genome assembly GCA_034641385.1 of Darevskia mixta. Classification (NCBI taxonomy): domain Eukaryota; kingdom Metazoa; phylum Chordata; class Lepidosauria; order Squamata; family Lacertidae; genus Darevskia; species Darevskia mixta. The sequence continues at coordinate 8,164,775 of JAWWNH010000049.1, read as the reverse complement.
ATATAGTGAATCCAGCCAGCAAGTAAAAGACACACACAAACCCCAGCCCTGCTGCTATATGTAGGCACTTGGGCTAGCCAAGCCAACCCAGGTGAAGCTTAATTAAAAGCAATCACTGCCTCCCTTAACCATTTCCTGGCTGCTCTGTTACTGTGCTGTGCCTGCAATCCAATACACAACAAAAACAATACTTTGTTACATAGATACATGACTCCACAAGTGATTGTACTGTGAAAGTTAGACTAGTCTCAGGAATCTCGTAAAGGATCTTAGGCTTAGCTATGTTTAGAAGCCTCACACATCCTCCACCAGACAGACTGAGTTTGCAAGTGAATGAATGGCAGATATGAATATGTTTATCTTCTTCAGACAAGAATATGATCGTCATCTCTTGTCCTTTAAAGGGGAGAAAAACAGCTATGTTCTTGGACTCTGGAGAACTTTAAAGGACTTCTAACGCCGGGGGTGGGGGGGTGGAGAATCTCCTAAACAGCATTGTGGCTGAACCCTGGAATAAAGAGGTGAGACCTAAATGCGCTTGTGCTCAGCCCTGTAACATCATGTGGACTATGGAGTCCTTATAGAATTGGAAGTGACCCTGAGAATCATCAAGTCCAATTCCCTGCAATGTAAGCATCTCAGCTAGTTCATACATGACAGGTGGCCGCTCAACCTCTGCTTAAAAAATCCCACCACCTCTCATGGGAGTCTGTTCCACTGTCAAACACCTCTTGCTGTCAGAAAGTTCTTCCTGATGATTAGTCAGAATCTCCTTTCTTGTAACCAATGAATTCATTGGTTCAGGTCCTAGCTTCTGGAGCAGGAGAAAATAAGCTTGCTCCATCCTCCATAGTATCAGCCACCCCAATATTCTTTGCCGAAAAGGCAACCCAGCAAGTTTCCCTCTCATGGTCCTCACAGAGAAGCCCTTCTTGTGCATACTTATTGCAGAATCCATCAAATGGTCAACATCCACCAGACAACTCCCCCGATAGCCACCAGCCACCTTAAAAGCCACCCGCTGTAGCATAGCTTGGCCTTGTACTGGGAGCCAGGAACTTAATGCACTACAAATCTCCAAATTGGAACTACATTATAAATGTTCCAGTGTGTTGGAACATATTGTGTTTTAATTTGTGGGAATCCACCCAGAGTGGCTGGGGTATCTCAGTCAGATGGGCAGCATATAAATAGTAAATTATTATTATGTTGCCCATTCATTTTTTGTTAGTTACTATGTATAGGTCCCCCCCCCATTGATTTGTTCTTTTCATTAATAGCCCTCTCATAGAAATTAAAATTCATTATTTTCTATTCATTATTTTCCTTTTGAAAAAAACACACCCAATGTTGGTCTTTGAATCTGATAACACACTGAAAAATATGAGGAAGTGCTTACCTACTGTGCATTCTTATACATATCCAGTGCTTTTTTTCTTTAAAAAAATGTTTAGGGGTACTCTCATTTTAACTCAAGAAAACCACCATTTTATAGTTCACATTGGGGGAAATAAATACAGTAAATGGATAAAAGTACAAAGATTCACAAAATGTTTAGGGGTATGCGTACCCCTGCATCCCCCCAGAAAAACAAACAAACAAACACTGTACATATCTTCTGAGAGGTTAAGACCCCCTGAGTTCAATGAGACTTCCTTCCTGGCAAATGTGTGCAGGATTGTAGCCTTAGGCAGTTTGACATAGAGAAGGTAGTCAAACATAACAGGTCTGCATATTTTCCTTTTTTTATTCCGATCTGCTCTTGGATAAGTTACAAATGCCTGAGCAATCTTCCCTCTCTCCCGGAATCAGTCCTGAATCCCAAAAGGTAAGATAAAGAGTAAATTTAAAAGTAACTATTAGCCAGATAATTTGTCCAGATATGATTCAACTGATAGAATCATGAACACTCATATAATACGTGAGGCATAAGAGCAAATCATCAGGTGCAGAGCCTCCTTCACATGATATATCTTGGCAGAGTGTGATAAACTGAAAAAAGAACAATGATTTAAATGCTATTATTTTCTCGTATTCCTCGCAGGCCTGAGTTGCTGCTTTATTAATGGACAAATCAGCAGCATTTAAAGTGTGAGATGATAATGGATTCACAAGGTTGGTGTGTGATGATAACCCTTGCAATACTTGATAATTATGGAGGCGTCAGCAGCATTTGGAGCTACTCACTTAAATAATATCGCTAGTGCTTCATTTATTCTGTAGTGCAGGCTGAACATCCAGCCCTGTAGCAGACAAGCCTTTTGTTTTCTATAATACTTTTACATCAATATCTTCTTTTTTCAAAGGAAAAATGAAAGCTCGTCTCTCTAATTTCTTTTTAAACATTTATCCCACAAAACATAAAAATTAGACTTGCATGTAGGGTCTGTCCCCCCCCCCCCCCGGTTATTTGGTTGTTTTCATGCTTACTACACTAAGCTGGTTTGGATATATTGAAGTCTTTTGCTCATACAGAAGCTCTTCCCTTTGTATGGACTGTGATTAAACCAGGAAGCACTCAATAAACCATAGTTTCCCACTTCATCCAAACCAAGGAACTGTGGTTTAGGGATGGTGGGGCAAATTTAATTTAGTTTGCATTTAAAAGGAAACCTACCTAATTCACACTTTCTTTAAAAATTGGAGAACCAAAACATAGCTATACACCCAAATTCACGTTTGACAGAATTTTGAGTTGCAGTTCTCCAGAGAAGTAATGCATAGAAAAAATTAAATGCCAGGGTACAGTGTCCCTAAAAATGCACTTATTCGAGATAATGCCATACAGAAATGTATTGCGGGCCCAGTTGCAGTGCCCCTTGTCTGAGGGCAGCTCAGGTGTGAATACCTAAGGTGTGAATGAAGAAACTAGACAACGGTCAGTGATAAAAACTGGCCTCAACTTTATTGATAACAGATGTAGGTGGAATTTGGCTCAGGTACTGGGTGTATAGCCATTTCAACCTCTTAACTTTGACAGGGTCATGCCAAGGATTGTGGCCTCCCCAATATGCAAATCTACTGAAGTGCCCATCCTAAGGCCACTGCTGGAAGCTCTATGGCTTGTCTGCTCCACGCTTGTCAAAATGTTGATAAGGACTTTTTAAAAAAATCACAAACTGATGTGGAAATATGGAAAACTGAATGTAAGACTGGAAAATTGGGAAACTAAGAGAAACTGACAGGTTGTCTTGTGCTTCCTATTGTCACCAGCTTTGGAACAAGTCAACTTCATATCGGGTTTAATGTCCTGGCTTGATAACCCTAGTTTCTAGCTTTTGATGAAAAAGGATATTATACTTATTCAGAGACTTCCTGCTTCAATAGTGGTTCACAGTGATGAGAGGAGAAAATAAGCTTCATGGAAGGTTATGCATACTTTGGCTTAATAAACTGAAATATGATAATCTGAATCCAGCCACTGACTGACAATAGCAAGTCTCTTGTAGGCTGCCATGGAGGACGTCCTCACTTGCCACTCAGAAACCAGATCAGAGCCATTTCTCTCTTTCATTCTGAAATCTGAATTTCAAAGGTAAAGACACAGATTAGTTTTTGCTTATGTTACCATATAAAAATGGGGGGGGGGGCCAACCAAAAAACCTCCAAGGGTGCATACTGGAGAACCAACCAACCAAAAATCCAAAAAGGGTGCATACTGAGGTTGTCTATTCTAGGCAGTTTCGTTAAAAGAAGAACAGTGTCTGTTGCCTTGCCTCTCAGGAGCTCACAGCTGCATTTTTTTCTCACGATAACCCTTTAAATTAGATTAGCCTGGGAAGCTGTGACTTGCCCTGGTCCATTGAGTGAGCTTCACAGATTGACTGGGATTTGAGCTTGGTTTCCCCACATCGAAGCTCAACACACTGTTTGCTACATCACACTTAATTGGATGTATGATGTGAGAAATAAAGGATGTCCTTTTGTGCTGTGTGGGGCCATGAGGTTCTAATGCAGTGGATAGGGCTTTCAAATAAGGTGAGTTTGGCAACCCAATTGGCTGTGCTCAGTGGGTAGCAAATACACACAAGTACAGGGGACAGGACTTTTTTTTTTTTTAGGAAGACCCCAAGATTGCTGAGCTTCCCCCCCCCCAAAAAAAAAATACGCCAAAAAAATATGATTTTTCGATTGACCTGCCTAAGATCCAGGACAAAGTGCCCAGCTGGTTTAGCCCTCCAAGGCCTGGAACAAGTGTACCCGGCTGCCCCCCTGCACTGCCCTGACATTGGCTAATGTCCTTTTCATTTCAACATGTCTATGGTCTGGCTGTTATCACCTTGATTTTGTTTGTTTGTCTGTTTCTGGAATAGTTTATATAGTGTTTCTTTGACATTGTTGCAATTCTGATTTATTTGAAAAATATTGTCAGTTGGCAGCTGTAGGGGAAGGGCTGTACCACAGTGGTAAAACATCTACCTTGTGGGTAGAAGGTCCCTGGTTCATTCCCTGGCATTTCCAGGTAGGGCTGGCAGACTCTGTGCCTGAAACCATGGAGAGCCACTGCCAGTCATTACAGACAATACTGAGGTAGATGACACTGTATAAGGCAGCTTACTATGTCCCTATGAGGTGAACATGAGATATAAAAGTATGGTGGTTGTTTGGTTGCTGCTGTAAAACCTTACATGGCCAATCTCTGTTCTTTCACTCCACTATCCACCCCGTTTAAGGTTTTCCAAGCATCTCACTGGCTGACTACATATAGCAGAAATTTCCCCTCTACTTATTACCTGCCAGGCTCACTTTTGTGTTAATTTCTTTCCTTTCTCTCAGAAACATACTGCCAATGGTTCTCACTAATAGCACCTGCCAATTACAATTAGATTAAATAAAACAGAGTTTATTTGACTCAGGTTCTAGAAAATAGAGATGAAATCACCTCAGATGGATACAATCAGGAAAATTATAACTAAACTCTTCATGGCCTACCTACTTGGGCAAAACCTGGCAATTAATTATAACCCTTTGATTAAACAGAAATAAAGGGTTTGCATCTCTTTTATGCTTACAAGTTGTTGTTGTTTTTAACCTGAACGCTAGTTTTATTAGACAAAACACCTAAGATGCTGTGGTTCAGTCATGATGAGTCATGCAGCACCTGAAAGAATAACAAATTGACTGCGGCATAATTTCTGCGGTATTGGCCAGACATCCGTTTGTCAGATGCACTGAAGTGGGCCATGAAAAAGCTTATGGAGCAATTGATTTGTTAGGCTTAAAAGATACCACAAAATTATTTTGTTATTTATCTTGCACCGTGCTAAGGGCCAAACTATGTATGACATTTGCCACATAGTCTCATACCCTCCAACATTTCTCCAATGGACTCAAAAAGATTGAAAACCTCCTCGTATTCTATGAACAGGCCCAAGGTTAATGGTGCTTCCTCAGGCTGTTGTGTCCCATTCAGCCCCACTCTCACACCCTCCAACATTTCTCCAATGAAAATAGGGACGTCCCATTCCATAATGATTATTTTACTATTTATACCCCACACATTTTACTGGGTTACCCCAGCCACTCTGGGCAGCTTCCAACATATATAAAAACATAATAAAACATTAAACATGTTTTTAAAACTTCCCTATACAGGATTGCCTTCAGACCACTCAGGGATCGGATAACTCCATAGGCTCCAACATTTCTCCAATGAAAATAGGGTCACCTTAAAGAAAACTGGGACATTCCAGGATCAAATCAGAAACTGGGACAGCTTCTCTAAATCAGGGGTGTCCCTGGAAAATAGGGACACTTGGAGGGTCTGTAGTGTGGCCTTGCAGGGCTGCTTTTGTAATATATATATACATATGTAAATTGGAGGGGGGGGACTGCTGTCCCTCAGATCAACCCTGACAATTATCATGAAGAAGAGACCATACAAAGGATGCACTAAGAAAACTATGCTTGCAACAGAGAACTGAAACGAAAAGCACAGTGCCTAAGAGCTTACTCAGACAGTTCCTGATATGGCAAGCCAAAAGGACCAGGACATGTCCCTCCGCATGGGTGCCTTTTTCTTCTTTTCCCCTCTCATTGCAAATCGTAGGTGTTGGTGTGTGTGACTGGTTCTGACTGGGACCATAGCGAGGGCAAAATTTAAAGCTCCTCTCGCCTCATACCACAGTCTGTATCTGAACCTCACTTACCTTTAACAACAACAAAAAGCCACACATGGGTAGGAACTGTGTAATGACCATCTCATTTTGGTTAACCCTAATATGACCAATGCTTTGGAATTTGTTTATCATTCATGTTTCCCCCACTCAATCCAACTAGCTAGATGAGGCTTCCTCAGCCTCGGCCCTCCTGATGTTTTTGGCCTACAACTCCCATGATCCCTAGCTAGCAGGACCAGTGGTCAGGGGTGATGGGAATTGTAGTCTCAAAACATCTGGAGGGCTGAGGTTGAGGAAGCCTGAGCTAGTTTCAACATTTCCTATTGTAATGCACTGAAGGGGAAAAGGAAGCATGGAACAGGTATTTGCATTTTATCTCAAATTGGAGAGTAAAAGGTAAGTACTGTGGGTGAATGCTATATCCTTTCTTTCCCCCCTCAACAGCAGGGTATAAAGCTAGTTTCACATCCTTCAGGACTGATGAATTCTCCTTAGAATATGAGAAATCTCACAGGGATGCACTAGAAAACAATTACTATATCACTCATATCCCTTTTTTGCATTATACAGTCTACAGTAAAATATTTGATTCCCAAATATTTGATAAGAATGACGGCGTCTTTTGGCGTGATATGTTTTTGGACTGCTTGAGCAATAGTTCATTAAGAAATGTGGTAGGCCCAGAAGTCCTACAGTGAAAAGGAATGGAAGTGATCAGGTTTTCCACAGAAAGAAGAAAATGTATGGAGTTGAAGAGAAGTTAAATCAATCCCCATAATCTACAACAAGTAATGGAGTTGTTAGACAAGCTCCATGGAGCTCTTCTTTTCTGCCTGAGGAAGTGCTATGTCAAGCTTGAAAGATAGATCGCCAACAGAAGTATCGTCTTGTCTATAGTTGTTTCTCACACCTATTGTTTCCGCTTATTGGCTTCATAGTTCCTCTGGAACAACTGCATGGACTGTCAAGTCCGTTAGATCTGTAGAAACACATAAGCTACAGGCTTTCAACCATTAGGAATGCACATAGCGCAGAAGTCCATCATATGCTACATGGATGGGCTCTCAAATATATCAATAGCCATTACTTCTGTATAGCATCTTGTAAAGGTAAGGGCACTATTCCAAACAAAGATAAATATGCCATGCAATATTGTTGTGTTATCATTAAATTAGGACTTTTTTATTTGATGTATGTAAACCATTCTGTAATTGTTTTTGGATCCATGATAAATTAAGTCTTACGCAGTGGTATCTCAAATATATTTGCTTACAAGTCCCAGTGAATTCAGTGGGATTTCGTCTCCAGTAAGCCTGCTTAAAAACTGAAGCTAATTTTAATCATTTTAATCTATGATAATGCTAAACGCATGCTCCCTGTGTACTTTCTCTCTATAGGAAAGAAGATCAAGCCCACTTGCACTTTGCATATGTTCTTGAAATTTCAGGCAATAATCATGAACCAGTGAGTTAATAAATACCACAGACAAATATAGACTTTCCCTTTTATGGGTGACTGAGCACCTAATGCACACAAATATTTTTCATAGCTGCCAGTGTTTTCCAGAGCCAATAATGAGAGCTATTTGTGTGCATTGTACAGATCAATGGTGCACTGTCAATGGCTGAAATCCAACAACACTAAATTCTTATAAGTTTGGATTTCAGCATTTTCTTTTCCGCATTTTTTTTGGGGGGGCAGCTATTTGCTATAAAGAAAAATCCCCCCCAAGCACATCTCCATGCCACGTGCACCTGTGGATAATTGTGACTGTGTTTTTGACTGAGCTGTCCTTCCAATAAACTATTGAAATGCTTTGTAGCCGTTTCCAATTTTTGATAATTAAATAGGTGTCCTTATAGGTGCCGCTCAAGAAAGGCATCTTGTATTTCTTAATTATCTTTGATGTGTTCCTCAAACACCACTCATAAGTAACTGAATAACCTGACAAGAGCTTGACCTTTCTATAGCTAGGATTTTAATTACTGGTGTTAATTCCAAACGCATTAAATAGAATGTCAGAATTTAAAATTGAATACTCGTAATGATTTCTAATGACTTCTATTTAGAATGCATATCTATTAAGACAAGGTGAAGCAAAATTATGGAAGTTCCATTGGATTCAGCTCTCTCTCTCTTTTTACACCTATTAACTGTCAATAAACCTGCTTCCAAATTTATATTTCAAAAGCTTTTGAATGTAGCAATTCAGAGTCATTTTGTGATCATGCATTCTACCCAATGTCTCATGTACTGTGTTCACCATATAATTTTTCACTGTGTGAAAATTAAACAACGCTAGAATATACCTTCTATATATCCTCCAGTAGCCTAGTTGAGCTGATATATAGGGTTATAATGGCCAGGTACACTATTCTGTGGAACCATTAACTCTCTTCCATAAGATTGTCTCTTTGCGAATTAATCCCTGCACCATGTTTGCATGAAATACAATTTTGTGCAAATCTAAATAACTATTGGTGCACGTTGATGTGAGGAAACTTTCATGCCTCCTCAGCTTTCCTCGGGCTTAGTTATGCCTTAGCAGACATCAGAGACAAACCCTGCCCAGATATGTAACAAAATGGTGACAAATGCATCAATAATAATACCAGCCTGGATTGTCAGCAGGCCATGTGAATCACGACAAGCACTTCCAGCAGCGAGAAAATAAACACAGTAGGAAAAAGCATGAGTAAGGATGACAAACAACTATGTTTATTTTACATAAAATAGATATATAGCCAGGTGCTTGGTCTTGTCTGTAATATGATGTAGAGAAAGTAAGCAGGGTAACTGTATACAGATAAAGTGGGCTCTGTTCTCAGTTGCTCTTATGAGGCTATATGGCGCACAGTCTAGAAGACTTTGGGGAAGAGGCCAAACCTATTACATTTAAACAGAAACATCATGGAAATAAGGATGGGAAATCTAAATGTTAATGGAATATTGCATTGAAACAGAATTGAAATTGTTAAATTGTATGAAAATAAATTTAAAAATATGGTGGGGGGGGGGAACTGCCCTGTTTAGACAAGCCTTCTCAATGTGGACTTTTCTTAAGAAGAAAACAATCTACTGGTGTTTTATTGATGTTTAAGATTATGCCCTATAGACTGGTTTTATGTTACTTCATATGCTGTAAGCCTCCTTGTTATACTTTATATGAAAGAGCAGATTATAAATTTTCAAATAAACACTCATGGAGGTATCATGCTGATCATTCTTAGAAACAGGATGTTGACCTCACAGGACTTTTGTCACATTTTCATCCATGAAAAAAATTCAGTGCCCTTTTATTAAAGCAAGGACCAGTGACTATTGAACAAGCTGATTTGCAACCAAAACCACCTGATATTTTAAATTAATAGCTTAATACTGTGATTAAATATTGTTGCCTAGGGATGGAAAATGAAGCTAGGAATACAGTAAATGGGATTCATGAACAGGTTTGAGCATATGCCTCACTATTTCACATACTATTTCTGAACATGGACATTAAAGTAGGCTTAGGAGCAGAGTCCTATTCCTGAGTGCTTCCATGAAAACCATTAATTTATACTCTTATTTTATTTATTTTGGTAATTATAGACCTTCTATTAGTCACATCCTTTGAGCTTTTCATACACAACCCCCCCACCCCAGCTACAATGTTCCATGACTGTTGATACTGTAATTCTGACAGCCAACTGATTTAAACTTACTTACTAAAAGGCTGTATAATATGTCACAAAATTATCAAAACCCTTCATATCAAGTACATTATCATGCCAAGGCCTTTTACATCATGCAATCTATTTGGCTTTAATCTCATGTACTCTGGTTGTTATTATATATTTATGCCCTTCTTTGAATTCATTCCTATTTTATTAGTTAATAAAGGCTTATTGTAATTGAGCAGCTAAGGTTTTAATAGCCGGCGTTTTGCATTTTGTTATATATCTCACACTTACAAATGTTCTTCATCAATCTTTCTAATTAGTGTTGCATTGTCCTACAGATAGGAATTTTTGGAACACTCCCCCCCATACAAATGCAATCTGTAATGTGTTCAGTGGAGTTAAAAAAACGAACTAGCTTTTAAAAAATCATGTGAATCATATTTTCATTTTTTAATAAACTAGCAAAATTAAGTTCTTAAAAATGCTCATTCCTTGATTCATTTGGTCCATGGGTTCTTCTAACTCTGGTGCAGTATACACTAAATAGATTTTGTTTGTTTGTTTTCTTCCGGATGCTCTTTTGACGTGACCAATTTGTGCTAGTAAATACTTTATTTTTTAATTGTCAGACTTTTCTCCAACTCTTCTTATAGGGATTGCCCAATGGACTATGCTCATTGCGGTGTAGCTTTAAGAAAGCAACAAGCATGCGGTGCTCCTAGACCAGCCACTGTTGCGTAAGTGAATACAGTTGTCCATCTGCTTGGCCTGATCACTGTTCTGAAATGCCCACACTGCATAACCAAGTAATAAAAAAAAACCTGTTACACCCATTGAGCTTCTAAGAGCAATCCTATAGAAATTCAGAGGAAGAACCACTCATTGGTCAGGGCAGAAGATGTGGGTGAGAACATTCCCCAACTTTTTTTTTTTAATGCTTTCCTCATTGGGCTTTCTCTTTCCCTCCACCTCCTCCCATTGGGTCCAATTGGAGGAAAATTAATTATGCCAGTTCCCACCGCCTGTGCTGACTTGGTGCCAAAAGCCTGTTTCAATGGGAACTCAGGGCATAGCAGGGAATGTGGAATTGTGGTGATGACCCAGCTTCAGCTGGGAACAGCTCCTGTTGTATAAAAAGGGCCACACCTAGTGGTCCTCCCTTCTGTGGAGATCGTTGTGGGATGGCAGACTCAGGTGGTGGAGAAGGCATTGAGTTGAATCCTTAGCTGATGGGGTACCCCGTTCAAGGGGTCCTGGAGGAGTGCCTCTGTCCATGAGTCCACACGGGGGCCAATGGGCCATGGCACCCTCCCCAATGGTGGCCCAGGTGGGATTGCTCTGGGTCGACCCCACCCTACTTATCAGCCAGCAGTCACGCTACTTGATACATACCTAAAACCTACTTACATCTGTAATCAACAAAGTTATGGCTGATTTCAACCCAATACAAATGTCCTGTGTCTTATTTCTATGGATGGGCCCTCACTGTACTGATGGCATCATGTGCCTGGGCATGGAAATATGTGAGGAAATGTGTGAATAATATAATTTGTACAAATTCATTCCAATGACATCTATTGAAGTTAACACACACACACCTCTAAATAAAAAATAAATTACAAGGTGTTTGGAATTGGATTTTGTGCTTTTCTTTTCTTTTTAGCTGGAAACTCCTGCACCCAGTGAAAAGGCACACACAATGGACAAATCCAAAATGTAGCCTGACTTCTTCACACATCATAGTTTAAGTTCAAGTTCAGTCAGAGTTTTGGGTGAAGGTTCAAGACAGTTAATATGTTCTCAGTGTCATGGGGTTAGCCTGTAGTTCTTTCAATTATTGTGGTGCCATAGCTTACTCAGGTTTGGGATTAAATTTTCACAGAAACAGTTTTTGGCTGATGGAATTGGAACAGACTTTTGTGGGTGCAGTTGACACTTGTTAAATAAAACACATGGCGATGTGCTTCCTATTTCCTTGTGCACTAAACAAGATAGACTGGCACATGCCAAGACTAATAAACTATTAGCAAATGAATGGAGATAAACAAATGTTTGTACTTATTCCCCACCCCCCACTCCAAATCAGGTATCATTTCTTAACCTTGGACTCACATCAGAAGTTGATCAGAACTGATGTATTATTCACTACATTCAGTCAACAATGTGTAAGCTAAAAACAAACAAACAACTGCAGTCCTACAATGAATGTTTGTTTCTTTATTGAAAGTACTTATATGCCAAATTTTAGGGCAGGTGTAGAGAACCTTTCCCTCTGAATGCTCTGGAGCTACAATTCCCATCAACTCCAATAAGCATGGTAAATGGCCTGGAATGATGGGAATTGTACTCCAGCAACATTTGGAGGGTCATTTGGAGTTTTACAGCAGTTTCCCCCAAACTTGGGTCTCTAGCTGTTGTTGGACTACAACTCCAATCATCCCTAGCTAGCAGGGCCAGTGGTCAGGGAGGATGGGAATTGTAGTCCAAAAACAGCTGGAGACCCAAGTTTGATATACCCTATTTTAGACCAAAGCCCTTCCAAGGCAGGTCACAAAAGTTACTTAGCTTAATCTAGTAAAGGTAAAGGGACCCCTGACCATTAGGACCAGTCGTGTCCCACTCTGGGGTTGCGACGCTCATCTCGCTTTATTGGCCGAGAGCCGGCGTACAGCTTCCAGGTCATGTGGCCAGCATGACAAAGCTGCTTCTAGTGAACCAGAGCAGCGCACGGAAACGCCGTTTACCTTCCTGCCGGAGCAGTATCTATTTATCTACTTGCAATTTGTGCTTTCGAACTGCTAGGTGGGCAGGAGCTGGGACCGAGCAACGGGAGCTCACCCCGTCGCAGGGATTCGAACCGCCGACCTTCTGATCAGCAAGCCCTAGGCTCTGTGGTTTAACCCACAGTGCCACCTGGGTCCCTACACAGCAGTATAATTTGATTCCCAAATAATTTACAGAATCATTGATGTAAAATACACAGTCCAGGTCTCCAAGAATCGTACTTATACTTATCCACCTATGATCCATTTCAGCATAATTTCAAGGCCTTGCACCACCTCTCTCCATGTGTCCAGTGCCACAATCTGTATAAATGATTAAAAGACTTTGGCATTTGAACAACACTCCCTATCAAGTGTCTTCTGGACTGTCTTGACTTTCTTTTTTCCAGTGCCCTTTCCATCTGCATGACAGGCAATAATTCACTCAGTCATGGAGCTCGATTAGTGATATGTCAGTGTCAAGATCTGTAGAAACGAGCAGAATCTGTCAGTCAGCTGCTAACATAAATGTTTGGCAAACTCTTTACTATCATTTGTGGAATTAACAGTTGTGCTAGACATTTCACAGAATAGGGACTCAGTCTAATGGAGGTACCTATTGTGGTTTAATTACCTGGAATATGAGACCTTTGCACATCTCCAGTGCACACCCAGTCCCCTTGGTAGACATTTCATTCACTGTACAGTCGTACCTTGGATCCCGAATGCCTTGTGAGTCAAACATTTTGGCTCCCGAATGCCGCAAACCCGGAAGTGAGTGTTCCGGTTTGCAAACATTATTTGGAAGCCAAACATCCAACGCGGCTTACGTGGCTTCTGATTGAGTGCAAGAAGCTCCTGCAGCCAATCGGAAGCTACGCCTTGGTTGTCGAACATTTTTGGAAGTCAAATGGACTTCCGGAACTGATTCCATTCTACAACCAAGGTATGACTGTATTGTCAGTTGTAGTGTTGTGCATAAAGCTGTACCCAGCCTAGCACCAAATCTGTGTGAGTTCTGTATGCATCCCAGATGTGAAATGAGCCTCTGAAATGAGACTACAATATGCAATAATGCACAAACATATTTCATAAAAATCTTCACACTAATTTCTGGATTAAGGCTTCCAACTTCCCCACCACTAAAGGATTTACTATGTTCATAGCTCTGAAGTTCCAAAACCTGCAGTCTGATGGGGTACAAAATAGTTGTCTTATAGGCATGGCACATTGAAAATTTAGTAATTTAACATGCAGCATGGATGTTACTGCTGTGCCAGATGGTATTCTGTACCATAATATTTTGTTTTCCCCAGATAGTGCCACAAACACATCTGTATGGACTTCTCTTCATTGGGCAATATCTTTTCTCACACCTTTCTAAGCACCAGTGCGTTTGTATTTCATTTTAGAGTGAGTATGAAAAGTTCACTGGAGATTTTTCAGAGTCTAATTACTTGAGTTAATTGGAAGAATTCTAGCTCTGTCTTAGGTGGCATTTTTTCCTAAAGATAATAGCTTTGTTTTTGCTATCCAAGTGTACAAAGGGGAAAAAAATACAATATAGCATAGCTACAAAAGCCGCAAACAAGCTTCTGAGCGGCGACTTTCTCATGTTTGTAATTGCTAACAAAAAGGCAAAACAGTCATAGTCTGTTTCCTGCAGGGTTTGTAACTAAAGGAACATTAACATCTCTCTCTCTCTCTCTCTCTCTATATATATATATTTAAAAGATATATATATATTTAAAAGATATTCGGAGTGAAATTCGGAGCAAAAAATCCTCCCGATAAAGGGAGCAAGAATAGCTGCCTTCAATACATTTATCTTTAGACTATTTTCAGCAGATTTTTCTTATTATGGTACAACACATTTTATCACAGTTGAACAATATTAGAAAGTTACTAGTAAAAGGTTCTTAGAAATCTGAAATTTTGTATTGGTATATTTTGAGTGAAGGGCAGAACTTCTCTCTGCTTCCTTGATCTGCCTAGCTTTCAATATCCTTCTTCCGTTAGAAGTATAGTGCACATAAAATACTCCTAATACAGTTGTTGTCCTGCACATCTTTTTTTTAATAATTACACTAATTGGGCAATTAATCAATGTCACCAACAACGCTGAATGACAATCCATGCACAAAGCTTTGTCAGAGGTTGCCATGGTGGTAGTTGTGGGTGCAGAAGGAAAGGATGAGCTAAGGGAAAAGTCCAACGAAAATTTCAGTACTTTTTAGTCCTTGGAAATGTACAATGGCACCTGCAGCCTACAAATCACAGCAAGAAACAATGTGTCTTGGCTATCTACTTCTTATGTTCTAATAAACGGTCACACTCAATATTCTGATGTGGGGGAAATGCTAGATGGGGTTGAACTCAATGGGACTTACTTCAAAGTTGTCATGTTTAGAATTGGATTGCAATTCCAATATGGGAAAACAATCCCTAGATTTAAGGTAGGGCCAATGGTGAGCACACTGTTTAGTGGTATGACTTTTAAAAAGGATATAAATAGTCAATAAAGCTCTCTGGATAGACCCTGTTGGCATCTTGCTGTACAGGAGTGGGATATTTGCGGGAGATCTAGGGTTGTGCACAAAAGTGTTTGGGCAAAGTGTGGAGGGTCTACGGATAAAAATAACTTTCATGAAACTACTTAGCTTACCTTTGTAATATATATTACAGGTTATAAATACATATCGAACTTCTTCCAGAGTTGATCCTGGCCAGTCAGGTATCACAAAGGCAATATCACGGCGCCACACCATCAGTCATCCAGTCACATTTTCACATTTGTAGACTGCCAAAATGCATTTGGAGAGAATATTTTTGTTTGCGTGTGTGTAGAAAGCACTTGCCAGTTCAGGTCAACACTACAAGCATCCATTTTCACAGAACACCTTTATAAATATGGTATCCCAGGAATTACTCCAAAAACATTACCACCGACCCAAAAATGCTTAGTTGAATGTGCCAGTCATGGCGGATTCAAATATTATTGCTTTTGCAAAGAGGTGGCCAAAGCACATTTGCATAGTGGGCACTCTAGGCAGGTACTGTAACCTCTGAAAATAGTTCACCATGCGGATGTCTTGATAATCTGGAAAGTCTCAGTGCCAGCATCAGTCAGGAATGCCCTGTGTTGTTTTCACCTCTCACAGCACCCACAGCGAATTATGCCACAGGGAAACATTCTTGGTAACTACATATTTGGACCATAATCTTTGAATCACCCCCAAGATATTGATTATGAAACTTTGCTCTGGTTTAAATTTTTAATATGGTTTTTACTATATGGTTTTATGTACGACTGCAATCTGCTCTGATTTTTTTTAAAAAAATGAATAGTGGTATATAGATATATTGATAAATATCCCTTCCCCCCCTTCCTTTTGTCATCATTTCCTTTGCTTCTTCCAGTGTCAACTATGATGGCAGAAGGGACTGCCGACAGTAGTGAAGACTGCTGATAGATGAGAAAGACTGAAGGTAGCCAGCTGGATAGCAGCCACAAATAAGCCACAAGTTCCCTTTGGGAGCTGATACGGTGAGCAACTTGCTCTAATCTTCAGCAGAAAGAAGCAACGAAGGAAGCAAAGCCTTCATAACTGGCACCATCAGATATGCTTTAAAAAGAGGATGTCTTTTTATTCCTCCAGTTAACAACAACAATCAACTGCATGTTTAAATTTCCTTCACTTTTTCTGTTGCTTTCCGGATTCATAATTCATATCTGGGGCTGTACAGCTTAAAATTTCAGTGTAAGAAAATTAGCATTCAGAGGAATAGAACTGCCAAAGCAGTCATTACTGACTCCAGATTGCACAGTGTACCTTCAAGATAACTGTAATTGAAACTAATGCTAACCATGTCAGTAAATGATTTTTATAGGTTTCCGGGCAGACTTTATTTCATGAGACTGTCCACATTAAGCATAAGTTGCAGCTTTCCTGGGTGCTGAATGAAAAGAAAGAAAACGGAACACATAAATTATGAATGGAGACTAATAGGAGTTGAAAATAAAGGAGAGATTATTTTATAACTTATTTTTGCAAATAGCATGACATAACCAGGTCACCTTGCGAAAGAAACAGCTAGCTACATAGCCTTCAGATGTGCAGATTTTCTCTCTAAGAAACCATAAACTATCCATTTCATTGGAAAGCAGTGGCTTCTGTTGCATTTTTGGGCAGAAAACATTTTAAATCAGAGGTGCAAGACCTTCCCTAGCAAACCAAAGCCATCACTCTTTTCCCATTGGCTGGTGGGAATGTGTTCTTCAATGGTGATCATGCCTCTTACTTGTCTGGATGAAGGATGTAGCCTGCTGTACAAAGGTAGACGTCTCACCTGTTGTTCCACCCACTTTTGCCTCTGGCCCCGCCTACCACTGGCAAGCAAACGCTGGAAGGCAGCTCACAAGCGAATGTAGCCCTGCTCCTGAAACAAGTTTCTCACCCCTGTACAGTGGTACCTCGGGTTACGTACTTAATTGGTTCTGGGGTGCCGTTCGTAACCCGAAAAGTATGTAACCCGAACGGCGATATCGTGCATGTGCGAAAGCGCGATATCACGCTTCTGCACATGCACGAACTGCGCAGAACGCTTCTGCGCATGCGCGGACTGCGCGGGGGGTGAAAAACACTTCCGGGTTACCGGAGTACGTAACCCGAAAAAACGTAACCCGAAGCGGACGTAACCCGAGGTACGACTGTATTCAATCTGCTATTTTATATTGCCAGTGCTTTAACTAGTTGATCACATGGCAGCTGAAAACAGAGTGATAGGATATAAGATCATGAATCCTGTGTATAAGAGCACAAGCATCAGGACTCAAGATCTGATGTGACAGGAGTAATCCCCCAATCACTGGGGCTTGTGTAGGAACCTTCACCCAAATCCCAGTGAACTACGGAGAGGGTGGGGCAAAGCCAATGGCAGTGGTGGTAATCATACATCCCACAGTGTGGTATAGTGGTTAAGTGGTAGACTCGTAATCTGGGGAACCGGGTTCGCGTCTCTGCTCCTCCACATGCAGCTGCTGGGTGACCTTGGGCTAGTCACACTTCTCTGAAGTCTCTCAGCCTCACTCACCTCACAGAGTGTTTGTTGTGAGGGAGGAAGGGAAAGGAGAATGTGAGCCGCTTTGAGACTCCTTCGGGTAGTGATAAAGCGGGATATCAAATCCAAACTCTTCTTCACATAGGAAAATCAGGATGTGTGTCTTTTGGGGCTGTGCTCTCATGAGAGCCAGGTGATTTGCATGAGAACAGCCCCCCCCCAAAAAAACCATGCACCTTTGGGGGCTGTGTGCTTGCAGGAGCCAGGTGACTCACACATGAGCACATGCTCCAAAAAATGGGCGTCTTTTGGGGCAGAACTCTCGTGGGAGCCAAAACAGGACAGCCCAGGATCCAATCAGAAGTCAGGATGGCTTCTGTAGTTCTGAGGTGTCCAGTTGACAGTTATGGGTCATGAAGGATGTGCAGAGTGAACATCAAATCTACAAAATATATTTTAATCACACATGGCAGTTATGTGACAAATTCAGGTTTTTTTATGACAGATCTTACAAGCTTAAGGTCAGTGATATTTTTAAAAAATTAAATGGTTGTAATATTTGAATGTAAATTTGTCATGTCAGTAAGTATTCCTCATCCCTGTGCTTTCCAAAGGTCTCCTGAGGATTGAGGGAGTCTGAAAAGGGTGGGTTGAATCTTATGCAACGTCCTATGAACTCAATGGCACTTGTTTCTGAGTAAGCATACCTAGGATTCTGCTTGATGCCTTTCTTTTTTAAAAAAAGGAAAGCTGGGATTTCTTTAACCACACTCATTTTAAGATATCCAGCCAGGCCACAGAATAAGAGAGAAATTACAACAACCCAAAATCAGGTTTAAGGAATACATAGCTGGTTATCACAGTGAGATTTTCTTTCCGGCATGTACTGCTCCTAGGTGATGAAAACACTGAAGTTTTCACACTGCTGCTATCTAGACATGCTGAAAGAAACTGCAATCGATACTTCACAATGTGTCATTATCAGGTAACACATAATTCACAGCAGGTAATTAGCAGGTGATAATGAGCATCAAGTCCAATGTCTCAAATCATCCTGGGAAAGTCACACCTACAAGAGAGGTGGCAAAAGCTCAGAGGCAGAGGAAATAGATAAGGGTGTAGCATTTGGAATATGGCAGAACTGGATTCCTCAGAGCTTTGCAGCTCTCTGTGGCAGGAGAATCACAACAGTTCTGTTTGGGCGGGGGGCAGTGATAGGTCATCAGATTTTATAAACGCTCAGTATATTATTTAGTACCAGAATCTCATTAGGAAGCCAACAGAAATGACCCGGGAAGCAGTGGCAAATAGATTATATCAAGAAATAAATCTTGCGGCATTGTAAGTGATAGTGGTAAGTGATACAGGGCAAGTCTGAAATATTAAGAACAGACACTCATGGGAGATACAAGGATGGCAATGGAAATAAAGAATTTTGATTGAAATGCATTTAGTTAATTGGGATTGTCTGAAGCTACTTTTTTATTCCTTTGAGACTTGATATGTAGAAATGCCTGTATTTTAGTTACTTAGAAAATCTATCAAATGCTGCACAATTTATTTCCTCCCCATCCATCTATGCTTTCAAATTATGCATTAGTGTACTAATGCACTATTACAAAAATTATGATCAAAATGGGAGGTATCATCAGTAAGGCATATAGTAACACTACTCAGATGTCACTATTCTTACTTTATTGGCTAATGCAATCAAAACTAAAGAAGCAGAATTTTAGAAATGGAGGTCCTGATCAAACCCTAGAGAATGTGTTTGGGAATACTATCATCAATTAAGCAGGCCCCCGGGTGGGCAAGTAGGCAAACCAAAGGCAGGTAATTCAGCAATGTAGAAAGAGGAACTGCTGGCACCTATTAGCAAAAGTAGCTCAGATAGAAGAAAAACAGCAGAACTGGAAGACTGGAATTGGGCTGGCCCTCATTTGACACTCAAACCCAGGAGGACTGATGTTGTCCCAGGTGGAACTGCCACCAGTTTAATCCTCTGTCTAAAGAGCCTAGATGCAATGCCAGCCTCACAGTGCCAGTCATTCATGAAAGTTCTAGGCCAAGAATGTCTTTTTCATCCTATTTAGCACCCCAAGTGATTATACTTGATGAGAGATACTACTCACCAACTGTGCTGGTGTTAGGACCAGAACCCGCCCTATCATTAGGCAGAGTGAGTCGGATGCATCAGGCAACAGCTTTTGAGTTTTGAGAAAGGACAGCAAACTGTTACTTATTTAATGGGCTGTAAACATGGCTGTAAACTTTAAAGTGGATCTTTTACTTAGTATCAACAGGTATTTCTGGATATGACAGAAGCAAGCACACAAGCAAAAGATAACCTGCCTCAGGAAGGTCACTTACCTTCATGTTCCTAGGTATATGAACCCTTTAGTGGCTTATTTTCACATGACACAATGGCTACTATAGTCGTACCTCAGAATTCGTTGAACAGAATTTGTTCCGGACGTCAGTTCGACTTCCAAAATGTTCGGAAACCAAGGGTGGCTTCCGATTGGCTGCAGGAAGCTCCTGCAGCCAATTGGAACCCGCGGAAACCGCATTGGACGTTTGGGTTCCAAAGAACATTCGCAAACCGGAACACTCACTTCCGGGTTTGCGACGTTCAGGAGCCAAAACATTCGACTCGCAAGGTGTTCGACTTCCATGGTACAACTGTAATTAATGGCGGCTGCTTATTCCAGTATTGAGTACTATGTATGTTGACTTGAAAGGGAGCGGGTGACATTTGAAACTTACCCAGGCAGCAAATTGTCTTGGGCTAGCTCTGGTTAGAGAAATTGGGCATGGTAATGTCATGGACCAACCTGATTTGTGTCAATTGAACTATACAATATGATTTTATGCCGAGGCTCAAATCTAGTCATTTCAAGAATGTCTGATTTCTTGGATGAGAACCATACACAAAGTTGTTACATCAATCCTTTTGAAAAAACCTTAATATTGTTGTGAATAAGGCAAAACCTATTTCAAACAATGAACCAGGCTATGAAGTTAAGAATGATGAAAAAAATATTTCTCTAAGGATCTATCAAACTGATACAAACAATTGATAAAAACAACTATAGTGACAATCCTGTAAGCTTTTTTAAAAACAAACAAACAACCAATACCACAAGATAACACCCATAAAAGTATAAACTCTGTTGTTGTTAAATCTAAATTGATATAAAATAGTTTACACTGCCTTGAGTCTTGTGTTTCTTGGTTTGTAAGCATAAATATTAAGTGGAAAATACACTAGTAGTGCCATTGGCCTGCAGCTGTTTGAAGACATTGGCCCTTGATTTCCAAGTTAGTTCATTATACTTATCACCAAATGCATCAGTACATCAGTAACACTGTGTTTCTTGTCCAAGCAATTCATTGCTGATATACAACCCATTCTGATTTTGTAAGGTGTTATATAAAAGCCAATCTCTGAGGTATTTTTCCCTTTGCAAAATTTTATTTAAGAGACACCAGTAGGTGAATAAAATAAACTGCTCTGGAATAAACAGGTATTTTATTATTACTTGTTTATCATTTCAGATAAAATGTTCCACTTAGTCTTTTCTGCTCTTCTTCCAATCCCAGTGCTAAATTCCCTGTCAGCACTATGTGACAAATGCAATATAAGGCTATGGGTAGTGTGAGGGTGAGGAGTGGGGGGAGAATCCTGGCAACCCTTTAGGTAGAATACATTCACACTCCAACTGTTATGTATCCAGCATTGCAGAGGTCTTGATAAGGAGGATGCACAGTTATTTGTATATAGTGTTTTTTTAAATCATTATTAAAAAGCATGGACTTAATGCTGGAGTCAGATGATTCCATAGGGGTGAGTACCTAAAACTTTAGTGCATGACACCAAAGGAGAAAGCAATTCTCCACCTCATTCACAAGTTGTCCTCATTCTTACATTCCATGCAGAACATCTCAGAAATCTGGGGAGATGAGACCAGCTTTGCCCACAAAGTGCCTTGCAAACTTGTCACAGAAGGCTTCTGAGGGCTCCAGGCTCTCTCAAACCCATTTGAGCTTTGTATTGCGCATGTTAATGTAAAAGCTTTACATTCTTTTTAATATCTTACAAACTCCATAGGCATTTCTCAATCTTGGGATGAACATTGTGATTTTGAATTCATGAAACATTCTTGAGAAACTTTGTCAAGAAGCTTTCGATCAAATGCATAAATTATTTATGCTTACCACTGCAAATACAGCCAATTTCCTTGGAAATGTCAGGATTCCCCAGCCTGTATTTATGTGTTGTACGTTATCTTCCTAAAATACATTTTGTCATAAATCTCCCTATGGGGATGAGAAATCATAATCGGAAATGATTCCCAGGAAGAAGAAACGTTGTAACTTTGGCTAGAGCACTTATCACTGATGACATTCACCCTTTCATAGTGTAATGGTACAGGGGAAATATGCATTCATCTTGTTGGTGTTTTTCTGTTCTGTTCTGTTTCTGTGAAGAATTGCACTGGAATTTGGTCTTCTTTAAAGGGAGCAGAAATCAGTATTATTGGGACAAATCCTGGGGGATAGCTGAGGAAGTGCAGGATGCTGCAGGCACTCCCCATCCCCCAATACAGGACCACCACCAGAGGTCTCCTTAGTGTGACAATGGGAAAATCCACTGCTCTTGCTGTTCCAACACCTGTACTATATGGAGGTTGGCCATAAATAGTGGTACCTCGGGTTACATATGCTTCAGGTTACATACGCTTCAGGTTACAGACTCCGCTAACCCGGAAGTAGTACCTCGGGTTAGGAACTTTACCTCAGGATGAGAACAGAAATCGCACAGCGGCAGCGGGAGGCCCCATTAGCTAAAGTGGTGCTTCAGGTTAAGAACGTTTTCAGGTTAAGAACGGACCTCCGGAACGAATTAAGTACGTAACCAGAGGTACCACTGTATGTAGTTCTGCTCCCAATAGTTAGAACTGTAGCTCCTACTGCAAGGAAACAGAGCAATCTGTTCTTTCTAAATAAAACAGGTAAGGGAACTCACACAAAAAAAGAAAACCAGATGTTGATAAAAAATACTAACTAAAAATAATTCTCTTGGTAACCGTTTCTGAGCCTTCATATAAAAAGTATGAAAAAATATGAGCCGTTTTTCTCCTTTAGAATGTGCTACACTGGATATATTAAGCAAACTGGGTGCGATCTTTTTCTAGTCTAGAGCAAGATCCCGTGTGGACTATCCACCACAAGGCTATATGGGTGCTAGTTCTGAATTCTAGCTGGTTACTTGATGTATGGATTGGGACAAGTTTGGTAAGCATACGTTTAGTTGTATTAAGAAGTGTGTCACAACAGTTTGATTGGGGTAATCAAGTAGATAGGCATCTCCTGATCAAATTACTGGGAACAGAAAGTTAGGTGAGCACAACCAGCTGTGAGATGCCTTATCTAGATTCTCCTTGCACTGCAACCACTGCTTCCCTGCTAACCCTATGTTTCTCAATTACATCCCTTGTGGGTAGTGATGGAGGTGGTGGTAGAAGGCTTCCTCAAAGATGTGAGAGAGTGCCGGGACTCTTCTTCTTTTACTTTATTATTATGTATTACATTTGTATACTGCCCTTCACCCTTCCCTTTGAGAATTCTCCAGCATTCTAACCAATACCCAAAGGGTCTGATTGATTCTGGGGAACAGCAAAAAACAACAACAACAAACCTGCTCCTGAATCAATGTGCAGCCTTCCCCCCCCCTTTTTTTGTAGTGAGGGAGAAGTTTTACAGTATGTAAAGTACCTTTGCATATTGGAGACTGATGAAAAAGGATGGAGAAGTCAGAGCACCCCATGAAATGATTCAACTGAGATGTGTGTTAATTCCACCATATCTGTCAGGGGCTGGCCGGGTTCCGAAGCAGTGCCAGAGGAAACAGCTGACCTAGACAGGGCTCAGCTGATGCCTGAAGAGTTATTGAGGGTCTGGGATCAGGAACAGGCACAGCCCCTGCTGACGCCAGAGGCGATAATGAAGCAATGGGAGGAAGCCCCTACCAGGGCTCTAGCACAGCCAATGGGAAGGGATCAGAACATGGAGACCGGGGAGGAGTTGGGGCTGAGAGAGCCTGCCAGAGCATCAGACACCACCAGCGTGGATGATGAAAGTGAAAGGGAAGGGGCAGGCGCCGACCCGCCCAAGTCGAGGGCACGGAAACGGAAAAAGGAGAGGCGGCGCCTAGGATTCCCGAAGCTCCTCTGTTGGGGGCGGAGCCAAAAATCGGTACTTGAGGGATCTGACTCGGATGGGTCGGATGCATAGTTGTAACGTCTGAACTGCTTAGTGCTGTAAATAAAGCAATTAGTTTAGCAGACGGTGTTTGTGGATGCTTACTCCCGAGGAGGCCACACATCCTTCTCACAATATCGGAGTTCTCTTTTTGTTACACTGAAGAACTGAAAGAATATCCTCGCATGGTATCTTTGTACTGTAGTTACTCTGATCAAAACGTTTCTAGTGGCCTAATCTTCATGTGGTGGTGGTGGTGGGGAGGCTTTTTCAAATGTGCTAATCCTAAAAGAAAGCCCCAACCATGCTGATTTTGATCACAAAGCTTCAATACAAAAACAGAAGTGAACCTTCATCCCCAGGACTTTCAAGAACCGAAAGTCTCCCCACTCTCAACATATGGAACAAGAGAACATGATAAGAACTGTAACTAACAAAGCACATGGGTAGACCATCTGCTGTAAGTGTTGGAGGACCTGTGCTTCCTGCTTGAAAGTCCTTTTCCATCTGCCCTGGGAGGGCAGGGTCTGGACCCCTCCAACTACAAAGAAACTCTGGGGTTGGGACAGTGTCTCATGTTGGGGGCTCTTTTATTGGTTTTTAATGCCCCAGCTGTTTAAAATATTTCAGATTGTTTTTAAATGGCTTTTAATCTGCGGGTTTTTTAAATTTTTGTTTTGTTTTGTTTTTGTTTTAAATAAAAGGGTATAGGATGCACCTGGGAAGAGAGGAGTGGGGGAGGGCGGAGAGGGTTATTGGCTTGATTTCTTCCTTCTAAATTTTTATTATGTATTATGTATTTTTATGTTGTGAACTGCCCTGAGATCTACAGATGAAGAGTGGTATATAAATGTAATTAATAAATAAAACAAATAATAGAACCATCCTTTCTGAAATTCCTACAAAGCAGTGACTCCAAAACTCAATAACTGAGCTTTCTCAGCTGGAAAAACATCCCAGGCAAAATATTTTCGCTCGAAACAGTGTGTTTAATATTGGTGGTAGTGATGATGACTTATGGAAGTTATCTTGATCCACCCCACCCCATCACCCAGCTAAGAAAGAAGAGCCTTATAAAATCCAAACCTTTTCTCATCAATATGACAAAAGAGCTAATAAGAAATACCAAACAGGACCAAAGAAACACTCTGATTACACGGCCCAAGACAAGTGTAGAAAGAACAGTTATCAAGGAAGTAGAATGTTAGTTCCATTATTTAATTAAAGGACCCCTTTCCAATGCTGTACGTTTCTTTATGGACTTAATTAAAAATGTGTTATACCCCATGTTAGACCTACTCAGAGTAGACTCATTAAAATTGATAAACCTGACTAATTTAGATCTGTAAATTTCAAATGGGTCTATTCAGTCAGCTATGACTGAAAGCATCCACATACAGAGATGCTTTTCAAGATTGTGGTATATGTTTCTTGGGAGGGGGCAGGGGCAAGATTCAAAAGTAAAATTCATATTAGTTGATTTTACCTGTGGTTCCATCAACCATGTGGCCCTTGGAAGGTTGCCCTGAAGGAAATGTGGCTGTCAGGCTCAAAATATCCATAATCCTGTCTTAAATAATCTATTGCTTTCAATGTCACTGACATCTTGCAAATGTGTATCTTATTTATGGATTTGGCAAAATTTACAACCTTATGTGCTGCAGTTACTGTTCTACACAGGAGCCATTATGTTTCTTGTAATTCTGAAGGATAATCTGTCCATGTAAGATTAAATTTAAGACTCTGTTGTGCTGTTTTATATACCTTCCCAATACTGCTATAGTTAAGAGAGCATCAGCATTTTGAGGATAGTCTCTATTTTTCACTACTTTACAACGAGGATGTAAAATTTCCATTGAATGGAAAATCAATTTTATAATTTTATACTTTAGTATATAGATAGAAAGATTCGAGAAATTTAATGTAGTTGAGAGCTTTTACAGTACACTAGGCTTTTCCCTCTATTTCATATGTAATCATTTCAATGTGAAATTACATAAACACTGAAGACTGTGCCTAGATAAATGCATTTGCATAAATCATACTTTTTCTGAGCATATGGAAGTTTTAATAAGCTTCCAGTTTAAAACAATGAAAATGGGGTTTGCGATATTATTGTCAGGGACTGGCATAGGAGGAGGAGGAGGAATGGTAGAGGCCCCCCCCCCATCCTGTAGCTTCCAGAGAGGAGGAAGGCAGCCTTGAAGAACAGCAAGGCTCAGAGACAGGCGAACAGCAGAGCTATGCTGTGTTAGGAGAAGGAGGAGGGAGAGATAGAGCAGCTAGCTGACATGTCACTGGATAGCATAACTGACCCCCCCCCTTTCTCCCCCCAAAACGACATTCGTTAAGTGCGCAAGAACAAAGAGCACAGCGGCGGACAGATGCCGTAGAAGCAGGTGTTGTTACTAGAGGGGGAAGGGGGAGGAGATCAGTGTGAGCAACTCCATTATGGAGGAATGACCAGAATTCTTTGTCTTTGACCTTGATGACTGAATAAATCATACGCAAGAACTTTCTTGTTTCCTCCCTGCCTCTTGGTGCCATTGGGGGGTGGGGGAGGGAGAGGAGTCCGCAAGCCTGACAACTATCCACAGTTTTGACCCACTTCACTGAATTAAAATAAATCAGAATGTCACTAATGATTTCAAAGGGTGATTTTGTGTGTGTGTGTGTGTGTGTGTGTGTGTGTGTGTGTAGACATGCATCCTGAAGTGAGCATATTAATAATGCGTACTGAGGAAAGGCCGAGTCAGCCCTGCTCAAATCAAAAGGATAGAATTGTAAATCAATGTGCACAGGACTGGGGTACCAGTTTGTGACCACACCACTCTGGCTCTCAAGGTTCAGTTTCTCCTTTGGAGCCACTTAAGCCCTTTAGTTCCATATACAGCAGGAGGAGGAAGTGCACTTAACATTTTTTGATTGCCCACTCTGTTCCATGTTACATAACATCTATAGATAATAATAATAATAATAATAATAATAATAATAATAATAATAATAATTTTATTTATACCCCGCCCTCCCCAGTCGGGACCGGGCTCAGGGCGGCTAACAGCAACAAAATCACAATAAAATATAAAAACCAACTAGTTAAAAACTAGATACAGTATGTTCCATTCTTAGAGGACTTATGCATTAAAAAAACAACAACAACGCTAAGTGCAACAACTCCTGCAGTCCCTCCCCCCGCAATGCATGACTTTTTAGGGAAAGCTGTGTTTTTTTTCTGTTATACATACTATATGACAATTCACAAGTAACAGGGTTTAAAAGTCAATTGTATTTCAGATTCCACAACTGATCACAGATGTAATTATAGGCAGGAACAAGGACATTCTGCCTGAAGCCTAGAAGAAAGATGGAAAGAAGTCATTTTGTACTGCCCGAAATGAATAATAAAAATGGTTTTGTAACCTGCATTTGGACAGTAATACGCGAATTGAGCGTTGCAGTGAGCTTTTAAGAGGTTTCTAGAGTGGTGTGGAGTCAATATGCCACTTACGTGTTGTGCTTAACAGGCAGATAAAGCTCATGCAATTTAAGCATCAGCCTAGGCAAACATCCCATTCATAAACGCGTTGCCTATGAGTGACTTCCACAGAAAGAAATGAACTTCTATCTAATGGGGTGACAGGAAATATCCGTACTGAAGAAATAAATACATTTAAAAGCCTCTTACATACAGGTAGAATATAGAAACTCAACAATATGTGAAATGATAAAACATTACATAACGTTTAAGGCTGCCATCCTAACTGTGCTTACCAAGAAAAGAGTAAAGGTTTCAATGGGGCTTATATTTTAGATTAGGCTGTGAATATCATGTAGTGGATATCCTGCGTACTTGTATAATTCAATGGGTAGAGTTCTACTTGGGGGTTAGCCTCAGATACTTCAGCACAGCCTTGGGAGTACCTCCCCCCTTACATTAGGGGCCTGTTTGGTTTGGTTTATGATTTCTCAATCTTTCACTTTGCTCATAATCCAATCTCTCTTCTTTAGGCAGGGATGTTGTGGCCCAGATTGAAGAAGTAGGGCCCTACAACAAAATCTCTTTGAGTATGCAATGGTTTAAAAAAATAAAATTGCATGCAGGGGTTGATCTCTCAATCTCAACATAACTAGGGCACCAAATACACCTTCCATATCAATCTGGCCACAAGTTAAGTTCTGCAGGGCAAGTCTAGAGGTGGTGGCATTCAGATGAGCCTTCCCTACAGTGGCTCTAAGGTAAGTGCTGATATTATTCACTTATTGTCAGCAGCAGAAGATGTATCCTTTTACCCAGGCCTTTGGGAGGAGTTGATTTTGGGATCCCGTCAGATAATATTCATCACTTGCTTTAATATGCTGTTGCTGTTATGTATTTTAGTACCATGAAATTTTATAATGCTTAGTGTTTGTTTTATAATTTTAATGTGTTTTCTCCGCAGGTCCATATGGTGAAGGATGGATGTGATACATAAACAAAGAAACAAACATGTCTCTTTCACAACAAAGACTGCTCTGCTGCCTCTCCTAGGAACATCACTACCAGGAGGCCAGGTATGCAGTGCTGCCCCTGCCATTTGCTGCCCTGGATCAATTACCATGGTTTGAAGCTGGCTTGTTTCGATAAACTGTAGTGAACTAGTTAGGTTTAGACAAAATAACAAACCATAGTTAGTTGAAAACTAAAGCAGTTGAATGCTTCTGATCCCCTCTATCTTGCAGAAATACCAGTGCAGAGCAAAGTAGTGAATAATCCCAAGATTTCTGCATCATTATTTTCTATTACCACCAATTGGGTCAAATTTGATCCCCAGATAACTGGGGTGCCTAAAGTCACCCCATCATCACATTGTCACATAGAAGTAAAATGGCTGATGCTCCTATAGAAAAAGATATGTGTTGCATATGGCTGAGGATGAAATTCTATTCAAAGACAAACCTACTTAATTCGCACTTCCTAACAGAGTTCACAAACCAAAACACAGCTGTCAAAATTCACTCTTCTGTGGATTTCACCATGCAGTTCTCCAGCCAAGTAATGTGTAAAAAAATTGCACATGCTAGGGCGAAGTGTGCATATACATGCATATATTAGATAACATACATAAATGTATTAATTTATAGGAAAATATTTTGCAAAAAATGTGTATATTACAGAAAATTGCATCCATTATATTAGGATAGGTAAAGGTAAAAAGGGACCCCTGACCGTTAGGTCCAGTCATGGACGACTCTGGGGTTGCGCGCTCATCTCGCTTTATTGGCCGAGAGAGCCGGCGTACAGCCTCCAGGTCATGTGGCCAGCATGACTAAGCCGCTTCTGGTGAACCAGAGCAGCACACGGAAACATCGTTTACCTTCCCGCCGGAGTGGTACCTATTTATCTACTTGCACTTCGTGCTTTTGAACTGCTAGGTTGGCAGGAGCAGGGACTGAGCAACGGGAGCTCACCCCGTCACGGGGATTTGAATCGCCGACTTTCTAATCGGCAAGCCCTAGGCTCTGTGGTTTAACCCACAGCGCCACCCGTGTCCTTTTATATATTAGGATAAACTTGCACTAAAATACTGATGCACTATCATGGAGATATTAACAAAAGACATCATCACAAATTGATGTGGAAATGTGGGGAACTGAATTTAAGCCTGGAAAAACTGGAAAAATAGAGAGAAAGCAAAATAGACAAAATTTGCCCATTCCTATTGTTGGACTAACTTAACAGCACTGTGTGTGTGTTTCTAGGGACACAAACACACAACATGATTCTGCTCCTGACACTGAGCAGCTTGACAGAGATCCCACAATAGTACAAGTGTTGCTGCTAATGTATCAGCAAGGAACTGCGCCTAAAACAATTGTGAAAAGGAAATAGTGGGCCATTCACCCTCCCCACCCTTTTATTACAGCAGAAAGCTTTAATATACTAAAGCCCCATGCTGCCTTCAAAGATGTTTTTGGAATTGAATCAATGAGAAAGACGTGAACAGAAAATTATAACCATTTAGAGGAACATTAGAAGAGAGGAAATTGGATTTACTTGGCATAGTGTTCCCTTGTCAAAGTACTGCACAGAGAACAAATGATCTCAAGGGGATTGAGACTGCAGAACATTCCACCTTTGGCTTTTAAAATGAATTTTTCAAACAGAACTAGGAGCACATTTTAAATGTATGATCCTTGGGTTTGGTATTATTCATTTATGATGACAGAAACAAACCTTTATCGGGATTACCATATAAGAGTTCAAGATCAATATGTACTTTAGCAGAAATATGGAAGCATATCTGGACAAATCAGAGACATATAAAGAAGAGGTAAATCCTATTTGTAGAGAATGCTGGTGTTTCTGGCAAATGAATTTAGGCTCTTAGGTAAAAAGTTCCAGGTGTTCTGGATTATTCAACCAAGCGGTTAAACAAGACAAAAGATTATGCTTAGGATCTGGTCTGTTTTAAAAAAGACCCAGATCATAAACATAATATTTTGGCATCAAGTTCCACTGACTTTGACAAAGCTTCTAAAGAAGTAGAATCATAGCTTAAAAAACTCTAATGACAGACACACGCTAATTTCTACATTATATGGCATAATGATAGGGAATGCCCACTCTAGGCAATGCCTCAGAGCTAATCCACCTGCATTATCCTATAAATTTAATCTTTTCTGTTCCTCATATGCTTAGCGACTTGCTGAGCAATGGACACAGCCTTCTAGCTTCAACCTGTTAGTTGTGAGAATGAATTAGATAATATGGACAAATCATGATGCATTAAAACAAGGGTGCAGAATCTCAGAACAAGAAGTCAAAGACAACCCTCCAAGCCTCTTTATCTGACCTCCAGACTTGCCCTGTCACACCCTCTCACTGGCCTTGCTTTGCACTCTCCTTGAGGGTGTTTTGCTGGCTGTATCCTCAAACTCTGACAATGCATTCTGTGTGCCTGGCAGGGATGGAGGTTAGAAAGGTGTATGTAGAAACTAGCCTACTATACAAAGGTACAATTTAAATTTTATATTTTTTTTGTACTGGCCCTGCCTATCACTGGCATATGACTCACTAGGATTAAACAGAGTTAAAATCCAAGCAATGTGACAAAACTGATTTCTGGATCAGACTGTCCAAATTATCACGCTCATCAAGCCCATTGTCATGATTGCAAACCACTCCAGATTTCTTCCACCCAATGACCTAACATACATGGAGCATTTCTCCATCCTAGAACCATGGTTGAGAGATTAGGAGTGCTCCTTCTTCTTCTCAGGACTCAGCTATATAGCTGCAAATAAAATGTTTTGAATGTGTTGTAAAGTGCAATATACAATTGTGACATTAAATGGCGATGGTGAGCTATAGCAAATTCAATGCATTTTTCAAAACGATTAAAAAAAAGAATTTTCACAATGTTTTTAATGTGTGTAGATTCCACCCCAGTCCCCCATTCTCCTTTCTGCTTGAGTTCCCTTTCTTTTTTCAGTGCTAACCTTGAGTTGCTTTCTGCACTGTGTTTAATGTTAATGATTGTTTTATTTATTCATTGAGTGTTCTTGTGTCCATTTTTCACCTTAAAGTAGCAATAGTGGAGAAATGCAATTCAGATTACATTTAAAGGTGATCTTAACCAATCTGTACTTTCTGTAACAATATGTGATCCAAAATCCAGCCATCCTTCAGAATTCACAC
Organism: Darevskia mixta; assembly: GCA_034641385.1. Classification (NCBI taxonomy): domain Eukaryota; kingdom Metazoa; phylum Chordata; class Lepidosauria; order Squamata; family Lacertidae; genus Darevskia; species Darevskia mixta. The sequence goes on along the minus strand of JAWWNH010000049.1, from coordinate 8,133,229 downwards.
TTTCCTGAATTTTGCAGTGCAGTTCTCCAGCCCAGAAATGTGCACAAAAATTCATATACTAGGATGAAATGTGCATATAAATGTATGTATTGGTGAGAGTAAGAATGAAACCCTTTTTATTAGGGAAAATTGTTTTTGAATATGTTTATATTAGGATTTTTTTTACAACAATGTGTAAATTAGGAGAAATTTGAACTAAAATGCTGATGAAAGTTCATGAAGACTTATTTTTAACTGCAAACGGTTGTGGAAATGTGGAGAACTGAAATTAATATTGGAAAAATGAGAAATTGAGAGAAACTGAAATTCAAAGATTTGCCCACCCCTAACTCAAAGTTTACAAGAACTGTAAAAACACCAACAAAAAATCAATAATAATCAATGCAAAATGTAAAAAGACTAGAGGCTGAAAAAACTTTGATAAACTAAACGCGGTCTTTTAAAATTTGGTAAAACAAACTAAAGTCCTTATGGGGTGCTTGAAGCCCATCAGTGTTATAGCCATCTATGCCTCCAAGAGGAGGGAGTTACCATTATGCAACTATGAACAAAGTCCTGCTATAGACTGGGACCACAGTTAGGGTGAACCCTCCTCATCTGTCAGGCATTAAGCATCCTCTCAGTAGCCTCAGAGGCAAGAAGAACAAACAGTTTGTGTTTTATGGCTTTTTATTACTGTAAGTCATCTGATTGCAAGACAAAAGATCCATGTCTCCATGCATAGGAGACGTTGGCAACTCTGAGTCCCTCTTCTTCCGTCTCCCACAACATCTTGGAAACCTACAGGAAGTCACAGGAGTCACATCCCTCCTCATTCTCTGTTCTTGAATGCGGAGGGACCGGTGCACCATTTGACGAGGAGAGTCTCCCATACTCTCCAGGGAGGTCTCTGCTGACTGCACTCTAACTTCCCCCTCCTCTTCTTCCACTATCTCGTAACTAGGCATTTCCTCATTCAGTTGTACATCACCCCGTCTCCCTCTCCTCCTGAAACTGCAAGCGACACAGGGATCGAAACTTCCCACTCCTTCTCCTCTTCTGAGAGTAGCTGATCAAGCCAAGGGCTCAATTCCCATTCCTCCTGTTCCGTCCATTCCCTGACATCATCTCAGGGCTTGCGCTGGTTGATATGAGAAAGGAGGGGACAGAGAAATGAAAGAGGGCGAGGGAAGGAATATGCATTCCTGAGGAGGAAGGAAGAGTAACCCTGAACAGATATACCTAATCTCTAAACCATAATTATGGGCCTGGTATATGTTACACCTGTCCCTAGCCTAGTTAGTAAATGTCAACATCCACAGAAATATGAGGATGTGTTGTTCTTCTGATCTGATTGCTTCTAAAATCTAATCCATACAATTCTGGAAATATAAGAAAACAATGTTCTGAAATTACTAAAGACCTTAAGAAAAAGTGAAGTAGCCTTCTTCTAGTTGCACAGTAATTGCTCTCTCCACTTCAAAAATGGAATCTGTGACATTTTTTTTCATTGATCATTGCATGGTGAACTTCGTTTCCTTTGACCGCATCAAGCAACTATCCAAGAAAGGGAGTCACATTGGGAGACATGGCTTCTACGTGCAGCAACACCTTGGTAGGCAATTACTTTAAGCAAATATGTAAAGATGCTTTGCGAGAATGGGTGTGTGTTGGGCAAATGCAAGGGAGATCTGAGTTTCTTTAAGCACTGAAATAAAAAAGATAGCAAAACTTAAGACTGCACTCTTATCAAGCAGAAGAAATGTGCTATGCATCCAATGAACTTTTTACTGACTGGATGTTAAGAGCAGATAAAAAGTGCATCATATTACCTTAGCTATGGTGTGGTTGAGGCTCAATAATATTAATTTTGTGGTATTACAATTTTGACTTGAGATGTATTTGGGATACCTGTAAATCTGCCAAAGTTCTGAACAAACCTTGTAAAAGATAAAGTAGGAAAAACTTGACAAAGAGATACATCATCAGATTTCACAAGTAACCAAATGCGGACAATGGCTATTTCCATGGCAACTCATTATTTATAATGATTCCCTTTTCTTCTAAGAAAAGCCCAGCAGTCAGAAAAGCAGATTTATATCAGTATCCATTACCCAAAAAGGGGAGGCTGACTGGATACATGTAATGTGATGGATAGGAATTGAACTGACAAAGGACTGAAAATTCAACATCAGCCCAAAATCTATTCTTAACTGTCCTCATTCTCTCTCTCTCTCTCTCTCTCTCTCTCTCTCTCTCTCTCTCTCTCTCCTGGAGGCTCCAAAGATTTATCATTCTTTTATATGTCTACTATAGTTCAGCCTCATCATTTCCCTTATTATTAAAGTGGGTGTAGACATGCTTTGTACCCAAATTAGCAAGTGGAGAGGGACTGAAGGAGTTTCTACTGTCATGAGGGGTTGTTTGGACCCCTAGGTTTTCAAGAAAACATTGTTCTTTTTTTTTTTTTTTTAAATCTCTCATCCCCTTCCCACCCTCTGGTGAAAAACTGGAAACTAGGGTTGCCATATTTCAAATAGCTAAGCACGACAAAAAAACCTAAGCACGACAAAAAAACCTGTGTGTAGCAATCTTAAAGCAGAAATCCAAAAATATGCGACACAACGGCCAATATTGGTAAGTAAATGATAAATGTAATGATTCTTTATTCTCTATGAAAAAATAAACAGACAGTAAAGCACTGTTTCGTGGAAAACTTCTTCAGCTACACTGCTGTAAGAAATGAACAGAAGAAAACTAAACATCTGTGTGGAAATGCAAAACAATACAATACATAACATAATAAATGAATATAATAACAACAAATAAGAACTAGTAACATACCTTGCTATATGCTAAAACTTTCACGGAGCAGTGGTCATGGACTATGTAACCACTGCTGCAGGTGAATAGAACTGTAAAGGCTTATAAGCCTCTCCATGATACCAGGTGAATGACATAATAATAAAGCCTGATTACAGTTAAAGTGACAACACTCTTGCAACGAAACTAAATAAAACAACCAAGGTCCATTTCTGAATTCAACCCTTCTGGGTGAAGCATCTTAAACATAAAAATAAATTGGGATTCCTTCTGTCTTAGCCTTTTTACAAAGTCACATCTGTAATTAGAAGTTCTCCTGTTGATCCACAGAACTGTGAAAAGTAAATCTGTGTCAGAGTGGTTATGCGACAAAAAATGCTCCACCAACAGAGCTTCCACAACTGCGTTACGAATGCGGGAGCGGTACTCGCTTATACGTGTGCCCACTGATCGTGTAGTTGAACCAATATACAACAAATTGCACGGACACCTGATAAGATAAACTACCTCCTTTGTTTGGCACGTGCTAAAGTGATTGATTGAAAACCTAAAGTTTGTTTTATCATTGTAAATTACCTTAGCTTGTAACGCTAACGGACAGGAGGAACACCTCCCACATTTGAAATGCCCCCTAGGCCCAGTATACGTGCCACTCTTAATGTTATGTTATATTTCAAATAGCGGCAGGTTGTTGAGCTTGGACACTGCTTGCAGTTGCGGTATTCTGGATATGTCTGGGAAATTCCGGACATATGGCAATTCTACTGGAAAGGAAAATCTCTGGGTGCTTATGCACACGTGTAAGGAATAACAGGAGCTAAGGGCAAAGCTCAGATGCAAATCTAAGGAACAAAGAATGCTAGGAACTTGGACAGCTGATAGTAATAGAAGCTAGAAGTCTGAATAATCAACCAACTCAACATGAATGTTGAAATTTCCCAGAATAATGAACCCCGTGAGATATGACCCAATTGTCCTGGGTCAACCAACTCAACATTCATGTTGAAATTTTCCAAAATAATGAATCCATGAGCCACGAAGGGATAAGCTTTCCAGCATGGCTTGGCTATCTGTATAATCCTGTAAATAGTAAAGAGAGGTTTACTGCACATCAAGTGCAGAAGTGTGGGGAGATGGTCATCCATATGACACTTAATGAAACTGGAAGTTCTTCTGAGGCCATCTTAGGAATGTTAGTCATAGTTAAAGTCTGGAACCCTTACAAATATCCGAGACTTGCAACTCCAGTAAGTTTACTAGCGTCTGACATCTCCATTTTACTAAATGTCCCAGATTGTGGGACATTTAAAAGTGTGACTGCTGCAACAAGGTCAAATTTTGACTCAAGATTTCTGTAGCATTTGTCTGTCATACCAGCAAATGCACTGATAATCTCGCCAAGCGATGCTTCATGCCTTTTGACATTTAGTTAAGACCTTTTTTTATTCACCAAGGCTTTGAGTTAATTAAGTAGCTGATTTCTCTCTTGGTCTGCTGCCTTTTATATGGTACTTACATGATTTTATTCTGCTGTTGTGGAACTTTAATTTTATTAATGTGAATTTGATTGCAAATTGGTTTATTATTGGTTTATTTATATGCTGCCTGCAGCAAGTTGTTGGAAAGGTGGTATATAAATAATGTAAATAAATAAATAAATAAATAAATAAATAAATAAATAAATAAATAAATATGTGTGTGTGTATTTTAATTGCCCTTGCTGTTGCTGTCATAATCGTCATGACTGCTGTTAGAATCCCTGTACAGTCTCTGAAAATTACACTTCTCCGTTTAATATTAAACAGTTAATAAATCTGCAACGCTGAGAAGCAGTGTTTGTCAGTGATATTTAGCTTCTGAGAGCACTTTTGCATGTGATAATGGTGCTTACAAGTTTCTGAAGTGCTAGAATTATGGTCTGACAAGTGGCTATACCAACCAGTGTGGAGATATCGCTGAACAGTGCACTACTTTTCTTTCCCCATGGAAATGGTGCTCATAAATGCAAAGGCCAGTGAAGCACACTTTAGGCGGTCATACTTAAGAGGTATTGTGGGTTTATTAGCAGCACTTATACCACTGGGTCCTTTTCTTCAGAGAAACTTAGAAACACTATTGACATTCTAGTAACTTTTATCGAGAATCATCAAATATTATTGCTGAAAGGAACCTTTGTAAGCAACCTACTACATTCTTAGCAGCTCTTAAGAACAGTATATATTTAAACCACTTCCAATATTTGTATGTGATATTCTTGCTTGCTGTTCCTGTGCAACCCAATCCCAGCCATGCTTACTTAGAAGTAAGCCCTACTGACTTCACTATGACTTCTCTGACTGCCATGAGCTCCATGGGATAATGCAAACGCAAATGAACAGCATGAATTAATTTAATTTTCTGGATAGGCCTCCCTACTTTTGCTTCCTAGTAGAAGATACTAATGTTATCAACTATCTTGGAAGCTTTTTCCAAACCAAATCACAGTTGTACCATATCCCTCCCTGGCAGAAGTCCAAAGTGTTTATCTGTACCCTGAACCATTTCTGTATTAGATGAAAAATGTCACTTCCACAATACCTTTGCTATCCCCAAAGACTTCTGGTCTTGCTCAAGGCTCCTGTCTTAAGCACATTTAAGTCACATTTAAGCCAGCTTCACTGGCTCCTGGTGGAGTACAGGATCAGGTTCAAGGTGCTGGTTTTGACCTTTAAAGCCTTATGCGGCCTAGGACCCTCATACCTACAGGACCGCCTCTCCCAGTATGCCCCGCAAAGGACCTTAAGGTCTACAAATAATAACCTGCTGGAGGTCCCGAGCCACAAGGCTGTCAGACTGGTGTCAACCAGGGCCAGGGCTTTTTCAGTTCTGGCCCCAACTTGGTGGAACACTCTGTCACAAGAGACCAGGGCCCTGCGGGATTTGACATCTTTCCGCAGGGCCTGCAAGACAGAGTTGTTCCACCTGGCCTTCGGGTCGGACACAGTTTGATGGTTTCCTCCCCTTGGTTTGGTTATGGGCGCTAAATGAATCGGCATTTTAAACTGGCTTTTAACTTGTATTTTAATTAATGGTTTTTATATTCTACTGTAATTTTTGTTGATGTTAGCCGTCCTGAGCCCGGTTCTGACTGGGGAGGGTGGGGTATAAATAAAAATTTATTATTATTATTATTATTATTATTATTATTATTATTATTATTATATTCAGTGGGATTTCCTTACATGTGTTTCACGGGACTACAAATTTTTAGCCTGTAATCTTATGCATATTTACCTGGGAGAAAAGCCTATTGAACACAGAAGAACTGACTTCTGCATTAACATGTACAGGCTTGTGATATTAATGGTCTGTGGAACAATCCTATCTCCCAGTCAGGCTCCAATACTTTGGCCACCTCATGAGAAGAGAAGACTCCCTGGAAAAGACCCTGACGTTGGGAAAGATGGAGGGCACAAGGAGAAGGGGATGACAGAGGACAAGATGGTTGGACAGTGTTCTTGAAGCTACCAACATAAGTTTGACCAAATTGCGGGAGGCAGTGGAAGACAGGAGTGCCTGGCGTGCTCTGGTCCATGGGGGTCACAAAGAGTCGGACATGACTAAACGACTAAACAACAACAACAAAGTCTTCTAATATTATGATGTGCACTTTATTCTAGGGAGTTTCCCACCAACAAAAGGAGTTTACTTCCTTTGGAGTTTCATATATGTTTCACCCAAGCAGGAAACTCCACATTGGCCTTGAAATGTCACTTCAAGTAAGACTCATTGTCAGTTTTGGAATGAGTGAAAACCCCTCAGAGAGTTCATTCACCTTATGGAAAGATTTTAAATTCCTATAAAATCCGCTTCTAAAATTCAGTATGCCTAGCAGGGCCAGAACATAAAGAAAAGTTGTAGCTGTCTGTTTCCCTTACACTGTCACCATTGACCTAGAGTTGGTTACCCCAATATTGTTCACTTTCCTCTGCATAATCCTTTGACTTTGCACCTAACACTGCCTCCCCTGTGTGCCTAAATGCAACAGTATTTTTTAAAAAGTTAACCTGTCCCCTTTCTCCCTATATATAGCATGGGATCTGTGTCAACATAATCCTGGCCTTAATCCTTCAAGGAACACAATTCCATGTTAGAACAGCAAGGCAATTCATATGCTGTCATTTCTTGAAGCATTGCCTAGGTTTCCTTATGCAGTGAAGTATCTGGAAAGTTCAGGCTAGGAGGGTTCACATGAAACAACAGTCTTTTGATTTACTTATTTTGAAAATCTCCAAACCACGTCTTCACTGAAAACATGGATTACAGGGTTATGTACATTGCAGGGAGGAATTAATTTGGTTTGCATTTTGCAAACCTACTATATTTATACTCTGTACCCCAGCACGTGAACTGAAACACAACTCTCACTTCTCCAAATTTTACAATGCTATTCTCCAAAGTATGAGTAGAGAAATGTGCATACAGGCTGCAACCATTTTAGGCGCACCCCATTGATGTGCAATCACCGATGCGAGGGTCCTTGTGGGCTCAGAAGGCAGAATCGGGGAGTAATGGGGGCGGAGTGTAAGGGGGTGGGGTGCACCTCTATGCGCTCTGCCAATGAGCGTGGGGGCCAGGCATGGAACCCATACATGAAATGGCCACCACCAGTATTAGTGAAAAGTACATGCAAAAATACATAGTGAAAAGAATGTACACAAATGTGTTGTCGTAGGAGGAAAATGATTCTGAAAATGAATATATGGAACAGAACTGCATGCAAAAATGAGTGGGGCATGATGGGGTCAGAATCAATAAGGATTGACTCTGATTAAGCTAAGATATTTCCTTTGTGGGAGATTTGAGCTAGAGGGGGAGCTTACTATCACTACTTTGAATGGATTTTTAAAAAAATCACTGCAAACCCTGACTGCAATGTATCCACAGTTACCACAGCAGTGGAATTTGGTTAGGCTAGGCAGTTTAGGTGATGAGATTAAGAGACCAAGAGAGATTGCCTATGCTTTTGTATTTGTTACAGTAAATTGGCACCGTGAGTTTTATGGTTCCGAAATATGATGCAGCATAGTGTTTTTACCTTTACAGTGTGATCCTATATAGCTTACTCCGATGAAAGTCCTATTGTGTTCAGTGAGCTTCTTTCCAGGTAAATTGATATATAGATCACAATCCTATACACAGTCAAAATCCTGTTATAGGAATTCTAAGGTCTCATATATATAAATCATATGTTCATAAATTTACAAGGCAAACACATACATAAGTATATAAACTACGTGCCTGAAATAGTACAGGAGAGCAATCCTGAAACCATTTTGACTCTCCCAAATTGACCTCAAAGGTTTCTCTGCAAGGAGGAAGGAAATGGGAAAGCCTCCCCATTGTCTCTTTGCTCACAAATCCTGTCTTAAGGGTGTATCTGTGTGAGCCTGTGACCTGGATTCAGGAACTGAGTATTTACCACCACAAAAGAATGGCCAGGATGCCTAGGTAAAAGCAACCAGGGACCATTAAAAGGTTTCCTGCCAGACAGGATTCTGCTGTAGACCGCCCCTTCTGTGATGATGTATTGGGCTACTTGAGCTACAGGGTAGGCAATTTCAAAAGGCTATATAAGAGCTTGCACACCAATGTTCTGGGTTCCTCCTCCCTCCTGCGTGGTGGGGTGAGCACCCTGTTGCAGCAGTTTAATAAAGATCATGCTTACTAGCTGCTTTGCTTCTCAATATTCTCCGGTTGGCCTCTGTTATTTCCTCCTACCGATAGAGAACCTACATAAAGACTCTATACAGGCTCTAAGGGAAAAGGAGCAGTTTTTTTCTCATAACAGTCCTATGCAAAGTCTCTTTGGACACAGTAGGTCTTGCGTCTGAGTAGGTGTCTAAGATGTTTCTGGGGATGCTGTCAAAGGCTGCCTTCAAGTCTATGAAGGCAGCACATAGGTGACGCCGACTTGGGGTAGAGTACTTTTTGGCAAGGTGGTAAAGAATGATTGTGTGGTCGGTGGGAGAGCGGTTGGGTCTGAAACCCGCCTGTTCGTAGCCAATTAGATTTGACACTTCCGCCCACTGGGTCAGTTTGGACAACAAAGAACGGGTGTAGATTTTCCCTAAGATTGAGAGTAGGCTGATGTTTCGATAATTCCCAGGGTCAGCAGGTGGACCTTTTTTATAGATTGGAATTATAATCACCTCCTTCCATGTTTTAGGAATGAGTCCAGTCATATTAATAGCATCGAAGGCTTTAGCCAGGACTCTGGCCCACCATTCAGGGTGTAATTTGATGGCCTCTGCCAGAACCAGGTCAGGCCCTGGGGCTTTACCCACTTTCAGTTGGGCAATTAGATCTCTTATTTCTCCTGGATCGGTAGGAGGCGACAATGGTAGGTGTTCGGAAGGGAGGTCCGGAAGAACATCAGAGTAGGCATATATAGGATTGCACTGTTAATCCCGCAGGAGCAAAAATCAGGCCAGTGTAATATTTTTGACCCATTTAAAAATACACCAATAGTTTTGTTTTGTTTTTTTAAAGAAGGAACACTAAACTTTCAGGATTTTTTGACTGTATGATCCGGCTGAACAAAACTCGATCAATCACACCTTGCATGTTTCCTGCAAATAATTTGTTAGAAAAAGCTTTAGCTTATTTTCTTTACATTGTGGAAAATGTGATTAGGGCTGGGGGTGGGGGAACCAGTGCAGTAGATAAGCTGACACTATTGTCTGAGAAGGTGGTGGCAGTTCTTATCAGAGGAAAACATTTCCTCTGGTTCTGTATACCTTGCATTTGTACCGGGTGACTGCTAGCATTGATGGAACACTGGCTTGCTACCGCATTGGTTAATAGCTTGAAGATAACTACTTGCAAACACATACCAAGAATGGTTTTGTTCCTTAAAAACTTGATGTGATTCTAGAGGGGAAAGCTTATATACCCTGGGGAAATGATAATGGACCTTAAAGGCGGCTCAACAGTATTTTGGGTTGTGTTTTTTTAAGAAGGAAATTTTAGGGGTTTTGCAGTACAGTAAGAGCCATTGGAAATGTATGTAGTTCTTAGTATGTTGAGCCAAAATTACTAGGCTGATCAAAACCCAAACCAAGGATCAGATTCTGCAAAGGTGAATTGTAACTCATACAATAGTTGCTGCAGACACACAGTAGCAGCATATTTTAAGATTAGACTCACTGCATTATGAAAAATAGCTTGCTTTTACAGGTTCTGTAATTTATGATAGATTCAGCAAATGTTGGCAAAATTTCTCCAGGCATATCTCTAAATGTTTTAAAGGCATTGAGAATGTGAAAAATTCAAACATAAATACTAAAATAAAAAAAATAAAAAAATTCAAAGGATGCTTTTCTGTATTCAGTTTTCAAGGGATCTAAATCCTTTCTGAATTCAGCTAACACTTTGAAATGGGAAACAGAAAATAGGTTTGCTTACCAGGCTGAAATCCTATTATACTGATTTGTTTCTAAGTGCTTAAAAGGAAGTCTCTCTGCTTTACAGAAGTTTTAAATAAAACATTCAGCAATAGGTATGGTTTTCAGAGGTAGGATTCAAGGCTACAAGGATGAAGCTATTGCAAACATGCTTTCAAATTTTACTTAAATGGCCTCTGTATGTATACCTGCAGTTATTTTTTTTTCATATGAGCTGTTATAAGAATTCTAAGGTCTCAAATATAGAATAAATATTCATAAATGCACACATATCTAAATATATAAACCATGTGTCTAAAATAGTACAGCAATCCTGAAGCCATTTTGACTCTCCCAATGACCTCAAATATTCCTCCGTAATAAGGGAGGCAAATGGGGAAAGCCTTTTCACTTACTTAAGTCTTTTCACTTACAAATCCTGCATTAAGGGCATGTTTGTGTATGAATAGAGTGAGCCTGTGACCTGGGTTCAGGAAAGTATTAACCATTGCAAAAGAATGGCCAGACTGCCCAGGTAATGCAATCAGCAACCATTATCAGGTATTCTGGCAGACAAATTTTCTGCTATAGGCCACCTCCTATGATGTATGTCTTCTTTGGTGATCACTCGTAGCCAAGTAAGATTGCCTTCCACAAACACGGTTTTAACAGTGAGTCCGTAAGTGACTGTGGAGGCCAATTCTGGATCCACACGTCTTTCCACAGTGGGGACATTGGTTTCCGGGCGGGAGTTGATCATGGTGAGGGTTTGCCAAGTGTGCCTTAGCTCTTAGCACATTTCTCCATTTCATCCTGAGTTTGAGCGTCTTTGAAGATGATACAGTGATGTATGTATGATGATTTTGGGGTGGTCTTTGGCTAAGGGGGTTGGGAAATGTCAAAAGTCTTTAAGGCTCCTGCACACTTTTGTTCAGGGTCTCTCCCTCCTTGGAAGGAGGAGAGGGAACTCTGTTGTGATAGAAAAATAAATATCTGCCTTGTTTTCCACTGGATCCTGCCTCCATCCATTCTTCTCTGAGCAATCAAGGACTTAGAGGAATCAGAGTCCCATGGGAAGTTGAGCAGCAAAAGCCAAACCCTAATTTTTACATCAGAACAAAATAATACTTCCATGCCTTTTCTTTTTCTTAATATTATTATTACCATTATTATTATTCCTACTATCTGGGCACATCAGATTAGGGATGTGTTGCTTACGGAGTCCACTTATAAAATGAGTTTGTCTAAATAGAGTAGAAGGACACCACCATTTATTCCTTGCCCTCCTAACCATGAGATGATAAATGGCTTTTGACATCTGAGGAGTCTTACCTCTTTCATCTCAGCATCTTTGAAATTAAGGTTATTATGTCTACAAGCATTGCCATCCACAAATTACTTTTAATTACATGAAATTAGGTCATTAAAATCAAAGGGGCTACACTAGATGAAATGTAACTGCATGTGTTTTGCAGCAGGCCCTTGAACTTTCCAGAGACACTCCAACTTGAAAAAGGTTTCGACTCACAGAGGTTTTTGAATGGCTGGACTGTATAAGAAGTATTACAGAATTTAGTTGAGTGTGGCTATTAAATTCAGTATACTATAGCAAGGTTTCATACGGAAACTAACGCCTCATTGGTAATTCATTACTACAAATGGTCAATAGCAAAAGTCACCTTTTTGTGACCACTTTTACAATAAAACCTCATTTCATCCTAGTCATTAAAATGATTACTTTCGGAATGATCTTGCAAATTAAATATCTAGGCTTCAGCAGTATTGGAGTCATGTGACTCATTTGATTTTATTGGAGCTGCGCAGATAGCTTCCAATGTGCAACTTAAGAAAATTCCAAACTCTGCACTTGCAATGTTTTCCATGTGTAATTAAACACAGCCTTTATATAGATGGGGGTTGGTGGGAGCCATAACTGAGGTTTATAGGCTAATGGCTTCTGTTCTTGATTTGTTCAAAGTGAAGGTGCTTTACGTTGTTCGAAAAAACGGTCCCATGTTGAGAAGGTTATACGTTCTTTTCTTCAGAGCAGGGATAAAAGTCCCTCAGAAACATGGTTTAAAGTGGAAACAATTTGAAGAATCAGCTTTTGCTATGTTGGGAAGTACAGCTATAATGAAAAATAACCGCTTTGCAGTATATTAAAATGGACCATTTGGTGTTTGGAGTCTCCACTGTGTTTCATTTACTATACATTGTAGAGCCTTGATGTGTCAGGTTATTTTCTCTGTGTTTCTTCAGTTGTGTGCTGGTACTTTTGGTTGTTGTTGTGGAGAGTTAGAAATAGTTTTGTGCAATTCATTTTTCATTCCACAGTTAATGAAATACCGAATCCATGTTGAAGTACTTATCAGTTCCACATAATTTGCCTCATTCCATCATAGACTTTAAAAAGAGAATATACAGCACAGGGGTACCTTGTTTTGAGTCTGGGATCCGTTCCGGAGCCCCGGACGCTCCACGAAAGGGATGCTTCTGTGCATGCACAAGCGGCAAACCCAGAAGTAACCCGTTCCTGCACTTCTGGGTTTCCCGCGGACATTCGCCAAAATGCACAGACGACGGGAGCAGACGTTCGCGGAGGTATTACTGTATTGTAACTTGGAATGCAAATTGTTTTCTGTATTGAGCAGAAGTGCAGCTCCATAGGTATGCTTCTGTGTCCCATGCATACACATGCACAAACTTCGAAAACTTTTTCCTGATTTCTTTTTTAAAATTGTAGAAGAAAAATGCTGCTTTTTTTTAATACACTGAATTTACTGCAACTGAAGGCATGTATGTGTGCATGCATGGAATGACAACAAAATGCAAAGTTATATTCAGACTAAACCCATTAAAATAAATAAACCTAAGTTTGAAATAGCCAATAACTTCTATAGGCCTACTCTGAGTCAGACTACCATTGAATACAACCAAACCTTTATTTGTTTGTTTGAAAAATACTTATAAGCCTCAGCGGAAAAGCAAATTATGTGGAAAAAAAGTTCATCAACATTTAAGAATTATCCTTTCTTCTCAAAAGACATCTGTAGGTGCATAGCAATAGCTGAGCAGAACTAAGGTAATTTCCTCATCCCTGGAAAGAATCTTAGCCACCCACACTATTATTTTGATGAGGGATTAACTGAACTACATGGTCAACGTGTTCATGAAACTGCAGGTTTCATTCATTCATGGTATAGCATTGAGATATTCTACCTGTTCCTTCTTTGGCCATGAAGAGACAATGAGAATTCATGGGTGAGGAATCCATTAAAGAATGAATTACAGGGTGCATGCCAGGAGGAGTGAACATTTTTTATAACCCTTAACTTAGAGTATGAAAACATAAGTGCAGGTCTATACATTACAGCTGCCATATGGAGGCCGCTCTAAATTGCTCCACACGGCAACCCTTATACCCAAGACAGTTGTTTCTGTGCAATGGCTCAAGACATGTACTGAGCAGTTTTCTCTGCACCACTTCAAATGTCCCGGAATGTTTTGCGCTGATGCGATGTAGATAACAATTCACCAGTCAGATTGTGCATTATTTCTACTTCTCACCAACTACGGTGGCCATGGTTCTCTGCTTGGTGACATTTTAGCTAGTTCTCAGTCTGTGTTAATGCATTGAGGCTGTAGGACTAATTCACACGACTTTAGTATGAACAGTGGAAGGGCAATCACTCCCATGCCTCCACCGAGCCTATAATAGAATATGAAATATTGACCTTATGGATGCAACATTTGTGTGATCTTCCTCTGCAAAATTGGTGTGTGTGTGTGTGTGTGTGTGTGTCGCAAACAGCTAAAAGCTAAAGTGCGTTCTCATTCATGTGTGATGGCCATAGTCTGTTTGCTTTGCACTAAAACAACTGTCAGAATCACATGCAGACTACATGCTTGATTAACCACATAGATGGTCTGCTTTTGAAAACTGTGATGACTTAAAAGTGTCAACTGGATGCATTCTGGAATTGTTTGGCCTGTCAGGCACCTTGAGGATGACATATCAGCTTTCACTTAGGATTACTGGAAAAAGGCAGAGTACAGAGGCGGTGATTAGCCAGACAATGCCAGAGAAAGCGCCATAATTTATTCAAGCAATTTAGAATGCTAGAATTTTTTTTATTAAAAAAAACCCCCAAGAAAGCTGATTGTTACCTTGAGCCAATCTGTCTATATAATCTGCCTAATGAATGAGACAAGTGCTAAACTATTTAGAATTTATGTGAATAAATGATTCATGAAGAAACACATCACTTTAATAGTGAATAGAGCTGAGAGCCAGCTATTGTGAAAGCCAATGACCCATGAACCAAGGCAAACAAAGGCTTCCCCCCCTCAGTCATTTTGACAGTTGAGAAAATATAGCCCATTGAAACAACTGCTAGCTTAATTGACATATATTGTTGGGTTTGGAAGAATCATTTCTAATTCCTGAACTGGTATAAATAAATATACAGTTGGGTCACGCCAGGAAGCAACTCATCAATTAAAAAGCTTTACTCACATTCAAACCTTTGTTATAATTTAACCGAATATGGCGTAATTTGACACACGGTGTCCATTTTTATCGAGACTTTACACTCTGATCACATTGAAGGGTGACAGCACCCAAGCTACTTATCCTGCTTTGCTTTTAGTGATCAGACAGAAATATTCACTGTGCAGCACAGGCATCAATATATTCAGCAGTAAAAGATGCATTTCGTTCATTTTGTAGCAATGGCATCATGAGGTGATTTTGAATCACAGGTTAATAAATAAAGATAAAAGAGAATTGCAAGCCAGCAGCTGAAGAACTAGTTAATTAGTTCAAATGACTGTGTGAAATCCAGTCCTACGGTGACTTTTCAAGCCACTGGATGCTTTTCCACGCTTCTTTTTTTTTTTTTTTAATTTATTTAATCATTTTTCGATATAAACATCAACCACAAAAAAACACAAACAATAAAAACCATAATAACAATAATAACACAGTTTGACAATTCCGATTTAAATACACTGATATACCTATGACTAGACCCTTCTTCTTTTTTCAACACTATTTCCCCACCTCTCTCGCCTCCCTCCACCTCCGACCACTGTCCGCCTTATCACTTAAATATTCATTCCAGATTTCTTCATATTTATCCATTCTTATTTTGCGACGACATGCAATTCGTTCGTATGTAGCTAATCTGTCCATATTATCAATCCATGTACTCAGTGGAATCTTCTTGCGGCTCTTCCAATTCATTAGAACAAGTTTTTTTGCTTCTAATATAGCACGGTACATCCATTTTTTTTGACCCCCTGAAATCTCCCACGTTTCCGGAATATAATTTAGAATTAAATTCAGTTCCCTTAAATAACAATTCCTTTTTATTACTCTTGCTATAAATATCCTCACCTCGCACCAAAAAGATACTATCATAGGGCAATTAATCAGCATATGTACTAAGTTCGCCTTTTTACTTCCACATCTCCAGCAATTGTCTGCACTTATTATTTTTTTCTGATATAGTTTTGCTGGAGTCCAGTGGACTCTAAATAATATTTTCTGTTGAATAAGTCTTAGTCTTAAATCCATAGAGGCTATTTCTATTGATTTTATACTTGACTCCCATATATCATTTGTTATCTGTACCCCTAACTCTTCACTCCATTTTTGTCTATCATATTCTAAATCATATTTCTTCCTGTTGAGTAGGGTTTTATATAATGCAAGTGTAGAGTTTTTGGTTTTTGTTGCAGACATTAAATCTTGTAGCAGTATAGGTGTTTCCGATGCTGCTATAGCATCAGGGCCAAACTGCCTTTCCAACATATGCTTCAATTGGATGTATTGCCATTGTGTTTCACTAGTTAATCCATACTTTACTTGCAAAGTCTTAAATTCCACAAATTTATAATTTTCATCAATTAATTGATTCAATGTCAAAATACCTTTTTTCATCCAATTTTGCCAAATTATTACTTGATTTCCAATTTTTAAATTTGGGTTGGCCCATATTGTTAATTTCTCATGCTGATAGGGGTCATCCTTATTATTTTTATTTATATTCATCCAAATTTTTATAGGTGCTCTAATAGTCTCTAGGATAGTAGGATATTTAATAAAATTGGAACCGAGTTTAGTCCACCCTACAAGTGGTTCAAAGAAACTATATTCAAGGGTAGCCCAAATGGGATTCTTGCTATCTCTCCAATAATTAGTCTTACTCAGAAGGTAAGCCTGATGATATGATTCCAAATTTGGGAGCCCAAAGCCACCTTCCTTAGTTGGAAGTTGCATTTTATGTAATGATATTTTTGGTGGCTTTGTACCCCACAGACACGATCTAAATAGTTGATTTATTTTTTGGAAGTATGATTTGGGAATATATATTGGTAATCCTCTAAGAATGTATAAAAGCTTTGGAACAACATTCATTTTGAGGACATTAACCTTTCCCCAAAGGGAGAGGTTTAGAGGTCCCCACCTTTCAATATCAAAAGAAATCTCATTTATTGTTGTTGTTCAGTCGTTCAGTCGTGTCCGACTCTTCGTGACCCCATGGACCAGAGCACGCCAGGCACGCCTATCCTTCACTGCCTCTCGCAGTTTGGCCAAACTCATGTTAGTAGCTTCGAGAACACTGTCCAACCATCTCATCTTCTGTCGTCCCGAAATTATAAATCTCATTTATAATTTGATTCAAATTTAGTTTTACAATTTGGTCTATATCAGATGAAATAATTATACCCAAATATTTAATAAAGTCTTTACACATCCGAAATTGATGGTTTCTATACAATGTAGCCCTTGGCCCTATTGGTAACATCTCTGATTTTGTCCAATTTATGGAATATCCCGATATTTTGCCAAAGGTTTTTATTTTTTCCATAATTTTTGGAATTGTGTCTTCTGGTTTTGTAATAAATAAAAGGATATCGTCCGCAAATAATACAATTTTGTAATTATCTTTGTTGTGCTTTACACCCTTGATATGTTCATCCTGAATTATTGCTCTTGTTAATGGTTCCAAGCAGAGATTAAATAATAAAGGAGAAAGAGGACATCCTTGTCTCGTTCCTCGATTTAAACTAATCAAATTCGAAATTCTTCCATTTGTTACAATCCGGGACGTAGGGTTTTTATAAATCATTTTAATCCAATTACAGTATTCTATAGGGAAATCAAATTTACGTAACACAAATCCTATGAATTCTTTATATATTCTGTCAAAAGCCTTTTCTGCGTCTAATGACAATATCATAAATTCCTCTTCATCCTTGTTTAAATTTATCAAATCTATTGTTAATCTAATATTATCTGTAGCTTGTCTTGTTTTTATAAAACCAGTTTGATTATTAGGTATCAAATCTTGAATAACATTTTGTAATTTTGCAGCCAATATTGCATTCAAAATCTTTGCATCAACATTCATTAATGATATTGGTCTATAATTTGCACAGTTAGTAGGGTCTTTGTTAGGTTTTGGTATAATTATTATTAAAGCTTCATTGAATGTGGTAGCCGATATACCTTTATAAGCTATTTCCTCATAGACTTCTAGAAGTCTGGGGACTAGAAGATATTTGAATATTTTATACCATTCTATAGGAAAGCCATCTGGTCCAGGTGATTTCCCATTCCCCATTGTTTCTATTGCATTATCAATATCTGATATATTTAGGGGTGCTGATAACATATCTTTTTGATGTTCGTCAATAGTTGGTAATTTGATATCTTGAAAGAAGTTCTCCACCTCATCCTCTGATATATTTTCTGGCCCTTCATATAATTTTTTGTAGAATTTAAAAAATTCATTATTAATATCTATTGATGAGGTCACTGCGATGTTATTTTCATTTCTTATTAAAGGTATTATTTGGTTTGCTTTCTTTTGTTTTAGACGATTAGCTAGAATTTTTGTCGGTCTTTCTCCCTGTTCCCAATATATTTGTCTTAGACTTAGTAGGCTGAACTCAATTTTTTGAGCTAATATATTATTCAGTTCTAATGTTTGTTGTTGTATTCTTTCATATGTAACCTTAGATGGGTTATTTGCCATATCACCCCATAGTGTTTTTAGAGAAATTTTTAAATTATTTTCTTTTAATCTTTGCATTTTAGCTTTGTTGGCAGAGAAGGATATTATCCTCCCTCTTATGTAAGCTTTATATCCTTCCCATTCCATCAGTCTTGATGTTGAAGATTTGGAGTTATTTTTAAAATATATTTGCGTTTCTTGGGTTATATATTGAATGAATTTT
Organism: Darevskia mixta; assembly: GCA_034641385.1. NCBI lineage: Eukaryota > Metazoa > Chordata > Lepidosauria > Squamata > Lacertidae > Darevskia > Darevskia mixta. The sequence continues at coordinate 8,114,756 of JAWWNH010000049.1, read as the reverse complement.
TTTCCGTTTAATAATGATATATTAAGATACCATCTCCTCATACCTTCCTGTGTTTTGGATAGATTATACTCCAGTATTACTGCAGAGTGATCAGCTATAATGGGAATATCAATGTCACATTGGCTAGTAAAAGGATGTAATGATGCTGATGTTAGAAAGAAATCAATTCTATGTTGGGTATTATGAATTCCTGAAAAATATGTATATGATTTTTCCTTAGGGTGATGCAATCTCCATGAATCCACTAAATTCCAATGTATCATATAGTTATTAATTGTCTCTCTAACCTTCGTCCTTTGTTTTCTAGCTTTTGAGGTGGTATCCATCTGTGGATCTAAGATTTCATTAAAGTCTCCACCCATTATCAAGTGCTGATACGATAGAGAGCTTAATCTCTTAAAACAGTTGTGAATAAACTTATGATCATCAGTGTTTGGGGCATAGATATTTACTATTGCTATTTCTGTCCCTTCTGTTTTAATTACAATTATTAAGCATCGACCATCTTCTTCTCTTATTATTTCTTGTATTTCATAAGGCCAGCCTTTCCTAAGTAAAATTGTGACTCCCCTAGCATTTTCGTCTAAGTTTGTTGAAAAAACTTCCTTTACCCATTGACATTTCAAAGTTTGAGCCCCTTGTTCTGTCAAATGTGTTTCCTGTAATAGACCTATATCAGCCTTTAATGACTGTAGATATTTGAGTGTTAGGATTTGTTTTTTCTTTTCCTTTAACCCCTTGACATTCATACTTATAATTCTCATTATAGCTTTAATCTATAGGTTTTCTTGACTTCTATTTTATCTTTAACAAAATTGTTTGGAAGGCCCAATATAAACCAAATATACTAACAATTATTTTCGCTCCAACCAGAGTCATACATTAACCATGCTTATATTTAACATATGGATTATGAAATATATGATTAATTAACATTCTTACATATCTAAATATATATAAGGCAGACTCTACCCATTATATCTATATGCACACTGAAATTAACTTTAAGTATTCCCAATCAAATAATTATTATTTGAAAGTATTCAAAGACGGAAATAGAGAGAAAAGAGAGAAAGGTGGAAAGTAGTTCTATCAACAGTAAAAAGAATTCTGAAAGGGTAGGCTCAGATATATACTGATAGCCAGCAATTAATAATATAATATCAGCACTAACAGTGTCAGTAAGAAAAATGAAAACGAAAACTACTTAGTACACTCAACAATAAAACAAAAACAAAAAAACAAAAAAAAAGAACAAAAGGAAAAGAGGGGGGGGGGGAAACAACCAAATGTACGACTTCCGTTTTGTAGGAGATGCAAACATTCACCCTTTTGAGCTCCTAGGTTCACATATATAATAGTCAGGAGCTTTTTAACTTGTCACATAAGGAACAATTTATGTATATAAGAAAACCACATATATTACTTAGTTTGATGCTTATTAAATCAAAAATCAATATCTCCACGGACTTTCAGCTTTTATAGTGATATTTATTGTACCTCCACCATTATTAAACTGCTAATATATCTGGGGTTTCTTCGCTCTATACTGAGGAAACTTTGTTCAGAGAGTGAATTAACATGAGTCAGTGGTTCTTCAATAAGGAAAGTCAAGTTGATAGAGAGCTTCAAAGTGGAGGGCGGCTGCCCCGCCCTTTTTCCAGTCGAGTAGGAGATGGAGAGAAAAAAAAAGAGAGAGAGAGAGAAGCCCCCTTACCCTTCATCTTAGCTCTTTATCCACCTTTATTGCTTGTAGATAAGATATCGCATTGTCATAGTTTTGAAAACGGTGTAGTTCGTCGTTTATCTTTAGGCAGAAAGTAGCCGGGAATATTGTGAAATGCTGTATTTTTAATTCCCTTGCTAGCTTACGAGCAGGGGCAAATAGTCGTCTCTTTTCTGCCACCATAGGAGCATAGTCTGGGAAGATAGAGATTTTGTTTCCCCTCCATTCAAGGGGTTTTGCATTCGATTTCCCCCGGAAATATTTAAGGATATCATCTCGCACCCTTGTGCGTGCAAATTGGATTATTGTTATAAATGTTTCCCCTCTTGCTTCTTTTAGCAACCCTGCCTCTTGCCTAGCCTCTCTGGTGTTCTTCTCTCTTAAATATTGTTACAAAAGTTGGGTGCCACCCCCACCCTCTGCTGAGCGATAGCAAAATCCCAGGGGGTTCCAGGCCCTCACCCAGGGTCTGTGTTCTTTTGGAGAATTGAGACATGGCGGAGACTGTTGTAGCTTTAAGAAATATGGTTTATTCACCTATTTACACCTTCAGTCTGCATGGAGGGAGTCCAGATCTTACAGCATGGTCATTTCAAGAGGGGCTTGTGTCCCCCCCCCCAGCCATGCAGCCAGCCTTCAGCCAGCCTGCCCAAGATGGACCTCTCTTCTTTGTTCTTCCCAGAACACCCTTGCTCAAGACTCTCTTTTCCTGTCCTCTCACACCCAGTTACCCTGACAACCTTCCAACCCCCCCATCTCTGTTCACACCTTGGGGCAAGGGGGGAGGGCAGTCCCCTTGCCTTGCCAATGGCCCTCAACTGCCTTGTATTGTTTCTGAATGGCCTTAGCTTGGCCAGGTCATTGTGCATAGGCTACCTCAGGAATTCCTCTGCAGCTTGTATTTCACCCTTTGCACCCCAAATAATCAAAATTCTACCATTTATTAATTTCTAGGGTTTAAGGGGGTTCCACCCCAAATCTATAACACCATCATATAGTTGCTGCTTCAGTTGTATACAGGCTTGGCTAGTGTGGAGTTGCTGAAATAAATGGGATTCAAGTTAGCCATGACTAAGTCACTCTAATCTTTGACTGAGTCTGGGTTCTACCCCTTATTTTTTTTACTTTTGTGAAGGTCCTGCCCCACCCCACCCTCATGCTTTTAATGAAGAAGGTCCCTGAAAACCGAAGACTTTTGATGAAGAAGGGCTTGGAGACCTGCTTCCAGTCAAGGTCATGGGCTAGATGAACCATTGATCTCACCCTGTAAAGGACAGCAGCATCCTATGTAGAGCTCCTTTTTCACTTCCGTTCCCTGCCTCCACCCACTCCTGCATCTTTCCTTTAGCCTCTTTGCTTTTGGGCTGCCTGTCTCTTAGTATTCCTAACTATCCCCAGGCACCCTCAAGCTCCAAGCACCCCTTGTGTGATGTTTTAATCCTAGTTGTTCCTCTCCCTCGCAGGTGCGGGACATCAATCATTTTAAGTTCCACGGCAAACTGAATATTCTGAGCCCTCACCGTAGTGCATTCACTCACTATCAAAGGCTGTACTGCCACAAGTACAATGCAGACAAGGTACCTCGGGCAGCAGTCTTTCCCAGCACCTCCTTTGAACAGGAGATGTCAAGAAGCTGAACTTTGGACCTTCTGCATACAAAACATGTACAGTACTCAACCACTGAGCAACAGACACTGCCCAGTATTTTAGTTGCCAGCTGGCAGTCAACTAAATACCTGTGTCTATATCTACAGGAAAAGCAGATCTGTGTTTGCTCTCTGTGTGAAACATTTCCTTAGATATGCTAAACTATTTTAAAACGATTCTTTCTACCATTTTACCTCATTGTGGGAATTAAAAGACACAGGAGTATCGCTGAGTTCCTGTACTCTCACTCAAGTGTTTTTTATTGTACAATCATGGGTGGTTTTCCTTTAGGTCATCTTTGATGGCCTTCACCAGGAATCTCCACCCCCCCCCCAGCAGCCGCATCAACCTTGGAGAGCTGACAAGTTATGTCATGCATGTGGCTATCACCATGTGCAAAGTGTCTGAACTGCTTTGGACTGCTGTAACGATAAGCCTTCAAATCCCTATTTGACAATTTCTGTACTTTAACCAATCGCCGAGTCTGTATGTTCCCCTTCATTTCTTAATAAGAGACAAATCGTCCCTTGAAAAATTTGTAATCTGATTTGGCATAGGCATACTAAGAAGGAGGAGGTAAAAATAAATCTCCCTTTCATTAGTATCTGTCACAAGAAGGAGATGAGGAAGAAGAGAACTCCACAAGAGAGTTGCATGGGAAATGCAATAAAACAAAGCAGTCATCAGATGTGTTTTTGGTCTGGTTTGGTCTGCCTTAAAAAGGCTGCTTCCAAATGGAGTCTATCCCAGCAGGGGTTGCATTGGGGAGCAAATTTAAATGACACTCAAGGCAAGCCCTGTGTTCAGGACCCAGAGAGTGCGCTCTGACACCACTACTTGTTCCTTTGCAGCCACAATTTTACCTTCTTTATACATCATCAGGTGTGATATTTGCTGTGGGATGGGGGGCATGGCTAGGGGGAAATGGCCTTATGGGCCAAATTAGGACCTATTGTGTGACCTATTTGGAGTGCAGACCAGATGCTCCCCATGCCTGCATGGGGTGGGTGTGTATGGGCCTTGGTTGTACCAAAGTAATGGGCTTACTATGGTAGAAGAAGAAGAATTTGGATTTGATATCCTGCTTTATCACTACCGGAAGGAGTCTCAAAGCGGCTAACATTCTCCTTTCCCTTCCTCCTCCACAACAAACACTCTGTGAGGTGAGTGGGGCTGAGAGACTTCAAAGAAGTGTGACTAGCCCAAGGTCACCCAGCAGCTGCATGTGGAGGAGCGGAGACGCGGACCCGGTTCCCCAGATTACAAGTCTACCGCTCTTAACCACTACACCACACTAGTCACAATCCCTCTCATGCATATAATACTAATGTCTTCATAGGGCTAAAGCCCATTGTTCATTACAGAAATGTCAAAGGTGTCAGTGGCACTGTAAGGCCAAGGTGATACCACCTGTCCTCCTTCCCAGGATGCTACACCATTGTCACCTCTATATTCACAGAATGTAAGGTGGCTAGACCATTCTCTTTACTATTGTGAATCATCAGTTCAGAGTCTGCAACACTATATTTCTTTCTCTTTTCTATTATTATTATTATTATTATTATTATTATTATTATTATTAATTTATTTTTCCATACAATCCAAGAACTCATACCTACTTTCTTCTTCCGCCTCCCAACACTGTTCACGAAAATAAAGGCTAAGCAGAATTGAACACACGCCTCCAAACCCAACACTTCATTGTTTATTACTTTCTTTCATAAGAAAGTGCTATTCGCTATCTCTGATTTTAGGATTTAATATCCTTCTTGTTAGATCACCCAAATTGCATAGAAAATAGTCTACGAAGCCACAGGGCAAGGTGGAGTCAACGCCTTCGAAATGGAATGAATAAAACCTGTGCAGCTTGGACTATCCATGAATGGCAATAAAATTGCTGACTGTACTGAGAAGGTGCACATTAAATATTCTCTCCCGTTGCAACTAAAAATAGCTAACAGTTGAAAGAAATGCATTTTGTTGTTGTAAGTTATAAGGGATCCCTTTTTGCCTCTGCTTATGAAGTGAGAAATGCCTAACTCAGAAAAGTGTGGCCATTACAGAAGAATGCAGTGTTTCAATAGAGCATAAATTGCTCTCTATTGTGGTTGGTACTGTAAGTACTTCTTTTACTGCACAGACAGCTGATCGGAGCTGCTGCTGATATGGACAGAGGCTGACCAAATGTCAGCTTTGACTGAGCTTGGGTTGGTTTTTCAAATAAGCCTTCATGCCCTCAAAATAAGTGAAAAATTGCTCATTAAATCTACAAAAAGACTCTTCCGTTGACCCCATTTTCGACCTTCTCAGTGGTCAAATGTATAATGTTGAAGCTGTCAATTAGAGGGTTTATTTCAAAGAGAAAGACTACAGAATTTAGCCCAGTGCAGCCCATTAGCATGAACTCCCGATACTGGGTTCAAATGCATCCTTATGAAAATGTGTTCAGCCAGGAGTATGGAGCCAGTTGTTAGATAGTTCTCTAAATATATTCAAGAACCTTTCTTCAAGAATATCTGGCTAAAGTCAGATTTATGCTACCCCAATACCAATTTTACTCAAAATTGCCAAGAGCTAATTCTCTCATTTTCCTGGCAGCATGTATGGATAATAACTGTGCAAACTTAGGGAAGTAAAAAAAGTGAAGACAATATATCTAAGCATCATTACTTAAATTATCTATCAGCCACCTTCAGTATAAAAACCTTCATGGAAACTTAGAAGCTCACAAAAATCAATACAAAAATCCATAACATACCACAAACCACTATGAACCAAATAATGAAATTAGTAGAGTTAACATTAATTTAACTATAAACACTGGGGGTGGTTATTTTAGCCCAAACTCATACCACTTTTAGTGGGAACAGCTTGAAAGAACACTGGCAGAATGGAAGCAATTACCAACAAAAGAAGACTGGCAGGCAAAACTGACGGACTATGCAGAGATGGCGAAAATGACAGGGAAGATCAGAAACCAGGAAGATCAAGTATTCGAAAAAGACTGGAGCAAATATTTGAATTATTTCAATGACCATTGTAAACACTTAAAATTACTGGCAGGAATGTAAAGAGCTTGTAATGGGAAATGTTAATCAAAGGTTTCTCTTTTAGATTTAATTAAGTATTGGTTTGTAAGTACAATATGCAGTCAATTTGTATCACAGTAGAAACCCATGGAGAGGCGGAAGGAAGTCAGAGGGTCAAACTGAAGCAGTAAAAATGATGTGGAAAATGGATTTATGAACAATGTGAAAATAATAATAATGACAGAGAGAGAGAGAGAGAGAGAGAGAGAGAGAGAGAGAGAGCGCACTGGCAGAGGAACATTAAGGGCTGATGACTACTAAAGCATCAATGCCACACAGCCAGTACAGTGTAGTGGTTAGAGGCTGGACTAGGATCTAGCAGGCTAGGGTTCAAAGCCATGGTCATGAAGTTCACTGGGAAACTTTAGGCCAATTAGTGTCTCTCAGCCTAATCTACCTCACAGTGTTGTTTTGGAGACTAGATGGGGAGTGAAGAAGCCTTGAACACCCCCTTGAACTCCTTGGAAAGGGCGGATATAAATAAATAAACATAATACATTGCTACTGTGAGCTGAAGCCAGAAAACACTGCAAAGCAAGCTTGGAAATGAAATGGAGCTGATTGTAATGGGGACCACTGTTGGACATACAGTTGTTTGGTCCTTGACTTTGCTATGGATGATCTCAATCTCCGTATTTGGAGGGGAGGAATTTTTTACGTTAAGTTAATTGGCATCCTCTGAAGGTTTCGCCTTCCTCATAGCAATCATCACACTTTGGTAGGAATGGCATTGGGTAGAGCCTTTGTCATGGTCAGAGGGGAGGTTGTAAGTCTCTGCCTGGCCCTCTGAGGGGATAGGGTATTTCGTTAAAGGGATCCAGGAGGAGGTGCTTCTGTCCAAATGCCTCAAGGCGGTGATCCAGGTGAGAAGGCACCTACTTGACATATATCATAAGTCCTCCTCATCCTCGTATCAACCCCCAATACATTAACAGGTGGGCTGGTTGATATAGGATATACCCAATGCCTAGGTCAAATTCCCTTACATCTAAAATCAATAAAGTTGTGGCCTAAGTCGATTCAAATGAGCGTTGTCATGTGGTCTTTGAACTTGGGCGGTGCGACAGCTTCACGGCGCATTGGCACAAAACCTGATACAGGATTAAGTGTCGGAAGTATCAAACAAAATGCGGCATAACAGCATGACTCAGTAGTAACAGATTGATTGTGATGACTATTTTCTCTGCATCAAATGAAATAATGGCACACGAAGTGGGGCTATTTTTGTTAAGAGGTGAGTGCATCTTAAAAAATAAGATTCATTTATATAAAGGGTATGATTTAAAATATTCCAGCAGTGCCACAGTTTATAAATATACCACAAGGCTTAATTAATTCAGTTGAATATGCAACATTTTTGTATAAAATAAAATATACTATCCTGGCCGGCCCATTTGTTGTTGTTGTTCAGTCGTTCAGTCGTGTCCGACTCTTCGTGACCCCATGGACCAGAGCACGCCAGGCACGCCTATCCTTCACTGCCTCTCGCAGTTTGGCCAAACTTTGGCCGGCCCATACCTAAATACATTTACCTTGAAACATTTTAATGGAATTTACTTCCAAGTAAGTATGTTTGGGATAGTAGTTACTTCTCTCAGTGTTTCAACTTGGGAGTGTGATTTAATAATAAAAAAAATTGTCTCAATTTAACCACCAAGTGATGACAGTGAACTTACTAATGACTTCAGCTGTTTCATGTTGCATTCTTCCTTTTAAATTCATTTGCCCCAGACCACCACTGCTGTCACTTGTAGTTCTCAGATGAAACTACTTGACTGTACTTGCTTTCAGGCAGCCCTGCAACTTAAAGCAACAATGCTACATAACTGAGGTACAGACACCTGGACCAGACCCTGTGTCAGACCCAGATGCTAATTCTGCCTCCATGGCAACACTGTAACAGGACCTAATAATGCCATCCACGATGTCAGATGTTCATTCACCTGCTCATATTCCAGTGAGATCAGTGTTAGCATCTGCCAACAGTGCCTATCGGCCATCTACACAGGATACACTGTTCAGTCTCTATACAACAGAAGAAATGGACACAAATATGACACCACACATGGCAATATCCATTAAAAAAAATGGAAAGACATTCCAGCCTCCCAGGACATTCTGTTAACTGACCTTTTGGTGGCTATTCCCCCACTCTACAATTTTCTCCTTCATTTAACTGACAACTAAGATTTTGCTTCATGCATCTGATAGAGGGGGACTAAGTCCATGAATGCGGGTGGCGCTGTGGTCTAAACCAGTGTTTCCCAACCAGTGTGCCTCCAGATGTTTTGGGACTACAACTCCCATCATCCCTCGCTAGCAATACCAGTGGTCAGGGATTATGGGAATTGTAGTCCCAAAACATCTGGAGGCACACTGGTTGGGAAACACTGGTCTAAACCACTGAGCCTAGGGCTTGCTGATCAGAAGGTCGGCGGTTCGAATCCCCGCGACAGGGTGAGCTCCAGTTGTTCGCTTCCAGCTCCTGCCCACCTAGCAGTTCGAAAGCACGTCAAAGTGCAAGTAGATAAATAGGTACCACTCCGGCGGGAAGGTAAACTGCATTTCCGTGTGCTTCTCTGGTTCGCCAGAAGCGGCTTAGTCATGTTGGCCACATGACCCGGAAGCTGTCTGCAGACAAATGCTGGCTCCCTCGGCCTATAGAGCGAGATGAGCACCACAACTCCAGAGTCGTCCATGACTGGACCTAATGGTCAGGGTTACCTTTACCTTTTAAGTCCATGAAAGCTTATCCTATAATAAATATTTTAGACTTTAAGCTGCCACAAGACTCTATGATGGTTTCTGCTGCAAGAGGCTAACATGGTCTGTATTCCCATCACAAACGTTGCTGTAAATGTTCTGTGAGTGTGATGCCTTTACACTGCGGCCAATGCTTTTTCTCAAGGGGGTGTGGTTGTTTGCTCTCGGGGCTTGGAAGATGATTTGTCTATTCACTTCTTCCCATTATTTAGCCATAAGTGACCCCATAAGCAATACCACTGTGTGGTCTTAAGGCCAAGGAAGACTCTCAGATAAAGCAAGAGACTCCATCTGCTATACGTTTAAAGCAGTATCATGCCACTTTAAACAGTCAGGGCTTCCCTCAATGAATCCTGGGAATTGTAGTTTGATAAGGGTGAGGAGCCAGCTTCCCACACTCTTAAAAAACTACAGTTCCCAGCATTCTTTGGGGAAGCCATGGCTGTTTAATGTGGTAGTGCTCTAAATGTATAGTTCAGATGCAACCTAACAATATCTCAGAACTACAAGGTGTGCAACAAACGAAAACATACAATGCAAAAATCATTCCATCTATTTTTTATTCTTGTGCTCAACTCCTTTACTCTTCTGTTTAATATTATGGTTGCATGGAGGTTACATATTAAGACTATTTGTATTTGTTCATAAGTTTTGAAGCACCAGATGGCTTCATTATCAGCTATTTTCAAGTTCATTATTGTATTATGCCAAAAAACTAATTGTGATTTCTCGTGTAATATGTGTTCTCTTCTGAACCAGATGGGTCACAGCATCCAATGGTTTGAATGAAAGAGCAAGCAAAATGAATTCTCACACAAAAGATTCATCCTTGGACTTGACTTGCTTCACTATGACTTCTGAGCACCAATCTTGTAATGGGTCACTATAATTCACAATAGCTTTTGATCTATTTTTCTGGTTGATAAGCCCTTCAGATTTTCATGCTCCCCACTTGCCCATCGTAAGCGGAGACAACCCCTCACTGTCAACACTTTGTGACAAAGAAAAAACAAAAACTAAATATTTATTTGGTAATATTGTGTTATATAAGCTGCAACACTTAACAAAATATTACTAAAAATAATATGAATGTGTGAATATTTCCCTTTCTTCACAGATGACTTACTTGTTCTGTTAATGAAAAGCCTTCCATCTCTAAATGACAATATTTAATTTACGATGGTCCCAGGAGAATTTCCAGGGTTGCCTACAGGCTACAAAGCATCATCATTATATTTGTACTTTTAAATTTATATATCACTTTGAGATCCAGAGGCATCTCAAAGCAATTTACAATAATAAAAATACAAAATACACCATCAATTCATTCAAACAACACAAATACAAAAAAACCCTAAATGTTCATCCAAAGAAATAAGTAATCTAGAACAGCAGAAAATATCCACCCCTTCGGCACAGAATGGACACTCAACAGCCATCAAAGATGGAAAAGTTGGAACTAGGCAAGCTTTCCTGGGGAGAGCATTCAACAGTTGGGAGCGGGTTGTCAATCTCTGAATATCTCTTGGAAGGGGTACCCAGAAAAGGGCCTTAGATTTTGATTTCAAAATCTGTGAAGGTGCATACAAGGAAAGGCAATCTGTCAAGTATTGGGGTCCTATGCTGTGCCAGGCTTGATAGGTCAAAGCCAGCGCTTTGAATTTTATTCAATTGTTTAAATATTTACTATCCACACTTTCACTAAGTATATCTAGGTAGCTTACAACAGAAAAATATATAACAAAATTAGTCAATAAATACATTAAGAAGACACTTGAAGCCATGTACAATTCAGGGCTTAGTACATAAGAAGGACGCATTTGCTTGTTGAAAACCAAGGTTGACATTGACCCTTTTTTTCTTTATATTTTGTTGTATGCAGTTTGCTCAGTGCAAAGACTGAAGAACTGTAAAACAAGATACAAGCTCACAGCTAACTATTAAAGGGGTGTTTTTTTGGTATTTGAGCTGTTAAATGCATCTTTAAAACACTACCATTAAGATTAGGTAATGGTCTCTCTGACAAGTAAAAATGTTTAAACAGCATAATCTTTGTATTGTCTCAGGAATAACGCACATCATAGGTATACTGTGATGTAACGTGTGGGAAGAGGCATGTCAGATTGATTTAGAAAAGTGGGGGGAAACTAAAGCTGGAGAAATTCTCATATAAAACCTCAAACCCAAAGGTACACAGGAAAGGCAAATCCTGTCTTTCAGCTATGTTCAGAGAGATGCGATGTATAAAATCAAAGTGCAAGTCATACAGATCAACAGAAAAATAGTGGCTTGCTAATTTGACAGAAATTTCATGAAATGGAAAAACCATCAAGTAAACCCACAGTTAAGATTTTGAAACCTCTCCTCTCTAGCCATTGGCTATGAGAAAAATAGTGTTTCATATGCAGGCATGCCTTTTTCCTATGGGGAGAAGTGAGACAAAACAAGAGAATTGAGACTTGCCCATGTGACCTGCCGGGACTTCCAGTATTAGACCTGTGAAGGAAGCCACCAATGGGCCCAATTAAGTTTGCAGGAAAAGCCGGAAGATCAAAAGAAAGACTAGAGGAAGCTCACCTGCCGCTGGTACTGCTCGTGCACACCAAAGTGAGTAAGGATTTATAAACACCACACTGCTACATTTTGTTGCAGGTCCCACATGTTTTATAGTCTCAATTACTACTTTCCAGAAAAGAGATTTTTTGGGGGGACAGGCCCATCAAATATGATCATCATTTGCCTGCTCTTGCCCACTTCCAACATTTATCATCCTAAATTAAGTACATTTTTCTTGACTTAACTGAAGCATTCTACCATCAATACATCATTTTTATTGTGGTTTCTCCATAAAAACGTGGAATATTTAATTTGAGGCATAAAAACCTAATTCCACATACTCACTGCTTTGGTGCAGTTTGTGTCTCTTTTCCAATCAAAATCAAATTTTTGTTTGACTGAAGGTTCTTTTGGGTGGGGCTGGGATGTATTTTTGCTTATGTGCCTCTGTAAATCAGCATGTACATTGGTGGTGTTAAAATAAATATGATTTGTACAATCATTTGGTTTTTAAATCTATTCTTATTTGAACAAACACACACACACACACACACACACACACACACACAAAACTGATGTATCACAAGTTGTAGGCTGAAGATGACTAAACAAATATGAACATCACAGTTATGTACTGCTGTAAATTATGTTCAGCATGGAGATTGTGTTCTTTTATCCTGCCTTCCTTTCCCCGAAGGAACACTTTAGAAGTAACACAGTATGTCTTCTAGAAGGTGAAAAAGTGAGGCACTGTTTTAAGCACCTGCTGCCAACTGCCTGAAAAGAGATGTAAGAAGTGTTTTTGGAAGAAACCCAGGTCTTATCATCTGAAGAAGGAAGTACCATAATAGTGTTCATTCAGAAAGAAATAGCAAATTGATTTACTGAATGGAAAGAAATAGCTCAAAACTGATATCTGGGAGGGGGGAATCTACCACGGCTGTGTGTATTTCATAAACCAATGTGTGTTAACAACAAAATACCAACAAGTCTGGCCAAGACTAATATCTTCATAGAGATCTCTGGGCATCATAATCTCTAAGCAGTAGTAAAGAAGGATGAAGGACTTCCTTATAGACTTTTCTTCTGCTAGGGGATGTAGGTCCTGAATGCGTCACTAGTGTTCTTGCCTCTTGAGTGCCAGATACCTGACATCTTTTGTATCCAGGACCTCTGTTTTTATTGAGCTCTTACCTTTGAGTGTCCATATGCTAGGAGAAAAGTGATGGCATAGGTGGTATTGGATGGGGGGCAATCATGGGCCAACAGGCAAGGGAACAGGCAAATGGATAAGGTGAGATGCAGAAGAGATACAATTTAGTTATGAAAAAAGCACCAGCAAAAAGCTGAGTCCAAGCTCAGCCTACGCAGAAGCTGTTGACCAGCATGTCAGTTGCCAAAGTCACACTTCCTATTATAGGGGTTGCTGGGAGGCTGGAGCAACCAAAAGCAGGAAGCAAGTGTCATCTTCCAAAGCAGGTTTGGGCAGAGGAGGAGTAATTCCTCAGGCAATTTCCCCAGCTACTGCTTTTCTGGTCTTGATTCTGCCAATGGCATTGATGATGATTGACTTTCCCCAGGCTTTGGCCAATGGTTTAGTAATCTGATTTCCACAGGATGAACCTGATCTGGCAGAGACGAATCTTTCTGACTTCAATCTGTTATCCGCATTGGCCAAATTAACAATATAGCCAGAGCAAAAACTCAGATGATCACCAGCTGTTAGTTGAGGATGGTGGCAGCAGCAGCAGCAGGGGGCACACACCTAACTTTGTAAATATTAATATAGCAGAGTGGAAAATGGATAGGGAAAAATATCAACAAAAGAGCTTTCCTCCATGCAACAAAACAAAACTTTCCCCTTCCCCAAGGCATTTCACTGAAAAGACACAGGTCGTCCACATCCTCAGCAAGATAGCTCTTTCTTCACTCTACAAATACATGAAAACATTTCCTGCCTATTTAATTGGACTTCAAACATAAGACGATACAAAAGTGACAAGATGTTGGAACTGGCATGTTCTGTAAGCTAATACTATTCCTGTAGTGTATAACATTGGTACTGGCACTTCAGGAATATTCTAGCACTTGCAATTATGATTTGTCTTTTGTGCCAGGAATGTCCTTTAGAATGGGTAAAGGCACCAGTGCTATATACACTGGTACCTCGGGTTAAGAACTTAATTCGTTCTGGAGGTCCGTTCTTAATCTGAAACTGTTCTTAATCTGAGGTACCACTTTAGCTAATGGAGCCTCCCGCTGCCGCAGCACCGCCACCACACGATTTCTGTTCTTATCCTGAAGTAAAGTTCTTAACCCTAGGTACTATTTCTGGGTTAGTGGAGTCTGTAACCTGAAGCATCTGTGACCCGAGGTACCACTGTTTTAGCAATTTCTGTACAACACTACCAACCCAGAAATAGTAACCAAATGTTCAAAATTGCACACAGCACTGCTAATAATCCATGTTCTGTCTGAAACAAAGTTGAGCAAAAATTTCTCAGAATACCTTTTCTTCCAAGAAAACCTGATATTTTTATTGTCTCATCCTCCCTCTTGATGACTAAAAACACGTTGCAGAAATTTCTCTGAGTATGTCCACTATTTTTATATTATTAATTATTAATTATTAATTATTAATTATTAATTATTAATTATTAATTATTAATTATTAATTATTAATGGCAGCAGCCATTTTCATCTCTCATCACCCTAAAATATCCCATAAAAGCACTACGACTGGGACATTGTGAAGGATACAAAATGGTGGTCTGGATGCTAACACAGTTGCTGTTGCCACTTGCAGTGAAAGAAAGAAAGAAAAATACCTGGAAGGGGCTGGAGAATTTCTCCTCCCCCTGGATAAATTAATTGAAATGCTTCCCCCAATTTCTTGGCCTACAAATAAGATCTAACTGAGATTCCAGCATTGTTCTATGATTCTATGAAATTAGTGCAAAACAGCATTCCAGCTGTGCACCTGTGAGTCTAAATAAAGAACAGACAACCAAATCTATGGCATTCCTTTTCACCACTTGCATATACAGACATGCTTTTCATAAATCCCTATTATTTATATATAAATGTTTATAATAATAAAAAATTTAAAAATATTATGTGTTCAGTGTTCCCCTGGTTTGTCTTAATGATGGCGCCATAACCTTTTTATGGAATGTTTTCTGAAATGACTTTTTAAATTTGAATATTGGTTTTTGGAGCATGTAAATAGCCCATTTTACCTTCATTTTACCCTCAATACTTTGTGACAAATTTATAGCAGCTACTTGCTAGTAATTCCCTCCCCCCCCCAGGTTTTTGGTAATAAGATATGAGGTGGCTCTTAGTGCACCTATTAATCTCCTACAGCTTTTTTCCTTTGCTCTGTTTTATTTGACACGTTGTATTATTTACTACCAGCATCCTATTGATATTTACTTTAATCATGTTTATTCCTCTTTATTACTTTTTTGCAGGAAAGAGCTAGGGTGGCCATGCCTTGGGGTAACAGTGGCAATGTCTGAAGAGAATATATTATCTGTTCTTCACTGCTGTTCATGCACTGACTTATACAGTGGGGGGAAAGCTGAGTGCATGAATCACAACAAACAGTCTCTTCAGAAAACTTGGGAAATTCCTCCCCCCCCCTCCTTGAAATTTTATGCTGCTTGGATCCATTGTGATTATTTGACATGAATCCTATTATTTAGCTGTGACTGTCCACAACGTATTACTTTAGTTCGTTGGCTGGAACAGGCAAGCAATCATAAGTCTTTGCTCGGTATCTAGGGCCTGTCACAATTCACAGCAAGCGAAGCATCTGTGTTGTACAAAATTTGGATTCCCACTCCCCTTCTGAGTCACAAAGGCCTTTGATGAAGACAACCTTGCACATGCTTGTTCTATCCATAAATTTGGATAGAATGTGGCATCTGAAGGTTTTCTATAATGATAGGACCACAGAAGATAAAGAAGGATGTAGCTTATGTAATATTGATGGACACCAGATAGCATGTGGGAAACATATGAAGACATCCAAACCCTGCTCAGGCCTGTTCTACTCTCAGAACCTATTGCAGAACCCTCTACTTTTGGTGCCACGCATGAAAACGCCCTCAATCATATGCACTGAATGTTAAGTGTTGTGTTTAAAAAAGGTAAAAGTGGAGGGTGTGTGTGGAAATAAGTCTCTGCTATGCAAAACACCAACCAAAAACTGACCTGTCAAACTCGGTATCATCTGCTGAAATTGTTGCCACGTTGCCTGTGTTGCGTTTAAACATATTACAGAGTGCCTAAATGTACAATTCTGAAGTTTAAATTAATATTCCAACAGCCCTGTGGTGGGAACCCTATTTGAAATAGTGTGAACTGGGTGTAAATCCACTCAACTGAGCTGGCAGGCTTCACTTGGGTCTGCTACTTGGGTATTTAAAGGGGCTGACTCTTCCTCTGCACACAGTTCCTTGGCGCTTTAGGCACTGGGTAAGCCTTAGTCGTGGTTGGAGGGAAACTTGCCTGCCCCTCCAAGGGTAAGGGGCCCCCTTCGCATCCTGGTCATCACCTGTTTGATTTACTTCCATCCAGATGTTGTTACAGGACTCTATACACAAAAACGTCTAGGCACAGGAATAGTTGTTTCCTTGTGCCATCAAACTGTTGAATTTGTAGTTGTGTGCGGAAGGGAGGTCAGTTGGTGGTATGGGGTTCCTTTGTTGTGCTGTTGTATTGTGAGGGGAATAGTGTTTGTATGAGGTACGTTTTTATTTACATTGCAATGTAGTCGAAGCAAAATTCCAAGTATGATTGATACTTGGCCAATAAATTATTCCTTCCTTATTCCTTCCTTCCTTAAAGGAATCCAGGAAGAGGTGCTTCTGTCCAGATGCCCAGGCAGGGGTCGCGGTCCTCAAGGCAGTAATCCATCGGGGACGTTTCTATTTCATTTAAGTCATATCCTCCTCACCTCAAGGTTGACCCCAAAAGAAATACTTCCAGCAAGCGGGCTGGATGCAAATGGTTATACCCAATGCCTATGACAAACCTCTTACATCTATAATCGATATAGTTGTGGAAACTCAGGGGGCTGCAACACCTGGGCACATAAGGCTCAGCAGAGACCATAGAAAACATTCAATTCTTTTTATTCTTGTGGCTATGGGATAATTTACCTTCTCATGTGAGTCTGTAGATGTAGGGCACACACACCACAAGGCAAAATGTGGAGCTCTCTTCCATTCCCTTAGAAGCAACAGGGTGAGTCCCTTTAAGAGTCTCACCACCAGGAACCTGTGACTGGGCTGGCTTTTGCAGTCACACCATGGATGAAGACTCCTGTCCTGTCATCTGGCCAGCCTCCCTTTTCACTGCATGTTGAACGGCCATTTTAAGGGGAGAGAAACACTGAATGACTGCATTGCTGAGTGAATATTGCTATTATTAATTTAACTTTCTACTATTGCTCTTTGAATAATTTATCCAGTTACCCTTTTAATGGTAGGTTTTCAGCAACTCCACACCTGCAAAAGTGGTTAATTCAGCAAACTATGATAATAATCTATTCCAATTAAAGTATGAATGTTCATTGAATAATTTATGTTACACTGTTAGTTGCTCAGTGTTTCACTGTCTTTTCTTCTGAGTTAGCTTCTGCTAGGAGAGCTGTCCGTGAACTTCTGTATTTAATGTGCCAATTTGTATGTACAAAGTTAAAGCTCTTGTTCATCCATTGCAACAAGATGCATCTTAAAAACAGCTTTGACAGTTGGGAATATACTGGGCCGTCATTGTTTAGAATGGCGTGCACTGACCACAGTATGTCATAACAACACTTTTTCCTGTTTCAGTGCAGAGCCATTAAAAGTCACTTAAGTTATCGCACATCAAAGGTAAGCTGCGTTGCAGCCTGGGCACATGGGAAAATGATCACACTTCTGCTTCACCATGTGCAAAACTATGCACAGATCAACCTACATTCTCAATGGGTTTCATCCAGTGGTGGCAGGGAGTTCATGGAAGGTTATTTGATCCAATTAGAGGCTTCCATAAATGGAAGCAGGGGTGACATCCCCCCCCACCCCCAGTTCTCTCTTCACGATGCCTTGCTACTTCCCATGCTACTCTGGAACGTTCCCCAACCTTCCAGAGCAGATTGTCAAAAAACCACCTTTCGCCTGTTCATGGAAAGGTCCACTGGATCTAGTAACAACTGCAAATGAGAGATTCCCCTTCCATGGGCAAGAATACAGTTTCATATACAACCCAACGCACCTAGCTGACCATGTGAATTGCCTTGAGAGTTATGTATGCTATCGAGTTATAATAAGTTATGTATTTGCAATAGATTCCCTACATTATGTTGCTGGTATGCAGGCCATAGATAACTCACAAGGCATCTTAAAAATAAAAAATAAAAATTAGATCACATTTTCATTCTCCAGGCATGCATGAGTGAGATCATTTTAATATTTGGGTGCAAATTCAAAGGCAAGTGTTTGCATGCTTGCAGGCTCCTCCTGTTGATATGATATAAGGAATTCACTCGTGGAATATTCACGGTGCTACACTAAGTCAATCACAGAAAACAGAAATAGAAATGTAAAAAGAAAGAAAGATATGAAGTTAAGCAGATTTGGAGAAGAGTGTGCTGTTTTAGGAAAGCAGATTTTGGCAATAAAAAAATGGTTTTTATTGTATATACCATGGCATATATGCATCATGGAAAAGACTACCTCAGAAGCACTGGTGATATGTGATATTCTAACAGTTATCTATGTGACCCAGTTGCAATTTGCCCTGGTAAGCGACAGTTTATGTGTGTGCCCATGCGATTATTTGGGCAAGTTGGGCAGACCCCATCCAGCTCTGCCCGTTCATCAAATATATTATGCCACTTTAGCTACTGTGAACACCTTATTAAGTGTATTACAGCAGCCAACACGGATTAATAGAATAAAAAAGTTAAACAAATAAAATTTAGTATTACTTGCCTTGGTTGTAGAATAACAAAGAGGTAATATCTCCCCCAGGCCTCCTGTTGTACATCTTCTTGGCAATTTCCCTGTGGAGGAGCATGCAACAACTTATTGTTGGTTGTTTTGTTAGCTTCTTAGAAACAGAAGCAAATAATGTTGCCACCTGGATAATCCTTCCTTGTGGAAACAGAGATGAGCAGCTTGATGTCAATCATTTGACAAATGTATTTCACTCTGTGAGCAATGTTTTTATTTTATTCATTTATTCACTTATTTCAAGGCTTATATTTCACCGCAATTGAGCCTTTGAGGCAGCTTAAACTACATTCTAAGCAACATCTGGGATAGGGGGGAAGACAACACAGAGTTTTCTATCAAACCAATGCACGTCTACGAAAGCAGTTTTATTGTAAACTTCTGTGGGTTTAATAGAAGAGTTCACCAAGGTCAACTCCTCTTCCCTGAAGGCTTCCGAGTTGATTGAACATAACTGGTTCTATCATGTATTGTTCCAAACTTAGAGATACCTCATAATTAACCTTTTTCTTTTCTTAGAAACTGTCATTTATTCAAACACGGTTCTCCCCCCCCCCTTAAACTGTTACTAAGAGAATTTAGGTTTCACATCTTCTGTAGCCTTTGGTTACTCAGTTTTACCAGTAGTTAACGGTCTTTCATGAGATACTGTTTGAAAAGGCTTTGTGAAAACTTGAAGGCTTGACAATATTGGCCCAGTTCCCGATTCCAGCGTTCTTTTCAAAGGATTTCGACAGACGAGGTGTAATTTGCTCTTTTAGAAGCCATGCTAAATATCCCCATGTCATGTTGTTCTCACTTGCTGTGCTTTCCAATTTTCTTTTTAATTATTTTCTTAATTGTACTGGTATTAAAGGTAAAATTCGCCAGTCTGTAATTGAGAGTCACCTAAAGCACTCTAAAAAAAGAATGGTCATATCCCCACACACATAGATAGGTGAATTACATTTAGGCCAAGAAATTAAAGGAGCAACAGTTGATGAAGATGTTCACACTGCGCTCATTAAGGAAAGGAGCTACGGTAGTTGTCACCAGACCCAAAGGGAGAACAAGAGACAATAAATGCATTTAAATAGGTCGCAGCTTTCTTCCTTTAAAAAAAATGGTTTGCAAAGGGACATATTAACTAATCAACCTAGCTTGGCTCTACTTAGGGTATATGCTACTTTCTGTCGAAGTGCTATTTGAGATATTATAATATCCACAGTTGCAAGCAAAAAGAGCTTTCCAATGCAGACAGCCCATGTGCAGGAGATACACTTCTCTTTTCCATGCATGACTCCAGGCAATTCTATTTATTATTATTATTATTATTATTATTATTATTATTATTATTATTTTAAAGAGCTATGTTATCCTACTCCCTGGGTCCCATGGAAGCGTACAAGATAAACCTCAGGCTCACAATCTAAAAGATATGACACACAATGAAAAAGGGATGGGAAGAGAAGAAGAAGAAGAAAGCAAGCTCAGACACGAGTTTTTATAACAATCAGCTAGGATGGAAACAGTTCAGCTTGCCTGACAGAATGGCTGGTGCTAGGCAATACTGAGGACTGGCCCAGGTTCACCCAGTGAGCTTCATGGCTGAGTGGGATATGTAACCATTGTCTCCCAGGTCCCAGTCCAACATTTTAACCACTACATCACACTGGCTGTGCACCTTGATACACATTTTTTTGCAGAGAATTTTTTGTCCTAAACAAAATCATTTTTAAGTACATTTTGATGCACCCTTTATTCTAGTGTATGCATTTTTGTATACATTACTTGACACTGCAAAATTCTGAAAAGTGTGACTTTTGAAGGATGGCTGTGTTGTTTTGGAAAGAGCAAATCAGGTAGGTTCACCTTCAAACAAACTGAATTGAACGTCTCCCCCATTTTTTACTGTTCAGTTAACACATGACATACAAATATATCATTGTTCTCTATCATCTATCTATCTATATCTATTTATCTGTCTATCTATCTATCATCATCTATAGTGCCATCAATAGACATACAAATACACACAAGTAGGTCCTTTTCAGTGAAATGCTGGTTCTATACATCCAATTTGAACCTCTTCCCTTCTATAACTGCTAAAGAAAAATCTCTTCCTTCAACCCCTGCACTGGATTTCACATGAGAAGTGAGTACAAACTAAGTAATTATTTTCCACTGTTAGATTTTGGCCTTCAAACTAAAAGGCATACTTTATACATGTTGTGTATTTGAAATTTTAATGAACATTTAATGAAAATATAAAGCTACCTTATGCTGATTTAGACCACTGACACATATAACTGCCCCTCTCCCAACTTCTTTTCCTCCAGCTGTTTTGGGTTACAACTCCCATCACCCCGGATCGTTGGCTATGCTTAGTGAGGTTGATGGGAACTGTGGTCCAAAAACATCTGAAAGGTGCCATATTGGAAAAGGCTGATCCAACCCCCTACTGCCTCTCAACAGCAAATTGAATAGCTGAATAAGGTTTTGTACCAGAGATAGAAAGTCAGATCAGTGGGATATATATATATATATATATATATATATATATATATATATATATATATATATATATATAGGCATCAGTCATTATTTGATTATGGGCAACCAGGGCATGTCTTTATTGCTAAGGCTGAGTTCCCAATTAGAACAACTCTACTCCCCGCAATATGTGCTTGTTTGTGTTTAATTTTTCTCGGGTTTCACTTCCTCCAATTTATGTATTAGCCTTCATTTCCCAGTTGTCTGCAACAGAAGTTGCACAGATTTATTGTGGATTAATTTAAACTGGAAAGACTCTCTTATATAATTCAAGGCAAGGAAAGCCGATACAGAGACAGGATAAGGCAAATGTTTTGCTTTTTAAAAAATGGCAAGATAAGCAAAGTTATTCCTTCTTGAGCAGAAAATATTGGTATATTGATTAATCTCATATTCAAGATCTACAAGGTCTTAAGGTCAATAATAATTCCATGCTCTCATCTAACTGCTGCAGCATAATTCAAATCGCTTTAGTTATCTTCAGCTTTGCTTATGAACACCAGTTAAAAAGGGCCGCTGGGATTTAATTAAATCAATGGAGTATCATCACTATCCTCGTGCTTAATATTTGTTACACTGTCTGTCTCTAGATATAGCACACATTTCAGGCAAACTCAAAGAAAAGTCCTTAATGAGAGTTTCATATTTATTTCTTTGGATTAAACTGTTTCATTAACAAGCATAGCTGATAATGTAGAACTGTCACTTTTCCTGAATAATGAAACAGCTTATCTGCAGGAATAAATGTAAGATCCTCTTAATGACAATACTTTGACTTTTTGCACTTTCTCTTTTCACCTAATTGAGACGGACAGCTTCAGATTCAGGCTATTGCCACAAGGAGTTGAAACATACAATTATTTCTTTACTACTGACTGTCCCCCTTCATATTTCATGTAAAAAGTATTCATGGGATGGTTATCATTAAGGAAGCAGTAATATTCACTGGCTCTTTCTTTCTCTGCTTCTGTTTCAAATATAATATGTGCAGTCTGTTTACACAGAAGCGTGGTTCAAGAAGGCTGTTTACTGTGGGATCAGTGCTTCTTTGTAGCATCCACACAAAATTGTCAGCATCAACATAGGAACATAAGAATGAGCACTCACACTTCACATTGTGGGTGCCCTTTGCGGGATCGCGTGTGGTGCTACAGTTCCTAGAGAGCTTACTGGCAAACATGGGCTGGCTTACCTCTCAGTGTTAATTTTTGGAGGTTCACGCCCAGCCTCAGTTTCCTGCTGGGAGGTGGGGCCGGCCCCATTTATAAAGGTGGAGCCAACAATACCCAGGTAGTTGGCTCTGGAGATTCACCCTCCCCACCCTCCCTTTGTTTAAAGTTTCTTGTTTGCAGGTTAACTTTTTCTTCCTGTTTAGCGGGTGCTGCTACGGTATTTGACTGGTTGCTGTTGAAGGACCGGGAAGAAATTTTCCTGCGTTGGCAGGTTTTGTCTTCCCCGTAGCAATTTGTCACAACTTTGGCGTTTATGCCCTTGGGTGGAATCCTTTAGTCTTTTCTTCCCTATATGGAGGGCAGGGGGCGTGAAGTGGTGACTCACCCCCCTGCGGCGGCGATTCCAGGATCTCCTCTTAACGGGGTTATATATATGGGTCTCACTGGCCATACACTGAAAGGTCGTCAGTGAACTACCCTACGTGTGGGGATATGAGCTTGGCTGCCTGCTACACTTACATCTCACAGAGCACCCCCATATCCCATTTACCCTGATGAGCCCCAGTTCCCCCCGGCTGGGTGGCTGGGAGGGATACACGCCCAAGGCCTAAGCCAAGGTCTTCCTACATTCAGAAGTTTAATAAAGTTGCAGCCTAATTTTAATTAATTCCATATAACATTGTCTTTATTTCTTCCTTATGATCCCTGGGGGCTGTGGCTGTTGCTGCCTCATCACGCAAGAGTCTGTTGGATTAGGCCAATGGCCGATCTAGCCCAGCATCCTGTTCTCACAGTGGCCTCCAGAGGTGCTGAGTTGTGCCCAACATGGGGGAGCATTACACATGCATGACATCACACATGCATGATGTCACACACACATGACACTGGCACACTGGGTTCCTCAAAGGGTTGCACCAGTGATCACTGTGTCCTGCACACAATTACTCATACATGCGTCCAACTGAAATAAGTTAAAATTAAACTGTGGGTGTGTACCTCAGCACAGACTCCATGTTCATGGTACTTTCTTCCCATACCTGTTTTCCTGGTCAGGGTCCCAGAGTTAGTGTCCTTGAAGGAGTGTTTGCCACTTTGAGGAAGCTGCAGTCAGTTTTTATTGGGTGTGACCAAAAAAATATTTTGCTGTTCTTCTGAATAATACAATATAATGGAATATATCTTTTTTCTCAATGCATTTGGACAGATGGTCTGACTGTGGGATTTCCACCCCGCCTTCTGAATTTTTATTTTATTTGACGTGGTTAAAATGCTTGCCTTGTGTTCAGTAAATGATGCTCACAAACATTTGATCAGTAAAGCATATGACTGGAGGTGTTTGAGGCAGAGGCAGGTGTTTAATATCAGT
Source organism: Darevskia mixta (assembly GCA_034641385.1). Lineage (NCBI taxonomy): Eukaryota > Metazoa > Chordata > Lepidosauria > Squamata > Lacertidae > Darevskia > Darevskia mixta. Next base: position 8,090,898 of record JAWWNH010000049.1, on the reverse strand, counting down.
GGATTGATGGTATTTTTTTGTTTCTATGCATTTTTATAAAAAGGCATGGCATCGTAGAAAATGGTCATAAAATGAAGCTTATGCCTTTTTCACCCTTTAATAGCAAGATGAGGACAAAGTTATATAATCATATTCAAATGACCTCATTTGACACCTCTGTAGAAATATAAAAGACCTCTTGGCCAATAATAAAGATGGCGACGGCGAGGCAGCAGCTCCCTGAAAAATGCTATTTAGCTGTGTTTAACTAGCTGAACTGTGGACAGCCAGCAGCTGCTAGATAAAATTAGAGGGACAGTTTATATTTAAACCTACACACATTTGTGACGTTGCCTCCTTTGATGTTAGCTGTTGAAAGGAAAATACCTCTTTTATCAAAGGAACATACGTTGCTTTGTACAAAGATGAACCATTGATGCACCTACCTCAGTCTCGCTTACAGTGACTGGCAGTACGTAGTTCTCCAAGTTTTCAGACACTGGTCTTTTCCAGCCTTACCTGAAGATGCTGGGGATGAACCTAGGACCATTTACATGCAAAGTACATGCTCCACTACCTGTGATATGGCTCTTATCACACTAGTATTGGGAAGACGGATCCATCTTGCTTGTGTATATTTATAGGAAACCCTTATGATAGTTGGGGTGGACGTGTCCGTGCTCACTTTATGTCTGTGGTTTTTTAAACATTCCAATCTGTTTCTGAATCGCACTGTGTGGTCTCCACTTCCAACTGCTAGTCAAATTCCAAGGCACTCTGTATAAAATGAAGCTTAATTGTTATGCATTCCCTATAGTAGGGAATCTAAAAACAGCTATAACTTTTTTCCTCTTTGGGCCAAAGTAGCTGGAATTTACAGGCACAGGAGCAAATCTAGGTAGATTAAGTCTGCCAAACTACAGACAAATATGTCAAGGGTTTTGTTTCTGGGGAGGTGGATTAAAAGAGATTCTCTTTCCTACATAATCCCTTATGGACAGGGGAAAGCGAGAGTTTGTCTCTTGCTCTTTCTTACTTTCCTTACATTAAAATGGTCTGTATTATTGCTTGCAGGTTTTTTTTTCACACTTTGCAGCTTCACATCAGCATTTCCAGTCCAGTGCTTGTTTGTGTCCCCCAATAGGTCTTACATGCCTCACATAGGTCTTACAATATGGTATTCTCCAAAATGCCACACCTGTGGAGTTCTGAAGAGTCCTGGATGTGTGTTTGTTGTTGTTAAAGCGGGACTTTCAAAGAACTCAAATGAAGCTTTTATAGCACAAAAAAGAACACAGAACTCTTTAGTGCAGGCACCATTTTGGACAGCTTGACATAGAAATAAATAGCTCTAGGAAAATATAGAGCTGAGTGGTATAATAGTGCTTCAAATATATAGTGCAGATGGGGCATTAGAGGTTCTCCATCACTGAGCCATTTGAAACAGAGAGGGTGAAACAGAGAGAGATGAGGGGAATAATGAGTGGACAGAGGAGAGAGTCATAGATAGGAAAGACCTCGGCTTGCCTTCTGCCCTTCTTTATTTCAGACACTTGTGCTCACACAAGTGTCTCTCTTACACCCCAAGAGGAAAAAAATCCAATTTCATTAATTTTCTACAGACATTCTCTGCCACGTTTGTTTTGTGTGTGGTAGCCATCATTTCCCCCCTCAACAATGCCCCAACATGGTGCTCAGTCTTGGGCATTGTGGATAACATAAAATGGTGGCCAAGCTGTTTTCACAGTTGCTGCAATTGTGACTTGCAGAACCTGCAGCCTCAAAACAAACAACTGAGCCCTTAGCAAGAAAGAATGAAGCTGCTACTCCCACTGTTAAAGGGGAGCACAGTCTGAGAAACTTCAAATAAATTCTTCTCCCCAGTGCTATTTTTCTAGAAAAAGAGCTGCTGGAACTCACCATGAATGTCTGCCTCCCTTGTTCTCACACAATGGCAATGGCTCCCACCTGAGAGGTGCTGGAACTGAGTTCCAGTGAGTTTCAGCTGCGAAAAAACCCCAACTCCTCCCCCTGGAAATGGTCCCCTCAATTTCTCTATACACAAAAATAGTGGAGAATTTTGAGAGACCAGCATCTCTCAGAGGTCTGGAATTGTCCTATGGCCATTAGTTTCTGGCTTGGAGTAGAAACTCATTACAGACTATTTTTTTAAAAAAATGTTTTACAAAACATTTTATTTTCCATTTTAAAATAAATTATTATTTGAAGACATCACTAATGTTTCACCAAACATTTTACAACACTGAAAACAGCACTGAAATGAATTCTTTTCTTAATTAAGCCGCATAATTACCACCATCATTCTATGATTGTCTCACTATGCATTTAATCTACACTTGATATTGCTCTTCATAAATTACCAGAGGTTTCGCTAAGCTGTATGCTGTCAATGTGTCAAAAGGTCTTATTACTCATTACATTTATTACTTGTTTCAAAATTGCCTACAATTATCAAAAGATAATGGAGTCATTGTTATAGTACACTTATCTTTTGGTGAGGAGGCTTTGTGTGTCCTTCTAGAACTAGGAGTATATCCATAACTGAAATTACATTTTTTTTGTCACCTAAATATGTCAAACCAAATTATTGTGAAGTTCAATTTTCACTGAGAAGGTACCATGTCAGTTCACAACTATTTGTTTCTCCAATCTGCCACTGCCTTAAGTGGAGCAGAGGAAATTCCTCCAAGCCAGTGCTACTCGTCTTGTCAAACTGTACTGGCTTTTCATTGCTCACCAGCAACAGCAAGACTTTTGCCCTGATCCAAATCTAGCCATGTTTAATTGAGGCAAAATGAGGATGGAGATGCACATCTGGGTAGACATCATCCCTAGTTGGAGGGGCTGGGTTCATAGAAAACACTACAGTGGTACCTCGACGTACGACGATAATGTGTTCCGACTCGATTTTCGTAAGTCGAAAAAATTCGTAAGTCGAATCCCCATAGGAATGCATTGGGGGGGAAAAATTCGTAAGTCGAAAAATCCGGGTCAAAAATTCGTAAGTCGAAAAAATCCTATTAAAAGCGGCCGCGACATCTTTTCGTAAGTCGAAAAAATTCGGATGCGGCGGCCATTTTGTTTTACCAGAAGTCATTCGTAACTCGAAAAAAACGTAACTCGAGTTACTCGTACCGTAAGTCGAGGTACCACTGTACTTGTCTGCCATTGTTCCACTTAAACCACAATGGGTCATGGAATTATGTCTACCCATTTTTGTTGTTTTACTCTTACATGTTCTCTCCCCTGCACCCCAATCTGGAAACACACTGAGAGAAACCAAGTAAATAAACCATAGCTATATGGATGTATATCTCTGTCTCTCTCATATACATATATGCTTTCCTTCAACATATCTAAGAAAACCTTATTATTCATTTGCATTCTTTGTAGTAAATATGTGTTTAAAAAGGTCCGGAAGGAATGCAAAGTAAATAGAACAGTTTAACTATGTCTGCTTATACACATAACACAAATTAGGAGATAAAGAAAGTTATTTCAATCATAAATTTTAAACATTTCCTTGTGATGTTTATTCATCAGGCTCTCACCTATGCAAAACAGAAATTGGGTGGAATTTCACAAATAAGTAGCAAAGTCACAACCGCACACATGCACTCCCACAAACAGCAACAGAATAAACAAATGTAAAACTTGGCATCTATTTCTGAACCTACAGTATGAATTAATTCTTCAACCTGATGTTTTTGTTATTTTTTAATCCATTTATTCTATTACAGCTACGGATAATCGTATTACGGTAGCTCTATTATATCTTGCCTTTTCTGCCTGAGTGTTGGCCTCTTCTGACACTCTGATCTATGCACACAATTCTATTTAGAATTAAAATAAATTAATGCCAGAGATTGCTGCCCTTCAACTTTATTTTCTAAGACACACATTGTTATTTTAACGCAACGTGTCAAAAGGGGTAAATATTTAGAGGTTTATTCAAATATAGCCTTCATTTGTCTCTCTTGACACAGCCAGTGATTATGCTAACATTTCTACTAATCATTCCCTCTAATGAACAAACTTAGATGGCAAGTACCATTGAGACTGGAGCCAAAGCAAAGCCACCGAGAAACAAGAGAAGGTTACAAGCATGCTCAGGTGGACACAAGTTGTACAGAAGAAATACAACATAAAAAAGAGAAAAGCCTAGGGAAGAGGGAAGCAGACCCATGTGTAGTCAACATAGGGGGACACAGAATGTTGTTGACTGGTTGGAAAAAACCAATGGGAAAGGTTGGTTGTAGTGGGGAGAGAGTATTCTGAAGGATGCCCTGGCTGGCTGGCATCCTAAATAGGGACACTTCTGTTATGAAATATACTGCCACATTTTGCTGCTAGTCCCGGTTGTCATATGTAATACAATTTAGCAGTTATATTTGTTTAGTAAAATCCTTTGCCTCATATTTACACAAAAATGTTCTCCTCCTCTGCTCAACTTTAGTTGGGTCTGGTCCTTGACACTTCTGCCTGTTCAGTGTTTCAGTGTGTTGCCCTGAGACACAGGTGAGTCTATTGGTATCTACCATTGTCAAATGACAAATGACATTCTTATACTTACTTGCTGTGGGGAGGATCAGAGCGCATCATGAATGGTGAAGAAGAGATGTCCATTTATACATTTGTATAAAAATGTATAAATCGAAATCAAATAAGTGTTGGAAATGTAAAAAGAAAGAGGGTTATTTTTGCGTGTCGAGAACCCCCCGGACACCCTCAAATAAAGACACAGTTCACACAGAATTTGGTTTTGGTTTTTGGCATAATTTTGGCCACAACTTTATTGATTACAGCATGTGAGTGGTTGCTTAGGCATTGGTTAGCAACTATCTGTTCCCACTTAGAGGTAGGAACAGAACTGACATCCGCAAGCCTGTGAAAGTCAGTAAGGGAAAACAATTTTGGGGAGAGAATAGAGCTGGGCGCCAGGCTCTCACCTCTCCCCAAATGCTCCCAGGGGCTCTTGGTTGGCCCCAGCCCCTTGTCAGGGGTTCGGACAATAGCATGGTGAGCCCCTGGATTCCTTTAACAGAATACCCTTGCAGCAGCATCATTGGAGGGGCCGGCAAAGCCAACTATACCCACTCCACCAACCAAAATTAACCAATGCCTAACCGCAACCTTACAAGTTGTGACGATTTGCTACGCAGTAGGCAAAAACCAAATGGCACCAGCCAATCAGCCAAATGGTAAAATTCCTGCCTGGCCCCTGCCCCCAAAGCAGGCATAGCAAGGTCAAGCGAACAACCCAAATATATGCGCACAGCGGAAAGAGGAAGCTCAACGCTGCACACAGGGAATAAATAGCACCCCATCAGTCATTCAAACTTTGCAACATCAAATTCTCCCCAGCAACAATTGAAGGTGTCCTATCAGATTCGTGGCCATCCATACTAACCCGCCCAGCAACAGTGGGATGTCCTGGCTGCCCCCACCGCAACACGTGCTCTCCATGAAGGAGAAACCGCTTTACCATTTAACCTTGTAGTAAGGTTAAAGCTTACTGGGCACTGATATATAATGAAATGAAAAAATAACCTTTCTAAAAAAAAAACAAAAAAAACCCCAAGATTTTCTTTTGGGGCTTATAGGGACAGAACTACCTCCTAAACTGTATGGAAACTTATTCATGTATGCTGCTACAGCGATAAGAATATTACTTGCCCCAAAATGGAAAGAAGCAGAAGTCCCATCAAAGGAAGAATGGATACAAAACTTATGGAATATGCAGAAATGGTGAAACTTCCCGGAAGAATAAGAAATCAAGATAACAAACTTTTTATAAAAGAATGGAAATGGTTTATTGAATATTTACAGATAAATTATAGACAGATAAGAACATTGGCAGGATTATTGTAATAACCTACAGTTTCATAAGAGTATATATTTAAAGAAGATGAATAAATGAGCAAATTAAGTTAATTTGGGTATGCAGAAGATATAAAAAATAAATTTAAGGAACCGCAGAAAGAAGGGGAAGTCAAGTTCTGTCAAAATGATTGTAAGATTAGTGAAATGCATGAATCTGAAAAGTATAAATAATTTTTTTAGAAAAAAGAAATGTCCAGAGAGGGCTACACAAAAGGGTCAGTATAACATAAAAGGGCTACCACATTCCCAATATGCTGTTAGTAAAATGTCCATATGACACTTGGGGAGGTGCAACCTCGCATCTGAAGTGTGTCAAGTGCTGATATTATTGGCCTTTTGCTAGCAGCTGAAGGCAGACCCGTTTAACCTGGTCTTTGTGAGGGGTTGAAGGTTTGAAACCACTCAAATACATTTTTATTGCCTTCTTAATGTGTTATGTTTCTATTAATATAGTATTTTATAGTGTTGTATTTTATGATAATTTATGTGATGTATTTCCACTCTGGGGCCATATGGTAAAGGCTGGTAACTAACTAACTAACTAACTAAATAAATAAATAAAATAAGAGAGGGACATTGGGAGCAGCATTTAGTACTTGGGCAGGAAATCAAGTTACAAATGTAGTGAACAAGACAGGACCAAAAAAAAGCCATTAACTAGAGGAAAGGAGAGGCTCTCATAACATAAAAAGTTGCCTTTGGTAAACCACTGGTAAAGATCTGCTGTGCTTTAGTCAGGAATGATTATGACAACAGCAATTTACTATGGCTAAAACGGAGTTCCCATCATTTCACAAGATCTGGGGGGGAAAGCAAACACTCCAAGCTCATCAAGAATGGCTAGAGACAAAAGAATCTCAGGATACTTTTAAATCTCCAAACAACGTTGGCTGTAGCCGACACACTCAGAAACCTTAATCACCAATAAGGCAGAACTTCTGCCTCAAACCTGAAATTAAATAATGAGCCCATTTACTCAAATGAACAATTAAAGCTTTCCTGGGGTAAATAACAAGGATTCCTTCCTCCTGCAACAATTTGATATATTGCCTACGTCGAGAGCCTCAGCTGAAAATACCACAGGCAGGGTGCAGCATAGATTATATTCTTTTAGTTTTCTCAAAGCTTTACCAAAACAAGAATTGATGAATAGAAAAAGGGGGGGAACAGTTAAATGAATATATATATATATATATATATATATATATATATATATATATATAATGTGGCATTGATGTTCATGGAACTTGATCCTCAATATTCTAATAATTTGGGGTCTTATTCTCTTTGTTCAGAGATATAGGCCTTTACACCAATTTTCTTGTTATTTCTTAATTCACCACTCCCTCAGCAGGAAATCATTACAAGAGAAAAGTTAGTATTAACTGGGTATTTCAGCCTCCTCTGTCATTTGGAGATGGAGGTTACCTTTGGTTTTAACCTCACCTAAAGAAATGCAAATAGCAATCAGGCTCAGTGAAGAGATCATATTTGTGAACTCTGAAGGGAGAAAAAAGAAAAGAAAATGGAAAAGGAGACATAGATGAGTTTGACTGAGGTCAACAGAAGGAGTTTAATTTTCACCTAAGTACAGCAATAATTATGAGATGCAACATTGTCAAAATTGACCCTGTAAAGTCTGCCTTTGAAGCACAGCTAATTACAACACCTTTCACGTTACTAGAAGAGGAACTGTTATAATTAGCTGCCCATGTTGAATTCAAAATGCTTTATGAGCTTGCATTCCTAGCTATAAGTCTCCTCTATATCAAGTGTATACGCAGCCTTATGCAACCACAAAACACATGGACTTAGTGAGGTTGTTTACTATGAAACAGCCACACTAAAGAGACAGTGAAGGAATGTTCCATTTCTCCATATGGGTTGACAAAGCTAGAGTGGCTCGTGCCATTCATGGGGGGGGGGGGAGTTGAATTCTTTGTATAAGAAAAGAGGTGGGGAGACAATTGCCTAGTTTCTAATTTCCAAATATTTAGATGAGAATAGTAAGAAAATATATGTTCAAAAACGTTAATAAGATGGCTTTAAAGTAGTTTCCCCCAGATGTTATCGGAATACATATCCCATTATTCTTGAGCACTGGGCCTGATGGGGGTTGTAGTCCAACAACATTTGGGGGCACAGGTTGGAGGATGCTCCTTTAAATGGTTATTTACATATAGAAGACTGCTCAAAATTTGAGAAGAGACATTTCTTTCTATTTAGCAGTCCCCACACCCTACTTATCACCAAACTGCCTAATAAAGGATGGTGGGGAAATCTATTTCTCTCCTTGCCACCAGTCCTAACCTATGCATGCTCTTTCCATAGCCCATATTTTAATCCCCTTTATCTCCATTCCATGTTCCTTGCTTTTCCAAGAGATTATTGCAAACCATGCATGTTTATTTGGAAGTAAGTCCCACTGAAAGTAACTGTAACCACACATTGAATGGGGACTTTGCCCACCATATGCAGGAAGAAAAGGAGGAAAACATGAGCCCATCCACTCCTCAGACATCTTGCAAAGAAGCCATTTGTCCTTTGTACTGGCAGATATTTGAGAGTGGCTCTGCTGGAGCAAATAAGGAACAGCGCTTTTTTTTTTTAATAATAATTTTTTATTATTTTTCCAATTAAACAAATTTAACAATTCATAAACATACAATTTCTCACACATCCTCGCTCTGCCGAGCTATGATTGACATGCAAGGAGATGGGAAGTTTCTTTTTCTCCCAGAGAAAGCATGAGCCAGGGAAAGGAACGCCTGAATGCAAAGCAGAATTTCATAGGAATAGGATGCATTATATGGGATTTAATATTGATTGGCCCAGTCTGTAACCATCTTCTATGTCCTTTTCATGTATTGCCTGCATCTGGCTCTGTCTTCTCAGCTAATGCATACACTCTTCGGTGTGAACCTTCACTAACACAAGTGTTATACAACATAAGATGCACCAATAGGCCTTCATGCATTGTCTAGGCAGCCTGGTTAGCAGGGGTGGAGAGGAGCCAGTGATTATGGTGCATGTTGGCACCAGTGAAATGGGGAAATGTAGTTATGAAGTCCTGGAAGTGAATTAAAGCCTGCAAGTTAGGAGGTTGAATGCCGGGACTTTCCGCGGTACCAATTCCACGTGCAGGATGAGCTAAGACAGGCACAATTGTGAAGTCCCAATGGAAAAGACATACAAAAGCAAGTACTTCTTCACGCAGCACATAGTAAAATTCTGCAACTTGCTATCACAAATAGTAAAACCAGTCGTCAACTAGTTTACCACACCTATCAGCCAATCACCCATTCCCACCACAATCATTATCCATACAAAATTTAAAAAATGTCTAAACATATCGGAAAGCTTTACACTAAAACATACAATGAGAAGTAGATTATACATTTAGACCGATGTCAATACTGTCAATTTTAACCTTACGGTGTTTAAAGGCTACAAGCACTCCATGAATACTGTGAATTGTTTTATTTTGTTTCGAGTAAAACTCTGGAATTTGCTATCACAAGAGGTAATAATGGCCACCAGTCTGAACAGCTTTAAAAGGGGGTTAGACAGATTCACAGAGGATAAGGCTATCTTTGACTATGAGCCACACTGGCTATGCTCTAGCTCCCTTGTTCTGCTCTTGTGCAGCTTGTGCACCGTCACCAATATAAGAATAGGATGGTGGATCAGATGGTGTTGGGTCTGATCCAGAAGGTCTCTTCTTATGTTCTTCGTTTCCTTTTTGCATCAAGGGTTTTTCACCTTCAATCAAACACATCTCAACCCCCCCAACACACACACACACAAACACACACACACACACACACACACACGGTGGTACAGTTCAAGAAAATATTTATTGCTGTGTTCCGCTACTTGTATGAACTGGCTCGGAATCTTCCCAATTCACCAGTTTCAGGGAATTATCACATCTGAGATTTTGTTTATTTAATGTTCCCAACCGCCGTAGCTGCAGAACTGTACTTGTGGTTTGGTGAGGTTTCTCCTAGGTACGCTTAACAATCTTTTCTTTCAAGCTTTTCTTGTGCATTTTCTTTTTATCACTGCTAGTAATGCTTTATTATTTTTTTGAAAATAATAAGCAGGCATTGTTTGCTTTTATATGACACCGTTCAAAATAGTTGGACTAAGACTCAAACTATCCAATGTGCTCATTTCCGACTTTTCACTGTTCAAATTGCACTCCCTTGGAAACTAATTTATAAACCTTTATTAAATTGTTGATTCATTTTGCATAAAAAGAGTGTGTACCCTTTCAAAATAATGTAACCGACATGTTTGTGATTCCAGGTGGACATATTTATTTGTGCATGCACTTGCTTTTCAGTGTGGTTCTGACATACCTCGCTTTGTATATTGCTAATAGTACACCAATTTTCTTGCAAACATTTCAGATTCAAAGCAAATTATTATAATTAGCATTTGAGGAAGGCTAAGTTTGTTTTTATGTAATAATAGAATCAAATTTATTTCACTGGTATATAAAAGGAGCTTAGAAAACACCATTCACCTGTGCAAAGCATTCATACAGAACAGTAAATTGTACAGAGCCACGGCAGAAGTTAAATGACAAAAAGAACAAAAGCCTTAAATGCTGAAAATCACAGATGCCTTAACAAAAATGTTAAATGAGGTCCTAAATCCAAAATTATTACTTCTGAGTTGTTGGGTGGTAATGTGGTAGGAGTGCAGAAAGGGGTGTCAGATAGATTCAACTCATGCCAATCAAGGGAGCTGCAGATCTCAAAACAAGAATAGCTTTTTGCAACCTTATACCCACTTAGCAGTAGGTAAGCCACACTGAAATCAAGAGGTGACATTTTAGATCATGGGTAGGCAAACTAAGGCCCGGGGGCTGGAACCGGCCCAATTGCCTTCTAAATCTGGTCTGTGGACGGTCCAGGAATCAGTGTGTTTTTACATGAGTAGAATGTGTGTGTGATAGCCTGGGATTCAGACTCAGATGCTGAACCTGAGGGATCCCAGCCTGCACAGGATTCCCCACCTCCAGAATCAGCAGAGCCAGGGCTAGGGCTTGAGTCTGAAGGGTCCTCACTTGTGCTGGATCCTCAGGTGCAGGCATCTGCTGAGTCTGCTCTGGCTCCTGATGGGGTGGAGGACCCATTGCCTGCAGGTGCTCCACTCCCAGCCCCGTCAGGGGAAGCTGAGGTTGCCTCTGGGTCCGGTACCCCTCCAGCCTCTCCTGAGCTGCAGAGGCTCAGGGGAGAGAGGCGAAGGGAACTAAGTTCCCGCAGGAGGAGTGCTCGCCTCCAAGCCAGGAGAGGCGAGTCACCTGAGGATCGGAGCCGCCCTATGCCTTGGGGCAGATAAAAGCCGGCCAGCCCCAGCCCCAAGTTGCAGGAGCAACATCGTTGCTGACCAGTTCCTGCCAGTGTTCCTGCTTGAAATCTGTCCTGCTTTCCTGCCTGAGCTCCTGACCCGCCCTGGTTCCCTGCTTGCCTACCCGTTCCTGACTTCGCCTGACTCCCTACCCTGCACTCTGCGTCAGTTATTACGGACTGCCTTTACGTTGTACCTCTGACCATGGACCGGACTTAGACCTTGCCTTTCGGATACCAGCACAGTGTGCTTTTATTTAAAATGCATCTCTGGGTTATTTGTGGGGAATAGGAATGTGTTAATTTTTTCCCTTCAAACTATAGTCCGGCCCCCCACAAGGTCTGAGGGACAGTGGACCAGCCCCCTGCTGAAAAAGTTTGCTGACCCCTGTTTTGGATGGTCCTAATAAAGGAATTACGCTATTCATTTAACACACGCTTCCATATTTCTCAGATGAATTTTGCAATTGCTGTCTCAATATTAAAATAGTGCTTTAATATAGTAGAACCATAGATTAAGAGGCCTCATGCTCTACAAGTTGAGCTATCTGTATGATTCAATTCTAGTGATATTTAATTTTTATGAACACTACCCTGGGGGTTATGTTTTCGATAAAGGCATAGTTTAGAGATTTTCAAGAAAAAATAAAATAAATAGCAACACACAGTGCAGCGCAGAACGAGCCAGTTGATTAGCACCTGCTTGAATTTGCTATGGATTGACTCTATATAAACAATGTTGATTCTTAGCTAGATTTGACCAAGGTTTAGCCTTGAAAGGGGTGAAAGAAGCTCCTGAATCATTAAAACCTTTGCAGAACTCTTTGCAGTATTTTGGGCAGGTACAACTTATCATGCAGGGGATGTTCACCTTTTTACCCAATCAGCCTGTTGTGGACCTTTGTTCTAGTGTTGATCCTAAAATATGTGAAGCAATGTGAAAGGGTGTGGTTATGAGCCATGGCAAATTGCCTTTGCCTTTTCATTGATTAACAAGCTTGTGATCATTTCTCACACATAGGAATACAAGTTTATAGGACTAGATAAAGGTCCTAGATAATCCAGCAGATAAACCTTCTTGCTGTCCAAATCTCTGCCTTCATCGTGTGTTTCAGCTAGTTCAGGTATCTTCAACAGACCCAGCACTTCTATCCCAAACATCCATTTTGGGGACCATTTACTTAACCTTTTACCATATATTTGAATGGTGGTAGTGCTGCTGTTGCAACCTACCTTGGTTCAGGCCATGACCCAGCAGTGGGTCCCAGTGAGTACAGTCTGTTCTAGTGAGTACAGTCATCATCGTCATCATCATCATCATCATCATCATTTATTATTTATACCCTGCCCATCTGGCTGGGTTTCCCCAGCCACTCCGGGTGGTTCCCAACAGAACATTAAAAACACGATAAGACATCAAACATAAAAAACTTCCCTAAACAGGACTGTCTTCACATGTCTTCTAAAAGTAAGATAGTTGTTTATTTCTTTGACATCTGATGGGAGGGCGTTCCACAGGGCGGGTGCCACTACCGAGAAGGCCCTCTGCCTGGCCCTCTGCCTGTAACCTCACTTCTCGTGGTGAGGTAACTGCCAGAAGGCGCTTGGTGCTGGACCTCAGTGCTGGGCTGAACGATGAATTCATGGCTTTGGACCATAACCATTGACCAACATTTGTGTAAACAGATTTCTTTATTCGGTACAGTCCACTCTAGACCCCATTTGCCACTGCACCCAAATTCATGGCGTAGGATTTGATGGTCCTAGTTCTGTTTGCAACCAGGCATTTGGTTAAAAAATAGATACAAATAGATAATGCAAATAGATAATATATAAAACGAAGTATGACAGACACTCATAGAAAACAGTAGGATTTCTGCAATAAGCAAATAACTTCTACCCATCTTATTTCCTTCTGATTGTCTACAGTTTATTTCTTCAGCTGCTTGCTGTTTAATTGTGTCCTTATGATTATTGGTTTGAGTTGGTTATGGCCCATTAATATTTACAAGATGAGATGAGGTTTTCAGCTTACGTTAGCCATCCATTTTCTACAAGATAAGGAACGATAATAGCCCATTCAGAACAACAAATCTTTCTCGTCAGTATTATATCAAGTTTATTACTGCCTAATCATCTCTATTCTTATCTTCATTGTTGGTTATTGTGAAACACCATGTCAATTACATTACATAGCAAAGTTTTACTGTATTGTCTCTGTAGACCAGCCTTTATTGTGGATCATTTCAAAGAAAATACAGATTATGTTGAGAAAGTTAAAAATCTGAATTTATAAGCTACTAAAAATACTCATGTAGCAATGTTTTGCAAGCTAAGAACCCAAGGCTGTAATTGGGAGAGGACAAATATTCATATAAAATCAAGGAGAGAGGGAGAGTTTGTGAGTGTATTGTTACTTATTAAATTTGTTAGCTGCTTGTTATCTGAAAATCTCCAAGAAACTTTCAACACAGTGTATAGGGCAGGGATGGGGAAGCAGTGGCCATCCAGATGTTCCTCGACTTCAGCCCTCATCATCCCTGATCATTGGCCATGCTAGCTGTGGGAACTGGAGTGAAACATCATCTGGAGGGACACATGATCATTGTCCCTGACCTAAGGGCAAGGCTAACACAAGATGAAACACAATGCAGGCATTCCCACCAGACTTATAATTGCTTTGCCACTAATGTGAACAGCATTTGTCATGGTTTACCTCCAGGTACCTCTCCCCTCTGTCTCACTTTATGGAAGGGCCACAGAGCCCACCTAGTCCGACAGAGCAAGGGGATTGCCAGAGCTGCTGCGTCTTTGCTGCCACCATAGAAATTAATAAACTTAAAATTAAAAAAAAAGAATTTCCAGTTGCAGTGGCAAAGCTGAGGGGACCCAGGAAATCTCTTGCTCTTCATGACCCCCGATCGTTTCTTAAAGTGAGACAGAGAGACAAGGCACAGCTGGTGCCATGTTAGCAGCAGCAAAGAGAGAATTAGCAAGAGAGATCTGAGCAAGTGCAAAGCCACAGTGGTGGGAAAGAGAAGGGAGAGGATAAGGGGTGGCTCTGGAGAGTATGACATGACAGCCTGAGTTGGTGGCTGGCTGTGGTTATGTTCAATTGAGGGTGGTGGTGAGGAACTTCAGTGAGGAACTTCCATGCCCTGCCTAGTAGATTCGTGTATTAGTTTGAGAAGTACAAATTTGATGGATTTACATTAAAATATAAACTCACATTTCCCCCTTCCCCCATCCAAAGTGACAGAGCACGTGCTTTGTTTTCAAAAGGTATCTCTTCTTGAGTTTTTGACTATGTCGAAGTGCAGTAGTATGCAAAAGGTCAGAGGTTCAACCTTCACTTAAAAGGATCTTAGGTATCAGAGAAGCAAGACTTCTGCTGAGAATTAGAGAAATACTACCAATTGGAATAGACAGCTGTGGGATACATAGACCAATGGTCCAGCTTGTGTAAGATGCCCTTTGCCATGCTGGAGAAAATATGTCTCTAAGAAGTTCTTCAGTTGTAACATAGGTTACAGCTAAAGAGGACTTTTGAGGGTTACTTAGCTATGGTGGCTATGCTCCGCCTCCGTAGTTGGAGGCAGCAGTGCTTCTGAATACCAGCTGCTGGAAAGTGCAGAAGGGCTCTCATGCCGGAATCCTGCTAGCGCAATTCTGGACTAGATGGGCCATTGGTTTGATCCAACAGACTCTTCTTACGTTAATTTAGTTAAGAGAAAAATTAGTTTGGAAAGGCAAACATGGAAATGACTGTGGAGCAACAGCTTACTGTAGGAATAAATCAGGCATGGGGCAGCGACCTTTTAGGATGAATGAGGCAATATTGCTGAAGGTGGATGCTAAAAGAGTGGGACTCCTGAAGGGATACTGAACAAACTATGTACCATGTGTTGCTTAACATTAGAAGCTGGCATAATGTAGTCCAAGTTTGTTTGTTTTTCTTTTTTAAAATAATTACATACTTTATTGAAACAATACTTTAAAAACAAACATTATTAACAAACAACAAAACAAAACAATTACTTGTTTTTATAATTACTGTGGGTATTTTCTTATGTTCTCTATGATAATAAAACACTATTTCTCCTCCAGTGGTTCTAAGTGGTTCAAACAGTTCAGCTCCCAAGCCACCCAACCTGCTTATCAGGTCACCCTTCTTCTTGTCGCGCAGCAGAAATTAATGACGCAGAGTTCTTCATAGAAATAATAAAATATTTACTAAGTTGAAATAAACTTCTTCATAACATTGTTCCAAATAGTTTGAAAGAGATTACCCATACAGACTGAAACTGAACACAGACTGAGCTCTATACTGGCTGCATACTGAGGCAGACACACACAGACTAGGCACACACAACAACTGACTACAACCTGCGACTGAGAGAAAATGGCTGCTACATTTAAGGAGAGTGAGTCACATGACCCAGAGTGACTCAACAGTCAGTAGTTAGGCTTCAACTGTTTTAGTAGGCCAAATGACTTTGCAGTCCTAGTACTTCCAGGCCTGCTTTGCTGCTTTTGCTCTCATGTGTCTTTGTCACATGACACTTCTTTCCCATTTTCTCCTTCTGCTGACCACTCCTTCTGCCAGTTGAACCCTTTTGCTTGCTCACTGATCACCACGAACTCCTATGAACATTTCTTGTGGGCCAACACCTGAGCATTGTTGGCATCCATCTGCCTTGAAAGACAATGGAGCGTGCCTTGAGTGCTGAAGTCAAGCCACTGGAGAATCACAACACCTGCCGCAGCTGCAGAGACCGATAACTCATAACTGCTGCATCTGGCATTGTTTTTGCTGCAGCACCGAAGTGACCTCTTTGGGGTGCAAAAACATGTGGGGAAAGCAGTTTTACTGGCCGGTTTTGTTCATGTTAGCACAATCTCTGATACCTTGGTGTATGCAGCTCATTGGAATATATTTTGTAGAACTGACTTTATGGTTCTGACATCACTCTGCAGGTATGAGAACACTATCACCACCATATCCTTCTGTTGGGGTTGGGGTTTTTTAAGCCCTAGGTATTGACTGATTATCTGTCTTATTTACTTTTATCTTCCTGCAACATTTCTTTATTTGAGGTTCAGGCTGGAAACACCATTCAGCATCGTAAGATTTACGATTTACCATTTCTACCCAAATAAAAGAGATTTTCTTCTTTTAAAAAGCCTTTCTATCTGTAACTAAATAATACTATCAAGTCTCTCAATCTCTTCTGACAAAATAAACCTTTCTCTATATTTGTTGTTTAAAGTTCTTTTGTTTGGGTGATTGTTTGTTTGCTAGGGCAGAATTCCTCTTTTCACTCTGCAATACACCAGGGTTTTCAATCAAATAATTCCACATTAACCCTAATGACATTTCATCTCCTACTTCTTGTTAAATGTTAACAGGAAAATGCAACACATCAAACTCTCAATGCAGCTGATTGAATCACACCTAATCTACTTTTCTGTCTCCCTCACTGACCCATATGTTTGGCATCTAAAAACAATTACAAGCCTTATTAAATCCTGATTTTACACCTGTAAGGATGGTGGGACTTAACTGATTTTTTAAACCCAAAGCACTTTTGCTTAAATTCATTTAAGATTGTTTGCTTGCTTACTCCTGAAAACATTGTTTCACTTGATTACAACTGACATAATGCACACCACAATAAAATATAACTAATTAAATGAATATTAACCCGATGTGTTATGTTAAAAAAATTAAATTAAACTCCAATGTGCAGTCGTGAACTTTGCCTAAAATATGATTCTAACTAAGAGTTGACATATCAGTAGGGTGGGGTGAGGCAGGATGAAAAATCAACCACATTTTGCTGTGAATGCAGCTTAAATCCATACCTAACAAGCAATTATAAGCAAATGCCTGTCAGATGCACAATTTCTAGCATGTCTGAAAATAGATGTATGCAAACAAAGGAACACAACCCATTGTGGACATTTTACAACCCAAAGCAGAGTCCTTGTGATGATCTATCCCTACACACATCACTCCTCAAACTTAACATAAAGTTGCACAAAACAGTGAACTTACCAAATTATTAATATCTATCCTAGTTGCACAAGAGTTGGCCTTGAAAGCACCATTGTCTCAGGATGGGCAGGTTTCTGGAATTTACTCCTGTGCTCAGTTTGACAAGCCAATTTGAACAAACATAATTTAATATATATCTTACAATAACTCATCCCAAGTGGTCTTCCAGGCAGCTTACAGGGCACCACCTGCTTAGCTTCAGCTGTAGAACTGCACCATGTGGTTTCAAATAATTCTTAAGGCCATTAGTTGAAAGCTTACAGACAAGGCATAGCCTAATCAAAGGTATAGAACTGCACCTGTGGTGTGGGATGGTGGGTTTCCCTCAACTCTCTAGATAGCAGGAGGTCCTAAAATGTTGAGAAATGAACAAATAAAACTAGGGATCCTTGTTTTAGGGTAATAGCATTGCTTGGTTCCAGGAAGCATCATTCTCTTCAAATATTTGCTTCCAGCCAAAGGCAAAGGTAGAAGAAAAATCCCTCCCTGCTGTTTTATGCTCTAAACAGACATTTGTGTGTAGGAAAAAGGAAGAAAATTGGCATGAAATAGAGGAGAGATTTGCTTGTGTACAAAACAACCTTGGGGACATCTGTTGAAAAACACTCTATATTGCTTTACTTGCCAGTTTTGTCTCCACTAACAAACTTGCCACTTCCTTTTCTACCACTAAACTATCCAAAGTGTTTCCCAACACACTAGTGTTTTAAACATGTAATTATAGAAAACAGTCTATTTTGTGACTCCTTGCACTGATGCATTGAGCAAATGTATCCACAGAGGTGCAGGAATTTATATATACAAATATTGGACCATCAAACATAATATAAAATTACTCATCCCTAGATTTCTTGCCATATCTATGCACAAGGAGATAATGGTGGGAGAGCCTGAAGCAACAATTTCCTTGCAAGTTGACATTTGCATGCAATGTCTTAAATAATTCTATTTCTTTTTTTTAAAGCTTGGTTTCCATTTTTATGCCCTAAGGCTGTTTGGGTTCACCAACTGGGCAGAGCTGCAATGAAAAATGTTCAGCAGCGAAAACTGAGCATTTCCATTTTAGCATATTTGAAAGTTGCAGTGACAAATCCCATTCAAATAGAAAGTATTGGCTTTGCCCACATTTGGTTAGGTCTCAGCGTCACACAATGCACGTTACCCTAACAAATGCATTGTCATGGTAACAGCAACTTTTATGTAGGGCATGGCATGATTCATTGCTGCATACTGTATGCCTTTACAGTTATTCACAGCAGGTTTCCTATAAACAACATCCTTTAAAAATATCTAGTGCAACCCAACTGTATTCAGCATGATTTTGCTTCATCTGCATGATAACACATTTCTATTTTTTGCCAACTCCTTATTTCAAATGCTTAACAGGTTTGAAAAGATACCAAAACTTACACTGCAGCTTGTATACTAACAACCAACAGCTCCCAAGTCTTGTCAACTTATGCTTTAAAATGAAGCAATTTAGTCAGTGAAGTGTGCAAATATTGTTTTATTTCTTAATTGATAAATGTGATTGCTTCTTTTTGAATAGGTATAAAACATCACCATGAATGCTGATCTTGGACACAGTCAATAAATGAAAGCACTGCCCCAAAGACAATTGTCCTTAATGCAACAAAGAGGAGGTTTGCTTTAGTTATAACACTTCTTCCAGTGAGCTCAAGGCAGCACTGAATCAAGTCGTCTTGATTCATTTTTGCAACATTAAATGAAGTACAGTTAAACTGAGAGACTCAATACCATTCTTTCAGCTTTATGGCTGAACGGAGATCTGAATTCATGTTTCCAGCTATGCCCCTATCTGGACAGGGATAGTCTAACTTCTGTTGTCTCTGCTCTGGTAACATCTGCTCTGGTAAGATCTGAATTCATGTTTCCAGCTATGCCCCTATCTGGACAGGGATAGTCTAACTTCTGTTGTCTCTGCTCTGGTAACATCTGCTCTGGTAAGATCTGAATTCATGTTTCCAGCTATGCCCCTATCTGGACAGGGATAGTCTAACTTCTGTTGTCTCTGCTCTGGTAACATTTTGGCTAGATTACTGAAATGTATTATATGTCGGGTTACCTTAGAAGATGGTTCAGAAACTGCAGCTGGTGGATAATTCAGTGGCCAGATTGCACGCCAAGGCAAGCTGGTCTGAGCACATGACACTAATTCTGGTCCGACCACACTGGTTTACAATTAGTTTCCAGGCTCAATTCAAAGTGCTGGTTTTGACATGTAGGACCCCAATGCCTCAAGAACAGCCTCTTCCCAGACCCTCTGATCCATAATCTGAGACCTTCTTCCTGCCACGCTCTCCCCAAGGAAGCCTAGAGGGTGGCAACACAATAATGGATTCCCACATGACTGAGATTTGGTTTGTTGGTGCTCATCCCAGCCATTAACAAGGGCATCAGGATGAACATTGTAAATCTGTTTCAAGGACACTTTAAAAACTATACATGTTCATTGTTTATAAAACTCGGGATCTTTAGTATAAATAGAACCTCTCAACATGCCACTGTTGACAATGAAACAAAAAAAAAAATCATGCTAATATATTGTTTCAGGCCACCCCAACCTCTGCCGAACAGTGCAAGATCCCAGGGGTCTTGGCACTCAACCAGGGTTGTGTTTCCTTCAGAAATTAGGCACAGTGGAGACTGCAGTGTCTTTATGAAATATGGTTTATTTGCACACATCTATAATCTGTATCTAGGTGGAAACAGTTTAGAGCATTCACATCTCAAGAGGAGCTTGCTTCCTGCGGGAGTTCAGCACTGGAATCTATGGACAGCAAACAGCCATCTTCTGTGACACTTTGTTCCAGCCTATCATTCCTAGTTCACGTGGAGTTCTGCTCTTCCTCCTCCTCCTTCCTGCTAACTGGCTCCAAGGACCTCTTCCCAGCCTATGTCATTCAAAGTTGAAACCTTAAACCTGGCCTTTGTCTGCTACCATTGGCCTTTGTCTCTGCTACTCACTCAGAGCCAGGGGTGGGGTGGGGTGGGCATGATATCGACTACACTCTTCTGCTGGCCGGCATTGCCCATCATTCTTAATGACCCACTGCTCTGCTCTCTTTGTTTCTTGCTAATGGCTTATCTTCAAAACTGGTCTGGTCCATCTTTTTTGACAATGCTACATCTGACAGCTTCCCTTAATACACCAGGCATTGATTTATTCCTGGCATTTACTAAATCTAAGAATTTAGGGGGATCTGCCCTCCCAAACATGAGTTTGATCCCACATTTAGGGACTCTATCAGCTCCCCCCCTCCACAAATTCATAGCAGAATTAATAAATATGGTCCAACTTGTTATAGTTTCTACAAAATCTGCTTGTTTTAAAAGGATTTCTTGTTTCCAATAATTCATTGTGCAGCTTAGTGCAAATCTATCATGCTAATTTGGTTCATTGAAACTCTGATCACTGACTAATGATAGTGTGGAAATTGAAGATATGGCTTTAGCACCCAAAGTATAGAAATAATTGATGTAATTAATCCAAGCCTAGCATGGAAGAGCTATTAAATCAATAGGATTTCATGTCTTTCATATTGGTGTGTATATATTAGGGGATTAAAACTGAAAAAAATCTTAGCAGCGTAGCGTCATTGCTTTGTAGCCATTTATGAAGGGGGGGAACCCAAACACATTTCATAATATACATATATAGGGGGTGTATGTGTAAAATATTATTTTGTACCACATAATGAATTTTGGAGTGGTCCAAATGAATAGGCTACAAAGAAAAGCCTGTCGGCGCAAGCCAAAGGCATCTTGTTCTCAAAGTGACAAATGTCATTTTTGTAATATTTGTTTTATTTACAAATAGAACATAAATGAAAGGAAAGAGCAGGCACTTAAACAAAACAGCAGCTCCACTACCCCACACCAGATCTCCAGAGAAGATGCCAGCTAGTAATTGTATATCCTCTCTCACACATGCAGAGACATATGAACTCGTACATCCCCATAGCTGCAGATAGTTGGGTCTCCTTCTTTGATCATTTTCCATACTGAATGGGGCTGATGGGAATTGTAGTCCACAACATCTGGTATTGGCTACCCCGTCCTAACATAAAACTACTTCACCTGACTTCTGGATTTTGGCATATGAACACAAAATGGCCGGTTACACCATTCCCAGCTGCCATCCCCAGCAGCTACAGCACATGGGTCTGGTGAGACTGCCCACACAAAGGTAAAATTGAAATGGGCCAATCAGAGGCCCCACCTGATGAGCAGTGCCTTGCTGGCTAACTGGGCATTGGCTGCTCTCATGCTCAGCCAGGCAGTGATGCATAAAAGTCGGTTGCACCTGACTCCTTCAGCACAGTCGGCAGAAGAGCAAATCAAACTTTTGTGCACTTCACCCAAAAAGTTGTGCATCACCCTGTCCAGAACCAACAGTGTATTCAAGGCATCTGAGGGGTATCGGTGGAAGCCTCTGTCCAGAAGCCAAGCATAGGGTAGACAGGGCATAAAGCTTCCAGCAGTGGCCGGAGGTCAGCCACCTCAGTAGATCGGCATCTTGGGGAAGCCATAATCCTTGGCATGACCCTGAAAATGTTTCAGCCCTCCGACTGGAGGCTAGAACAGATGTACACTCAATGCCTGAGCCTTAATTCCACCTACACCTGTAATAAATAAAGATGTGGCCATTGTTGTCTCTTGAGTTTATTTTATCACACCTTACTTTAGTCACTGCCCAGGGGAGGGTGGAGCTGTGAATGGGACCGCAAATAAGGATAAATAATGTAAACTGTAAATTCTATTAAGTGTGGTGCATTTGTATTCCTACAACTGAAATATTCACATTGATCATTTGCAGAAGAGAATCCTATACATAAGTAATTTTGAAATCTCTTAACTTTTGTTTGTTTAATTCAATAAAATCAATTGTATACATATGCTGTTGCAAGCTCCCATTGCCAGCATTGTAGGTCTGCAATTATTTCATGAGTATGTTTGTAAACTGCTATAACATGAAGAACCTTTCCTTTGATAATCTGGAATATTGATATCCTTCAGAAGTAATAACACGTCTTTTAGTTTCTAGTTCCAGAGAACTTGGGATTTTCCTGTCCTTCCCTATCAATGTCAAATAAAAACCTTTTAACTTTTCATTAATAGAACTAAATGGGGACTATTTTATCAATTTTTTATATCCAACTCCGGACCTTGCGTAATTGATATGAAACTATTGTGGCATGGATAATTAGTGCTCTGTATAAATCAGTGTTGACAAGCTGCATAAATGATTAAGGCAAAAAATAGCTAATTTCACAGTTTATCTGTAACATAAAAATTTCAAAAAGGATAATTTATACTGCTGAAGAGATAGTTAGAACTTTCATATTCCCCCAATGAAATGTGCTAATAAGGAAGATTAATGCCACCTCTCAAATGACCTATAATTTGTTCTTTTTAAGGGAAGAGATCAGGGCCATGATAAGACACAAATGTTTTTAAGCGTTGTAGGGCAAATGGTGATCTGTGTAATACGGACCTTAGTAAGACTTATAAGGATTTTTTAAAAAAATCACCTAGAACAATTTAGTAAATAATAAGCAAGATTTAACAAATGCAGAGGTTTTCCTCCACAACAATATGAACACAGCTTCTGAATTACTTTAATTTGCTTATCCTTGCTAGATCGCTGTGGTGGGTCTGGGAACATCTGTGGATCTTGCCATGTGATTCTACAGAACTGTCTATCAAAAATACATGGCTGCATCTCTTCTTAGTAATTTGTCTCTTCTTGACATAAGCTTCTCTACACCTCCCACCACTATTGTTGTTCTGGAAAAGAACACCCTATTTATTTATGTGTATTTCTTACATTTCACTTCTTTCAGCATCGATTAAGAGAACGGCTGCCACAACTGCAATATGTGAAAAATAACTTTGAAATACGGTGACGCCATTGGTGAAAAAATTAAAAAGGAAATATCTTTAAACCGACTGAAGAAGATGGTAATGTCAAACAGTTCTGAGATAACAGACACCCAGTTTCAGAATACAGGGGGGAAATGCCACAATAGAAGGCCCATTTCCCCCCTTGTGTCAAATATTAGGTTTTTGTAAAATATTAGAAATGTAGAGAGACTTTAAACATTCTATTGAAAGAGACATATGAAGGGTAGCTATCTGAAAAAGCTGCTTAACTGTGGCTATGAGGCAGTGGTTGCAGCTTGGCATGAATCAGGAGTTGGGGCAGGTGGAAAAGGACGCCATTTCCTTCGCCAGCTGCACAGGCTTCTGGGACTCGCCCATGATTCTTGCCAGTAGTGGGAAAGTTTGTGGGCATGACCTCGGGGTCAGACCAGAGGGAAGACTTCACTTGCCTGTCTTCCCTCCTGCCCACTTCCTGGGCACAAAAGGAAGCCACTGCTCTCAGTCACAGTTTGGTCTCCCACCCCATGCTCTAAGTGCATGTCTGCCTGAGGGTAAGCAGGCAGGCCTTGCTGTGGATGTATTTGGGGTCAGGGAGGAATTTGCTTTCAGATTAGGCCTGTCTGGGGTTTTGCCTACCTCATAGCAATCATTACAACTTTGGTGGCAGATAGGGCATTTGAGTGCATCCTCAGACTGGTTGGATGGTGAGATCAGAAACCTTGCGAGTCCAAGAAAGCAGGGTAAACTGTTAAAAGAATCCAGGGTGAAGGTACTTCTGTCCAGATGGCTAGACGGGCCATAGGTCCACCCAGGTGATCTCAGGTGGGGTCGCCCTGATTTGGTGTGTGTCATAGGGCAACCTGTAACCCTGGTTAACCATGCCTAAATAATTAACCAGCAGACAGGTTGGGTAATTCAAGGCATGCTAATTCAGGATGTGCTAAAACCTGCTGACATCTGTAATAAAGCAAGCTGTGGTCTATTTAAATTCCAAAATGGTTGCCCTGTGTTTATTGCAATTCTTCCAGGATTAGGAACTCCTGCCTACAGCTTCACTGCTGCTGAGGCCTGCAATGAGAATTCACCTCTATACAGTGGAAGCTGATTTATTTGAGTGAGCAGGGTACTGCACCACCAACCTCAGCCTGCTCTCAGCCAGCACCCGCCCACTTGTCTTACTTGCAACCAGGACCGGTGCTAGCGATTTTGGCGCCCTAGGCGAGGGGGCAGGCCACGTGACATCATTGCGCATGACGCACGTTGCGGAGCGGTGCCCCGCCCCCTGCCCGGCCGGGCGCCCGCCGCCGCCACGGTTTTCGCCCCAAGTTCCTTGCTCCGCCGCTGGTTGGGGCGGCACCGGGCGGCAGCAGGGGGCGAGGGGCAGGCTGGCCAGCGCCCCCTCCATTTTGGCGCCCCCGCCGCTGCGGTTTTCGCCCCAAACTGCTTGCTCCGCCGCTGGTTGGGGTGGCACCGGGTGGCGGTGGGGGGGCGGGGGTCAGACTGGCCAGCGCCCCCTCCATTTTGGCGCCCTAGGCAACTGCCTAGTTTGCCTTAATGGACGCGTCGGCCCTGCTTGCAACTACTGCTAGGGATAGTATCGCCTATCATCTTAGTCATCCTCAATCTCAGTATTGCTCTTGTAGAACTCATCAAAAAGGTAGTAGGGGCAAAACTAGAATTAGCTGGCTCTGCCTATCATTAGCAAGGGTGCCATCTACTGTTGGCTCCCTGCTTTTTGACCTAAAAGTTCCAATGGGTAGCAGCCACCACTGCTTCCATATCACACTTGCCCTCTGCCAAGTCAGAAAGGTCAAAGGCCAAGGAAGCAAGTAAAGGCAAGGCGGCTACATCTGGTGAGGCAGGTGGCAATCTGAGTCTAACTTCTTGATCTAAGAAGCAAGCACTAACTGGAAACTGCATGTTGATCAGGGATGCCTGTGGATTACTAAGGTTTAAGAGGCTAAAGCTTTTCAAATTCAGTGCTGCTCTCCTTGAACAGGACCATCACTTCATGCAGTCTTTCTGTCAAATACCTACCTATCAAATTGCCTTTCTCCATTTCCCCTGGAAACTATCCTTGTTAGGAAGTGGACTGAGGGCACAGGATAAAGTCACCTTGTTGAACTTAAGCAGGTCTAGATTTGGTGAGCACCAGAATGGGAACCCACCAGGAAACCTTTATATGCCACCCTGATTCCACATATAACCAATGTGCTCAAAGCAGGCTTCTTAAACCACAGGGAGGGGAAATAAAAAGTGAAATCTGAATGCTTTCTAGTAACTTGTGTTTCAGAATTTGGACTGCTTCTAGTGAGAAATTTAAGACTATAAAAGTGATGGCAATTATTAAAGTATTTTTGATGTGGCTTGTGGGCGACTTCATCTGGAAAGCAGTGTAAGTGCTTTCCCAGCCCCCACACTATACCAACAAGGAAAAATATAGTCTTTATTTAGGGGCGCAGAGACCTTCAGTAATGCTAACATATCTTAATGGCATTAAGAGCATTACAGGGAAAGACGAACACATTAAGCACAATGAAAATCCAACAATTTACTTGGAAGATTATGCAGAATGCCTCAGCTTACCTAATTTATTGAAAACACTGTTGTTCTGTTTTACTCGCTCACCTCCAGAATGATAAATTACTTTTCATGCATTTTGATCAAAATAAAATCTCACTAAATGAGATATGACTGGTAAAATATAGGTTGATACGAGTTCTTCTGCATCAACAGCTGATAGATGTAATACTTCAACTTCTGTGCACCATATAAGAGAGGATGATTTATTAATGACAATTATATTAAATAGTCCTAAGGTCACTCTCAAAAGTGACAAGAGAAATTCAAGGCAGGAAAGCAAAAGGCCAAAGGATAAAGGTAAAATAATTCACATGACCGATAATCAGAAAGGCAAATAAAAGAACAGATACAAAGAAAATGAATTATGCATGCAGTCTTATCCCCCTGCCTGATGAATGCAGGTGAGGGTGAATTTGCTTCCATGCTCTCCCATGGAAGCAAAAGCTTGGAATGGATGATGATGAAGAAGAAGAGTTTGTACTTGATATCCCACCTTTTACTCCCCTTTAGGAGTCTCAAAGCGGCTAACATTCTCCTTCCCCTTCCTCCCCCACAACAAACACTCTGTGATGTGAGTGCGGCTGAGAGATTTCAGAGAAGTGTGACTAGCCCAAGGTCACCCAGCAGCTGCATGTGGAGGAGCAGGGAAGCGAACCCGGTTCCCCAGATTACGAGTCCATCACTCTTAACCACTACACCACACTGGCTCTGCATGCATGCAGTCCTACTACTGGGATGGGACAAAGGCACATGCATTTTTAGTGCACCCCCTCTTCTCCTGCACAGCTATGATATCTGCTACCACACACTGCCCACCCCACCGATTAAGACTGTGCAGAATTAAAGTGTCACTGTTGGGACAAAGCAGGGAACTGGTGTCTATTTTGCCCACTACACTGCTAGTGTACGAACAGTAACACAAATCAGTGTTGTGCAACACACTCCCTGCTGAAATATGTATGGGCATCAGTATGGGCATTCTCCCAGCTTTTGAAAATGCACCTCTTTGCACAGGCATGCCCTTAACCTCCTGATTTAATTGCTGTGCTGCTTTAATAGGATCATTTTATTGTCTGTTTTGAATTTCAGATGTCTAAATATCAATGCTTTGATGGGACCATTTTCTTGTATATTTTAACTACAGATGTTTATATATTCAACTTTGTGAAACCTGCTTTTATATTTTGTAAACCGCTTAGAAGACTATTTTGGCATTAAGCAGTATATGGGTGGGAGGGTGGACCATTCAAAACAGTGGGCTTTACTTTTGGGTAAACATTTGACTGATTGCACTGCAGAGCTTGAAATAGCCATTTCTCATAGATGTAGGACAAGAATGTGGAGCTGATTCCTCAGCATTATTTTGAAGAAATATATGTCCCAACTTACAAATCAGAGTAAATAAGAAACAAGAAAAACCATTTAGTCATCCGTCTCTCCTCCCATCTCCCATATTGTGTTAGAGAGAAAAGTGATTGATAGAGTACTGTGCTAATATTTTCTAAGCCCTGTTTTTATAGCTTTTCTGTCAATATTTTCTTCAGCCAAGAAGAGCAACTGAGTGTTGAACATCTTTTCATTCTTTCTTTTCTTTTTCTTTTTTTAAAAAAGCTTAGCTAAGACAAATCTATCCCAGCTCTATCCTCTTGTGTTAAAACTTCATTGCAAGTAATTCTGAAAGCTAGTGGAAAGGCTGTGAATTTGAGCATAGTGCTTAAAACATAATAAAGCAGCTAAAATCAATACATAGTCATTGTTATTCCAAACTTGTTTCTGCAAATAGACAGTTGTTAAGCCTCTTTTAAGCAAAATTGTGATCTACAGTGGATGGCAGCCCATTGACTAGAGCTTATTATATGATAAGGATTTTCTTTTTCTAATCAAATGTTTTATCATTTGTAAGCAATATTGAAGTATTTGGTCCAACACTTTATTTGCATAAAGCATAAGAGGTCACTGAAAAAGTAATCTGAAGTTTTAATATGTATGCATAAAGTTCTAATGATAACAGCATCGAAAAATATACAATAATCTCTGAAAGTCAATGGTTAGTAATTTGTCACATAACCTTATTGGCAGTGAACATCCAGACTGTGTAATCCTATGCTACCTCCTCAGACGCTTCATGCGGCTTACACCCAGGTAAAGATGCAATAGCTATTTCCCATCTCAGAAAAAAATAAAACCTGGCTTGTATCCCAGAAGGCATTGGGCCAACTGTATATTTTTTGGGAGGTTTTCAGCTGGCTGTTTGTGGCCAACTGCCAAACTACTTGATGACAGGGCGATGAATTTGTGAAGCAATCTCTCACCAAAGCCACCACTTGTATCTGCAGTTTAGCTTTAAATTTGCCTTGTTTCTAACCGCAGCCGCCACCATCCAGAGTCCACATCTAGCACTGCCATTGTGTTCAGCTTTTCATTGATCTTCCTTCTCCAAAGTCCCCTCCCAATTTCCCCCAAGTTTATTCTACCCCCTTTCCTTGCAGCAATTGGAACATCTGCTTCCCATTCCCTTGACCATCACCCTGTGATGCTAGGATTGTCCGGTGTTTGCTTCAGCCACCTCTCTGCTGGCCTTTCAGGGTCCTGCTTCTAACTTCTTACATGTGGGCTTCTTTGAGGACCAAGCCACGGACACCATCCTTAGGGAGTTTGCTGGGAATAATAAGTGACTACCCCAAAAAAGGCAGGGATGTAATCTCTATAGCCTATGCTAGTTACTGTTGTTTCTGTAAAATAGCAGAGTGTGTACACAAACACAAAAGCCTTCCCTTAAATTTGAAATAGTTCCTTCCCTGTGTCGGCAGACGGCGATATTTCTGTGTCGAGCCCAGTTTCAGTCCGGAAACTCTTTTTTTTTTTTTTTGGTCTTTTCTCGGAGGATGCAACAAGGTGGGTAGGGGGCCGGTCTCAGGGTCCCATCTTCGGGGTTGGGGAGGCGATGACGGCTGCACATCTGGGTATGGCGTTGGGGCCTAGGAATGAGGTTGGCGATAAAAATAATACAAGATGGGGGTTCTTCCCTACCGAATCCCGGGTCTTTGCTGTGTCTGGGGGGGGGGAATAGCTGGATTGATGGAGATTTTGGGGTTCACCATCTTGTCCCAGGGCAGGTGGACACTATCTTCTTTTTTGCGCCCCCCCCCAAAAAACCCACCACCACAAATAAATTAAAGAGTTGTGTTTCCATCTTCCCTGGGATAGCCGGCACCCAATTCACAACAGAACATGGTTTTTCTGAGTTTTATTATAGTTCAAAATCAGGCCTTTCGATGTGGTCAAAAGCTAAACCCAGAAATGAAGATCCCCCTTTTTTTTGTGCGTGCGGGTTTTTTTTTTGTTCTTTCTGGGGTTTTCCGGTCCTTTTTTATATATCTCCTTTTTGTTAAGAGAAATTTGAATAAGACTTTTAATAAAAGACTTCAGTTTTAGCAGAGGATCCTCACAAACAGAAACAGCCTATATACATATGCCCAGAACCGGTGCCACGGATTTTGGTGCCCTAGGCGAGGGGGCGGGCCACGTGACGTCATTGCGCATGACGTACGGTGCCCCGCCCCCTGTCCTGCCCTGCCGGGCGCCCCGCACCGCCGCGGTTTTCACCGCTGGTTGGGGCGGCACCCCGTTGGGGCGGTGGTGGGGGGCGAGGGGCAGGCTGGCCAGTGCCCCCTCCATTTTGGCGGCCCCGCCGCCGCGGTTTTCGCCCCAAGCTGCTTGCTCCGCCGCTGGTTGGGGCGGCACCAGGCGGCGGCGGGCGGCGGGGGGCAGGCTGGCCAGCGCCCCCTCCATTTAGGCACCCTAGGCAACTGCCTAGTTTGCCTAAATGGACGCGCCGGCCCTGCATATGCCCCACTCCATCAATATTTGTTGGACTTTTAAGCCCCAGTGGATGCATGGAGATCACTCATAGTGACTCTTCCATTCTTCTACAGGATGAAGCAGATTCACCTGGCAATCACTATTTGTACCTTCCTTTGGAATAATTTGGGCAACCTGTGCCTCTACAAGATTCATGTAAACAGCTGTATGTGCGTTACTCTTTTGGTCAGAAGCAGTAGAAGCACATCACTGATGCAAGTACAAATAGTGTGGGTATGTTCTAAATAGCAATTGGCTAACACAAAACAGGAAGGGACGCGGGTGGCACTGTGGGTTAAACCACAGAGCCTAGGGCTTGCCGATCAGAAGGTCAGCGGTTCGAATCCCCACGACAGAGTGAGCTCCCGTTGCTTGGTCCCTGCTCCTGCCAACCTAGCAGTTTGAAAGCACATCAAAGTGCAAGTAGATAAATAGGTACCGCTGCAGCGGGGAGGTAAACGGTGTTTCCGTGCGCTGCTCTGGTTCGCCAGAAGCGGCTTAGTCATGCTGGCCACATGACCTGGAAGCTGTATTGGCTCCCTCGGCCAATAATGCGAGATGAGCGCCACAACCCCAGAGTCGGTCACGACTGGACCTAATGGTCAGGGGTCCCTTTACCTTTAACACAAAACAAGCCTCCAGTTAGGCCCACAGTGGAGCACAGAAAATAGGAATACTTTAGATCTATGGAGTATTTTTATCCTCAACATGATAGTCTTGCAAGCCCTTATCCAGCATGAATTATGCAGTATCACCTCATCATATCAGCCATAAGTTTTTCCATTTACATATTCAACGCAGCTTGCAAACCTTCTTGAACAATTGTTTTCAATCTCACCTCTAGCAGGTATCCACTTGTAGAATGCCAGCTTCCACTCCATAATACACCTATGGGGCCTAGCTCAGGACAAAAATAAAGCCACCTCTGAAAGCCAGTTTGGATGTGGAGTAGGGATAGAAAGCTCTTTCAGATTCGGTTCTCTCCATTTCATGTTTTCCCAACCTTTAGTTCAATTCTCTACATTTCTGCAGCAATTTGCTGTGGGTTTTTTTTGATATTGATAGTTTAAGCAAATTGGAGGAAATATACAAGCGCTGGTTTTGGCTGCCCCCTTCTCTGTAATGCTCATCTGCCTTTGGTTGCAGTAGTTAATTAGCAGCCTTCTTCTGCCAACAAGGAAGCAGTGTGTGTAGGTATTAATTGCATGAAATGCATCTTATCTTTGGCACCACAGAGGTCAGTGGAGAACATACTGTATACATCATTCTTGCACAAAAAACAACAGGAAAGGCCAGGCTATTCTTTCTGCCACCTTCTGCCTCTTCAACTTAAGAATTAACTAACAAAAAGCTAAGACTGCAAACCTATACACACAAACAGGCACACCTGGGATTAAGGTTGATTGAACTCAGTTTGACTTCCTTTTGAGTACACATACATAAGATTGCACTGTTGACCATATTTAGAGTTGGCTACTAGCAACCGGTTTACAAACTCTCACACGTCCTGATTGCAATACATAGTAGCAGCCTGGTCCAGAAAGGCAGAGCTTCAACGGAGGGGTTTTTTTTATGCTTAACTTTTTCCCTTTTCTCCCTTTTAATATGTGACCCTAATAGAAATAAACAGAGATGAGCAAATCTAAATAGTGCTAAGGTTCAAACTAATCTGATATGCAATTGTACGTAACTTGCTCGCAGTTGGTTTATTGCAGCAAATGAGGATCTGCCCCACCAAGTTTTACCTGCCCTCAGCCAGCCTTCACGTCACGTCTCTACCTTACTTTCAAACAGTCCAGGAGACAGGGGCGAAGGAAGGGAGTGTGGTGGAGGCGTTCCGCCACGGGTGTCACCACTGGGGGGTGGCAAAATGCCGGGTGGCACTCACCGCAGGGCCTGCAGCGCGCCTGAGCCAAGCGTCTCTCCTGAGAGGGACGCAGTGGCTTGGGTATGCGCAGGCTCCACACTGCCTCAAACGGTCCACCCGCTATCTCCCCCTCAGCTGTAGGCTTGCTCCGCCACTGCCAGGAGATGGTACTCCCTGTCAACTTCTTTCTCCTTACTCTCAACACTGCTCTTAACAGAACTCAGCAGGGAAGAGACTAGGAACAAAACTCGAATTAGTTGCCTCTGCCTGTCATTGGCTCAGGCTCCACTTTCTGTTGGTCTCTCTACCTTCTTTTCTACCAGTCCCAATAGGCACTAGCCACCACTGCTTTCTCCTGAATATTTTAAAAATGGAAACAACTTATGGAAGTGATAACTTTGAGCAGAGGAATGGAAGACGAAATATCTGCTTGACCTTTTTCTTCAGCTCAAAATCCTTCACCCCAGCTGCTTTCATCCCCACAAAGAAAAATATATGGGCATCTTTTAAGCAGCCTCTTCCTTCATTCTTAAGCTGCAATTATAACCCCACCTACTTGGGTGCAAGAGCCACCAAATTCATTAGGACATTTGAGTAGACATGGCTGGATTCTGCTGCTGGTCTACGTTTGCTCATGTGTATTCACACATGCAGGCTGCTGATTATCTTTAGATTTTGATACATTCATTCATTCATTTATCCATTTATTTATATGCGGTTTAATGTCAACTTAGGCCTGTAAGTGGTTTACAAGTGTAAAAAACTGATTACACAAGCATTAAAATATAAAGAACAGCAGTTAAAATACAAAACTAAGACACACAGTAAAGCAATCTCATGAAAATGTTAAATGCCAGGATAATGTTACATACAACTGCATGTCACGTCTAGCTTGGGCTTCAGTCTCCCCAATGTGTAGATACCAGTCACTTCCTGATAAACGCCTAGTTCCCAGTTTCTCAGCACCAGCTGCAAACCAGAGATATTAAGTTGTGAAGTGACATAAGGAAGGGCAGAGCAGTTTTGCACAAATCACAAAAAAGGATCCTTTGCCAAGAGCACTAATAATGTAAGTTTTAGGTGAACTTTGCCTTCTTGCCAGTTTGCAGGAGCTAATTCCAGCACTCGTTTCCAGGAGACAGAGATTAATTGGTTGCCTTTATCAAAGCATTTAGCGATTAGGAATGCGCTTCTCTCATCCATATCTTCCATCATGGACTCTAGTCGCTCAATAAAAAGATGTGCCCCAAACCAAGGCGTTCATTTTTCAATATAGTATTATGTGACAACAGGTTACTGCTTTTGTAAAGCTATTACTTTTACTGTCAACATGACTGCTCCGATGGACTGTCTCATTAGAAAGGAATAAATTGGAAGTGAATAAAAAAAAGTATCCCAAATAATAAATTGACCTCTAGCAAATATATATGATCTTTCTTGTATCAGACATATCAAAGTAAACAACTGCTTACGGAAGTTCCCAGCCTTGAACTTTCTTGCCTTGTAAAGAATTTATGGACAGGCCAGACTCAAAGAATTGAGGCTCCTTGAATTATTAAAGAACCACCGATCTGCAAGTGGAGTGGATGTCATTTAAATATACATGTCGAAAGATTGCTTTGGGGATGTCAAAATAAACTTTTAAAATCAGAGAAGTAATTGATTTCCTTGTGAAAGCTCGTTTAACCATGTAATTTCCCCAATGAGAGAGATGTTGAAGTGTGAGTCCCTTTGGGAATATAGATGGAACGAGGAAGTGAGCTAACGGAGTTCTGGATGGGCCTGTCACTCTTAATTAGATCTGGTTTGGTTCTATGTGGAGAAAGAATCCCTTCTGCTTTCAATATTCAAGCCAAAAGGATGGTTCAGTTGTACCAAGGGCAAGTTCTGGCAGATGTAGCCTTGTCTTTGTAATCTATTGTGGGTATCCAATTGGTTCATTCCCAGAGAGTAATAGTTGGAGAGAGTAATAGTTGGAGAGCCAAATACCAAAAAATGCAGCAAGCATGGGCAACATTGGTCTTCATCAGAGAGCCATCTATCTTCCAGGCAACCATTTTGTTGCACTAAGTAATCTTCCATAACAAAGCTGGAGTTATAAGAATGCAGGTATTTGACAAGTACATGCACAATCGGGACATGTGAAATAGAAATATACAAACATAAGGAGAGCCCTGTTGGATTGGCCAAAGGCCCATCTAGTCCAGCACTCTGATCTCACATTGGCCAACCAGATGTGAATGGGAAGTCTGTCAGCATTCTCCCCACTTGTGATTCCCAGCAACTGATGTTCACGGGGGAAGGAGACCATAGTCATTGTGGCTGCTAGCCAGTGACAGACTTATCCTCTGTGGTTCCAGTTACAGGTAGGTAGCCGTGTTGGTCTGTCATAGTCAAAACAAAATAAAAAATAAAAAAAAATTCCTTCCAGTAGCACCTTAGAGACCAACTAAGTTTCAGATACACTGAAACAGAAGTCACCAGACCCTTATATATAGTGAGAGGATGGGAGGGGTATTACTCAGAAGGGTGGTGGGAATGGGTGATAGGCTGATAGCTGATATCCTCTGTGGATTTGTCTACTCCTCTTTTAAAGCCATCCAAGTTGGTGACCATCATTACGTCTTGTGGGAATGAATCCCGTAGTTTAACTGTGAGTGAGATTCTGCCAGTGTATCACACACCTCTGCTCAGAGGCTGGCACGGGTTACCAGTTTGCTACCAGGCA
The DNA here is from genome assembly GCA_034641385.1 of Darevskia mixta. Taxonomy (NCBI): domain Eukaryota; kingdom Metazoa; phylum Chordata; class Lepidosauria; order Squamata; family Lacertidae; genus Darevskia; species Darevskia mixta. The sequence goes on along the minus strand of JAWWNH010000049.1, from coordinate 8,056,651 downwards.
AAGTTAAAGGTGTTATTATTATTATATAAAGCCCTTAATAACTTGGGACCAGTTTACTTGCAAGGTCGCTTGATCCCATATAGGTCCACCCAACTGCTTCAATCTGCGGCACCAGCGCAGTTACGTGTGCCACATAACACCATCATCATTAATTAATCAATACAAATTGCTGTTTTCATTTCCTCTGACATAGTTGTGCTAGTTTAAAACGAAGAAGATTATTTTCTTAGTTAAGCTTACTGAAGAGCCACCATTGACATGTTATCCAAAGTTTAAAAAGAACGTAACAAGTTATGCAGCATCTGGTGCTGTAATATTCAGGCCCATACATTTACATGCACCGGAAGACAGAGAACTCCTTATCCACTCTGAGACTTACAGCACAATACTATGCATTTTTTTGATATATAAAAAAACAACCCCCAGCAATAAAAATGGCAAAGAGCCTTGGGACACCTTAAAGACTAACAAATTTATTGTAGCATAAGCTTCCAGAGACTTGAGTCCAACTCTGCTCCATGGAAACTTATGCCATAATAAATGTGCTAGTCTCTAATGTGCCACAAGACTCTTGTACTATTTTTGCAACAATGGTCTAATGTGGCTTACCCCCTATGAAAATTATTAATCAGAAATAAGTCTTGCTGTGTTTATTGGGATTTGCTCCCATGTAGGTATACATAGGAATGCAGCCTTAACATCCAGAGACCCAAAACCAGGGACTGTAACCTGAGTTATGACAACTTCGGCAATTCACAGTAACACAATTTTAACAATGCATTGCCCAAAAGGCAAAAATAGTTATAAAACCAGGACAGTGATTTAGCAGGAGAAAATAGCAGAGAAGCAAACTACCCCTAGTAAACAGGGACAGTTGGAACCAAGAGTTTTCATAGATTAATTTCCCAGGCTTAGGAGAATTCCTATAGGAGACTTCTTACTTGGGGAAACACCAAGTGTAAATGGCCTCCATCTTTCAATTGCTTACCTGTGACCCTCTGAATTGCAAGTCTCTGGCTCCGACTCAAGAGTTCACAAGTTCACGGGGAAGCAATTCACACATATAACACATTCACATATTATGCAGGAATAAGAAGCTCAGTTTTCATTTTTCAATTCTGCAACAGAATATGCTAGAACCCAACATTTTTTTTAAAAAAATGTAACGTTTGAAATTATAGTGGTTTACTTGGGAAGTAATATAACAAGAAAACACATTCCATAAACATTACAATAGGAACAATTAAAAATAATTCATATGCATAGCAAGATTTAGTTGTCCCAAGTTCTTTATTATCAATTTAAATTGCATTTAGAGAGAGCAGAGTTTATTTCCATCTTTTCCTCTGACAGCTTGTTAGCAGTCGTGTGAATTTTGTCCCTGGGGATCTGCTAGGCTTTTATATCTCGGCATTCTCTTTTTTCTCTGTCATACAAAAGTGGTAGAAAATTGTCTTCTTGGTTGTATTTATTTAGCTTATTTTCTCCACTGCTGTAGGAAGGATCAGACTTTGCTGTGGTTTATGCTACCAATTAGGTATGCATTTCCATTTGTGAGGAATCGACAACCACCTTACGGTTGTTTCCTGCTGTAAGATGAATGGGTTGGATGTGCTCTCTGCTTGTGTTTAGAAAGAAGAATACACATAAATATACTCCTGGGCAGGCATAGGCAAACTCGGCCCTCCAGATGTTTTGGTACTACAAGTCCCATCATCCCTGACCACTGGTCCTGTTAGCTAGAGATGATGGGAGTTATCTCAAAACATCTGGAGGGCCGAGTTTGCCTATGCCTGCTCCTGGACATGCTCCTGGATCTTTGGATACACCTCCCCTTATACTGAGATCTCCAGAGGCCCTGATTCCTATGCCTCCATCATCTGAACTATAGTGGGTAGTAATACAGGGCAGGACTTTCTCTGCGGTAGCACCTAAGTTGTGGAACACCCATCCTAAGAACTTTTACCTTACTTGCGTCTTTGGGGAAGAGCTGTAGCTCTGCAATAGGGAATCTGCTTTGTTAATCCCTGACATCTCTAGGCAGGGAGAAAATCTTGTCTGAAACCGTCAGTGGCATAGCGTGGGTTGCCAGTGCCCAGGGCCGCATGAAGGGGAAGAGGGAGGGGGGAAACAGACAGAGTAGGCTTGCACATTCAACTGCCTGATGGCATCCGCGTCACCCAGGAGATCATAGCCACAGAGATAAGAAAAGAAGAGTCCTTCTGTCACCTGGAGAAGTCACTTCCTGGTTTGCATGGAGAAGATGTTTTCAGTGGAGTCTAGCGATGGAAGCACACAGCTGTATTCAAGCAGCACTGGGTGTTGAAATTTTGCACCTCTATTTTGCACCCAGGGCAAGCACCCTGCTCCCCCCCCATGCTACGGCACTGGAAACCCTGGAGACCCACTGCCAGTGTAGTGTAGGCAATACTGAGCAAGAAGGACCATTGGTCTGACTCAGTATGTGGCAGCTTCCTATGTTCCTCTGCTCAAGCCAAGGCATCCCTCATTTGGAGGGTTTTGGGTTGCACCCATTTCTGGTGGTCTGTGGCTAATAGGTGTTTTGTCTTTAAAAATGTGGGTGGGTTATTATAACGATTTTATTGATACTATTATTCTTTTAATGCAGCATCATTTTAGTAAAAGTCTCAAAGGCAACTGATAAAGCATATTAATAAAAAGAATATAAATTTAACATGTTTTGTTTGCCAGCTTGAAGACTTTTAATCAACAAGTAGCTTATAAATCTAAAGTGATAGCCAGCTAACTCATGCTCTGAACATTCCTAACTGAAATTGATTAACTAACCATATATATATATATATATATATATATATATATATATATAATCATTTCTGGACAGAAGTCCTGAATTATACAAACAAGTACAAGCTATAATCTCCCAAGAAACCCTAAAATAGCTTTCCTCTCGAAACTTCATTAAGAAGTTATTAATACTGATTTACAGCTGATTACTACACTGCTAACAACAGCATTTTCACAAAAATGGGAAAATAAAGATCCCCTTGCCATAACTGATTGGTCACTACCTCTTACAGGAGTGAATTCCACAGTTTAATTATGTGAAGAAGTACCTTCTTTTGTCTGTCCTGAATATTCAAACATTGAGTTTTATCGCACGGTCCTGAGTTCTAGAATTATGAAATTTATATTTGACTCTAGTTGTGAAAGTCTCAAACATGTTTGAGCGTTTTCTTTTCTTGGCCATGTAGGCTTCCATTTCTCCCATGATTACTACTTCTATAGATTTCTGGATGCACTATGCAGCATTCACTGCTGTGGCAATGCATGTTTGTTTGTCTATTTCTCTCCTCCTGTATCTGGGCCCTTATTGCATAGCATAAATTCATTTTAATCATGACATCGTCATACAAACCAGTTAAAATATGCTTTGATGAGATGGCTGTCTAGTGGTCACAGCCGACTGAAACAGCAATTAATGGTCCTCCTTCAAATCTCCCATCTTCTACATAAATGCACTTGCAAATCAAAACAAACATCACTTACATATTTAAAAGTGAATATTCTGGCTTGGTATCTGAAGCTGAAATGTCACCCTTGGGAAGGGTGTAAATTCATTCCAAGTGATATACTTTAGTTGAGATCAGCCTTGTTTTTTGTCATGCAGAAAGATCTAAATAATTTTTGCAACCAGCTGCAGTTCCTCTGGGAAGCAACACATTGTACAGCCAGCAATCTTGTCAAAGTTGTGAATAACTGCCTCCAGCTTTCCCAATTTAATGATCTTATCCCTTTCCCCTGAAAGCATGACATGGTTAAACTATTGGGGATAGCATTAGAAACAAATCTAAATAAAGCCAAATTGCTTCCACTTATTATAATATAACTGGCAGGTGTTCTTCACTAGAAGGAAAACATTCAGATCACTTCTGTACAGAATACTGTATTAACATTTTATTTGACATCCCATCACCATAATTTTTACTTGTATCTTGGCCTGCTTTCTTCAATAATGTGAACAATGAAATTCTCTCTCTCTCTCTCTCTCTCTCTGGACAATTGCAAGGTATTATTAAACATACATTTTAAATTAGGTAATCAGCCTATTTGAAAATAGACTATTTCCCCCACTATTGCTCCCAACGAGATGGAGGAGAAAATGCTGATGGTGCTTTAGTAGAAAAAGCACTTTGTCTCACAGTTCCAGCAAGATCCAGCAGGGCTCAACAGTTCTAAGGATTAAGCACCCATTAGGCATATTGAATTAAAGAGTAAAGCGGATTTGTTGTTGTGCTTATGATGGCAATTATGTCTCCCATTTAGTTGCTAAAACTGAGCGAACAAATAGATCAGTCCACTTAATCTAATGCTCAATTAACAGCACAATGCTTCCTTTACCAACAGCACAAAACGCAGAGGGAGAAAGGAGGGGAAACTGGATTTTGCACTCTGTCCCCTTTGCCATTGTCGAGATTCTTTGTTGTTTGATGAAAATGGACAACTTTATATCACAGCAGACCACGGAAACAGGACTTCGGCTCTCCACCTCTTTTGAGGGGGAGGGGAGGGGAAAGTAATTTACATACAAAGTGACTGTTACAAATGTAATAACAATGAGAGTGTCACACAGAGAAATTTGTTTTGCTCTTCCCTTTTGAATCTCCATATCAAATAATGGCCTGTGATGGAATAGCAAAGAGGTATTTGCTTTGAATCAGGCAAGGAAATAGAGGCACACTTCATGTCAATCAAGCCATACAAATGGATTTGTGCATTGTGCATTTTTACAACATTGGGGGAAAATAGCCTAATGTTTATCTGGGGATTTTTACAGCATTTGGCTTGGATGTCTGTGCTGCACGTCAGATGAGCACCCTGGTATCTGCATATAGGAAAAGAATAAGATTCATTTTAAACTTCTTTGAAAATACAGAATAGTTGTATTTGTCCACCTCACAAAATAACAATAATAATTCTCTCCCTCTCTTTCTCTCAGAAAGAAACCTGATTAATGGGTCCCAAAGCTACTCTTATAATCTTATATGTAAACTTTTCCTCTCTCTGTTCATTTTGCCAACCTGTTTTTTGAAGAAAACTTCACTTTGTCCATGTTGATTTGAATACTTTCAGCGTCTGTCACAAACACAGGACTTGGTATCTCATAAATGCAGTGATAGTCGCCATGTTTCAAAACGTGAAAATCCATACACAAAAGTTGGTGAACTTTTTTTTGGCAAAATCACAAAAAATGAAGTATTTGAGTTATTTTAAAGGAAAATCACCAAAAACAGCACATATGGGTTGCCATATGGCTGGATTTTCAGGGATATCTCTGTGATTTCCACCCTGACACTGTTTCCGACTGCAGTATTCCAGTTATGTCCGGGAAATTCTGGACGTATGGCAACCCTACAGTGACAAAGTTTTGCAATCAGCTGTGAAATCTCCCTCTCTGTTGCTTCTCTTCTACTTTGAGCAAATTCTTTGGCCACTGAATCCAGATTTGTAAAGGTTGCTTACCCAACTCTCCCTTGGGGGAGGAGGAAACAGTCTCCTCACAATGCAGCTGGCTGTTGGCCTTGACTACAGCTGAATCACAGAGAATGATGAGATTGCCTGTCAACTTTCAAAGAACAAGTAGCCAATGAGGCCAGAAATCTTCACTCTTTTCCATTACTGGAGGATTTAAGCCAGCTGTGCTTGGGGCAAGCAGCTTAGTTGCTGTAAGACAGGGGTGTCAAACTCAAATTCATCGGGGGCCGCATCAGCAGTTTGGTCACCCTCAAAGGGCCGGTGACCCTCAAAGGGCCGCCCTCCCCCTCTCCACTGTGTGGAAAAAATATTTTTTTCTGGTTTTCCTTCTCTAAAAGGCTGGGAGGGAGGGAGGGAAGAGAGAGAGAAGGAAGGAAGGAAAGAAAGAAGGGGTGAGAAAGAGAGATGGATGGATGGAAGGAAGGAAGGAAGGAAGGAAAGAAAGAAAGAAAAATAAAGGGAGAGAGAGAGAGAGAGAGAGAGAGAGAGAGAGAGAGAGAGAAGGGAGGGAGGGAGGGAGGGAGGGAGGAGGAAGGAAAGAAGGAAGGAAGGAAAGAAGGAAGGAAAGAAAGAAAGGAATGAGAGAGGGGGGAAGGAAGGAAAGGGTGAGAGGGGGGGAAGGAAGGGGTGAGATAGAGTGAAAGAAAGAGGGAGAGGGAAGGAACGAAGGGGTGAAAGATAGAGAGAGGAGGGAGGAAGGAGGGAGGGAGGGGTAAAAGGGAATGAGACAGAGAGAGAGAGAAGGAAGGAAGGAAGGAGTGAAAGAGAGAGAGGAGAGAGGGAAGATGCTGCTTGCTTCTCCACCCCCCCACCCGAAAAAGAAGGCTTTTGCGAGGGGGGGGGGCGGCCGGGAGGAGCAAGAAACGTCTCCGCTGTAGCGGAGGAGATGCTGCTCATTCCCCCCCCTCCACCGCTGCCTGCTGTTCGCAGGGATTGGCGCAGCACGGGGTGGTGGTGGGATCGGCAGGCTGGTGTGGGGGGCTTCCCCGACGCGGCAGAAAGCCGCGCGGGGCACCCCCGAGGCGGCAAAAAGCCGCGCTGGGCCAAAACGGCTGGAAAAAAAAAACCTTGCCGGGTTCCCCCAGCAAGGAAAAAATGGTGCGGGGGGCTTCCCTGAGGCGGCAGAAAGCCGCGCGGAGCACCCCCGAGGTGGCAAAAAGCCGCGCTGGGCCAAAACGGCCGGGGGAAAAAACCTTGCCGGGATCCCCAGCAAGGCAAAAATGGTGCGGGGGGGCTTCCCCGACGCGGCAGAAAGCCGCGCGGGGCACCCCCGAGGCGGCAAAAAGCCACGCCGGGCCAAAACGGCCCGGGAAAAAAAAAACTCTGCTCCCTTCCTCTCTCGCGCGCGCTGACCTTCGCCGCCCACCGCCAATCAGCGCACGCTCACGGGCCACATGACGAGGTCTCGCGGGCCGCATTTGGCCCGCGGGCCTTGTCCTTGACACCTGTGCTGTAAGATCAACCCACCCAACTCTAGGCATTGCACTCGTGCATCCATGTTCTCAGGACTTCATGTGGATTTTATTGGTCACTGTATTCAGGTCTGGAAAAGAATTTGCCTGCAAACAAAATGGGCCTGTTGGTTTTTTGCCTTCCTCATAGCAATCATCACAATGTTTGGTGGATAAGGCATTGGGTCAAATCCTTAGTCTAAATCAGGCTTCCTCAAACTCGGCCCTCCAGATGTTTTGAGACTACAATTCCCATCGTCTCTGATCACTGGTCCTCCCTGATCACTGGGAGTTGTAGGCCAAAAACATCTGGAGGGCCGAGGTTGAGGAAGCCTGGTCTAAAACATGGAACAGGATGACTTGGTGCATCACCCAGACCTGGCACAGGTGAAGGGGTCTGGTGGATGTTTCTGTCCAGAATCCAGATGGGAAGAGGGTGGGCCACTGAACTTCCAATGGTGGCCAGGAGAGGGCCAGCTTAGTTTACCTGCGAGGTGGCCCATAACCCAACACGATAGCTTGATGCAGGATACATACTGTGCTGGTCCCGAGGGATATCAGATAGGCGAGGTCTAGTCCAGTCCAAGGTCAGTCCAAGCCAGAAGTCACAAAGCCAAAGTCACAAAGCCAAAGTCACAAAGCCAAAGTCAGGAAGCCGAGATCAGGAAGCCGAAGTAACAAAGCTGAGGTCAGCAACCAGGAACAGGAACTGGGCAGCACCGATGTTGCTCCTGCAACTTGGGGCTGGGACTGGCTGGCTTTTATCTGCCCCGAGGCAAAGGGCGGCTCCAATCCTCAGGTGACTCGCCTCTCCTGGCTTGGAGGCGAGCACTCCTCCTGCGGGAACTTAGTTCCCTTCGCCTCTCTGCCCTGAACCTCTGCAGCTCAGGAGAAGCTGGAGGGTTACCGGACCCAGAGGCAACCTCAGCTTCCCCTGACTGGGTGGGGAGTGGAGCACCTGCAGGCAATGAGTCCTCCACTCCATCAGAGGCCAGATCAAACTCAGCCGATGCCTGCACCTGAGGATCTAGCACAGGTGAGTCCCCTTCAGACTCAGGCCCCAGCCCTGGCTCTGCTGGTTCTGGAGGCAGGGAATCCTGTGCAGGCTGGGATCCCTCAGGTTCAGCGTCTGAGTCTGAATCCCAGGCCATCACACATACCCAATGCCTAAGCTAAAGCCTACCTACATCTGTAATCAATAAAGTTGGGGCAAATTTTCAATTCCAGAAAGTTGTTGTGTCCTTTATTCCACCTGTCAATTCCATGTTCTTCCTTTTCTTGGGGGCACGCTGCATGTGGGTCGGCAACCAACATTGAAAATTAGTCTCATTAGCATTATTAGCGTTGATGTTCATGTACCTGGTTCAGGGAAAGAGAGGGGAGGCCTGGCAGGGATAGAGTACACAAACCCACTATTCATTCATTATGGTTAAAGAGAAAGAGAGCAACTTTTAGTGCATACCTGCACCAGCTTCAGAAATGAATGAATGGCTATAAATAGGAACAATGTAATATGTCATTCCAATGTTTTATGGCATCTGTACCTCTAATCATAATGCACCATACACATTTTTTAAAAGGTGCACTCTATCAATAAAACTCAGCATGTTGATGAAAGCTCTTCAGCTGGGCGGGTAGTTACTGGGATGAGAGGGGAAAACTGAAGAGAAACACACTTTACTCTGTGTATAAATTTTCATGTGATTTTCTTTGAGTAAACTGAATTCACTCGATAACTTTTAAATAGGCTGCTTTTCTCGTAAGAGTCTATTTAATAACATCTTGCAATAGCGCTCCCTATCATTAGTACACATGTGTAGTGATCTGTAGTCTTTCGTTTTGAGCACAGGTATGAATTTATACCACACACCTCAGCACCAATGGTGCCTCCATTCTACAAGCATTATAGTGCTTTTATTGAGGAAAACGGGCTCCATCAGTCATTATCAATCACTCGTCTATCTCTCTGGCCTGCTTCTAAGGTGATGTGAGCACAATCATTTGCAGAGGAATTATAATTTAAGACAACAATCCCATTGGTTTTGTAACAGTGCTCAGCATAATTCATGAACTATCTCTCATCTCTTTACAGGACTGCAGCCCCCATGATTCCTCGCCTGAATGCCATAAAGAAGTGGTAGATACACGGAAACAGAAATACTTAGAAATGTGTTCCTAGCAGCATGCATTGGGTGGGATGGAAAACCACAGAAAAGTAAGTTTATCCATCTTTTCTGCCAAAGAGGATGGCTCCTCCTTGAGAGCTAAAGGAATGAGAAAAGGGTAATGCTTAATGACAAGCAATGGTAAACAATCCATATTTTATAGGAGTATTGCTATAATGATATAAGAGTGAAAGAGCCTCGAAGCAACCCATGATCAATAGCTACCAACGTTTATATTGATTAAATATATACAAACAACATTATAAAGCATTATAAATACATAATGTGATATATACCCATTGGGAACAATAAATGGCATGACTTGTAGAAAGAAAAACAAAACAAGCAAAATAGAATATAGCCAAATCAAAGCCGGCATAGTGATTTACAGTGGAGAAATTAGCATGATAACATTTTGTGAAATAGTCTATAGAAAAATGCTTAATGCACAGAGTGAGGTTGGGAAGGGTACACAAGACATTTGTTTACTTTCTCTCTCTCTCTTTCTGTCTGTCTTCCACCCCGACCCCCCCCCCCCACGACCCCTGGTTTCATGTCAGCATACAATTTTGGTTAATATACCGGTATGTACATTTTGTAGATTTTGTAAGGAAGGGAGGAATTTCCCCACACATTACTTAGATAACCAGCGTATATATCACTCACAAATCATTCCCCCACCCATTTTTTTTTTTTTTTTTGCAGTATACAGCTTCAAATACAACATTTTAAATGTGTTTTAAGTGCAATATACAATGTAATACTAGGTGGCGATGGTGAGCCTTATGGAAAATTCAATGTATTTTTTAAAAAACAAAAACATTTTCAGAACGTTTTTTATATGTGTGTAGATTTCACCTCAATCTCTCTTTGGATCTGTATTCTTTCCTGGTTGTCTTTTTGGACTGACTCCCCAGCTACAGATCTCAGCTCTGTCCTAGATATAACCATCCAAAATAACTGTTCTAGGTCTGGACTCTTTATAGCTTGCTCTCGGCTTATTCCAGAATTGGTTTTCACCTCTTGCTTCCAGATATAATTCCTGAATCACTGACATTTGCTAGGTTATCGGGCCAAATGATCATTGGATCTTGCATAGGCCCTTGCACGGTGTATTGTAAGCCACGGTGTCAGGAATGCTAATTACCAGGGCTTGTCAGTCAGCTGACTGATACTATTGACCATGGTATCTTACTGGATGTGTTTTACAGTGTACAACTAGGGGCACTAGAGACAGAAACCCCTGGCTGTGACATTCAGCATCTGGCAATGTAACGGCATACTGAGTTCTTCAGATATAAGTTTTGATACATTTGATGGTTTCCGTATTCAGAATAACAATAAACCTGTAACATCTCCCCCAAGCCTTGAATATGGTATCCCTTGAGTTTTCATTGTTTATTATGTCCTTGGGGAATTCTTCAAGATGCTTTATGTTGAAGCGACAATATGCCAACAGATAAAATAGTATACAGAAAGTATATTTTTATGAGGCTTGTTTTAACGCTGTAGTGCAAATTTGCATCCTTGTCAATAAACAACACCAACTACAAGCCTGGGAGGGGGGGGGAACCCTCTGATATGTTTCTTCTACTGGTTTCAAATAATTCTATTTTTTTAAAAAGAAAGAACACCAACTTGTTTGGCACGGTTTCCTTCCCTCAGATGCATGCTTGCTCCGTTTCTTAAGAGAGAGATTTAACTAGGCATTAAGATATGAAAGTTATTTCCAAAGTTGGCAGAAACAAGAAAGGCTCCTGAACCCTTCCCCCTTTACACTTCATTATCAACTGCCAAATTTAGATTCAAAAGCAAATCATTTGCTGCCAACACAATAAAATTCTTCATCCTTGGAGCTGTACTGAAATTGGGTAAGAACCATTGTGGCATTGTACTTCCATAGATTTATTTATTTCTTACAATTCTATCCTGCCCTTCCTTCCAGAGGAGTCCAGGGTAGCAAACAACAAACATTTAAAGCATCTAAAAACATTTAAAAGCATTAAGAACATCTAAAATAATTTAAAAACAGTCACATACCCTCACAGCAAATAATGTCAAGTTTGCCAGGAACAGCATTTTTCAGTCATCAGATGCCTGGGTGAGCAGAAATGTTTTAAAAATCCCCCTGACTCTTAACTATGAGGGAGGCAGCTGCATTTCACCGGGGGGGGGGCATTCCACAAATGGGGAACCACAACCAAGGAGACCCTGTAAAGGGTCAGCAGCAACCGATCAGCATAAAAGTGGCATAGCTTCCATTTGTTTATATTCTGTTTTTGCTCAGCCACAAGGTACACAAACAGGAAAACTACAAAGAATCACAAAGAAATAGAAAGAAGCACAGCATCCTCTTTATCCTAAAGTCAGCCCAAATAATAAGCTCTGTTGAAATCCCTCAAAGATGCCCAAACAGTGCCGGCTTTACGTATAAGCTAAACAAACTATAGCTTAGGGCCCTACTCTCTTGGGGGCCCCCAAAAAAATTAAAGGGGAAAAAACAGGATGTACATTTCCAAAATATAAGATAAGTTCAACAATTACTTTAATAAAATACATATTTTGTTATGTGCAAATGGCTTTAGATACCTATTAGGTCCATAAATTACCATATAGCATATATTCAACACAAAAAACAGCGACAATTTGTTGTTGACAAAGGACAGCTGGACATATAAAGGGCCCCATTACCTTCAGTAGCTTAGGGCCTCATCAAACCTAAATCCAGCCCTGTGCCCAAAGCTTGGGTTTTGATAAGTCTCGTGTGGAAAGGAATTTAATCACAGAGGGTGCAAGTCATCATTTAGAATGCCACTCTTTGCTTCTTTGCTGACTGATACACAGAAGATATCATTAAGAGGGCACAAACAATTGCAGTTATTTAAAAAAGAATTTAAAGTTTGAAACTATCTAGGTTGCAATGTGAATTTACTGAGCTCACATTATATAAATGCAATTTGTGACAATCACCCTTGCCCCTAGAAAAATGGCCTTTTAATTGTAATTACGAATATGAAGTGCCTCTGTGTGATTGTTCATTGTTATTATTTGCCTGCCTCCTCAGAGCAGGCATTCCATGGGGTTACTACTGTGCTGGTAAATATTTGTTGGGTGTTGAGACCATCTTGAAGTTTTTAAAAATGCTAATTAATTTTGAAACTATCTCACCTTGAAGGCAGGCACACACAGTAGATAACAACGACCCTACAAAACAGAAAACCTTTCCTTCCTCGTACTCAAATACCAGCCCTCCCTTTCTGTCACAAACCCTAATTTTCACAATTTCACTCTCTGCATCAATTACTACCACTGTCTAAACCCCCACATTCTTACCAACCTAGATCTGGTTCTGCTTACACCTAGAACTCAGTTCCTTGTCTTGGGTTCCATCTAGCACATAACATGACGAAGCACCACTCTCTGCTGCAGGATTTTAAACACAGATAGGCAACCATTCAAGGTGTTGTCATGCACGATGGGAAGGGGATGTTGCTCAGTTGATACGGCAACTGAGATACCTTTCCTTGTCCCATCAGACAGTGCCCAAACGGCATTGTGAGAATGTGTGTGTTCCCTGGAAAAGAATCACACGTCGTGCATAATAAGAATTGTGAGCCAATTTTGGGTAATTTTGTTTTAGCATTCTCAGAAGACACATAATTGCCGTCCGATTCATAATGTAAAAGGCAATGGTTCACCGATCTCTACCAAATTGATGATAGCGACTGTGTGTACAGATGCATGGGAAGTGTGCCAATTTCCAAGGAAGTGAGTGGAGTTTGGAAGAGAACTGGGATTCAGCACTTATGGTAGAGCACCAGTGTAATGTGATTGCAGCGGTTTGCCCTTCCCTACCATTAACTATCTGACTTTTAGAAGACATCTGAAGGCAGCCCTGAAGGCAGGGAAGTTTTTAATGTTTGATGTTTTATCGTGTTTTTAATATTCTGTTGGGAGCCACCCAGAGTGGCTGGGGAGGCCCGGCCAGATGGGTTTTGTATAAGTAATAAATTATTATTATTATTATTATTATTATTATTATTATTATTATTATTATTATTATTACAAGTGACGTTTTTGGCTGTATCAATGTATATCTCAGTTTACACACAGATTCTCCATGCAATTCTTAGAAGAAAGGGAGAAAATGAACCTCTGCTTTCTATGTGTAAAGCAGCCTTCAGTAATATGAGGTTTGTTTCATTGCTGGGCTCAAGAATAGGCTAAGAAAGGAAAGAAGAGGTTGCCTTTTCTCTGTTAACTATCTGGAGGAATAAGAATGGTGGTGCAGTGTGTATCAACTCATGGACAAAGCAGCGGTCAGTTCTACCACCAAACTGCAAAGGACTGGAAAACCTCACTTTTTTCAAATAGAGTTTGTGGGATTTGTTTATCCCATTCCATGTGCCTGTTTAATATCTCCAGCATTTGATGTGTTTCAGGCAAAATCCAGAAATAATTCCTGCAGATGCTGTAAAATGCAGCAGTACACAACATCCAAGCATGGTTATCCCGAAATGCCTTCTAAATATGTGCATATCCACTTAGCTAATAGTAACCTTTCAGCAATTCAGGCATATGAAACATCTGAGCCTCGCAGCCTAAGACAAATGATGGGGGAGAGAGATTTAACAGGAGTAAGGAAGGGATAGGAACATCACTGACTATTAAACTGGTGAACAGTTACAGAGGCAAGGAATATAAACAAACAGGGAAAACTTTCAAAAAGGATCTCTCTCTCTCTCCCTTTCTCCCATATTATTAGACTGTATTAGCAGTTAGGAAGAAGAAGCCCTTCATTAAAAAAGGAAGATAAGGTAACACAGCTGTAATCTTGGTGAATAACTCTAGCTGTTGGATTTCATTAAATGAAATTAACTTTTCCATAACCATAAAATGGAAAACATTAAAAGGTGCATTCATCTTTAGCAGTAGCTGAGGGAAGATGAACCAGTAGGTTCAGGTTTATAGAAATTTGCTCCAATTGCCGGCATTCAAAAACCTCTGAAAACGCAATAGGTAGCCATAAAGTCCAGGTACGATGAACCATGACAGAAGAGTGAAATCTGCATTTGGGGATATAAGATGCAACCACATGAAAAATGCATCTGCTCTCTGAATCTGTGTGTGAAGAAGGCATGTTCCAAGAAGAGAGACCTTCAAGGATGCATACAATGGAATGTGACACGCTCCCCAGCTATGTTCATTATCGTGTTCACTAGCTATTCACTTTACAGCTTTTCCTTTCTTTTGCTCTGGCTGTAATGATTGCTAGGAGAATACTGCCAACACTCTTCTTGTCGTCTTACAGCCTCACAATTGTAATAGCTTATGTCGAACTGCTCCTTAATTGCAGAGCTCTTCAGAACCACGTCCGCACAGAGAGCTTTCTTTGGCATATCATCAGAATTTGTAATAAAAACCTATCACCTTTTGTGGCTCAGACGTCTAAATTGGAGGAAAGGAAGCATTTTGTAGTCTATTTTCTACTTCAGAGATTGTTATGCTGTAGGAAGCAACACGAGAACATAGTTGAGTGGATGTCCAAACTTATACCAACTAGGGATGGACACAGCACTCGATCAATGAGTCATGTCTATTTCATATGTATTCATTCATAAGTCTATTCTGACCTGTTTTAACATTACACTATGTTTTTTTTTTAAAAAAAACCTGCATAAAACAATATTTTAATACATATTTTATAACAAAATAAGTATGTAGGTATTTCATCACAAAATTTGCATTTATAAATGCATTTTGGAGCTGAGAACAGCATTGTAAAATTCAGAGAAGTGTGAAATCTGAAGGATAATTATATTCACATTCTCACATAAGAACGGAAGCCGCAGATCAGGGTCAGTTTGCACTGGAATTCATGGAAATTGGATTCCGCAAGCATCCCTAAAGTGCCTTATCAGGAAACATTTCAGATAATTTCCAGCATTTGTTATCAAGTAGTCTTACTTGGGAGAGTCATAACAAATGGTTGAATAACTTACTCTTCCTTCGATTTGAAACATAACCGGGAAGTGCTTTCAACATCCCCCCCACCCCACCCCCATATCTTGGAATTATTGTAATTGTATTCTCAGAACAATAAACCTGATTTCTAAGGATATATATAGAGAGAGAGACAGAGTGTGTGTGTGTCATCAGCTTCCTTTGTGCTTTCAGTGGCTTCTTTGTTCAATTTGCTTCTACTCCAACACATGCATATACAGTGGTACCTCTGGTTACGTACTTAATTCGTTCTGGAGGTCCGTTCTTAACCTGAAAACGTTCTTAACCTGAAGCACCACTTTAACTAATGGGGCCTCCCGCTGCCGCTGAGCCGCCGCTGCCCGATTTCTGTTCTCATCCTGAAGCAAAGTTCTTAACCCGAGGTAATATTTCTGGGTTAGCAGAGTCTGTAACCTGAAGCATATGTAACCCGAGGCACCACTGTATGTACATGGGGGGGGGGGTCCTAAAGCAAACAGAGGTGAAAGTGAGAAAGAATCTGTGCAAACGCTGCCAAAGCCTGCCCCACCTCATCCTCTTGGGATGTTTTTGCCACTCACTCTGGCTCAGAGTCGTCCCAGTCGCCTCATCCATAGCCTGGGTCAAAGAGATGACTGTGCAGACACTTCAGGTCCAGCCCTCCAGAAGGTTTGCCCATTTGCTTGCTCAAAGCACAGTCCCACTCGCTCCACTGAAATTGTGCCAGCCCCATATATTGGGAATCGAGGGAACATGTTGCTTGCTTAGCCCTGCACAGCACCTGTTGTGCCTCTGAACCATATTTTGCTTATGTATCATACTCAATTTGAGCATTAAATATTTTGGCAGAAACCATACCCTGAGTTTGAATTCTTCACCCTACAGTGAGAGCCGGGACATGCAAGTTGCCACCAGGGCAGCCAATGACCCCTTTGTCATAAGTAGCACTGGAGGTGCAGACCCACTTAGTCCTGGGCAGTAACCACGTGGACTTGTAGCCAATGTAGCATTAAATCTCTTGTTCTGTTGGTGCAAGGATTTGCCCATGTGCAGTGGAACCTCCACACACTGTCCACTTCATGAACCTCCTAAATCTGTTACTGCAGTTCCCTCAACCCCCAGAGAAGATTTGGGCACTGCATGGCCTGCACCCAGAGGGATGGAGGGGACGATCCATTGAGCAGGTGTAGAACCTTACACTCACAGAATGGGGGAATTGGATGCCTGTGACGGTACCGGTAGGTAATGCTAGCATATGGGAGTGCTGGAAGGGTAATAGTTAAACAGGTTACCCAATCAGAGGGAGGGGGAAGGTGGAGTCAGAAGGACTATAAAAACCCACTCTGGGGAAGTTGTGGGGGTTGGTTGGCAGTTGGGAGTTCATTGGTCGGTGTGGGTGTGAGTGGGGCAAGGTGTTGTAGGCCAGTTGAGTTAGTGAAGTAGGATAAGCTGAGGCAGGAACAGTTAGGAACAAAGAAGACAAGCAAATAACTGTAATTAACTGAACGTTTATGAAACCACACACTTGTTAAACTGCACTAAATAAACATAAGTTTCATGTTTCAAGTTAACCCTGACTGGACTCAGTATTTTACCAGGTAGGGCCTGGTTGGTGGCAGCGGAGAAAGAGCGTGGTGGCACAGGGATCAATAGACGGTGGAACGTCCGGGGACCCTGTGTGATCGCCACAATGCCCACCCCTGTAAATGTATTGATTAAGCAAAATATTTGTTTGTGCAGCAGAGAGGCAGACAGAAATTGGAAGCATCTTTCAGAAAACCAAATGATTGCCCCCAGAATATTAGTCTCTTAAAGGTAATGAATGGTGTTACGTGAGTGGTGTCATTCAGCATTTTCTACATCTACACTGGTCCGTGATAATTTCCTCCTGGATGTCAGTGTTTTAATCTCATTAACAATTGAACTCCTGCAGTTCAGATGCTAGCACCTGCCATGTTTTTCAGTTTGTCACAAACAGAACGAAAATGAATATTTCAAATCAATCCATTCAGTTGAGGTTACTTATTATAAAGTCTCTCCCAGCTCCGCAACAACGTGCTCAGCTGCCAAAACAACTTTTGCAGGATGGCAACGAAAAAGACCCCTGCTGATGAATGGTCCTGAAATTGCTTGCGCTATTCAAGGTTATACAAAATGCCTAAGTATCAAGGACTTTGAATGGGTAGCCATATACAGGCAAATAGGAAAGGAAGAGAGTAGGTGTCATGACATGAACTAGCAGAAGGAGATAAGTGGTTCTGCATGTGAAGAAAATATTCAGGTAAGAAAATAAGGCAAATTCTTCGTATCAGAAGGACTTCTGGTAACCAAAATCTCGGGTTTTTTATATGAGCATTTTGTAAAAGAGCAATATTCCAAAGCAGGGGTGCCAACTTGAATAAAATATTTGGGGGGATGGGACAGTAAGCTCACATGACATGGTACACACACACTATTTGAATGGCAAATCCCATCAACTTAAATATTTTTTGGGGGGGAGGGGGGCTAAGGAACCTTGGCCCCTAGGAGTTGGCTCCTATGTTCCAAAGGCTGCAATATACGGTTAATACTCTGGGTTCGGATGGGCTATCAGTCATTTCAGTGGGGCTTGTTCTTGAGGGGAACAACATCTGCATGCTTTAGAAGTCAGTCTGGTGCAGTGGTTGAAGCAGGGGTGGGGAACCTGAGGCCAAGGAGCCAAATGCAACCCTCCAGACTTTTCTATCTGGCCCTTAGGACTCTCCCCAGGCCAGATCCTCTCCCTGGCCATGCCTACTTCTGGCCATGCTTCTTCCTACTGTTCTGTTCTTCTTCCTACTTGCCTGGATTGAGGACAGAGAAGTGTCTCTCTGTGTGCAGAAACTAGTCTCCTGCACAAAGGTAAATTTATGTTCCATTTCCCTGTGAACATCTGCCTCTGGCTCTGCCCACCACTGAGCTCAATGGGCCTTATTCCCTGGTATGTGTGTACAGAATTGCAGCCTTAGAAACCCAGTTTCAAATACACACACCCTTTCTTACAAAGGCCTAATAGCAGGGCCTAGTAGATATTTCTGAAAAAATTCTGCTCATTAATTGAGCCATGTGAGCGTGAGGCAGTAGATTGTCCTGGACATGACACTCCACAGGTATTAGTTGAATTCTGAGAGAGAAGGAAAGACGGAGAGGTTGAAGGTGGGCTAATTGCTGCGAAAAACAAATCAAAGCCAAGGACTGGTTATCATGCTCAAGTATGCATATGACATCTAAAAAGAAAATGGTGGGGGTAGGGGTGGGGGGAGCCAGTTCACAGAATCTAAGTCAGTTTGGCTTTGATAGCTGCAGGTTCCTCCTTAGCAATTATTAGAGCAGTATTAATCATTCTGTGCCTCTTTCTTGGCAGTGGAGTCGTGGCTTCACACTCTTTAGTTAAACGATGGCAGAGCTTTGAAAAAGGCAGAGATCTCAGCAAGCTTAATCTGGAATCCATTCCGTCCTCCTCATCTCCTCCCTTAATTACATCAGCAAGCAGTTTGGGTCAATCTTAACTCCTGACTATGTGCAGGAAAGTTCAACAGAGCTGCTGGAGTGTGATCCTACTGCAGCAACTCTAAGCTTTCCAGAGAGTTCAACATATGCCAATCATCAACGCATTAAGAACCGCAAGAACAGATTTGCAGGAGCTGAGCTTATCTATGTTTATCTTTGTCAATTAAGTGAAGTGCTTACAGGTTTTGAGAGTGAAGTCTTGAAGGAAGGGATGAGGAACCCGGTGCCTCCAAATGTTGCTGGACTACGGTTCTCAAGATCCCTGATCACTGGCCATGCTAACTGGGACTAATGGGACTGGAAAGCCAGAGGTCCCACACTAAAATACTTGCAGAGCAATCCTATGCATGTCTGCAACTGGATCCTCCATTCCAGAGATAAGTGGGTATATGATTGCAACCTTGTGCTTATGTACTTGCACAACTTCTATGGTTTTAAAATGTAGACCAGTGATGGTTGTGTGGTCCAGCTGTGCTTAGATTTCCAAATTCATGCAAACAACCTGTACACATAAACTGATTTCACCTCTACAGATCCAGTGTGGTATAATAATGATTAGAGTGTTGGACCTAGGACCTGGGAGAGCAGGGTTTGAATCCCCACTCAGCCAAAGGCTCACTGGGTGCCTTTGGCCAGTCACTGCCTCTCAGCCTAACCTACCTCACAGGGTTGTTGTGTGGAATTAAAAGAGGAGGGGGAGAACCATGTACACCACCCTGAGCTCCTTGAAATATAAAGGTAGTATGAACATAATAAATAAAAATACTTTCTCCTCTAGGCTGATTTCAGGATTCTCTCAACCACACAGCCAATTCCACTAAACTGAATTAAATTAGCATACCGGTACTTCAATTTAACTAAGCCATTTTTGAAAGTCAGAGTAATTTACTAAATGCATTCCAGTTTTGACATTTGTATCAGAAATGTTCAGGTAGAACTACTTGTGGTTCCCCAAAGCACCTAGCTGGTTACTGTGGGTAGAAGTTGCTGCACTGGATTAATTCTCATGATTAATAGCCCAGATGTGCAAACCAACCACCACTCAAGCTTTGGAGTGGACCTGCTTAGATCTTTTCTAAGGAAATATTTAACTTCTTATAGATAACCCTTAGGCAGTTAGGGATCTACACATGCCAAGCTGATTTTCAAACTGTTATGCTGTTAGAGCAGAGCATCTATTAATGTTGTTTTGCAAGAAATGTCAGGCAGACATCAGTAATGCTGGTTATATATTTATCTAAACAGAGTGTGACAGCTCATTCACTAATGAGGACTACTTTCCTTTTTCTTCTCACATCACTTATTAAAACCTGTGGCTAGAAATGCTAGAAACTTACCACTACAACAACAAATAGTCATCATTCTCAGGTCTGTTAAAAAAGATAGGGCTACAAAACTGAACTTTTGGTGTCCATGCAGTCACTGGAATGTGTCATTCTGGCTTTTCATATCCAAAGTGGAACTGAGTATATGGTCAACTGATAGGCACAAATCTTAACTTTTTGTGTTTGTTTCCCCTAATGCCAGGCTTTTAAAGTTTATGACCCTTAATATCCATGTCTGCTGGTATACAATATTTATTTCAACAGGAGCAATAAAACAGTTTTACTCCTTTTTAAATTGACTAAGTACTGGGAGAATCCGGAGGGGAAACCAGGGCTCTATTGGAGAAATGAGTCTGCACTTGTGGAACTAATAATTTTCATGTGCTTTATTTCTTTATCTACCCTCAGCATTTCAGAGGTATGGAAACCTACAGATAGCCCACTGAAGTCTCAAGCATTTCGGCTCTTTCCATTAGCTCTATTTCTCTGCTTGGATGGAGGGCCCAGGCGCAGTGAAGCGAAGGTGAAGTTGCAATAAATACAGGACAACCACTTGGGATTTGAGCAGGCCGCAGCAATGCGCACCCAGGTGATCCTTGCGAAGCTTGGGATGCTTACAGTGGTCCTGCGTGGGTTGACAAAATTCCCTAGCGCAGTTTGTAACATGCAAAAAGAGTTTGAGTGGATGCACACAGATTGGCAGAGGCTTCTCTCTGGATGTATGGCAGTCCTAGATAGGGGGCATTGAACCCAGGGCTTTTTGCATGCAAAGCAATGCTCAACTACTGACAGTGTCTTTTACTGCAGCACATGGCAGCTCCGATGAATGAGGAGAGGGTGGTGTAGCTACCACCCTAAAGGCACTCACTGTTAGGGGGTGGGGTGGGGTGTGTCTCCACTGCCTTCTGAGAGAGGGGGCAGTGGGTACCCCCCTTGGCCCGATATACTGCCCTATAGGGAAGGGGGTAGTGAGTGTCCCCACTGCCCTGCCAGCCCTCCCCTGTGTCACCACTCCATTGTGGTGCTCCCGTGTAGGGGAGGCAGCAGGAAGTATTTCTCACCAGTGTGCTTTGTGGCGTGGCACCCTCTTGTGGGGACAGGGGTGGGGAGTATTTGCTCCCTGTGGCTCCCAGTGGTGTAGTGCTCCCCAATGAGAGTGGGGATTTTCCCTGCACCCACGCCGTGCCTGTCACCGCAATAGCCTGGGCACCTGAAGGCTTCTCTCAGTGAAAGTTCTTGGCACTGAAAATTGCATTTTTTCTTCTTTTCCTGTGAGTCACACTTTAAAGTGCCCTCTGTTCGGTGCCACGACAAAAAGGGGAGAGAAAGAAACCTACTGGCTTCACTCTCACCATTCACCTGAGTGCCCAGACGCCTCAAAGCCTTTGGCTGCTTCAAAGGCCCTACTTGTGGCCCCCCTCCTTTGCCTCTGTTGCTGCCGACGCCGCCACTGTGCTTTGGGTGTCGACTGAGGCTGTAGCCTGGGCACAGCTGGCTTTTACAGCCAGGGAGCAGATCAGAGGGGAGAAGTTTTCCCTCTGGTCCACTCCCTAAACCACACCCACATGTTGGCCCATCATTGGCTGCAACCGCGACAAGGCCCAGCAGCTAGCATGGGTGGTGGAGAAGGAACTGCTGTTTTTCCCCGGCCACACGAATGCCCCTCCACCACTGGGCCGCAACCACCACTCAATCCATCAATCATTTTTATTGTCTATAGCCAATGGCCATCACAATGGAATATGAGCACAAATCACACAGCTACAAAACAAAAAAGCAACTACTGTTCTCCCCACCAGCCAGCAGGTAACCGGCCATTAAGGATTCCACCTTTGCAGCATAGCTCTTAACCCAGGCTGAAGACTCCACTGAACCATTATTTTTGATACTTGGATCTCCAAAGCAGAGAATATATATTTGTATTTAATATCCCCACCCCACCAAGGATTAGATAATTGCTACGCAATCTAAGAGACAGCATTTTAAAATTTCATTTCAGTTGCTTGATATGGAATTAACTCTCTCTCCCGCCCCAAACCCAGTAGCATAATTTTCCTCTCCAGTATTTTATTATGCTGCCCCCCCCCCCCATCCTCTTGGCTAGAAATGAAGAATGCAAAAACTGTGTTGGCTTTCCACGGTTGAAATTCTCTGCCTCCTCACATTGCCTTTTTTGTCGTTTATTCATTTCTACCATTAATACACATGACAAATTCTGATTGCATTTGCAATGATGTCGATTTGACTTCAAAGTAGCTCTACAAATCCTGCTAGGAAGTTGCAAATGGGTTGCCCTAGTTGAACGCAGCCGCTTTGGCATCGTTCTGACGGAGGCGTGCTGCTTGACACAGCCAGTGAGGGCTTCCCTTAATTTTGGATTAGTGATATGTGCAGAATAAATTCTTCTTACCATGTTGGCAGATACTTCAGGAGACACTGACTTCCTGTGCATAGGAGGCACGACCATAGCTCTGTGACAGGACAGCTGCCCCGCATGCAGAAGGGGCCTGGTTTGATCCACTGAATCTCTTGAGACCCAGTGTGGTGTAGTGGTTAAGAGCGGTAGACTCGTAATCTGGGGAACTGGGTTCGTGTCTCTGCTCCTCCACATGCAGCTGCTGGGTGACCTTGGGCTAGTCACACTTCTCGGAAGTCTCTCAGCCCCACTCACCACACAGAGTGTTTGTTGTGGGGGAGGAAGGGAAAGGAGATTGTTAGCCGCGTTGAGACTCCTTCGGGTAGTGATAAAGCAGGATATCAAATCCAAACTCTCCTTCTTCTTCTAGGTAGGTCTGAAAATGTCCACTATGAGCTGCTGCCAGTCAGTGTAGCCAATAGTGAGCCATGGCCTGATTCTGTATATGCTTCTTATTTTTCTTATACTGTATTCTCAGAGTCTCAGAGCCCAGGATTCCAATTCTCACTCTGCCATGAAGCTTACTGGCAGAGTGAGCTCTGAGCTTAACCAACCACACATGGTTACAGTGAGAATAATAGGAAGAAAAGAACCATGAACTGTTTGGAAAACAACAAGAAGATTCCATGGAAAAATAAGGGCACTTGGAGTATTTGGTGGCGGTGGTGGTGAGGTTAGGCTTTCTAACTCTTTTGAAAGTCCTCAGGTCCACCATATAAGTTGAGTATGGTCTAGCCGCTGAGTACCACATTCACAATAAATACATCCCCATTGTCAGCTATGTAATGGCTTGAGCTTGCGGATCCTTCCTACAGTCAACCATGGAACCTGACACATGATCTGTGCAGTGGAATAGTCATATTCAGCTGTCTTCAATTATCTGAATTTGATTTTTTTAAAAGGGACAATAACCACCCTGTCTCTTAAATGCCTGACAGACTGGCTCAGCTCTATAATTTTGGCACTCAAAAGACTCTTAGAGATAATGAGTTAGAAATATATCCAACTACTTGACAATAATTCCAGAAGTTGTCTAACAGGCATAACTTTTTTTGGGGGGGGGAGCTGAAGTAGGCCTGGCTTTTTGACCCAGCCTGTCGCAGTGGAGAGGTTTGCAGGACTACTTTGATGGCAGGAGCCATCGTTTGCTAAAGGAAACATTCCATTTGAAAGGTTATTTAGTGGGATTGTTCGGCCACTTAACAAACGGAAGCAGAGGATGACATGTTCAAGCAACTCTTGATTTTAAAGGCATTTGAATCTGCCATTACTACAAGAGAAAGAAACATGGAAGTCTGGAATGACGCATTAAACGCATTAAACCGAAAACCCTTGTCACTGCTCCTGCTCTGTGAAAATGACATTTGGAAGAGGCAAAAGGCAGTTCAGGAACAAGGGACAGGGGAGTGGGTGCTTAACCCTTTCCCCGGCAACCACTAATTTCCTCCTTCAGTCCACTCATAGACTCCCCACCCAGCTGCACACACACCCAGTGGCTCCACAGGTGTCAGGAATGCTCCTGCCCAGAGTGAAAGTGAGGGCTCCGAGGACCAAGGAGGGGGGCAGGCAGAAAGAGATGGAGGCTTGCTTTCTTCACAGGCAGAGGGGGAAGCGAGCCCCTCCTCTCCTGGAATGCCAGTTGTAAATTTCCAGGGCGACGTAAGGCAGGCAGAGGAGCCGCAATTTTCAGACATGCTCTCAGGGGAGGAGATGCAAGCTGAACAGTCAGTTCCTGAGTCCCCTCGCTCTCGGAGATTGGACAGAGTTCAGGCTTGGAGTCAAGCCCACAAGAGGAGGAGCAGCCGATGGCGTATTTCCTGTTGGAAACGAGACCACCCTCCAGTGGGATCAACTGACCCTTCTAGCGATGATGATTGAACTGTGTGCTCAGACAGAGCTACTACCGTGTTTCTCCTAAAATAAGACACCGTCTTATTTTTTCCCCTCAAAAAAACACAGTATGGCTTATTTTTGTGGGATGTCTTATTTTAACCGCTCCACGTCAGTACGCTGCATAGCCAAGCCTATCCAGGGCGTCTTAAGGGAGAGGCGCCGCGTCACTATGTCTTATTTTCGGGGTATGGCTTATATTTCACAAATGTGTAGAAATCCTGCTACGGCTTATTTTATGGCTACGTCTTATTTTAGGAGAAACACGGTATGTAAATAGCAATAAATTCGAAAGTTATAAAACCACCAGCCTTGGTGTGAGAGGGAGATCGTAAATCCTGACAACAGGTGTGTTTCCTCTAGAAACACTCACTCTTTTTTCAAAAAGTGAAGTGGCTGGGGAAACCCAGCCAGATGGGCGGGGTATAAATAATAAATTATTATTATTATTATATTATAAAAAGTGGGCTGGTGAAGTGCAGAGGGATAATGTAACTACCCCTTCCCTGCCTACCTCACCACTGCAAATTGCTCCCTCACAACACTTTGCAGAGAAGTGGCAGCTCCGGTTTCAATACAAAAGGAGGGACATTTCCCAGTTTCTGCTCCAAAGCTGCTTTGCAAATAAACATTCCTAGCCATGAGGTCATCCTGAATCTCTGATTCAAGTTTAAATATTTAAGAAAGCCATTTCTAAGTGTAAAACAAACAAACAAACAAAACCCTATCCATTAATTCACGCTAAAAAGCAGTTACTCTGAAAACAACTCACTTCTGCATCACTCAGATTTATCAGTATTCAGAGCACCTTCCAGAAAGTGGATTTGGCCAATTGCCCTTTGAAAAGTTCTGTGCTGGCAGCAAAGATGAAAATTTTGGTCAAATGTGAAAACAAATCAATATTTTTATGCAGAAGTACTTTAGATACTTGGAAAGCCGCTTCCCATGTATAAAAATTGTAATCATTTTTCTACTTCCAAATGATAATGAGGCTTTTTTTCCCATTCAGGACATAGCAGTTGTACTATGTTTTACTAATCCCAAAGGGAAACAGCCACAGTTTAGCAGTACGAGGACACGCTTTGAATATGGAAGTTGGGTTCAGTCCCCAGCATCAATATGGAAAAGCAGGTCTTGGCTGAAAAATTGTATTTTCCCTTAACTTCATAAATAAGGGAAGGGGGAGGGATACAGTCACCCTTAGCCAGACCGGAACATGGATGACCTAAGTTCATCTACGCTAAACCATGAAGCTCACCTCGGGTGAGTCACTGTATGCCTTCTTATTGCTCTTGTGTTGCTCTACAAGGCAGTGGGGAGTAATGGCAAACTGAGCATCCACTGGTATCTGCACATGCAGCACAAGCATTTGTAGCGAGTGGGCCTTCATGCATCTGTATATATGCACAAAAGTGCCCATGCAACCTGGAACCCTGTGCAATTGGGATTCCGAGCTGCCTAGATGTCTTTGGGTGTAAAGACTCATTCTCTACAGGTGTTCGTGGTTGCGGATGCAAGGAAGAAAGGCTATTCAGTATATATTCAAACGTCTGGCTCATCGAAGACTTTATAGAACCTTTATTCTCAATTAGGATGGAACTCAAACGTGAAGAATATTTTTATTCTTAACGTACAGTGGTACCTCGGAAGTAGAACGGAATCCGTTCCGGAAGTTCGTTCGACTTCCAAAATGTTCAGAAACCAAGGCTCGGCTTCCGATTGGCTGCAGGAATCTCCTGCAGCCAATCAGAAGCTGCAGAAGTAACGTTGGACATTCAGGTTCCAAAGAACGTTCGCAAACCAGAACACTCACTTCTGGGTTTGCGGCGTTTGGGAGCCAAAACGTTTGACTCGCAAGGCGTTTGGGATCCAAGTTACGACTGTATCTTTATTATTTTTCAAGGGAATCCTTGTTGAGTTAATACTTTCTTGTCCCTTTGGAGCTGCACTCAAGCTCTGATGCTTTATGGTTTACATTTTTTATTCTGTGGTGGTGTTGGTTGCGTTTGCATGTCTTTTTTGTTAACAAAACAATAAAATATTAAATATTTTAAAAGAAAGGCTATTTAGTGTGCCCACACTAAAGCAAAGTGTGCCCACATGCAAAGCAACTAGGAAACTATAACTTTTCTCTCAGCCTCTCTTACTTCACAAGACTGAGCCAAACTCTTACAGACTAGGTTCTGTATTTCTTTAGACTGGCAAATGTGTTAGGATATTACTTTAATGTGCCCATGAGTTTTATGTGAATGCCGTTCTGCATTAGGTACTTCACATTTACTCGATGTGTGCTTTATTTCTTGTAATAAACAACCCTCTTTGGATAGTTTGGCGTGACAGCATATTCATGTGGAAAGGCTTAGTTAGGCTTGTGTTCAGGGCAGCACACCAGTTCTCCTCTCTCTAGTGAGTATGTTCTAGCAGCCATATGTGAAACAGACACACATGGGGATTCTGACACACACATGTAACAAGTGCTATATGTGCATGAAGATGCTAATTCAGCTAGGGAAGACACAACGAGAGCCAATGTGGAATAGTGGTTAGCATGCAGGACTGGGGAGACCCAGGTGCAAATCTCCATTCGGACGTGAAGCTCACTGGGTGAAACTGAACCCCTCATCCTCTCCTAGCCTGATCTACTTCACAGGGTTATTGCGAGGATAAGAATAGAGGAGTGCAGACCCAGTACACTGCCTTCAGCTACTTGGGATAAAAATGCAATAAATGAATAAATAAAATAAAATACGGAAGCAGGGTTCTATGCACATGATCCCTTTCTGGATGGGGAGAATAAGTGGATGTGATTTATTCAGTTCTCCATCCTCATTTAACTTGAGTTGCATGTTCACAGCCCTTTTAAGAACAAATGGATTTTTCTTGAAAAAAACGTGTTCAGTAGTTCAGGTTTGTAAAGAGGGACTCCCCAGACAGAGATTTGACTGTTCTGCATGTTTTGTGGTGGATTGTAGCTGATCAGTAGCAGTGTCAAGATTCTTAGCTGAACAAGATTGAGTTCCAAGTCTGATCTTACTTTAGGTTATCAAATTTTGTGTTTACCGATAACTGGGATATATGTTTGTGACTGCAGCTATACTGATTCATTTAAATCAGATCATTAGCTATTTGGTGAAAGAAATTACATTTTCCTTGTGTTACAGCTGTTTAGTGAATGCAAGGTAGTCTGATCTAATTATAAATGTTTGTCATTAAAGAAATCAACTTTTCTTCCCAAAGGTTAAATGCTGTAATTCTTCTAATTATTATTTGCTAGACTTTTGTGAAAACAGCTTGTAAATGCCTGAACTTGCCTGGGGAACAAAGAGAGAGAGAAAGGGAGGGAGAGGGAGAGAGAGAGAGAGAGGGGGGGGGAGGGAGGGAGGGAGAGAGAGAGAGAGAGGGAGAGAGAGATCGTGGTTGTTCATTGGAACAGCTAGTCCCTCATTCAAAAAAAGCAGAGCTCAGCAGAAAAGACTTTATGTGGGAGCTATAAATGGTGGAACCAACTACAAAGCCACTTTTCCTGAAAAAATAATAATAAAATTCCTTGATGGTGGCTAAAAGGCAAAGAAATAGCCTTTGCTGACAGGAAAATTGCTGTTGAGCATTGCTCAGTGTTTCCTTATTAGCAAAACTTACACAATTGCAGCCATGTGTCAAAACAGAATAGAGTTCTGATCATGCAATTCTTCAAAATTTAGTTCCTCCAAACATGAAGATCCCATTTAGTTACTGGAATTTGTGTCCTCAAAGCAACTTACAAGTTACAGCATTTATGCGATATACCTAGAAACACATGTGCCAAAATTGAACAAAGCAAACAGCCCCCCTGGAGCAGGAATCTGCAGTTGCTTGAGTGGTAAAATTATTATTTATTAAATTTCCTTCATCTGAGGATCACAGGGCAGATTACAGTATGAGAGAGGCTAAAGCTCACCTAAAACTAAGGCTGTGTACACACCATACATTTAAAGTGCGGGCACACATAACGATCCTGAGAAGTATGCTTGTGGGCTGTGTACAAATCACCCTTAGGAATTTGTGTTAGCAATATTGTTTGGGCAAGCATTTTCTTGGGTGGGGGGGAAATGTGTTCGTGCTAAATAAGAACTGAGTTAGTTTAAGAAATCTCTCTCTCTCTCTCTCTCTCTCTCTCTCTCTCTCTCTCTCTCTGTGCTACTACTATTTGTACCTACTTTCAGCTGCATTAAATTCTTTCCCTTCTCCATTGATGTCTACCAGTGCTCTCTCTTCCATCCCTTGGGTCATTTAGAAATAGCTTCTCAGTGTGAACCAGAAAGCGATATATTCAGAGTGGTCTCTCCCCACTGACATCTTTCAAATTTCTTTATTATACCACTTAAAGTAATACAAATCTCTAAATGTTTTACATACAAAATACAACGGCTTTCAAGAATATTTCCTTTAAAAAAAACTAGATAAAAATTAAATAAAAACAAATGCAATCATATCTATCCATCTAATATCTCTTTCCTGCATTATATTCCCTCCTTCCACCCCTACTCAGTCAGCTAACATTTTCTGCCACTGAATTATTTTTGACACTCTTTGGAGCTTGTTCACTCCCTCCCAGTTTTTTTTAAATTATTATTAAGATTTTCTTTGTAACTCTGCAAACGTCAGGGTCACTTCTTGGTAGTGGGGTGGTGTAGTTTTAGCTCTAGCTATATATGATTACGATTAGATTATCTTGGTATGTACACATGTGTACAAAGTAGATATGTTCGCAAGGCTCTATCAGCTTAATACGATAAGTCATGGTTAGTAATTCATAAACTAGCAGGGAGCCTGTTTCAGACTCCATTTGAAAAGAACAAATAGCACATGCTAAATGAGAGTGTGCGAGGGGGGCATAGAATCTACTGGATACTTGAAATTCATTTTCATGAGCAGAAATCTCGCTTTTGTAGCTGTATATTATTTGCTACTTTTTACCTGAGATGTGAATTGTTACCTCCTTTTGGCTACTATATAATGTTCATTATACCTTGTGATGCCTTTGAAATAAATTTTATACTTATGTGAAAGGTTGATATATAGAAGTGTTAATAGGATCCTGAAGGGAACCAGCATTCGTGGCAATAAGTGTTAGGTTTCATTTTTCTTTTCCTTTGGTTATTGTGGTCATGTAGACTGCAATAGCTCTAATGGATTCATTTTTATGTTTCTTTTTTTTCCCGTGCACAGAGAGTCTTGTTTTCTCACCAGCTATTAGCCTCAGTGTCATTGTAATGTGCACATTTCCCCCCCCCAAAAAAAAACCCCCAACTTTTTCATAGCAAATGATCTGGACTGGGATGTCATTGTAATGGTCCTGAACTGCAAAGGCATGGAAGCAGCAGTTTTTCACAGTTAATCCTGCAGCCTGAAGCAGCCTTCCTTCATCAGTTACCTGTTTTCAGTTTTCAGGAAACATAGCTTTTTGCCTGACTGGCTTATACCAGCTGTAGCTCCCCCCTAAAAAAAAACCCATGGGAGCAGGGCCGTCTTAAGCATATCCGGCGCCGTGGTGCAAAGATCCCTCTG
This sequence comes from Darevskia mixta, assembly GCA_034641385.1. NCBI lineage: Eukaryota > Metazoa > Chordata > Lepidosauria > Squamata > Lacertidae > Darevskia > Darevskia mixta. The sequence goes on along the minus strand of JAWWNH010000049.1, from coordinate 8,026,833 downwards.
GCGCCCCCGGCAACTCCAAAATAAGGGAGGGGCGGTAGGAAATGTCCTCTGCCTCCCCCACCGCCCCGATCCCAGCAATCAAGCAGGAAAATGTGCTGGTGGACATGTTCTCTCTCTTTTTTATTATTATTATTATTATTATTAAAAAGACTTTATTGAGAATTACATCAAACATATATACATAATCAAAACATACATACATAATCAAACCATAAAATCATCAGACAAATCCCCACTACATCTTATTTTATTTTAACCTTTAATATTCTTTCTTCCCTCCCCCCTCCCACCTGCCTACCCAACTTCCCTCACCTACCTGCGATCTTATTGTGCTAGTATTAACTTATTCTGCTGTGTTATTTGCGTTCTTTCATTATATTCATTCCTTTCTTATTATTATTCAATCACCTTGCGATATACAGCTAGTAATGTTTGTTCTTATCTAATTTACTGTTCCAAATTCTCCCATATATATTTCAACACATTCCCATTCTTCTTTTATCTTCTGAGTGGAACCTCCTCTCACCGATTCTGTTAATCTTGCCATTATCATGAATTCACAAATTTTTGATCTCCATTCCGATATCTCTGGTATTGTTGTCGTTTTCCATGGTGGATATGTTCTCCAGCGTCGGGGCGCCCGAGAAGGCAGCCAGGGAAGGCTGCGTGCCGCCTTTCGCCAGGAAGCAGGAGGAGGACAACGACCAGGAGCAGGGCCATCTTCAGCAGATGCAGAGGCTTGGGAGGGAATCCTAAGCCTCTGCGAGGATCGCTCTCCACCTGCGGAGGCTTGGGTAGGAAGCTGCATGCCCAGCCATATAGTTGGCAGGGCGCAGCTGGCAGGCGTGCAGGGAAAGGGGAGGCTGCCGACAAAGCAGCGCAGCTCCCCCACTTGCTAGGGTGCCCCTGAGAGGCTGCCGCCCTGGTGCAACGAACCACTAACACCAATAGGAAAGACGGCTCTGCATGGGAGCTGTAGTTTGTGAAGGGTGCTGTAAACAACAGTTCCCGGGATTCTTTGGAGGAAGTCACGACTGTGCTGTGCATGTGCTTTCAGTATATGGCGTGGATGTGATCTATGTGACCTCCCGTCAGAGGTCAAAGGGATCAACCACTATATGACCTTTAGAAAATACCTGAAGGCAGCCCTCTTTAGGGAAGCTTTTAATCTGTGATGTGTTGATGTATTTTAAATGTTTACTGGAAGCCGCCCAGAGTGGCTGGGGAGACCCGGCCAGATGGGCGGGGTACAAATAATAAATTATTATTATGTGTGTGCACATGGTGTGTAAGATTTTCGTGAATGAGGTCAAAGGGAACTAGTCTTGGGGATTCTCTCTTAGACGGGGGTTAAAAATTATGTTACAAAGAATAACACCTTGGCCACGCTTGGGCACAAAAGTAGGGGGGGGGAGGACTTCCATCAATTAGCATCACTTTATGGAAGACATCACTTTGCGGTATGGAGAATATTGTTCTGAGACATAGGGAGATGAAGGGTAAATAAATGGTATTGGATACAGATAACAAACACACTGTGGGATGGGATCTCCCTATCTGGAATGGAAAAGGAAGCGAGAGAGACTATGTGCTAAGGAGAGGGAAGGGTAAGAGTGAAGCCACAAATAAAAACAGTTCCCCCACCACCAACAACTCTTGTCTGATTTTGGTTAGATTGCAAATTAACCTTCATTTCCATACTGCAAAGCCCCATGTAGAAGGAAGACAAAATGGGATGTGGTGTGTTGAAGCAGTCATATATAAATGCTTTGGAACATGTTCAGATTATGATTAGATCTTTCCCCATTTTTAAAAGGAACAAAGAGTAATTTAAAATGTGTAATCACTTTTTAAATCCACTCTGTGATGGTGCTTCCTGATATAGCAACTTAGGTTTAAATATTATCAAGGGACTGAAATGTAAGAAATGATCATTTATTCTGATCCCTTCCCCCTTTCTTTTGCTTCCTTTTGTCCTTTCTATTTTTGCCATGTCACGTGAAAAAAATATTTGAGTAGCCAAGTATGCTTTCTGCAGTTCATTAGGGTAGCTTTTACTACATAATGCTAAATACGGCAAATAATTATGTTAACAAGGATTCCCTAATTTAAAAAAAGTCATTTTTGTTAATGCATTGATCTTCTTCCAAACCCTTTAGCATAAGCCTAACAATGAACTTCTCAGCGTGCTGTGCAGCTGCCAAATAGCAACATCTCAGTTTAGTACCTAAACACCATATTTTATTTTATTTTATTTTAATTCCATTTATGAATCACTTTGCATAGAATATCTCAAAGTGATTTCATAGTAAAAAGACTTTCAGCAATAAAACAATTAAAAACAAGTTCATATGTAAAAACAATGTCTTCATTTCCCACCTTGCCCTGAGCCTGGTACAAACTTATAACTCAGGAAGCTGATATATACCAAGTAAGACTGTTTGTTATTCCAATCAAGTAGGTCTACTCAAGCGTCAGCAACCATTTTTAGCCTAATTTCATTTATGTGTTACATTTGTAGCCCACCTTGTTCTCTGAGGAGATCAAGGTGGCATACACGATTTTCCTGCTCCTCGTTTAATCCCGATAACAACCCTGAGAGGAGATTTGAACCCTGGTCTCCCAGGTCTTAGCAAGACACTCCAATCCAAATTCAGCGGCTGGCTCTTCCAGAACACTCGGTCATGACATTACACACATGCACTTTTCGTGTGTGACATCACATGCACGGGCAGAGGTGATGTCACACATAATGCATGCTGGGCCCCTTCAATCTTGGGGGGGGGGGGCAACCTGGCACCTCTGGAATGCACCCTCCCTCAACGGCTGATTTGCAGCAATCAATCAATACACTGCACATCTCTACGAGCAAATTGCATAATTAAAAAATATCCAGGAAGATTTGCATTTTGGTATTAATGGGTGATTGCAACAATGTGTTTTGAAATGTAAAATACTGAATTGCAAATTTTACAATTTTTTTGAGAGGGGGGACTTTGGAAGAGCGATTTGAAGTTTGCAGCATGTTATTCCTTGAAGGAGAAATACTTGAAAATGATTTACAGATGGTATTTAACTCCAAGTAGGCTTGCTAAGATGTACAAGACTGAATCAGATAAGTGCTGGATATGGAATGAGGTTGAGGGTATGCTCTTCCATATGTAGTGTACCTGTAAAACGGTAAAAGGGTATTGGGAAATAATTTATAATGAATTGAAGAAAATGTTCAAAAACACTTCCCCCCCCCAAAAAAAAAACCCAAACAAACCCAGAGTCCTTTCTGTTGGGGATAATTCAGACGGAAATTCCCAGGTGTCAAAAAAGGTTATTTATGTATGCCACTACTGTGGCCTGTGTTTTGTTAGCCCCAAAATGGAAAACAAGCGAGGTTCCAACTAAAGAAGAATGGAAACTTAAATTGATGGAATGTGCACAGCTTGGGGATCTAACATAGAATAAGAGAACAAGAAGAACACACATTTAAAGAAGATTGGAAAATGTTTATTGAATATATGGGGGGGGAATTGTGTACACTTGTAAATGCTGGAAGCATTAAGATAAACTCAACAGAGTAGATAAGCTTTGATGGATGTAATAATGGAATACTGAATGGTTTGGTTTATGTAAAATATGCAGGGATTTAGGTTATGCAAAATGAACCATGGAAAGAGAAGAAAGAAAGTCATTGATATTTTAAGGTTGTTCAAATGAATATTCTAAATTGTAAAACAGATAATTTAATAGAAAATTATTAGGGGGGAAATAATTGTAAATTTTAAAACCTCAGATTTAAAAACATTCAGCTTTCCAGCATAATTTTCTAAAACCCATTTAGATCCTGCATTTATTTTAGTTGTATCTTTTATTCATTTGATTGGATTCTGTCTTGTGTTCTGCAAGGTATGTGACATTCCTCACTTGCATAATTGGTCTTTGTTTGAAAACACAATACTTCTATCTTTACTCAGGATATAAACACCTACCTGTTCCAATACCTGTTTCATGCATCTGACAAAGTGGGCTCTGGCCTACAAAAGCTTATGACAGAATGTGTTAGTCTTTAGTAGATTCTTTAGTCTAAGTGGATACTTTAGATTACATGATGCTAAAAATAATGGATATATTAGGTACCATGAAAAATGCACCTGCAAAAACAGACCATCCTCTAGTGGCTATTGAACTTTCCCACCAGTCAATCTGTGTTTACAATGCTCACTACAACCAACAGATTTTAATTGCATTAGCTTTGCAGCACCAGAGGTGGCATAACTTTCATGCGAGCTAATTAGATTTGCTCAATTTAAACAGGCACATTAATGCAGCTCAGCAAGGCTCAATTAAATCTGTTTTCAAAGCAAAATCACAATGTGAAGAATTCTGGGTAATGCTATGCAAATTGCCATATTGGCATGGAAGTTGAGTGAGTTGTTAGTGATGCCTATTGGCACAAAAGTAAATTTCTGTAGTCAGATTGCAAAGTCAAAAAAACAGCAAGACATTATTGGCCCACATCCTTTCTTGTGGCGTCCCAAACTGACATTGGTGCCTACCAGAGCCATGAAAGTTGATTTGTAACTTTGTTTTGAGAAAAACAATGCATTTCTCAAGTTTTGCCGTAACTCGTGTGCCCGCTGAGTCAAACTTCTAGATGTTTCATCTTATAGACTCAACAGCTAAAGATCTGGGAAATCTGTTTTATAAGATTATCTTGATCTTTCACATTTTACTCAGCTAGAAATCATTTTATACAGGTCCTATGCTTGACTCATTGGCTGTGGCATTTCCCGGGTCCCCTATATGGCCCAGAACCCAGGAGGTCACCAGTTGAGTCACTCAGAGACTACACTGAATCCAGACTTGCCTTAAAATACTACCTACAGAGTTACAGAGAGCAGTATATGCTTACTTAAATCTCACAAGACACATGGGGGAAATAAACATAAGGTGCCTTAAGAGCTGAGAGCCCGGACACTGAGGTCCAGCTCCGAGGGCCTTCTGGCGGTTCCCTCACCACGAGAAGTGAGGTTACAGGGAACCAGGCAGAGGGCCTTTTCAGTAGTGACGCCCGCCCTGTGGAACGCCCTCCCAACAGATGTCAAGGAAATAAACAACTACCTGACTTTTAGAAGACATTTGAAGGCAGCCCTGTTTAGGGAAGTTTTTAATGTTTGAAGTTTTATTCAGTTTTTAGTGTTCTGTTGGGGGCTGCACAGAGTGGCTGGGAAAACCCAGCCAGATGGACATGGTATAAATTATTGTTGTTGTTATTATTATTATTATTATTATTATTAGTTGAGCAAGTGAGCCAAGCCAGAAAGGGAGAGTAAAAAAATAAAAAAAGGGAACTCCAGCCCTCCATTTATAATGGCTTGCTTGTTTCCTGCAGAGAATGAATACACAGGACATTATTATAGACGTGATCTGATGCACACATATAACAAAGTGAGTTGCCTGGCACCTTTAAGGCTTAAAGGTTGGATTACAACTGCCCTCTTGCTATCATGTTTATCAGAGTGTAAAATGAGCATATCTGTAGCAATTTCCATATTTAATATGGATTGACTGTGAAGCAGAAAGCCCATCGTGCAACATCCTGGGAACCTCAACATCAGCAGGACTGACTATGTAGTTCTGTAATCTCTTTCCCCATCACAACAGCCACCTTAGTTTTACCATAGGTAGATCTATGAGAGAAAAATGGAAATGTAAAACATTCCTGTCTGGTATTTATCAGTCTCTTGCTGCTGATATCCATCCCCAGCAACCACAGTCTCTCTGCTGTTCTGTGCTGCACAATTTAACATTTTCTTCTCTGCTGTACTGTGACTCAGTGCCACCCTCCTTGCCGCCTTAAATTCCCCAGATACCATTGGCCAACCCAGTTTTGCACACCTCAAAAGATTTATCACAAAACTTTGCAGTAGCTATTCATATATATTTTTTGTTTTCTGGGCCAATGAAACACAGATGTGACATTTTGTGCAAATAGATAAATACAATTTGTGAACATTCCCAAGTGTATACACCTTAACCATACCAGTTTTTATTTTGCTGTTACAGGTAGATAGCTGTGTTGGTCTGTCATAGTCAAAACAAAATAAAAAATAAAAAAAATTCCTTCCAGTAGCACCTTAGAGACCAACTAAGTTTGTTCTTGGTATGAACTTTCGTGTGCATGCACACTTCTTCAGATACACTGTCTGGTGACTTCTGTTTCAGTGTATCTGAAGAAGTGTGCATGCACACGAAAGCTCATACCAAGAACAAACTTAGTTGGTCTCTAAGGTGCTACTGGAAGGAATTTTTTTATTTTTTATTTTGTTTTTATTTTGCTGGTAAGAATTGTAAAAAAAAAATGCCCCCCCCCCCCCCTGTAGAGCATTGGAATGGTGTGGGAAGTATGGAATTAAAGGTAGGGAAAAGAAATTAGGTCTGCACATAGAACATTTTCCAGCCCATTACCAAGAATTGTATAAATCCTAGGACTTTTAAAGGAGAAATATATATCACAGAGGAGATAACAATTCCTATAGGATTCATTACAGTGATAGCTCTCCTTTATTGGTTTTAAATGCAACAGTTGTGTGAATGCCAACACACAATGTATCTCTGTTGTTAAATATACTCTTGAGATTTTCTATGGACGGTAATAATTGTTCTGGGATAATTTGCTATGCATGATAATATAAAGCAAATCTCATCTATGCAGACTCATTCCCTGATAAACGGAGTCAAAATAGTTATATTTTATGCAGTTTTATGATGCTGTGTTTAATATTAATTTGAGATTTGAGATTCATAGCTTAGCAAATGTTTTGTGGCCTCTGGATGACCTACGTATTTCATAAAATGATGTAACAAAAAGTCATAAATTTCATACCAATATAGTTCTGGAAAATTGTATACTCAGAAATTATTGTAATGAGCTGCTGCATAATGTTACGTTGCAGTTTTGCAAACACTTGCACATTAAATTCCATCAAAACGAGGTTTATCTTGAAAGCAGAAGTGGTGTTCAAAAATATTTCAAAGTGTTCGAGCCAGATTGCAACGTACAATCCCTCTTTCGTGATCACTCACACTTACGGGTAAACCTGTTACTTTTTAAAGAAATGGCTCAACAAAAGTTGTTATATAAATCCATGCATACCATCAGTCTGGTACTATTCAATCACAGCTGGAGAGAGTTCTAAATGGACTTAGTAAGCAGAGCATTGAATTTGCATAAATAAGCTGGTCATATAGTTAAATGTGGAAAACAAGTTCGCCATTTGTATGGGTCTACATTTGGTGAGATGTTGGGAATTTGTAAAAAAGGAACTGAGAATTTAAGACCTGACAGGATATGATAAAGATAACAGAGTGGAAACAGGAGATATTGGAAGCATGTCTTCCTTCAGAATTAAATTGAAATAAGGCTTCTATTTTTTATACTTCTTTGGTGCTGTTAAAAAGCAGGAAGCAAAGTGATGAGGCCAGGAGTGGGAAATAGGGTAATTGTATCAGTACCTATAAAAAGTGAATCATTCAACGTAAATGGGATAATTTGGTGGCCATGTATGGTGAACTGGCACACGGTAAAGCAATCCGACATCTCCCAGTTCAAAGTAAATTGAACTGTAGAACTGCAGTCAACTCATCAAGTTTGACAGGTCATGTTAGCCAACTGATATAAGGGAACAAGAAGGAAAGCTTCCTTACTTCCCCATTGGCCAAAATCAAAAGCTATAGATTTGCAGCAGTTCCATTTGGATACAAGACTAAATCCACAACCATTTCAAAATACTTCCTTCACAACTACTAAGAACGGATTGTTCTTCAACAAATAGAATGCTGAGATGAAGGTTATCAAGTCTTATGGCTTTTGCCGAATCCTAGCATCAGTGCAGTGTTCAGAATCATAACTGTTGAGTCTCAGTTCCAGTGTTCAGGTTTTTCAACCTCCATAAAAAAGGTAACTTCATTATGCAAGCTGGTACTGGTACTTGGGTTGCAGTGGTAGACTGGATGAGAGCCAAGAAACTGAGCTTGGGAGTTTAGAGGCCTTGTGGGTGGCCGGGGATATATGTCAATTGCTTGATCCGGGCAAGGTTGCACTCCCTCTGAAGAAGCAAGTCCTCAGTCTGGGGGATTACTCCTTGATCCATCTAGAGGCCCAAGTGACCTCTGAAGTCAGGATTGTTTTCGACCACCTCCTGCTTGTAAGCCAACTGTGATCTTTCCTGAACCTCTACAGTCTGATCACAGCTAGTATAGAAGGCAGTGACCAGACTGCTCATAGAAGTAGATTACTGGCAACTGCTGTGAGAACTGTACTAGTGACTGACTTGCTATCAAGCCAGGTTCAAGGTACATGTATTCATTCACAAAATTGTAAAGAACTTGGGTCCAAAGGACTCCTTAAGGACTGCCTGACTTCTTATTCACCACCTCAGTCACTGCTACCCTACGATGGCACAGCTCTGCTGGTTCCTCGTACCGCTGAGGTTCAGCTGGCCTTCGCTAGGGATCAAGCCTTTAATGAGAGCCAATCAGAATAGGGTTGCCATATTAAAAGTGAAATTGCTCTTTCAATGTAGGCATAATTTATGCCACATTTCTTTGATCAAGGACTCCTATCTGGACAATGAGCAGACTCTGGCATGTTTTGTTTCAGCCAATAAAGCACTACTACATTTTTGGATGATTTCATAATGCCAGATACCCAAAACCATTGAACTTGTGCTCTTACCAACAGCTCCCTACATTAGGGGTAGCAAACTTCACATCTTGGGGCCAAGTGAACACTCCAAATTTCCCAGTCTGGCCCTTGGGACTCACTGCAGCCCAACCCTCTCCCAATCTTCACTAGCCCTGGTCCACTCCCTCAAGTGCTTTTGCCTGGCTGAAAGGTATCCTTGGATTCTGACCATGCATTTTACTTGCCTGGATGGAGAGGTGTGTATGTAGAAACCTCTAGATGGCAAGGCTTGAATGTAGCCTACTGTATAAAGGCAAGAGTCACATCTGTCGTCCCGCCCACTTTTTGCCTTTGGCCATGCCCATCTATAGTATAAAGCCCCAGGAAGTTTGGTCTCAGACGTCCTCCACCCCAGCTCTACCTTTTCCCTCCTGAGTACAATCTATTGTCTCGCTCTCTCAGACCATATCAAGAATTATTTGCAGTGATTTGGGGGAGGTTCTGGAATCATTGCCCCTGGTTATTGCGTCTCCAAGTGATGACAAATGTGAAGGTTTAGTGAGAGAAAAAACCCTTGATAGAAATAGTTAGAGAAAACAAGGACACCTTGAGAAAAAAAGTCCATCATCTGGAGAGGTGGCTGTCTGAATCTCGTCAGGGCAGCTGTGATTGATTGTCCAAAGCCTATGTATACTGAGTTTAGCATGTGCAGTTGACAGCCTACACAACCAGCTCAGCTCAGCATGGCTGAAAGACACTACAGGCTGACCAAAAAAACAGCAGCAGCAAACCTCTCACAAGCTGACAATGTCTGTGTGAATAAACCATTAGCGATAACACAATTGTTCATTTAAGGGATTTATACCTTTCAGCTGATTCTCAGGGCAGGTTACAAAAAAAAGGTTAAAAGATAATGAAGCAAATTTAAACAAACATTAAAATGTCACAAAATAAAAGAGAAGCATAAAAGCAGCAGAGATAAATGCAAACACAAAGCAGAATGAAACCAGCTCACCTGATCCTGGGAAAGTAAAATTTCAAAGTATTAGCTTGGAATTAAAGCGTAATGTTTAGGATTCATTATTGTGCTTTGCTGCGGTAGTAATGTTGTTCTTTGGACACCATGCCTTGTACCCAATAGTGTCAGTCAAGAGGCAATAAGACTTCTCTTAGCAGAACTGGAAGTAATTTTCATCTGGGAGCTGTCCACAGCAGATTTACATAGGTGGTGTGGATAGCTACAGATAACTATGGTCTCCAGGCCTATCCATTTTCATGTAAAAAAATAATGTATTTTCTTATTCAGTACATTTATAAATTGCTAACTAGCCAAAGATCTTGAAGAAGGTTACAATATGGGAGATTGAAATACATTATCCACATTCACAATAAATCTATTATATATTTTGGAAAGTTGCTTGCTCATTATGCACCTCTTAAGATATTGTAACCAAATTTTGCATGATGGTTCCTGAGTTCAAGAAGCAGGTTGTCATCTATGTTTCAATAAAAAGAATGCCATTTGGAATGAAGTTGATGGACTGAACCTTACATAACTGCACTTATTTTAAGTACTGCTCTGATTTTTTGTGGATCCCCCCCCCCTCCGAACTCCTGAGCAATGCCAGGTGCAAGATGGCTAGAATACTCTGAGCACAATTTCAAATGATTTACATTAACAACAGCCAAGTTAAAGTATCCATGTAGAGATGGACTGAAAAAACAATCCACAGGGGAGTCCAAAATCTACAACTTAAGAGTGGTGGAATAAAAAGTGTTTTAGCCATCCTAATATGGTGGTCATCTCGACTAACCAAAACAGGTAACTTTAAGGAAATGTAAGGGTAGTTTTCCAGGGAATAAAATTACTTAGGGAACTGATTTGCTTGCCAAAACTCTTATATGCTATATTAACTACTAAATAATAATAATAATAATAATAATAATAATAATAATAATAATAATAATAATTTTTAAAAAAATTGTATGCTGCCCTATATCCAAAGGTCTTAGGGCAGTTCACAACATCAAAACACAGTTTTTGCCCATAAGCTTTCCAATAAAGTTTCCATGTGTGTTTGCTTTCACAAAGGGCTACACTTTAAGAAGACAAAGTCAACCTTGTCTTTGCGTCTCTCCCACCCAGGGTGTTCATAGATTAACATTCTACTTGACACAAACATTCCCTGCAGTTCATCAATAACAAGGTCAAATGGGATAGTCTGATACATTGGGCAGTGATGCAAGTTAATTTTATGCCTTCCATCCAGCAGAGCAAATTGCCTTCCAACACTACTAGCATAAATTAATTGTACCCACAACAGATTTAATTTACACTTTACAACCTAAGGCCTGACCTTTATTCTGCATCCTCAATGTTTCTGGCCAATCTCTTTAAAGTTTAAGAGCTTGTTTAAAAATGGATTGGGGGTAAGAGGGGTGGGGTTAGTCTTAAATCTTATCATTAACCCATTTCTCTCTCTCGTTGCACTTCAGGAAAGGGATTTGGTGGAAGGAGAAGCTTTGCTTTTTATATTACGAGTGTTCACAGAGAATCTGGAGGAAAAGGATGGCGGACCCTTTATGTTGAGGACTGCACTACTTCGGGGGTGCCCAAGATGGCGCCCTACAGATGTTGTTGAACTACAAGTGCTGTACCCCACTTTCCTTATTGCACTCAAATGCTCTACCACTGAGCTGCCCACTTTCCTTACTTCAAGATCCTTTGAGGAAGCAGGTTTGTTTCTCAAGAGCTCCAAATCAGCTTTAATTTTTTCAGCCTGAATTTGACAGGATGCTATTGAATCCCACATGAAAATGGTCAAACAGTGACGGTCTGGAAGTGCCCTCTAAGACAGTTCTACTTCTCGAGGGCATTCTGGAATACACAGTCACCTCAACTCACATTCTGCAAATAATATCTTCCCCTATTTTTCGTGGTATTGTGTGATCAGTTGTGAACAGGGATCCAAGGGCATGACAGTTTGTTAGAGATCAATTTGTAGAGATCAACTAAGCAAACTTTCTTTTCAGCTAGCTCTTCACACCCGCCTAAATCTATCCAACTAAATATCTGAATAGGGATTTGAACCCAGGTTGTCTGTGTCAAAATGTAACACCTTATCCGTGGTGCCACACTGAATTCAATTTTTGAAGTTAAATTGGACGAAAAGAAGGCCTTTGAAGTTTGTCAGACAGTCCTAGCTGCTTTGTGTTCCATATCATTTTTTGAGATAAAACGCTCCGAGGAGAAAATCCTATGTGAATTTAACAACTACAGCCATGCTACCACACAACTATTGTAAGAAACAAGTGAGGATAAAAGAGATGGCAGGTAATTATAGCACAGTACCTGTTCCAGTGTCTGGCATAGAAAGTGCAGGACCAAATCTGTACTGATCCTTGTCCTAGTTAATAATACCCAGAGTTGCTGGTATGCTCTCCTCCACTTTAAATAACTTGTGAGTCTGTAGCATGGAATCAAGCATTCATCCCCCACCCCCACCCCCGCCAAAGAACATTTGTAATCAGATTTGAAAGTTATTGAAAGAACTCAGCAGTGCTGAATCAGTTTCCAAACAGAGTACTAGAAAAGCTTAAGCTGCTTTTCTATGTACACTTACATAGGAGTAAGCCCACTGAACACCATGGGACTTCTTTCTGAATAAACATGTATATGGTTGTGACAGCAATGAACCCATGTACCCAGAAAATGAATCCTCTTCTTATGCTGCAATCCTATACGGTGGTACCTTGACCAAGGCACAATTTCCCATAGAAAGTAATGCAAAATGGATTAATCAGTTCCAGACTTTTAGAAATAACCCCCAAAACAGCAATTTAACATGAATTTTACTATCTAACGAGACCATTGATCCATAAAATGAAAGCAATAAACAATGTACTGCAGTCACACAATCAATCAGTAGCTGAACTGGGTTCCACACAGTCACAAAAACAAAAGAGTTTCAAAAACAAAAACGCAAAATAAATAGCAAAGACAGACCTCAGTGTAACACTCAAAATGGAAGCGTGGCACTCAAAATGGAGCACGCTCAGCTTCCGAAAAAGCTTCGCAAACTGGAACACTTACTTCCGGGTTTACAGTGTTTGGGTTCCAAGTTGTTTGAGTACCAAGGCATTTGAGAACCAAGGTACCACTATACACACTTCCTGGGAGTAAGCCTTACTGAACTCACTATGTACTTCTGAGTAGACATGAGTAGGATTGCACGGTCAAATACCGTTTTCCCTCCTTTAACAGGAAAGCTATTTTGATAGAAGATTTATCACAATTTTATGATTAGTTAAGCTTATGAAATTAAGTCAACTAAAAAAAAATGCAAAAGTGTTTTCTGACTTGGTTTAAAATTTCTGCATCAGTGGGATGCAATTGCCTGCTGAATCCTTACTTCAAAGATCTTCCTTATGGATACTGTTTCCGCTTGCCCAGACTTCATCGCCGAAATCTGCTTTACAAGTTGCAGCACTAATGCAGAGGCTACTAAAAGCTCTTTCCAGTTCATTTGGTGGCTGAAACCCCACCTAATTATGTACAAACTCCATGCCAAGGACACAAACACCTGATTTGACGGCTAGGCCAAGGGAATCCTAATGTGATAAGGCCGATCCATATACAGAGAGTAGCATTCAAATACTGAGCAGAACAGCACAGAAATAATTTTTGCCCTGTGTCTTTGCATTGGCTTTAAACCAAACACCAAGGATGAAAGCAATTTGGCCTCAGCAGCCATATAGATGCACTTTCTTCATTGAGGGAAACAGAAAGACTTGCTCTCTCCGGACAATTTCCATAACCATCAAATATCTATAGAAAGCAGAAGTCCATGTCCCTTGATTTCAGTTGAATCAATATGGGGCTTCTTCAGTTGGGCACCAGGTCACCCCCCCCAAAAAAAACACACACCCCACAATAGCTTCACAATTATTTGCCAGTTACACAGAAACAATGTTTTGCATAATTTCTTCACTTATAAACACCTCACTCCCTTTTTCAGAGGCATTATGAGAAATATATATCATTTGAATTCATAATATTCAAATCTGAAAAGTACTAAAGCAATTATCACTGGGGTTACAAATGAAGGTACCATTGAATTTGGGCATTGGTGTCCTCCATTTCATAAACCACCCCTCAAGTTACAGGAACACACACTTACTCAAATCTCATTACTATTATGATGGCCCACACAACCAGCATTCCCTATGCAATATGCCAATCTGCATGTTCTCTGTGGAGCAACACAAGCATAAAGGGTGTATTCAACATCTATGAAATATAATCCTATTAGAGGAGCCAACTGAATTACAGGGGCTTTGAAGCATAAAAGCTGCTAGCTATGTAGAATTATGGCTTCTTGATTCTTAAATGAAAGAGAGCACAACACTGCTCCCTTTCTTAAAAGTGGTTCAACTAAGTTTCCAGAACTACCGTATATTCCGGCGTATAAGACGACTGCGCATATAAGACGACCCCCAACTTTTCCAGTTAAAATATAGAGTTTGGGATATACTTGCTGTATAAGAAATACAACCCGGCGTATAAGATGACCCCCGACTTTTGAGAAGATTTTCCTGGGTTAAAAAGTAGTCTTATACGCAGGAATATACAGTAATATAATACAATCGGAATAATGTTGGACTTGGTACATTTGGGGCTAAATAGAAGGGAAAATAACAATTGAAATTTAGATAAGGAGAAGGTGTGAAGTTTGAAATGCCCTGAGAAAGAGTCTTTGCAGGATGAAGGTTAGACAAGCATTGTGTCATACGAACACCGTCTCCCACTTTTCTTATAACTTGGGTGGGTGGGAATCTCCCCATCCACTTCAAGGAGCAGAAAACTGCCCTTAGCAACCCGGCAGCTCTCTCTTCTAATTTAGGATAGAATAGCTCATAGTACCAAGAACTGTTGGATCCGTGTGAGGCAGCCCCTTGTGGTAAACTAAGCTGCAAATAGTAGACTTCTCAGTGAACTACTTTCAGGTTCTGGACTGACTCCACTCTGAGCAGAACATTGTATCAAAGTTTTCTGATTCCAGTAGAGTACTGTTCAAGCAACATGGCTTTCCTGAGCTCTATCATGTCCCTGCCTCCTGGCTTCTCCTCTAATTCTGATTTACACTTTGGTCTTAGCTTGTGACTCCTGGATTGGTCGTTGATCCCTTGGTCCCTGGCTTGCCCTTTAGGCCTGACTAGTTCTTTGGCCCTGACTTCTGGCTCTTTTCCTTGCTCCTGGCCTTGTCCTTCAGTTCTGACTTGTTCAGGTTGAGACTTCTGACATGCTGCTTGTTTCTGCCCCCTTTAGACCTGGATTGTTCTTAGTTGTGTCTCTGGGCTTGCTCCTTGATCCTGCCCATTGATTTGTCCCTGGAGATGAAGCTACATCATGGCTGAGGCTCAGTTGTAATGGCATGACTTGTCCAAGGCCTCCATGACTGAGGATCAACCCTGGGAAAACTTCCGCTGCTCTGTATAGAGTTTCAGCAAACATTTTGCTTTATAAAGACTTTAAGCAGTGTCTGGGGAATATTAATTTCTTCAGAATTTTCTGAAGAACAAACTTTCTGCATTTCTCATTGGAACTTTGATGCTTCAGAATTTTTTGTTTTGTTTTAATGACCACAGTTTTCCTGTAGAGATGGCAGAAAGTAAATGGGTGCTCTGACTACTTTTTCTCTTTCTATTTGAAAAAGGGTGGGTTTCACTGTTAGCTATATTCAAATATGGCTGCTAATGAGCACCATTGCTCAATACCATTCTTACTATAATGCCATCTTTATTTATTTATAGCCTTTTCCTGAGCCAAAGCACAATAATAAATCCACTTTGTGACCAGCTCCATGTGTTTGGGCCTCTTATACATTGACCAGCCAATGGTTGTCATGGTAGCAATGAAGCGATCGCCTGGAGGTGGAATCATTATCTTGCTGTGATCCAGGGTGGCAAATAAAGCTGAAATTAATTAGGCTGTTCACTGTCCAGGAGCCCTCCGATACAAAATGTTTTGTTATGGAACACACACAAAAATGGAAATGGTGTACCATGGTACACCAAGCACAAAAGGACGCGGGTGGCGCTGTGGGTTAAACCACAGAGCCTAGGGCTTGCCGATCAGAAGGTTGGTGGTTCGAATCCCCACGACGGGGTGAGCTCCCGTTGCTCGGTCCCTGCTCCTGCCAACCTAGCAGTTCGAAAGCACGTCAAAGTGCAAGTAGATAAATAGGTACCGCTGCAACGGGAAGGTAAACGGCATTTCCGTGCGCTGCTCTGGTTTACCAGAAGCTGTTTAGTCATGCTGGCCACATGAGCTGGAAGCTGTACGCCGGCTCCCTCGGCCAATAATGCGAGATGAGCGCCGCAACCCCAGAGTCGGTCACGACTAGACCTAATGGTCAGGGGTCACTTTACCTTCACCTTACACCAAGCACATCGTTAATACATACATTCCACTGTTGCAAGCAGTAAAACTGCATGGTATATGAGCAATAAAAGCTCTCTGTCCACTGCATACAAATCATAGAATTGTAGAGTTGGAAGGGGCCACAATGGTCATCTTGTCCAATCTCCTGCAATGCAGGAATCTTTTGCCCAACATGGGGCTCGAACCCACGAACCTGAGATTAAGAGACTCATGCTGTACTAACTATCTCAGAAATAGCTGGGGGGGGCAGTTTCACCACAAAGTGTGGGCATCCAGGGAGGTGGCAACATCGGCACACTCACATTAGTGGCACGGCACTGCTCACAAATTCAGTGACCGTATGAGTAGTATTTCTGCAAAGGGTTTATGAATCGGAATCATCACATGCATTCTGTTCAAAGGAGCTTTTCATTGAAAAGATGTATCTGACCTAATTGAAGACCATCTCAAAAGACTGGGAAGAGCATGCAGTTCTGTTGATTAATTAGACGCTACATGGTAACATAATTTAGTAAAAGCTATGTCAGTAAGAAGGAGATGCATTAGGTATGTTAACACTCAGCTCATCAAGTAACTTAATGGTGACTTTCCAACAAAGCATTCTATACATGTGTTTTTTAAAAGGCATAAAGGGAAAGTGCCCATGAATTATTTATTCCTTGCAGCAGTCGCCAGCCCTAAAATAGCTTTTTGCCATTAACTAGTTCCGTGCCACAAGTTTAAAATGCCAGGCACGTCACCTGCGTCATTAGCAATATATAGAGCTTTCCTCTATGAAAGACTTTAAGAAGAAAAATTAGCTTTCATGTTCCTCCTATTGGTGCAGAGAGAAACACAATACCAAGGAACATTTCTTTCATAATGGTGAACATTTTGTTACAAGGAGTGGCGCTATTGACTGCAGCCGAGGAACAAGGATCTCAGAATAAATAAAAGGTTTATCAGCAAAGCCAAATGAGATTACGCATCTGAGTTACAGTTCACAATTCTACAAGAAAGGATTGATATGCTGCTTCTATGAAAAGAGTGAGGGTTTGGGTTGCTTTTATTTTTTTAAAGGCAGAGAAGTCTACCTTGAATGTTAAAAATGCTTTGTGACCATGTTTCAGAGATCTCTGTTGGATAGCTTCAGCTACAACTACTAAACCTAACTGCCCTACTTGAAATGTTTCATGAAGCTAAGAATGTCATCCTTAATCCATAATAATGCATGGCCACAATTGCTTAACAGGCTGTGGGCCTATTCAGCAGTCCACCTGGGATAAAGAACATTGTCAGAAGCAGCCTAATGGCAAAATGTTCTCCCCTTTCCATGTAGAGATGCTGACTAGACTGGCAGCTAAATCTCACTTCAACACAGGCCATGGTGCAGTGTGTCTACCACAACTGAGGGCAGCAGGCTAGCCTTCTAGAACCCAGAAAAGAGATTCTGGCTAAACATTAGGAAGAACTTGTTAAGTATAATTGTTTAATTTCCCATAGAAATGGCAAATAGCTCTGTATGTGTATTGTTAAAGGGTTAACATTGGGAAATTCAATTGAGCTATACTGAAGCTCACAGCATGCCTAACAGGGTAATGATTAAATAAAAAAATTCCTTCCAGTAGCACCTTAGAGACCAACTAAGTTTGTTATTGGTAGAGCTTTTGTGTGCATGCACACTTCTTCAGATAACATGCACATGAAAGCTCATACCAATAACAAACTTAGTTGGTCTCTAAGGTGCTACTGGAAGGAATTTTTTTGTTTTGTTTTGACTACAGCAGACCAACACAGCTACCTACCTGTAACTAGGTTAATGATTTGTTGTTAGTGTATCTCTGCTATCTCTATCATGAGCTTGATTTAGGTCAAGTGAAAGAGATAGTGTTTCACTCTATACATGTGTTAATCTGTGGGCATCTATTCTGTGTTAGTCTTTGTTCTCAAGCCAACAAAGAAGACCACAGCCACGAGCTGTAATGGAGACTGTGGGAGAGCCAGAACTTGGTTTTCAGCTCTGGACAAAGTAATGTCATATTTCTATTATGTTTTCCCTGTGCTTGGACAAGCACATGATATTATGCAACTATTTGGCTGTAACATTATTGTTTTGAAAAAAGTTCTGTTAGCAAAGCTTTGGAAGCGTATTTTTGGACTGGACAATTTTCATTTCAAGAAGATTCAGTTTTTGCTTCCATATGCACAATATTAATAACCACAATAGAACTTTCTGTCGTAAGAGGACTTACCTTGGAAGGTGACAGACTCTTCTTCATTGGAGGTTGTTAATAGAAGTTGGATGGCCATCTATGATGGATATTTTAGCTGAAATTCCTACATTGCCAAGCGTTGGACCACATGACCCTTGAGGTCCCTTCCAACTGTACAGTTCTATGATTTTCTTCTTGCAACTCATGGAAGCTTACCTGGAATCCTGCTGCACGTGGCTGTAAAATGGTTTCTAGTATCTACCTGCATGTCTAAAATGTTGCGAGTCCATGTCCCTGGGTGTACCATGAGTGTCAGAAAAACTTATTCAGCATGCCTGTAACTTACAAAGGCACTACAAGCACTAGGGGAAACTTACACCTGGGTGCACCATAGATAGATGTAATGTAATGCAATGAATGGCATAGGCATACTAAATATGTTTTCATCCCCTCCCCCTGAATTTCCCCATATGCAACCTCCATTGATTTTAGGGATTATGTAAATTGCACAGGTGATGGGAAAATACAATTTTGCACATGCATACATAATGTGTTACTCTTGCACCAAAATATGATAAATTTAGCAAGGAATAGGGTAATTTATTAATTATTAACTACACAGGTTTTTGCTATTGCAACATTTTCTTACAATCAAGCAGTACAGTGGTACCTCGGCTTACAGACGCTTCAGGTTACAGATGCTTCGGGTTACAGATTCCACTAACCCAGAAATAGTACCTCAGGTTAAGAACTTTACCTCAGGATGAGAACAGAAAACGTGCTGTGGCGGTGCGGTGGCAGCGGGAGGCCCCATTAGCTAAAGTGGTACCTCAGGTTAATAACATTTTCAGGTTAAGAACGGACCTCCAGAACGAATTAAGTTCTTAATCTCAGGTACCACTGTATTTAGCTTGTGTTAAATAATAAACAAAGAATAAAATAATTGAATAAAACTACATGCATCTGAAATTGCTGGAAGGGTTGGGCAAGACAAGCAATGAATGTTTGCGATCTATATTTGCAGCTCTTAAATTGCCGATGGTCAAGGAGAACGTAGTACTTTTGTTTCTCAGCCAAATGTTTCTTCCTTATTTCAGCTGAGGACATATTATCAGAAAAGTCATTTACAAAATTGGCAGAATCTTCCCTGGTAGCATTTATTTAACCCTTGGCAAGATTCTTTTCTAGCCTCTCTTTCATTCTGCAAATCAACCAGAAAACATTACAAAAAACTAACAGTTGCAAGTTTAGCACCGCTGAAATTCTGATTAAATGTTATATCAAATCTGAAGCCTGGGTAAACTTTGTTTTCACAGACTTATGAAATCTTGGCTGAGTCTAATTTCAAGCAAAGGAAATTGTGTCAGATAGTTACACAGAAGCTTTGTTGAGTGAATTTACTCATTTTACATATGCTTAGGATCTGGATTATTTTGCGGAGCTGAAATAGATGGACAGATGGTATGTTAAACTCTGAGCTGTGATAAGCTATGGGAAAATAAATCCAAACCCTTTATCTGCCAGGCTGGAGGGGTTTGGGATGGAGCAGAGGCATCCCTCTGCCCAGCACTGCCTGGATCTTGAGGACTTGCCCATCTTTGGTCATCCAATATATCTCAAATTTTGGTTTAATAGAATTTAAACGTTATTTTAATGTGATTGTCTACATTTTGAAAATTAAGTAGAATAATGCTCCCATCATCTTAATCTTGATTTTATTTTCTGGTACTCTCTGGCCACATCCACAACATACAGTTAAAGTACCTTCATACCCCTTTTACAGTCATGGAGAAATCTGGGGACTAAGGATGCTCAGAATTGTAGCTCTGTTGTTGTCAGGACCCTTGACAAACTATAGTTTCCAGGACTCTGTTGGGGAAGCCATTACTGTTAAAGTGGTAAGGTAAAAGGTAAAGGTAAATGACTCCTGGATGGTTAAGTCCAGTCAGAGGCGACCATGGGGTTGTGGCGCTCATCTCGCTTTCAGGCTAAGGAAGCCGGCGTTTGTCCACAGACAGCTTTCCGGTTCATGTGGCCAGCATGACTAAACCGCTTCTGGCACAACAGAACACCTTGGTGGAAACTAGAGCGCACGGAAATGCTGTTTACCTTCCCACCAGAGCGGTGCCTATTTATCTACTTGCACTTTTTGGCGTGCTTTCGAACTGCTAGGTTGGCAGGAGCTGGGACAGAACAATGGGAGCTCACCACGTCACGGGGATTCGAACTGCCGATCTTCTGATTAGCAAGCCCAAGAGGCTCAATGGTTTAGATCACAGCACCACCCGGGTCCCTTGTTAAAGTGGTATAAGAGTGATTTAATGGTATAGTGTGAATGAGATATCTGTCTTTGCTTTGATTGTATGAATGAACATTTGTGTTACTCCAGCACAGCTGCAATCACTTAACTTGAGAGTAAGTCCCATGGATCTGAATAGGGCTTACTTCTGATTACAGTAAGCCTACTAAAACATATGCAGGGGGATCCCAAAGTCCCCTCCCCAATGGGCACACCCTTTCCTCCTCCTTTTATTTTATTTTTTTTAAATTGCCAAGTGCATAAAGCTGAACGCACAAGTTAAACGCACACAAGTTGTGGGCTTACTATATACATATTTATGATTGAACTGAGGCAAGCTGCGTACACACTAACCTGCTGTAGCACAAAAATGTAGTTTTTTGTTAGTCTGGAATATTCATGTTCATCCTTAACATGCTGCTTTCAATCTAGATTGATTCTACATCCTGCTGTCCACAAGGGTGGATCTGGTTACTTGATAGCCTCCACCTGCCCCTCCTCATTAAGGATATCCTATTAAACAGGTCTGGGTCTGTGGTTCCTGTTCGATGCCTGGACATGGGCTAGGGCCATGCCACGACCCTAACGGGCACCCCTTGGTGTGCCCCTATTTGATGTAAGTCATAGGGTTCCCCCTATTGGCTGTTTACCCTTAGATGAACTCCCTGCAAATGGACAGGAGTTGAGATATAGCCTGGCTACACTCCAGTGCCTAAGCCAAACCGCTCACATCTGTAACCAATAAAGGTGTGGCCTATTTGATCCCATAAACCTAAATACTCGTGTCCATGTTTATTAATCACTAGGGAACTGCAGGTCATGGGGACTTGGCACACAACTTGATACATATTTGAAAACCTTTGCCTTGAGTAGGTTATCCATGCCTTTTCCTCCTTGCACATGTCAGAGGTGAATAAAGAAAGTAGTGGTTGTGACCTTGATATACACCCCTCCACAATGTCACTGCGCAGGTTTAGATATGCCCCATTGCCAGGACCTCCTACATGTTTTTTTTTTTTCAAATGTACACACTGTACAATCTGTAATGAGCTTTCCTTTTCAGAATGAAACTGGTTTCTCAATTTAGGTAGGTAGCAGTGTTGGTCTGACACAGTCGAAATAAATTAAAAAATTCTCCAGTAGCACCTTAGAGACCAACTAAGTTTGTTCTGGGTATAAGC
This sequence comes from Darevskia mixta, assembly GCA_034641385.1. Taxonomy (NCBI): domain Eukaryota; kingdom Metazoa; phylum Chordata; class Lepidosauria; order Squamata; family Lacertidae; genus Darevskia; species Darevskia mixta. The sequence continues at coordinate 8,005,037 of JAWWNH010000049.1, read as the reverse complement.
TTTTGTGTGAATGCACACTTCTTCAAGCAGCACTTTTTTGGGTGTGGGGGCAAAAAATATGTAACAGATCTAGATTGTTACAGGTACGGTAGGTAGCCATGTTGGTCTGCCATAGTCAAAACAAAATAAAAAATAAAAATCCTTCCAGTAGCACCTTAGAGAGGTTTTTTTTTCTTGGTATGAGCTTTCATGTGCATGCACACCTATCTGAAGAAGTGTGCATGCACACGAAAGCTCATACCAAGAAAAAACTTAGTTGGTCTCTAAGGTGCTACTGGAAGGAATTTTTTTATTATTATTATTTTGTTTAGATCTAGATTGTGTGTGGACAATGTGGGGAAAACCCACATATTCAGTCTACATTGATTCCAGAATAAAATGCTGTGTGTACACAACCTGAGAGTCTGCCTTTTCTTAGGCCATCTGGTGAAACAGAAAGTATTTTGTATCTCCATATTTATTGTACTGGAATATATACATATGACTTTTTAAAAATAATAATGATATTTTAACTTTAAAAACCTATGTACTAAATCTCCTTTGCAAACTTTCCCCCTGACCACTAGTTTATTATTCTGAATTGTCATCTACAAAAGCACTCCGAAGAATATAATACATGACTTGGTTTCAATTACAGAGATTTAGTGTGCCAATATGTAAACTGAAAATAAAAATACTTTTCTATCCTGAAATTGGTGCTTGGATGTTGTGGTACAAGAGGCTGTAAGAATAAATCGATATGGTCCACCCATTTTTCAATGAAAAGCATAGGTTTGCTTTAAAAATGAGCCCATTTCCACAAGAAAATAGTTTCAATCTATCTTTACACAGAGGAACTGCCTGACTTGGAAACATTTTCCAGTGTAATGAGCCCATTTTCAGATTCATAATAAAGTATACAGAACTCCTATTGATCAGGGCATGGAAGCAAATGAAGAGGCACACTGAATGGGTTTAAAGCAATCGTATCGATTTCAACATTAAGTGAGTAGACTGGAGGAAAGTTACAGGTGTCATAGATCCTTATGGCACCTCAAGGTACAAAACAAGGAGAGACCATGACATTATCTCCCTAAACAACAAATCTGATGGTCTTTATATATATTTTAATCGGGTTTTGCATTTTTTGATTTGGTCTCTCCGCAGCCCCAGTGCGAGAGTATAAGGTGGCTCAGAAAAAAAATAACGTTATAAACGTTAAAACAATTCACATAAAATCTGTAGAATGCCTTAAACACTTAGGGCAGGGGTCAGCAAGCTTTTTCAGCCATGGGCCGGTCCACCGTCCCTCAGACCATGTGGTGGGCTGGACTATATTTTGAAAAAAAATATGAACGAATTCCTATGCCCCACAAATAACCCAGAGATGCATTTAAAATAAAAGCACACATTCTACTCATGTAAAAACACGCTGATTCCTGGACCGTCTGCAGGCCGGATTGAGAAGGTGATTGTGCCGGATCCGGCCCCCTGGCCTTTGGTTGTCTACCCCTGACTTAGGGTATAATTCTATATCTGAGCAGCTGAGAAGCCCTAAGATGCATAATCTACATTATCATCATCACTGTATTTTTATGCTGCCTTTATACACACACACACACACACACACAATCTAAGTGGATTGCAGTAATAAACATAGGAACATCACCATCGGTCTAGTTGGCTCCATACTGTGGTTCCAGAGGCAGATTTAGGGGAACACGACTGGTTCAAACTCACTGGGCATGGAGCCTTGGGGGTGTGCAGAGGATGCCGTAATTATGATTTCAAATGGAGCACGGAAGGCACAGAAGGGAACAAATTTTGGATCGCACAAGGCACTGCTGAAATTTGAGGCCCCAAGGTCAGCCACAGGTCTGCCTTCAGGGTTTCAAACAGGGTTCTGTTCCAGCCCTACCTGGAAATATCAAAGATTGTACCTGGGGCCTTCTGCTTGAAGAGCAAATGCTCTGCCACTATGTCCCTACACCACAAAATCAACAATTGCGAGAACAATTTCACAATAACAGCAAGAGCAAAACAGCAACATGTGGCCCATGCAACAGCATACAAAAACCCAACATTCCAGTACTGTAAATGTAGCAACATTACTTCTCTGGTGGCAGCAGCAAAAACAAGAGACTTTGTAAAGTTTTACCCTGGTGATAGGGACGCGGGTGGCGCTGTGGTCTAAACCACTGAGCCTTGGGCTTGCCCATCAAAAGGCCAGCGGTTTGAATCCCCGCAACGGGGTGAGCTCCCGTTGCACAGTCCCAGCTCCTGCCAACCTAGCAGTTCGATAGCACGCCAAAAGTGCAAGTAGATTAATAGGTACCGCTCCGGCAGGAAGGTAAACAGCGTTTCCATACACAGCTCTGGTTTCGGTCTTCCATTGCACCAGAAGTGGCTTAGTCATGCTGGCCACATGACCCGGGAAAACTGTCTGTGGAACAGACAAACGCCGGCTCCCTCAGCCTCTAAGGTGAGCGCTGCATCCCCAGAGTTGTTTGCGACTGGACTTAACTGTCAGGGGTCCCTTTACCTTTACCTTTTACCCTGGTGCTAGATTCTTAAGCTACTGCTCCAGCTGCAGAAATCTGTGCCCAGGAAAGAGGAACCTCCACAGGTGGAACTATTTCTGCTATCACCACTGACTGCGAGGTCTCACCATCCCACATCCTAAGCCCTGGCAGGTCATGTGGTCTGGGGTGTGGCAAGATATTTCCCACACAATGGGAGGACAGAAACCAAGCAAGGAATTTCTTCTCCCACCCCTATTACAGAAGGAAAGGATATGAATGAAGCTATCACAGGTGAGATAGAGGCAGACCTCACCAGCTATACGATGATTCAATGGAAAACCTGGGCTTTTTTTTCAGCCGGAATTCAGCGGAACTCAGTTCCTCTCCGGTGAGTTTCAGCACTTCTCAAGCAAGCACCATTGTCATTCTAAGAGATTGAGGGAGCTGTTCATGTTCATGGTGAGTTCTGGCACCTCTTTTTCTAGAAAAATATCATTGTGCAAAACCAATCAATATTTAACAAATAGCAATGAGTAGACCCTGTCAACCAATTAACCTAATATAGCTTGAGTAAACAGGGGGGGGGGCCTGTTTGGCAGCCTGCCAAAAGATTTCGAATTCAGAGGGTGTGTGTGTGTGTGTGTAGTTTATTTAGGAAGCAAAAGAAGAGATATGGGGGAAAGGCCAAACATAGCAAAATGAAACTGTGTTTCTAGTGCCAACAGCAGAGGTGGAAATATGTGGGCTGCTAAAATAAGGGAAAGCTTATTTTTATACTGCCTTTCAACTCAGCAGCCCCCAAAGTGGCATATAAGAATTAAAACACATACAAGATTTTAAAGTAATACAAAATTTAAAACTTGAAACACTTAAAATACAGGTAACCCATATTTATTCCACACACAGGTATGGTGGTGGGCTTACCTGGCTTTGGGAAGGTGGTCTCAAGGCCAGAGCCCTCCCATCACCTTCCCAAAGCCTGGTCAGCAACCCTCCACCTTGCAGGGAGGCAGCAGCTCCAGGCGTTCCTGGCTTTATGCATTGACGCATGGACCCCTGGACAGAGGCGGAGCTAGCGATGTCACCCACCCCCCCAGGGATGACTCCCGGGGCAGACCGCACCCACCGCACCCCCTTCCTCCGCCAACGCCCCTGGAATCAAACCCTTGCGTAAGATGTGAGTTTCCTGTACTACTTCCCCCTCCTCCAGAACTGGAGGGATTATAACTGAGACAACCGGGGTTGTTATTTTTCATGACAAGTAAGTCATCCCTTTTTCTAATTCATGGCTTCCATTTTGTGCTGGCATCCATGGTACTTTTATTAGTATGTTTTCCAGCCTCCCTTCAAAAGCACTGGAGACAACCATCTCCCATGGGCAGCCCACGAAAGAAACATCACCATTGCCAACACCATCACTATAAATAACCATGGTTTGATGTTCTACTGTGGCAGCCACTCCCAAAAATGTTTTATGAACTTTCGTATATTAGCATGTAAACAAACCATGGTTTGGCGTGATACCTGAATGTTGCCAGTCTCTGTCCTCAGTCACCATGGTCAGGGGTTGAGTTGTAATATACCCAAAGGCCTAGCCCTGGTATGCATTTTAAGTACCAGAACACAGACCTGGGGCTATGTGAAATAATATTTACAAATGAGATTACCGGTAATCAACCCTGTACAATGCAATATCATTATAACATTGCTTTTTTGTGGCAAATGGAATGACAACCCTCTCCCCAACTAGTCCGGTGATTTAATTTGTGGGGAAAGCACAATTTTATATATATATATATATGTGTGTGTGTGTGTGTATGTGTGTGTGTGTGTGTGTGTGTGTGTATATATATATATATATATATATATATATATATATGCTACTTTTGCTACCGTACAAAAGTAATTCATTTGCAATATCAATGAGATAAATGCTGCTTTTAAAAAAGGTGCTTCTAGTCTGGCATTGGATAAATTTTATAGTTCAGCCTGTGAGGCCACAAATATGCCTAACTTTCAAATGTTTTCTTTAACCATGCAAACACCTGATATTTTCAGATAATCAGATACCCACTGTTATCAGCCCCAGAGCTAGTCAGTCAGAAATCTGAAGTTCTGAAGCTAATTTAAGTAGGGTTTTGTTTTTGTTTTGACTACATTTCACATCTTTATTTCCTACTTATTGAGAAAATGATTCTCTCTGCTGGAATTTTAAAAATAGGATTTGTAGTGGTTTGATTCCTATATTTGGAGCCTGGTTGAATAAAGGCCTTTTTGAATAGAAAGCTTAGTAGACAACAATTAGAAAAGAAACAATTTCCCCCCTTTTGAAGTATTTATCACTTGATAGACAGATCAACCATAGGAAGAAATAGATTTATGATAATGCCTAGTTAGGCAGGGATAAAAAGGACCATGAAAATTAATTTCCACACAAAAAAGCCCATATTATACAAAAACCCAACATAATTTAAATGCAAATTTAGCAGCAGACATCTTATGTACTTTGGGCAAGAAAAATTGGCAACACTGTCTTATCTAACACTATTTTGTCAAGTGAGATTTAACAACACCTTGTAGTCTAGAAATGTTCTTACTGGCAGAGAGGAAGCAAGAATGGGTCATTTTAATGAAGCTCACAGTCTGTACCCAACTGTGCTTGAATTACAGTGTGGCCCCGGCATCCTATGTTTTGTGCTGGCTACTGTTTAGGCTGATTCCTCACTCCCACTTCATGTTTCCTCAACCGTCCCTTCCTGGATCTCTTCACCATGTGCTAATCACTGTGATTGCGCCTAGACCATAGCACTAAACAAATATTTCGGTTTCTCTCAATTTCTCATTCTTTGTAGGTTCAGCTCTCCACATTTCTGTATCATCTTGAGATTATTATTTTTTTAAGTCCTCATGCAAATCTGTCAACATTTAGTGCCAATTTCTCCTAAGATACACATTTTTGTATCCATTTTTGCCTGAAGTACACATTTTCTCAAGCAGTTTTCCTGAATATAATGCACATTTATATTTTATTTTCATTAATATATGCATTTTGTACACATTAAGAAACAGCACCACAAAATTCAGAGAAGTGCGGATTTGGAAGTATAGCTGTGTTGCACTTCACATATTGTATTGGAAAGTGAGAATTAGGTAGGTTCCCATTAAAATCCCACAAAACCAAACTTCTCTCCATCCCTAGGAATCAATCCTGTCTCCAGTAATGCATTGTTTTTGTTTACAGAAACGGTCTATCCAAATTGACCCATGCTATGTCCCTCAACAGTGTCTCTCTTTAGCAAGCTGAGTTACACATTTGAATAAATGAAGTATGTTTTTTATAACGTATGCACTCTCGTGTATTTTCTTTCTGGGTCAAATATGCCCATACATTATTCCTTTATGAGTAGCCATAATATATCCAGTCAGACATCTAAGGATAAACTATTTTTTTTTAAAAATAAACTGCCTTTACATTTTTACAATATTGTACTTTTTGTTTTTTCAAAGTATATTAGTCATTAACGCCCTCAATGTAATATGTATCCGTTGTAACTGGTATGAATGAAAAATGAATTTTCAGTTTAGAAAAGAGCATCCTTTGACTATGAAGAAGCAACAGGCAATGTTAGCTTCATCAAAAAGTTTGGCATTTCAACACCACAAAGCACAACTGGTCAAAGACAACAACAACAAAACAACAACAACGATTTATTATTTAAACCCCACCCATCTGGCTGGGTTTCCCCAACCACTCTGGGCAGCTCCCAACAGAATATTAAAAACAACACACATTAGAGCTGGCTAAAGAAGATCAAACCTATCCATTCTTAAAGAAATCAGCCCTGCGTGCTCACTAGAAGGACAGATCCTGAAGTTGAGGCTCCAGTACTTTGGCCACCTCATGAGAAGAGAAGACTCCCTAGAAAAGACCCTGATGTTGGGAAAGGTTGAGGGCACAAGGAGAAGGGGACGGCAGAGGATGAGATGGTTGGACAGTGTTCTCAAAGCTACTAACATGAGTTTGGCTAAACTGCGAGACGCAGTGAAGGATAGGCATGCCTGGCGTGCTCTGGTCCATGGGGTCATGAAGAGTTGGACACGACTGAACGACTGAACAACAACAACAAAGGAATCGCACCCAGACAGGCCCTTTCATGACCTCAGTTCTGAATAACATTTCCAAGACCAGCACATACCCAATCTCAGACAATACCGGCTTAATGTATCTTTGACCATGTGCTGATAGCCTGTGGTCAAGAAAACCAGGTGTGAAAGAAGGAAGCTTGACCAGCTGATTCCACAATAGCTTGCAGAAAGAGTTATAAGAACATTGGCAGGAAACAACACATTGGGAGCTCTACATCTACCCAGAGCAGCATGGCACATCTGATGAAACAGCTTCACTCTTTCCTTCTCCTTTCTGAACTCCTAGTCTGGCCACCTTCCAGTTGGAGCACCTGACTCAGGTAACTATAGCTTTGCAGCCTGTGTGTTAGATGTTCTGTGTGCATTTTAAGGATAAGTGTCACTATACCTTTACAAGCATCTCTCATAGCTGGTTAAGAGGAGAAAGGGGCAGGATCAGGATCAAGAAAGTAGCTCGAAGAGAAAAGACCTTTTGACGAGCTCTTTCTTTAAGTCCCAGAACATTACATTACGGGTTTGCGTGTCTTAAAGTGTGTGCACTTCAAGGTGTACTTAAGAGAGCTCTTGTGCATTTCTCAGTTGTATCAATAAACAAAGCCTTCTTGCCTTATAAGAATCTTGTTTAAGGTTCAGCTTCGTGTGCAGAAGCTGATTGCCTCTAATGATTCCACCACCACCACCTCATTAATCCTGTGCTTCAGATCTCCCTCCTACCATTTAGACAAGTTTCTCACCACACCTCAGAGATCCTCATGTTGTAAAAAAATACATTTTATTTCTTTAATTAAACCCTTCCCAACCCCCCCCCCCAACCATTCTTTTAACATATTTTGATATTTGTTGGAAGCCGCCCAGAGTGGCTGGGGAGACCCGGTCAGATGGGCGGGGTAAAATAATAAATTATTATTATTATTATTATTATTATTATTATTATTATTCTATTCTACACTGTATCAAATGATTGCAAATGAAACCATTCCATTTACATAATATCTAATTCTAAATGAAACCATAAGATAAAGTTACAGGTAGGTAGCCATGTTGGTCTGCCATAGTCAAAACAAAATAAAAAATAAAAAAAAATTCCTTCCAGTAGCACCTTAGAGTTTGGTTTTGGTATGAGCTTTCGTGTGCATGCACACTTCTTCAGATACACTGAAACAGAAGTCACCAGACCCTTATATATAGTGAGAGGGTGGGGAGGGGTATTACTCAGAAGGGTGGTGGGAATGGGTGATAGGCTGATAGCTGTGGTAAACCTGTTGATGACTGTTAACAACTGCAATTGGTCTAACAGGGGAAAGCAAGGGGTGAGAAGGTTAAAAATAGCTTTGTCGTGTATAATGAGATAAAAATCCAATGTCTTTATTCAGACAATGGGAGGGGCTAAAACTGGTTGGGGTCAGACAGAAGGTGGGGCAGGTTGACTTCATTAAAAGCCCCCTTACCTTCCCCCCTTTAATTTGAGCACTGCAGCCAGTTAAGGACTTTAAAGTCCCCTTGATTTAATTCATTTTTAACCCAATGGGACTTAAAACTAATCATTTGTGGCTGAATAAAACCCACATTACTATTTTCTATTGAATGCTATTTATAGTTACGTTATCTAAACTGCATTTTATAAAAACTAAATTTTATCGTAAAGTGTCATGAGAATTTTATTAATACCCAAAATAAATAAATAAACAGTAGTGGATGGCATGGAGGACTGGAAGTGCTTGCTTGACCTCCCTGCAGGTGAGTGGATGATGCACCTTACTGAGAGGAGAAGTCCTGCTGCTGCTGCTGCTGCTTTTCCACTCCTGCCTCCTGCCTCTGCTTCTTCCTCCAAGCAGCACAGACTCACCTGCTGGGAGGTCAGGCAAGTACCTCTGCCCCCATCCACTGTCTGCTAGTGCAATTAAACGTGCAAACCTGCTAAAGTTTCGCTGGTGAGCACAGGGGGGGGGGGGAAACCAAATTCACACACCAGTACAATTCTGAACATGCAATAGATAGCTTCAGTTGTCTACGTATGGAACATATTGCGTAGACATAGGCCACTTGCTTACTTTTTCAGCAGCTCCTTCTGATAAACACACCAGAGGTTATGGAACAGTTTGAGGGTTTCCAGTGGGAACTGCTAAAGAGGAAATTGCCCAATAAACCACAATGTGCAAATGCACCTGGTGCACATTTATCTCCAGCTTGTGCCTTTTTTTGCAGCGACACGTTTTTACCTACACGCTTGTGGGGGTCACTTTCGATTCATTGCAACTGCGAGTACAAGTTAAAAGCAATTTCTAGGTTTGCCTGATGGCGGGAGAGCATATTTTCAGATATTTCCATGTTGCTTCGGCTCTTCAAATGCCTTATTTACTACTCTGCTTTAAGCAGCTTTAAATAAGTGCAGCAAGTTTATCTAAAATCCCTAGTTTTAAAAGGCTTTCAGTGAAACACATTTTTTTAAAAAAAAGAAGAAGAGAAGAAACAACCCGCTATAAAAATCCCTGATTCTAGCTTACACAGTTAAAGTCTCTGTAGCATACAAGAGAACAAGCACTAATTTTCCAAAGCAAAATAGCATTTGTAAAGGTGTTAAAAGTTCACTTCTAAAGTAGCAAGGATGTAGTTTGCTGGAATTCGCCTTAATAGCTTTTGCGGTCCCTGGTTGGAAAAAAGACCCCAGATCATTTGCTTTAGGAGATTATTTGTTTTTCAAGTGGAGAGCTGCGGAAGGGATTTAGTTTCCTGACAAAGCAAAAAGAAGTAAAGTAATTTCATTAACTATGTTAATTTAGATTCCCTTAGCAAAAAGCCCAAACTATATTTGTTACATTTTCAATTACAATTAATCTATTTTTGAAGTTTTAATTAAATGCCTGAATGACAACTTTTTTCCCTATATATATATATATATATATATATATATATATAATCTTGTATGGAACATGTGGGGACATTTCCTTATTCCCTTCTAAAGAAAAACAATCTTCTGAAGTTTGGGAATCATGTAGAAGATACTATCACAGAAGCACATCCACACTGAGACACTTCAAGGCATAGACTTCCCCTTCTGTTCACATTTCCATACATATTCTTTTCCTCTGAATTTTCAGTCACTTTCACCTCTGTAATGTGGGGAAGTTAACCACTGAAAGTGGTTGATGAACAAGCTTCCCATAATTTGGTCTTCTCAGTTGCACATTTGTTGTTGTTGTTCAGTCGTTCAGTCGTGTCCGACTCTTCGTGACCCCATGGACCAGAGCACGCCAGGCACTGCCTCTCGCAGTTTGGCCAAACTCATGTTAGTAGCTTCGAGAACACTGTCCAACCATCTCATCCTCTGTCGTCCCCTTCTCCTTGTGCCCTCAATCTTTCCCAACATCAGGGTCTTTTCTAGGGAGTCTTCACTTCTCATGAGGTGGCCAAAGTACTGGAGCCTCAACTTCAGGATCTGTCCTTCTAATGAGCACTCAGGGCTGATTTCAGTTGCACATAGGGTTGCCCAATTCCATTTCACAGTCAGGGAATTCTCTCTGGCACATTAAAATTCCAATAGAACGCCTACATCAAGGAAATCTTATTTTATGACCTTTTATTCATGAGCAGATCAGTTGAACTTTGAACACCTGTTCCTGCACTACATTATGTAGATGGCATAGGTATCTATGATAGGTTCTCACTCAGATTTCAATTGTGTAGATGCATCATATATTTAGCCCAATGGTGGTTGTATGATGAAGTAAACTTCTTTATCTCCACATGACTACAAACCATTGCTACGTGTTTTCAGATGTTCTTACTGTTTTCAAAGGTTTTTAGGTGTTTCAAAATGTTTTGTACATATGGGTGGTTTTGCTTTTGTTTTTGTATTAGTCTACCACTTTGGTGTCTGCCACCCTGGGCTCTTTTGGTAAGAAATATGGGATAGAAATTTTATTTATTTATTATGCAGCAGCAGCAGTGGTTAGAGCTAGTCATCTAACATGCATACATCCAGCAGCCTAAGTACCACACACAGCTTTTAGAGGCCTTTAGGGTAGCCTGCATGGGTACCCAAATCACATTTCCCCACCACCACAAAGTGTCCTGATGGATTTTGCTCCCCCTTCAGTGGAAAAAATGTGGTTCTGACTGGGAGTATTATATGTGGAGAAAGGAAGGCCTCCCATTCTGATGAGAGTGAGAATGAGTGGATGAGTGAGAGAAAGTATGTGAATGAATGAATGTGTGTGTGCAAATGCATCTGTGTAAATGACCTGGAATTCACCAATCACTGGATTTGGGCTCCACCCACTGGCATGTGGCCTACCTACCTCAAGGGCAAAAAAGGTTACCAATGCCCACCCTAGATATGAGACATAAAACACACTGGTAAGGAAAAATTCAGCTTTATTCTATAATATGGTTGGATCTATACCTATTCTCAAAGTTACACAAAGTGGAAAAGACATACCATTATAAATTCATTAAGAAATATAATTTAACATTTAAACCGCGGGGTTTAACAAAAATAGTAATAAAAGTTAAAAGTAAAAATGTTACTTAGTTCCACCAAAGATGTCTATGCTTTAGATTTCTTAAAGTCTGAAAAGCAAAGGCACGACACAAAGTGAAATATTTGCAATCACAAGACACATAACCACAAATATTAATATTTTGCTTTTCATTTAAGTTTCATGGGGAGAAAATTCCCTTAGTTCAGAATCAAGTCATATTCCCCAGCCAGCAATATCCCAGAAGGCAATTATATATTCACTGCTATTCTTTCCAGCAGAAATATCTCCTGAGTGTTTGGTACTTGTAATGTATGCATTATCAACTAAATATATGGCGGATGGTTAAGAGAAACATCTATGATCAGCTCCTGGAGAACTGCCTCAGAGGTGTAACCTGGCTGGAGGAGTTAGTTTCTACTATATGCAGGCTCCCAGGTCTCATCAAGAATAATGTTTGTAGTGTGTTCATACACGAACAAAAGAAGGCAATACAGCACTATTCACTTTGTCCAGGAGTAGCACCACAAGTCGTAATACTTAGACATGTATTAAAATCCTGAATCATATTTAAAGAGGATTCCCTGAGGAAGCATCAGAAAAGACCAGTGGTGAAGATGAAGTCACCAAGAAGCTGTAAAAATGGGGGGGATGCTACTCCATAAAAATATGAGAACTAATTTTGGCTCAACAATTCACATGATCAAAGTACTTATTTCACCATCCTCTCATCTTGATAAGATCTGGATTAGGAGAGGAGGTGAGAGAGTACATTAAAAAAAATACAGTTACAAGCTTGGTGGATCAGGGGAATGCTGTGTATGTAGTGTATCTTGATTTCAGCAAGGCTTTTGACAAAGTCCCCATGATATTGTTGGGGAAAAGCTGGTAAAGTGTGGGCTGGGTGAGGTAAATGTTAGGTGGATTTGTAGCTGGTTGACTGACATAAACCCAACGAGTGCTACCTAATAGTTCCTCAGCATCCTGGGGGGGGGGGGGGATGAAAAGAGGTGTGCAGCAGGGTTCTGTCTTGGCCCCATTGTTGTTCAATGTCTTTATAAACAACTCTACAATTCTATTATTCTATGAAGAATTGGTTTATAGAAAAAAATATAATTGCAGACAGTAAAGCATGCATCTGCTTTACAAAAAATAATGTTTCTCCCCTCTCTGCAGCAATTGATGGAAAAACCACTGTGATATGTAAAACTACCTGGATTTAAAAGGAAAAGCAATTACCAAAAAAAGGGATGGGAGGTAACTCTTTACTCAAGCTCTAGATTGATTTCTATAATCAGGATAAAGAGCCAATAAGTAATTGTATCATTGCTCCTGGGTCTTTAGGCCTAGCCTGAAAACATATTTTATTTTCTAAGCTGCTGTATTGATTTTATATTGATATTTCCATTATCCTTATAGTTTTCTTAAGAATTCATTTGTTGATTCAGTTTCTTACTCAGGTGGAAACCTTAAAGATAAAAAGAGTCAAATTAAAACACTTGCTGTGAATAATTGCAACTCAAAGGTTGTTAAACTACTCCCTTTTTCAACTTTGCAAATTGGGCTGCCACTATCCCCCCCCCCCCAAGATAGCCTTCTTAGCAGAGTGGCCACTTAAAACATTGCCCACACCCCAGGACAAACAGGAAACAGATCTGCATAAAAATCTCATATACAGGTGTTGCTCCACTTATGAGCAATTGACTCATGCATGACTGTGTATATGAATAATAATAATAATAATAATAATAATAATAATAATAATAATACCCTGCTCATCTGGCTAGGTTTCCCCAGCCACGCTGGGTGGCTTCTAGCACATATAAAAGCATAGCACATGGAAATAAATGAATAATTCAATTCCAACCTGGAAATGGCTTGAGCGAGCTGGAGAGTCCTTGTGGCTCACGAGGAGACCCTCCCTGGAGCCTGAAGAGGACTTAAGTGAGGGCAGAGGAAGCCCCAAAATGACTGGAGGCTTTGCTTATACTGCTCACCCTCCATGCCTAACAGCTGGTATGTGGGGTAGCACATCCTCCAGCCAGCCACAGAGCTTCAATTCTAGTTGTGGATATTTTTGGTATGGACAAGAGAGAGTGGCAGAGAGGGATTTTAAAGGGTGTTTAGACGGTGCTATCCACTTAGCACTCAGCCCTGAGTGCTCACTGGAAGGACAGATCCTGAAGCTGAGGCTCCAATACTTTGGCCACCTCATGAGATGAGAAGACTCCCTGGAAAAGACCCTGATGTTGGGAAAGATTGAGGGCACAAGCAGAAGGGGACAACAGAGGACAAAATGCTTGGACAGTGTTCTCAAAGCTACCAACATGAGTTTGACCAAACAGCGAGAGGCAGGAGTGCCTGGCGTGCTCTGGTCCATGGGGTCACGAAGAGTCGGACACGACTAAACAATTAAACAACAAATCCACTTACACAAATTTGCACCCGGGGGTCTGGAATGTAACCACCACATAACTGGGGGGGGGGGTGCCTGTACTAATCTATATGTATAAATGCAAATTTAGAAATTATTATTAACATTTAAAACAATGCATAGGGAGAGTGTGACAGCAACGTTTCATCCTCCACCTCTGAGTTTCACCCACTACGCCCCAAAATTGACAGGGAATTTCGTTGTACTTGTACAATGACAATAAAGATAGAAAGAAAGAAAGAAAGAAAGAAAGAAAGAAAGAAAGAAAGAAAGAAAGAATATAGACTGCATATCTGTTTCCCACTCCTCCCCAAGTCTGAACATAAATTTCTTGCCAAAGGGCCATAGAAGGCAAGAGGGAGACTGTGATATTTCTGTGCAAATCTCAAACGTATAAAAGCACGGTGATTATTCAAGAGCTGGTCTTCAACAGATCTGAGGCAAATATTATTGTAAATTCAGAATGCAGGGCTTCTGATGTGCTGAGAGAGTTTACAAAACCATTTCCGTGGTTCGTGATTGTTGCTGCTTCCATAATCCTGTGGTGATAATGGTATTCTTGGTGGCTGAATGGCATGCATGCCTCCCTTTCCCTTTTGCCGGCTCCAGCATGAAGGCAGGCAGCCTTCCGTTACCTCGTTTGGCTTCATGACAACAACACCACATCATTATTCTGTTTGTGCTTATTCTGTGGTTTTACTGTTGCCTTTTTGAAAGTGACTGGAGTTTTGTATGCTATATGCCAGCTTGTTGTATTTTTATGTAAGGTGTGGTCTAGAAATATTTAAATAAACAAATAAATGTAGCACCATCAAGAAGCCAGTTAGAGTGAGGGTGCTTTCTGCCTTCATGGTATAGCCCACTGGGAGAAAAAATGGTACCTGCCAGGCACCAGAAATCCCAAGAGTACGATTGTCATTGGTTGTATGTTCACCACACACTTTTCTCCCCTTCTGAAGGCCAATTAGCTCCTTCATTGCACATTTTGCCTTTTCTCAAAAGGGTTCAATCTTTTCCTGTGTAAATATACCTGACAAAAAGCCCTTATGAACAGAGTGGATTATACCTCTGAGGAAACAAATGTATAATTGTTCCGAAACAGAATCTTCATTGGTACCTGATGGCATTGCTGAAATGCATATATAGGTCTTGTGTTCTGTCAGTCTCCAGTCAGTTTTATGGTGACCCAAAATGCTCACCTAATTATTATTCTCTCTGTATTACCTTTCCAGCACAATGCTGCCAATACTATCAAATAATCAGAACTATTTAACCAGGCACTAATTACAAAAGGAACTAATTAAAGCAACAATTGATGGAAATTAAAACCTCACACAGGAAGAAGAAAGGAGAACTTCACTTGTGAATTTACAAACTACTATAGGTGCTAATGCGAATTGAAGTTAATTATTGTAGCTGTGGTATAAGGGATTTTATCAAGAATGGATTGTATTTGGTTTGAGCAATAGTCTGGAGGCAGAATTAAAGGGAATCAGACCTTGAAGTACAGCACGTGGGAAGCCACACAAAATTTATAATTGGCTATGTAATTGATTTGTATTTGAATTGGTATTGCTATTTGGTATTCATATAATATGGCACATATTGGATTTTTGTAATTGAAAATTAATAAAAATTATTTAACGGGGGGAAAACCTAATTACAAAATGGCTGTCATGGGGTGTGGCACAACACAAAATGGCCACTGTGGGATGTGGCATAACACAAAAGCGTTGCCACATCAAAATGAGCAGCAGAAGAGACAGGACCACAAAACAGTGTCCCCGCCAGCACCCCATCAGCCCACTCATCAATGGGAAAAGGCATTTACATCAGCCACCATCACACTAGCTCATACAGAAAAGTTCTTTTCACCTCTCCTCTGTTCAGAGTGGAAGAAAAGGGCTATCCAATCCAAGCAGATGTCCAGGAAGAGCAAGCAGTCTCTTGTGCATTATGTTTTTTGAGGGGTTAATTGCTGAGACCTTTTGCACATGCCATAGTAGTTATCGTGGCAACCCCTGTTCTAATGTATCATAATACTCACGTTTTGTAGGTATGAAAAACGCTGTGTAAACAATAAGATTGAAAGAGAAAGTTGTATTGCCGTTAACCATAATAACGATCACAAGCAATATGAAAATCCGAGAAAATGCATTTCATTTCCTCGTATGGACTTATAATAGTGTCTGTACAGGGCATGAGGCCGGACCATTCTTAAGACCATCACATAACAGCACCTTAACCGGGTCCGTGGAACTGCATACAATTAGTAATATACTGTGCATCTGTCTGACTTGTACACCAAATGCAAGTGGATCTTACTGAGACTGAAAATGGTTTCAGGCATTATTATCAGTCACAGTACGAAGACAAGAGCAATGTGTCAGGTACATGGATGAACTGGGCATTTTCTCTTCTTAAAGAGCCATATGTCAGTGTCGCTAAGTCAGAAGCAAAGAGATAGTGAAACATTTCTCATACTGTTTTTCTTTGATCTATTCCAGTCTTTGATATACAGAAAAAATGAGTCACTGCACTCCTTCACAAGAGAAACCTTTCACTCTTGTTGCAAATAATGCGCAAAATACCCCTAGGCTCTGCCAGAAGGTGAAGTGATTCAAAAATTAAGAGATGGTAAGGGGTGGGTGGATTGAACTGATAGTATGGAAAACCAGACAGAACTAATTACTAATTTTGAGAACAATTCAGGAACAATATTAATAAATATGCTGCAGGAATGATATCTTCTTTTTTAACCAATTGTCATGAGTTGTTTCCAACTTAAACTTCAAGTTAATAGATCCCTGGTCCTAGATCTCAGATTCCTAGGTGAGAGGAGTGGAATACTTTTATGTTTAAGATGGGCCAAACATCACTTGTCTCTGGAAAGGAATGAACCTTTCAGCCACTCCTTGCTTTGTTCTGTGTTGTAAATGGTTGTTTTCTAAAGAGCTTGTTCTTGCCAGAAGGTTCAAAAGATGAGTCCAGGAAATTGTAATGTAAGTTGAGGGTGAGGTTACCTATGGAAACAGAAACTTGGCAAAACTCTCCAGCCACCCTGGTTGTCTAAGATGTTGTAAGGTGGAGTTGAAATTGTGCATGTAAGTGCGGCTTGGCATGCAGCAAGGGGGGGGGGGGTCTGTGGAGAAATTCAAGAAAGGAAAAGAACTAGAAATCAAAAGAAATAAGCCAGGACAGAGAATGTTGCAGAGGACCCAGACTCAAGCTGAGTTGAAAACAAGAATGCTGAGTTGAAAACAAAAATGCTAGACTCTTCAATGCCAAAGTACTAGGATGAACTGAAATGCCTTAATTGCTAGGTTTTGGCTTAAGGTAGTAAAATGTCTAGGATCAGTTTATGTGGATACATTTTCCCATTTTATTTTTTATATCCAATTGCTCTTATTTTTAGAAATAAAACCACACTGTCTAATTCATTTCTGGTTTTCAAAACCTGTAGAGGAAAAATAATAATTTATATTTCTTGTTTGTTAATGGCTTGATTTTCACCCCACACCTAATTGTCTTATCAAAGCACCCAGTCCATTGAGTTGGCTGGGACATTGAGATATCACCAATGGGTTGTTGTTAGTAACAAGCTTTTTTTCTTTTTTAACTTAACAGAGACTACCCATAAATGATAAATCCGTATTAAATTTGTGGGGAGAGGGTGCAGGCTGGCATTTTAATGCCAATGATGTTATGTGGATTCTGCAGGAAACTTGCATGCATGAGGCGTACAGATCCCACAATGAATTTGCATCTGGAAGCTCCCTGTTTCTTCAGGAAATAATATTGTCTTTTAAAGTTATATCCCAAATGTGAGGACCTGATAACAGTACTCTTAAACAATGAGATTTGAAGGCCATTGGAGTCTGGAAGATGCAATGTGGTTGCCACACTGGAAGCTTTAATCCAGTTGACAACACAAAGATAGCAATATAGTAAGCTAAAAGGTATCTGTTGACATTTGCATATATATATATAATTCCGGAGGTCCGTTCTTAACCTGAAACCGTTCTTAACCTGAGGTACCACTTTAGCTAATGAGGCCTCCTGCTGCCGCTGCAACACCGTGCGATTTCTGTTCTCATCCTGAGGTAAAAGTTCTTAACCCGAGGTACTACTTCCGGGTTAGTGGAGTCTGTAACCCGAAGTGTTTGTAACCTGAGGTACCACTGTACTGTACATGCTGTACTATCATGGGAGATTATATATATAAGCAGCATCTCTCTCTCTCTCTCTCTCTCTCTCTCTCTCTCTCTCTGACAAGGAAGAAGGGCAATGCCTTTATTCCTTTAAAAATCACCCTTCCATCCATAGACAGAGCTGCATTTTAAAATACATCTTAAAAACCTGGGTGAATAAGAAAGTCTTCACCTAGCATTGAAAAGACAATAAATGTGTCCTGTGAGCACTTTTTTAAGTGGAAAGAGCAGCAGCAAAGGCTATTACTAGCTTCTCTGGGTTCCTTTTGGCACTTAAAGGGAAGCAGAGTCAGGCACATTTCCAGAATTTTTGAAGAGGCTGAGGAACTGGAGAATGAGGGGAAATGAAGAAAGTGGGGATTGTGCATTTGTTTGTAATGAGGGAGAGAACAAGCCTGCATCACAATTTTCACATCATGGAGCATGATCATTGACCTGTGTATGTATAGCTACAAAAAAGAAATTTTGAGAAAATGAAGTTTTCAAGCAATATCTCTAATTTTAACTTAGAATATCTACATTTTTTCTGTGGTTCTCCCTGCTCCAAATTCTAAGTTATGAATTGGTTACTACTGTATTTATGTTTTTTAAAAAAATATTTATGCATTTTTCTATATTTTAGAAAAAATAAGATATCATGCATTGTTATTTACAGGTACACAAGTAATGAGTGAACAATTACGTTTACCATCTGTAGTCATATTTTACACAATTAAAGTTGGCTGTTTAGTAAGGAGAGGTTGATATAGAAGGGTTGCTCTTGTGTATTGTTTGAAACCAGTTAGCCTTTCTTGTCTATTACTATAAATTAAAATGAAAAAGAAAATATAAAAACCAAGGCTGTCTAACAATGATAGGTAAGTTCCTTTATTCAGTTAAAAGCTGTTTCACACTTGAATCAATAAAATGAAAAAGCACCTGTACTGAGGCTCTGGTAACTACGGTATATTTGAATGTAATCAATGGATTTGGATATTAATCAGTTAAAAGACAGTCAATCAAGTACAAAAAGTATTGCAAGGAGTAACTCTCCAACACTAAATTTCACAATTTGCTGTTGAAAAGGTCCAGAAAAATTGTCCTTATGTCATCCTCCTTTCCCCATCTCAGAATAATCCGTATGATCAATTTCCTATTTTCAGAAATAAAAAAACGATAGAGATCTACAATTGTCTTGTACGTTTTGTGATGATTTCATAAAACTCTACTCGACAGGTCGCTGTTGAACATGCAGAGCAAATGCAATATTATTTATCCCACTGCATCTCTTATCACTGCAGCATAATTAAAATTAAATATGTAGCCAATCATGTGTTCAGTAGAGTGCCTTCACAGATGACTGTTAAATCATATGCAGATGGATAGAATAACATAAATGTGCTATGTGCTAGAAGAGCAGTTCATAGGATGTTAGGTGTCAACATTTTATTTATTTATTTGATTTCTTACCCGCTCTTCCCCATAAAGACACAGGGCACATTATAATATACAGTTATTAAAAAACAACAAGAAGTTGTTTTCAAAGTAGAAAATTAAAGCATTAAAACCTGGCGCCTCCTTTCCAAAGCCTGAGAAGCTTCTGTCTGGTTTAGGGATGGAGGCAGGATGCTCTGATGGGGCCAAGGGCTCTTCTGCCACCTTCCTAAAGATGGTCCAGCTTTGGAAAGGGGGCAGCAGGGCTCCGGCATCATGTTAGACCCTGGCATGTCCTTCCCAAAGCCCGGGAAGCTTATGCCCAGCTTAGGAGGGAGGTACAATGCTCATATGCATGACATTGCCCCCAACACCCTTGCAAGTTGGCAGCTCTGGGCCTAACTGTTCTCCTACAAAAAAAAATTCACCGCACACCACTGATGGTGGTGCTTTGTATATCTCTTCTCTACCACCCCCCAAGGTCTATATCCAGAAACAGAGTCAGGCTTCAGTTTTGGTGGAACTATTCACTGACCAAACCTCTACAGTGGTACTTTGGTTCTCGAAGTTCATGAACAATTGGAACCCGAACGCTGTAAATCCGGAAGTAGGTGTTTCGGTTTGTGAACTTTTTCCAGAAGCCAGAAGTGCTCCGTTTTGAGTCCTACACTGTTCCGCTACCATTCTAAGTGTGTTCCGTTTCTAAATTGAGTCCCTTGCTGCTAATTAAAGGCTTCTGCTTCCGTTCTGAGTCTGTTCTGGAAGAGGACCCTGATCCCCCATCCAAACAATGACTATCATCAGTGCAGGTAAGAAAAAATAACATTTTAAATTTTTAAAATCAACAAATCTATTTTATTGGTTTTACAGTACAGTACATTGTTTATTGATTTCATTTTATGGATCAATGGTCTCATTAGATACTAAAATTCATGTTAAATGTCTGTTTTAGGGGTTGTTTTTAATCGTCTGGAATGGATTCATCCATTTTGAATTACTTTCTATGGGAAAGTGCACCTTGGTTTTGGAATGCTTTGGTTTTGGAACAGACTTCCGGAACGGATTAAGTTTGAGAACCAAGGTACCACTGTATTGCTTAAACTGATACCCCGAGGAAGAGCGCTCAGTGCTCTTTTTCACCACCCTATCCAAAACCAAACCATGTTACATAAGATGGCCTTTTATATTATACTGGAAATCTTAGATGCTAATCCCACACAGCTGGCTCTTCTTCCCCACCCCCAAGAAAAGTAAAAGTCACATTTGCATACACTAATGTGAATCAATATATGCAAATAAGTAATGCCTAGGGTACTCCTGCTCCTTTCTGACATGCTCCAGCCAATTGCATTAATCCAAAGGAATATGTGTTCTGCTTCATTTCAGATGCAAGCTATTTTGGTAGGTAGATTTATTTGAGATCACTTGTGTATAGATCTCCAGTTTGGAATGGCACTAGACAAGCAGGCTTCTCTACGCAACGGAGGCATCTATCACTGGCATTTGACAAATGAGTGTGGAACTTGAAGGGGAGCTTTTAAAGAAGAGGGTTTCTGAAGGCACCGTATTAATTGATCATTCAATTTGCTCATGCTCTGGAGAGATTTTCATTAACCAGTCATTCATATATATATACAGTATATAAATTTGGTACAAGGCTTGTGACATTTTAAGCAAAAAACAGTCCTTTAAAAAATGATAGCTCATTCATCTTGCCATCACTTTATTGACTTTAGTGCTGGGTTTGTCTCAAATGATGTGATTGCACTCTTGGAAAGAATTGCAGCACATTGGCATTTCAAATCTTTAGCATCACAGACAACACCATATCCTGATTGTACCACATGTCAGTGAACTTCTTCACTGAAGACTTCTTACAAAGGTCAGTTCACATGACCTGGCCACCGTACTTCATGCTCTGGTAACTTCCAGATTGGATTACTGCAACGTGCTTTGCTTGTGGCTGCCCTTGAAGATGGCTTGGAAACTTGAAGTGGTTCATGATGCAGCAGCCAGATTACTGGCTGGGGTTCCCTTTAGAACTCATATAACCCATTTTAAAGCTGCTACATGGTTTGCCAGGTCATTTCCAGGCCCAATTCGAGGTGCTCACATTGACTTTGGCTCCAAGTATGGGAGAAGCAGCCTCCATCCCTGCAGACCCTTGAGGGTGTTAAGATCAACAAAGAGGGCACTCTTGGTAGTCCCATCACCCTCAGAGGTTTGAGGTGATACTGCCCCAGGAAAGGGCCTTTTCTGTGGCAGCCCCTAGGTTGTGGAAATCCTTCCCCACAGAGATGGAAAAGAGGACATGGCCTTCTATGATTCAGCTAATGTAGAGGAGGCATGCCTGTGTATGTTAAGGCCTCCCAAATATAAGATGGTTGAAGGGTGGAAACCAAGCTGCTTTATTGAGAACAGACTGTGATGCCCGTTAGACAACCTCCAGAAATGTCCCTCTTTAACTGCCTCAGGGTTTAGTCTCTAGAACTCATGAGCTCTGTGTAAAACATGGATTGGAACTACTCTAGATTCTGGTGAAGTAGAACACATAAAACATGGACTGGATTCCCTTTCATTACACACACCTCTTATTAGGTGAAGTTTCTAACCTACCCACCAGCTTCTAACTGTGTGAGATTATGTGGACACTAGTTAAGCAAAGTAGGATTTTTTAAATTTCCCATTCATAAACTGCACATAAGAAGGGAGCCTTCTTCTTTTTCTTGTGAACTCTGTGTTTGCATTCAACAATTGATTTCATTGACTCAGAAGTCTTTTATCATTTAAATAGATCACAACTGGCAGGTTCAGTGCAAGCTAGCAAAATGGAAGGCATTGTGCACACTGGTGAGAACATTGAAGTACAGGTGTAATAAAAAAAAAAACATCCTTTCCTGAGTTATTGGCTGAACTGAATCTGAAGTGGGTGTCCTCTTTGGGCCCTAATGGTTGCCATACGCCCAGAATTTCCTGGACATATCTGGAATACTGTAGTTAGTAAAAGGTCTAGGAAAATCCAGACATATGGCAGCCGATGTAGACAGTGCTTTTTTTTGTTGATTTTCCATTAAAAAATAGCTCAAAAACAGCACTCCCCCCCCAATGTTGCCAGAAAATCTCAGTAACTTTGCTGCAGGTGTGGGCAAGTATACATACCCATGCCAGCCACACAAGGCTCACTTCTTCAACTAGTTAAGAATGTTGAAGATCAGGCTTATCAATTAATAAAGTTGTAGCTCATAGTACACATTCAACCCATTTTCAGTTTCATATCTTCATTGCTGGGACTTGAGAGCAGCAAACTTCCCCAATAGCTTTAGGAGATCTTGTTTCTCAAAATGTTCTGCATTTAATGTCCACACAGAATAGGGAAGGGCAAAGAAAACCTTGACAATTCTTTATAATAGTCCAAAGCTTCTACAATTGCAATCCATGGAGAAATGTTCAGGTGCTCCTTCAACAAAAATATTTGCTATCCAATTACTGTGGGGAAAAGAAAGGTTGTCAGTTTGGCTGACATTGAGACTTCTCATGGGACAGGCTGTGAACCTGGAAGAGGTCAGGGTGTGTGGAAAGCTAAAGACAAGGATCTCAGGGTCAAGGGTTACTGAGAGGATAGCAGACTGAGAAATAAATACCTGAAGGAGGTCTAAGTGAAAACAAAGGTTAGGGCAAAGGGCAAATGAGGCAGAGTTGAGGCAAAGGGGGTAATAAGAGGCAAGTTCAGATGAAGCCTCGCAGCACTTCAGGTCAAACATGTTATGAGCAGAGAAAGATAGGAAGGCTGAGCAAGAGATAGGGGAACTAAACAAAATGGGAAATTTGACAGTGGCCTGAACATTAAGAATTTGAAGAAACTGGTGGTGCCATAGAATTGGTGGTGACAGAGAATTGAAGAAGGGAAAAACTAAGGAGGAAGAAGAATTGGGGCTGAGCAGTAATGTTTCGAGTTCTGCTTGAGAGTCTGTACATGAAAATCTATACTTTACATACATGATCACAGAATTATCACTTTGAGGATATTTACTGGAAACAATGGTATGTGCAGAGGTTACTTAATGGACATTATTGCTTTAGAAATGCAAGTATTGCCTTGCTTGCTTAGGGGAGGGGTTGTTTGTTTGTTTTTTAGTAAGAACCACACAATTATTACGATTAAATTACCATATTGGCCTGAATATAAGCCTCACTTTTTTTCCAAATTCTGACTGAAATGTTAAAGTGCGGCTTAAATTTGCGACCTTACAAAAATTGACTTTTACGATATCACTACTGAAACAGACATATGTTAAACGGAACAGGTGTGAGTGCCTGCAGAATTTTAAAGCTGTGGCTTATATTCGGTTGTGGCTTATATTCGAGCCAATACGGTAAATGTAAGATGCTTTATAAATGAGAATTAATAATGAATTATAATTCTATATCTGTCAGCTTACCAACACAAATAACTGTGCATATGATCAGTACCCATGTTAGCAATTCAATGTGGGTGGATTATGCATGGAAGAAGCAACCTTTTATTCAACATCTGTGAATATGGATTTCTTCATCTCCATCATGTCCTGATCAGAAAAGTTCCTACTGCATCACCTTATTTCACATTACACTGCTCACATGAATACATTACCTACATGAGCAATTATTTGCAATAGTAGGGACCAAAATACACATTGCGTCTAGCTGTGTGATTCCTTTTCTTGATGGTTCCCCCCTGCCCCTGCCCCCACCTAATGCAAAGCAACCAGAGAGGCTTCAGGTTAAATAGTGAACTGACTTGGGGCTAGGGAGGAAAACTGTTTTAAACTTTTCATTGACGGTCATTTGTCTATTCAAATAGTCTCCCTGAAATTCTTTTCTACCCTGTAGAAGAAAAAAAGATATTTATATCTTTTCTTCTTTTCAGAGAAAAGCATCTGAGATGGTTTAAGTGGACTCGCATCTGGCAAATAAAGGGTTAAAAGTCTCTTTCTCTTTCCTCCTGCCCTTGCTGCTCTCCCCCACTTCCCCCTTCCCTGGTTTCCCTCTGTCCATCTTTAAATTGACCCTCTGCATTATGGGAATAGAACTAGATGTATCATGGAGGCCAGCTCTGGACTGATGGATATACCATCTGAACGGGTTCTGAATATCAGAAGTGCTTTATACAAAGTTCTGTGTCCCCCAGGGCCACTGAACCACATGGCTTGTTTGAAATGTATTACTTTGTTATTTTGTTTGTGTAATGTAACCAGTATTTAAAACTGTTCTGCAATAAAGCTTTGAAACTCTCATTCACGGGGTGGAAAGCTCATTTATTTCTACACAAGATCCAGATCAGGGATTCAGCGGAACAACTCTATCCATGGCATTGCACCTACCATCTCCTGGGAAGACGCAAGCTGCTGGTTAGGTAGAACTTGGCCTTTTCACATGTTTTTCCTAGGGTTGCCATATTTCAAGAGGTAAAAATCGTGTTAGGGAAACCGTTCTCCTCATGGTAGGCTGCCAGGAATAAACAAGGAAAGTTCCTCCCAATGTCTTTTATTCAATATTCACACAGAGAGGCTTAGAAATGCAGCCTCTTGGAGTAATGGTGTTGCTCCAAGTAATCTCCACACACACCCTTCTCTCCTCAATCATCAACAGCACTACCCACCTTATGGTGGCTTCTTAGGGCCATTTGTCTCTCAGCCCTTTGCTCTCCTGCTTTCAATGCTCGCTGGGTTCTGGGAGAAGGGCGGTCTGGAATGCTTTCCAGCAATAACATGTCAGCCAGCTGCTCTAGCTCTGCCTTCCCCTCATCTTCTCCCATTATTTCCCAACTTTGCCCCTCATTGACCTCTGAGCTGTGACCTCCCGCAAACCGCTGTAGTAAATCTATACTGTCTTCCTCTTTGCGGGAAGGTTCAGGCTGGGGAGGGGGTCTCCACCATTCCTCCTTTGTCCAGAGCCCAGGTCATCCACACCAGAGCCCGCACCTGAACTGGAATCACCTATGCACAATTTTTTTAAAACCCAAAATCCAGGACATTTGCTTTAAAATGTAAAATCCCCCCCAGATGGGCATGTAAGACTTCCAAAAGAGTACATGTCCTGGAATTCCCAGGTGTATGACAACCCTAGTTTTTCTGTCCTGTCTGCCTCAGCTTCCTACCTGATGCCCACTTCCTGATAGCCACAGATTGCTCTGGGGCATCTAATCTGTGGCTACCTGTGCCCAGCTCATCTGATAACTGAGTCCCTCCAAATATACTCAATTTGTCTCAGGCTTCGGCCAAATCTGGTGCATAGTCCCCCAAAGAACCACAAAATGGGGTATCCCTTTGAAAACTAAATAAAATTAAAATAACCATACAGTTTTCCTTCCTTCTTCCTCTCCCAAATATTATCCACATTTTACTGTTAACCTAAGGATCGCTATCTGTTTCGTGAAATCTAGCGCCAATTGTGCAGCACAGATGCACATAAAAATAGTAAATAAAACTGAATAGCACATTAAAACACATAGCTGTTACTAACATGAAGATATGCTTTCCCATAAAATCTTTCGTTTATTATGTTATCTACTAAGAACAAAAAAAGAATTTGTCATTGACCATTCATAAACATTAGGCGATGTTTGGGAAAGAACAAGCTGGATAAAAGCAATTAGTAAGAAAGGCTAACTCCCCCTCTAACACTCCAGTGTGACTGGAGCCTATTGGTATTCATCCTGAGAACGATGCAGTCTATCCATGAAATAGAGTTCCATGGTATGGCATGTTAATTGATACATTATGCCTGCTGCACTAGTACAGGCTAAATCTCTGAAGATGCTGCCCTTGAAAGCACAACTGTACGACTTATTAATTGCTAGCTATGCTAGAAGTCAGCAGCCAAAGAATTAGCTTCTAAGGTGTGAAACTTAGAATCCCCACTGCATATTTAGCCTTTGTTGTCTGCTTAGGTTTGCTAAGTCAGAGCTAGGACTGTTCTTCTGTCATGTAAAGCATGACTCTAGCAGCCCAATGCTCCTCTCCCCACGTTCCCCAACCCAAGGCCTTGTCTTCTTGCTCCTTTCCTGCCACTGCTGTAGCCAGCAAAACACTGCACATGCCTTGGCACCAGGTGTATATCTTAGCTTTGCTCTGAGCAATAAGCACAGCGCCATCGTGATGAATCAGAGGAAGCAACTGTGGTTTACAATAAAGCACAGCTGGGATAGCTCAGTTGGTAGAGCGTGAGACTCTTAATCTGGTCCTGAGAGATCTGCATTGGCTCCCAGGATGTTTCTGAGCACAATTCAAAGTGTTGGTGCTGACCTTTAAAGCCCTAAACGGCCTCGGTCCTGTATACCTGAAGGAGCGTTTCCACCCCCATCGTTCAGCCCAGACACTGAGGTCCAGCTCCGAGGGCCTTCTGGCGGTTCCCTCACTGCGAGGTTACACAGAACCAGGCAGAGGGTAGTGGTGCCTGCCCTGTGGAACGCCCTTCCAGCAGATATCAAGGCAAGAAGCAACTATCTTACTTTTAAAAGACATCTGAAGGCGTTTAGGGAAGTTTTTAATGTTTGATGCTGTAGTGTGTTTTTAATATTCGGTTGGAAGCCACCCAGAATGGCTAGGGAAACCCAGCCAGATGGACGGGGTATGTATGTATGTATGTATGTATGTATGTATGAATATTAGTAGTAGTAGTAGTATTAAATCTCAGCGTCATAGGTTCAAGCCCCACGTTGGGCAAAAGATTACTGCACTGCAGGAGGTTGGACCCTTGTGGTTTCTTCCAACTCTACAGTTCTATGATTCTATGACATCTCAGTATCAGGGCCAGCCTGAGACATTTTGGTACCTGAGGCAAAGCACAAAATGCCCACCACCACCACCAGGGAAGAAGGGGTGAGTGAAGAACTACATCAGTAATAAGGGCAGAATTAAGATCTACATTGGGAACAAGGGTAGGATGAGACCAGCAGTGTCTCCTATTGGCCAAGCAGCTGCTGTAGAGGCGGCATGAGGTGGGAGGTATATCTGTCTTCCAAGGAGCACACTGCAGCTGTCACTTCCACCATGGCGCAGCAGCAGACAATGCATTTCTTGGAGGCCAGATTGGCTGCCCCTGTGAAACATGCTGCCTGAGATGGTCACCTCACCTTTCCTCATGGGTGGGCCAGCCCTGTCCAGCACAGCAGTAATATAAAACCGTCCTAGTATAGCAAACCTTTAAGAGATTAACGTTACCTATGAATCAGGACGCAAGTCTAATACGTAGTCATTGGAACTCTTTTGCCATCCCTTGTGCAACTATCCATCTCTATGTCCTTATTCAGACATTAATTAACTCTGGGAAAGGAACACATTCTCTCAGTAATTGGATCAAGTCTAAATTTACTTTTCCTAGGAAACATCTCCGTTGTTTCCCACAAGGGACACCTCAGTCACCTTGACGCAAGTTCTGACGGAGTAGCCTGTGAAATTTATAACTAACTCTTCTATATTTCCATATTAGTGCTTCAAGCTGCAGAAGCCGTTATACTCAGTCTCAAATTTTGTGTCAATAAATACCGCACTTAGTGCTGTGTACAGATTGAAACCTGCCCACAGGTTTACAATCTTGACGTGACAACACAAAAGGAAAAAATAGGTCAGGCAGGAAGAGGAAAACAATCACAACCAGGCACCAATTCTTAATGCTACATATTTGCTGTTATAATCACTGGTTCGAATGGACTCAGTTCATGGCATCTTTTCGTTGTACTGATGGAATGGGCCCTGCTCCTCCATGTCTGCTGTATGTGTGGAATCCCAGCCAAAAGGTGACAGCTGAGGGAGATGGAAAAGCCAAATGGCAGCTATTCTCCCAGCTGAGCCAATGGAATGGGGCCTGCCGTCCCATCTCTCCCATATCCGGTGCAGCCAGATTGGATTTCAGCTAAAAGATGACAGTTGAAGGACGAGCAAATGGTAGCTGATCTCTCAGCCAAGCTGATGGAGTGGGGCCTGCTTTCCTGTCTCTCCTTCTGTTGCAGGCAGGTGGGATGGCTGCTGAGAGATGTCAGCTGAGGGAGAGGAGGAGCCAAGTGGCATCTGCAGTTCAAATTACATTTGAAGAGCTTGATGGCTTACCTTAACATTTTGTCAAAGCCCGAGATCCTGCCTTTTTGAAAGGCTGTGAAAACCTTTCTTTAAGAAATCACTCGGCAAGATTATGTAAGGTTAGAACTACATGTCGTTAAGTATAATTGTATTTATTTCACACAGAAATGAATAATGTTATGCAGTGCTTTTTTCTAAATAAATAAATGTTTAAAGATACTCTCATTTTGACTCAAGAAAATCACCATTTTATAGTTCAAATCGGGGAAAATAAATACAGTAAATGGATAAAAGTACAAAGATTCACAAATGTTTAGGGGTATGCATACCCCCAGAAAAAAAGCACCGATGTTATGTGTATCAATAAAGGTTTAAAACAGAAAGTGGCTAAATGTGTATGGCTAACAGTCGGGCTTTACCACATTAGGGTGTTTTTCTTTCAAGTGGACTCTGACCTCTTGCTGAGTTGATAATTAACGAATTGGTGTTTTCTGCTAGCTAAACAGGTGAGTGTTGTAACCTTAGATCAAGTGACAAAGGTATTCAGTTGCAAATTTGCCACCTTGAAAGGGTGGTGGCTGTTTGTCTTTCTCGGAACATGAAAGAGAACAAAAGCATGTGATAATAGCCTAAGGCAGAATAAATCAGGCTGGAATAGGGGAGAGAGACATGTTTGGAGTTTTGGAGTTACTTTTTATTTCAAAGATGCTGAGCCTGTGCTGGACATCACATGACATTGCATTGATATTTGGGGTGCATCTTTGATGTTTTAATTCTGTTTTTAGAGAGTTCTGCATGTAAAAGTTTGAATAATATTTTATGGGTCTGGACAATGCTTTCTTCCAAAAGTAGTCAGTTCTTATGCTTTTAGTTGCTTTAAAACTGAGCAATATGAAGATCTGCAATACATGTTACCAGGGAGTTTCCCAACCTTGTTTCCCTCATAAAGCTAAAGAAAGGTGTTTTGTGTTTGGACATTTGCAACGAGAAACTGGAGGCAGGAATGAGTGCTTAATTAACACTTACTGGCATCCACTGATGCTCAGCCATCACCAATCAATGCAGTCCATGCTTTATCCTCTTTTCCTCCAGTCTCTGAGGCCAGAAATAAACCTCACTTAGGGGCAGGATACAAATGAAGGGGATAAATTTTGATGAAGAATTAGTGAAATTAACAGGTATCATAACATCACATTGAAGCCAACCTACCATTACTTTATCAGCTTTTGGTGATGCAGCTTTATTAAGAGAAGTGAACCTAAGTTCTGGGTGGATTCTCATATTCAAAGGGAACACAAAGACAGTCTCCCGAAAGATCTGGTGTAAGCATATGGCACACACAAAAGTAAAGTCAAAATAATAAACAAAAGCCAGGGAGAAGTTGAGGTTTTTAATGAGACTGTGAGTTTGGCCAGCAGGCTGCTAGGCAAGGCAACCGTAGTAAAACAGTGCCTCTAGGAAAATACTTGTCAAAAATGCTGCTGATATAAATTGCCTGGAGGTGAATGCACAAAGGATCTATTTTAGCCCAGAAGCAAATACTGTAGTTCTATTGCCCTTGGAGACTCCTTATATTAGTTAATTACAAGGGAATGTTTCTCTCTACACATCCACCCAAGCACAAACATAGCCCATCTCAAGCTTATTAATTTTGAAAAATGGCTAGACTCTTCTGTAAATGTTACCTTTTGTGAGTGGCAGGATGCTAAGCCCTTTACCCTGTTTTTATGAAGCAGTATTCCTTGTGCCATTTTTAAGGGGGCAAAGACTCTCCAGCAACTTAAATATATCTAGCCATATTTCAGGAACTGCTTTATTAGTGTGTCAAATAATTCTGCTAGTTCTTTCTCCTCCTCACTGGTTTTTAAATGAAGTTTTACAGCAATATTTTTCAAATAAATAATGGATAATACCCAATGTTAGCAATACTCAGGGTAGACCCAGTGAAGTCAATGAATTTAAGTAGCTTAAGGCCATTGGTTTCAGTGGAAATACTTGGAGTGTGATTTAGCTGGATATCACCCAGTAAAACTAAACTAAATGAACTGAATGAAGTGAATGAAAACTTAAAATCCAGAAGACCTGAAATCCCATAGTGCATCCAAACAACATTGTTAATCCTGTTTTGATTGAAGACAATCAGATAAAAATTACAAGGAAATCAAGTCCTTCCAAAGATGTGTGTTGATTTGAGAAATGCTGAACTATAAAAGTATTAGTTACAGGTAGGTAGCCGTGTTGGTCTGCCATAGTTGAGACAAAATAAAAAATAATAAAATTCCT
This sequence comes from Darevskia mixta, assembly GCA_034641385.1. Lineage (NCBI taxonomy): Eukaryota > Metazoa > Chordata > Lepidosauria > Squamata > Lacertidae > Darevskia > Darevskia mixta. The sequence continues at coordinate 7,974,515 of JAWWNH010000049.1, read as the reverse complement.
TCCAGTAGCACCTTAGAGACCAACTAAGTTTGTTACTGGTATGAGCTTTCGTGTGTATGCACACTTCTTCAGATACCGTGTTTCCCCTATTTTAAGACACCGTCTTATATTTTTTTTCCCTCAAGAAAACGCACTATGGCTTATTTTGAGGGGATGTCTTATTTTTATTACGTAAGCCCAGCCCCGCGTTTTCCTTGGCGCCCTCCAGAACGGCGCCTATCACTATGGCTTATTTTCGGGGTACGGCTTATATTTCGCAAATGCGAAAAAATCCTGCTATGGCCTATTTTATGACTACGTCTTAAAATAGGGGAAACAGGGTACACTGAAACAGAAGTCACCAGACCCTTATATATAGTGAGAGGGTGGGGAGGGGTATTACTCAGATGGGTGATTGGCTGATAGGTGTGGTAAACCTGTTGACGACTGTTAACGACTGCAATTGGTCTTACAGGAAAAAGCAAGGGGTGAGATGGTTTTAAGTTTGATAATAAGTTGCAATAGACTGGAAAGAGAAGTTGCTGAATTGCAACTTATTACCAAACATAAAACCATGGAGAGACCTGGTCTGAATAGAGACATTGGATTCTTATCTCATTATACATGATAAAGCTATTTTTAGCCATCTCACATCTTGCTTTTTCCTTTTCCATAAGGGTCTGGTGACTTCTCTTTCAGTGTATCTGAAGAAGTGTGCATGCACACGAAAGCTCATACTAATAACAAACTTAGTTGGTCTCTAAGGTGCTACTGGAAGGAATTTTATTATTTTTTATAGAAGTATTGTTAATGTAAGAAATAAGCACAAATCAGTTATCAGTAAATGAGTCCAATTGTGTTTGTCGATCAGATGCAGTTGTTTTTTCCTTATACCGGTATATATCAAAAGTTTAGGGGTACTCTCATTTTCCTACTCATATTGAAACACTGCTCCTAAATTAGGCCAATCCCCCACATATGATAATATAACCCAGTACACTTACAAAAAGAGTGAATAATGTGTGACCCACGAGATGTTGTTGGAATACAACTCCCATCAGCCCCAGCCAACCTGGCTCATGTTGAGTCCCCTGCTCTATACCCTCTATACGTATGACTGCACAGCCATCCATCCCAGCAACAAAATCATCAAGTTTGCTGATGACACTACTGTGGTGGGGCTCATTTCAGGAGGGGATGAGTCTGCCTATCGGGATGAGGTGGAGCAGTTTTGTGCTTGGTGTGGTGATAACAAACTGGCTCTAAACACTGCCAAAACCAAGGAACTGGTGGTGGATTATAGGAAAAAAAAGGTGGACATTCAGCCCCTGTACATCGGTGGGGACCAGGTGGAGTGGGTGGCTGTATTCAAGTTTTTGGGAGTGATGATAGAGCAGGGTATGACTTGGAGCGCAAATACTACCGCTCTGGTAAAGAAGGCCCAGCAGAGAATTTATTTCCTCAGACTTTTAAAGAAGAATAATCTGAGCGAGAGACTGCTGGTGTCCTTCTACCGAGGCTCCATAGAGAGCATTCTTACATACTGTATTTGTGCTTGGTTCTCCAGCTGCACAGCCAGGGAGAAGAAGATGATTCAGAGGGTCATATCGATAGCCCAGAGGGTTGTTGGTCACCCTCTCCCCTCTCTGGAAGAACTGTACAGTTCCCGCTGCCTTAAAAAGGTGAACAATATTTTAGATGATCCATCTCACCCGGGATATGGTCTCTTTGCGCCACTGCCTTCGGGTAGAAGATACAGAACAATCAGAGCAAAAACAAACAGACTGAAGAACAGCTTCTACCCAAGAGCTATAGCCTTCTTAAATGGCGTAACCAAATGATGTGACCTTGGAGAGCTGTGTTGTGTGTATGTGTGGCTTTGTGTGTGTGTGTGTGTGTGTGTGTGTGTGTGCTTTGTGTTTTTGTGTGTGTGTGTGTGGTGTTTTTTTTTGTTCTCCCCCCCCCCTTCTTTTACGGGATGGCTTGCAATTTCGTTGCACAGGTATAGCGTGTGTTTGTACTGGTGCAATGACAAATAAAATTATGATGATGATATGATGATATGATGTTCAGGGATTAGATGAGTTGTAGTCCAACAGTCTCTGGAGGATCACAGGTTTTGCATCCCTGATTTACAACCTACCCAGAAATAATGGAGAATTTGTATATATGAGATGAAATTCTAAACTCCATGAACTAGTTTGACTGAATTTTCCTGCAGTTCCTCTTCTCATGGATATACTCAACTAACTTTTACTCAGACTAGGCCCATTGAAATTAATGGCCATGATTAACAGGTCAATTAATTTCACTGGGTCTTTTCTGAGTAAAAGTTGAGTGCAATCTTCAGTGTTAATATTTCATAGGTCTCTTCTGAGCTCCGGCAGCAGTTGGAAATAGGAAGAAACTGGCTATATTTGAAGTGAATCTCAATACTTTCTTAATTTATGTGTCTGGGGGCAACATCCAAAGTACTCCAGAAGCATTTCTCAATCCCCAGTGTCACTAACATATTTAAGTCAAAATATGTAACTTACTGTCTATGTGCTTAGAGTTATTCTTGTTCCATACAGTCAAAATGGGAGCATTTTCAGGGCGTAAGCATATGTATTAGCTTGGTACATAATTTCTCTTCTGGACTGGTTTTTTCAAGCAGCCTTAGCAAACACAGTGAATTCCAGCTGTGACTTTGAGGTCACTAGGCTGACAAATTGCCATCCTAACCTATCTGAAATGCCAATGAGCATCACACCAACTTACTGGCTAAAAGGCAAAGGAACAGATTTATTTCCTAACATAATTAGCAACTTCCACACATGATTTTTCTACACCTACACAAATTCACCATGCAACTCATTCGGCTTCAGGATAAAAAAAACACATCTGGACACATGAGCAATACACACACACACACACACACACACACAAACCTACATCATGGGAGAAAAATGGCCCTTTAAAAAAAGTGGAAATTTCACACTAAATGGAAAAGCAAGAAACCCAACAAGCACAACAGGAAAAGAACAACATACTCTTGTGGGATGCCATGGCAATAAGTGTTATTGGGTGAGTGCTAGCAGTAACCCTTAAAAAACTATGAACAATAGATCACTAAGAAGTTTGGGTAAACCAGAGATTATACAGCATAGGGTAGCCTTGGAAATGGAGTGTACATGAGGACTTGATAAACTATTGGGTTATGAAAATACGAGGGCCAAATATCACAGGAACCCTGAACAAAAAGGAAACACTATTTATTTATTACACTTAAATCTTGCCTCTCCTCCAAGGAGCTCAAGGCAGCATGCATGGCCCACCCTGTCCAGCATTTCTTCTTCAATCAGAATTGGGCCATTGTAACTTCCCACAAGGCTCCAGAGCAATCTTGAAATAAATGTGAAAAAATGAAATGGTGGCCACCTAGTCTCTGGTGCTGAATTATTTTCTTTCTTTCTTTTTTAAGGGGGGGGGGGAATGCCAAGACAGATATTGCTGCTGAGTCCTGCTGGGGTCCTGGCAGCTGCCAAGGATAAGTTGGCCTGAGGTAACTTTAGGACTTTCTCTCCAGATTCCAATAGGCGAAAGGCAGTGCTAGAGCATCAGGTTTGCATACAGAGCGTCCCAGGTTCAATCCCTGGCATCTCTAGGTAAGGCTAGAAGAGAGCCTTGTTTGAAATGCTGAAGAACTACAACCAGTCAGTGTGGAGAATACTGAGCTAGATAGACCAAGAGTCTGACTCAATAAAAAGCAGCTTCCTGTGTTTGTCAGTAGTATTTCTACTAAGTGCACACCTACATTTTACCTTTTGCCCAAGGTCCTTTTGCGTTTTGTCCTGGAATTATCCTCATTACTCCACAATCATCTTAGAGGATCCCTCTTTCATTAATCATCCCTTTTTCATTTTTCAGCAGTAGAAATTTATCATTTATTTCCCATTGCTCTTTGGTCCTAGGACAGAGAAATCTTCAGCAGACAGCATTATGAGTGGCAAGAAGCTGTGTGGGTTGAAGTGATGTAGATTTCTAGATTCCATGTATCCTGGATGCAATGGCACATAGCTGAAATGGCACACTGAAAATAGCCACCCAAATGTTATTGTGTCATGCATTGTATTCTTCCTTCTTGTACATCATGTTAGAAAATAAAGTGGTATAAGCAAAGAAGAAGAAGAATGCTTGCAAGTTATACATGCATGTACATTTTAAGAAAACCCAGAAGGAAGGCTAGTTATTCTCTTGATAGCTTTTCATTTGTTAAAGAGGCACATAAACATTATCTGAGCTTGCAGTATTCTTGTTGTCAGCAGAATATTTAAGCATAAGGAGCCCCACAACAGACTTTATTTTATTTTATCCATTTTGATTTATAAGCTGGTCTATCCCTAGAGCCTAGGAGCAGCCAACAACATTTTTTAAAAAGCAGTTTAATAATGCAAAAGCTAATCATTGTTATGCTAAAGTGACCTTGAACCAATATACCTTCATGGAACTGCTCTAGACCAGCCTTTGGTGAGTCTCTTCTGAAAAGAGTTCCATAGCGACAGAAGAAACTGAGACTGCTTAAGAGACACTTGAAACTGGCGCATGGGTTCTGTTATCAAAAGAGACTTTTATTAAAGCCCTTGATTGTGATTAGTTCACATGATCAGAACACTCTTGATTTGTATTACTACTGAAAGAGGCACTGACCTCTTGCTCTGGTGTTCATGGCAGATCCCACCTTGCTTTATTTTGAAGAAACATTTGTGGTATCCCAAGTCTTCACACCTTGAACATAAGCTGCTTAGAAATCTATCTGCACTCGAGAATTCTGATAAGGCTGGACTCCCAGTTGTGAAGAGGTTTCTAAGCACCTTAAACAGAAAGCACTTAGAAGTCTTCTTCAGACCTTCATGGTAAACATGTGAGGGATCATCCTGGGACATTGAGAACAGTACCTACGCATGTGCCCTTGTACCTACCAGTGAAGAAAGTTTTCCATGTTCAAGCAAATGTCTGAATACAGCTAACATGAGCCCATAAAATGAAGGCTTTCAGTGAGCTGTGTGATGAGGAAAGCCCAGAATGAGAGAGGGATAGTTCAGACTGGTGTTAAGGGGTAGGGGGAGAAGAGGAGCTGAAATGGAAAAGTTGACTTCACACACCATTGGATGCAACCGCCAGCCAACTTCCCCCATGGGTCAACAGCCATTCATTGGAAACATTCCTTGATGTTGCTTCAATTTACAGCTGATTCTGTGGACAGTAAGAGACATAGCACAATACAGTAAACATAAAACATAACAATATGGCAGCGTTTATGGTTTGCACCATTATAACTGTAATTACTCCATTTGGAGTAAGAAAAAACTAAGTCATATTCTTCCAGCAGAACTTTGACAGATTCAGACTGTATGTTCATCATAATGAGATAGAAAATCAACGAGGCAAAGGACATACCAACAAGACCACTGGTTAAGGGAGAGTGCTCCATATAAAGTTGTATTATTTCCTTGATAAACTGATCCATTCTGGTTACTAATCCCTATTATAAATATTGTTGGGATTAAGTATTATAATAGTGTGTGTTTCTTTTCATATTGTGTTGTGTTTTTATGTCGATTTTACATCTCTGTGAAATCTAACACGGAGACTGGGAAAGCGACTAGTTGCAAACCAAATTGATAGCTAGAGAAATCCTTGTGTGATTTGGAATATAGTATTCATGTGATGTGTATAATGGAGAGCCAATACAGATGTTGCTGCAGCTGGATAACTCCTGCAACTATTTACACGAGTGGCCTACTCACGTGAGCAGTGTGACATCTGAAGTGAAGACTCATCAAAGATTGCAGCTGCTACTTGCATGATGAGAAAATCACAATATGGAGTCCCCCCTCCCCCAATCTTGGAAGTAGCTGCTGCGAGACTGACATGTGGGAAAAACAAATGTGAGATCGTTGCAGACGTAATGGCTTCGTCAACTCTAAGTGTGAAGCAGAGTGTGTGAAGCATGCCTTTTAGCATTAGCCTACCCCAAATGAATTCTCAATAACGGCACTCTCTGATACCTCAGAGAACCAAACAACATCAGAGTGGGGCGGATGAGGGAGAAGAGATCTGTTGAGCCATAATTGCATACCAATTTAAAAACCAACATACCCTCAATAATGTTATCTAATGCTGCTCTGAAACTAATTTTGCCCACAGTGATTCTTGCAATTTTATTCTAGCATCCATTTCTAGTGTTTAGAAACCCACTTCTTATCACCAAACTAAGGGTATCATCCAGTCATGGTTAAGTACTTGTTAAGTGCCATTGATTGCAATGTTGGGGAGATCGAAACATATGCTTAATGCAATTTTAACAAGTGCTTATCTTGTACATTTCAACTGTGCCTAATTACCAACACTGTTTCCTATTTGATGGTACCTGCATTGATAAAACTCTTACATTTATTTTGTCACTGGTTGATTTCTTGTGGGATCCTTAAAAAAAAAAAAAGTTCACCCAAATTATTGTTTCCAAATTACTACTACTACTACTACTACTACTACTACTACTTACATTTATATTTCCTTTGCTCCAAGGAGCTCAAGGTGCCATGCAGTGTTCTCCTTGCCCTGCACTCAGGGCTGGCGCGTCCATTTAGGCGAACTAGGCAATTGCCTAGGGCGCCAAAATGGAGGGGGCGCTGGCCAGCCTGCCCCCCGCCGCCGCCCGGTGCCGCCCCAACCAGCGGCGGAGCAAGCAGGTTAGGGCGAAAACCGCGGCAGCGAGGGCGCCAAAATGGAGGGGGTGCTGGCCAGCCTGCCCCCTGCCGCCGCCCGCCGTCGCCCCAACCAGCGGCGGAGCAAGCAAACCGCGGCGACGGGGGGCGCCCGGCCGGGAAGGGGGCGGGGCACCGCTCCGCAACGTGCATCATACGCAATGACATCACGTGGCCCGCCCCCTCGCCTAGGGCGCCAAAATTGCCAGCACTGGTCCTGCCTTCACTTTATCCTCACAACAACTTCATGAGTTAGTGACTAGCCCAATGTTACTCCTCTCAGCTTCATGACTGAGATGTGATTTCAACCTGGTCTCTCCACTCTTAGTCCAACGCTCTAATCGCCACACAACCAAATTATTATCTCTCTGCAAAAACTAAGAATCTTCTCGTTTACAGTTATCAAAATGATGTAGGTTTTTTTATAGAGCACATCTTCATTTGGAATAAGTGGAAATAAGTGGGAATAACTCTATTTATACTGAAATGATTGATGTGAACCTAAATGGGGAATCATTTATTGGTTCTTTTTGTACCATATTTAACAATGGGGGGGGGAGCCTCCTTTTTTATAGTTTGAACAAATTACTGGAAGCCTTCCAAACTCGCCCAAGAGAATGTGTGGTAATATACTCTATATGTAAATGAAGTACAAAACATGTTGGCAAGAAATGGCTTGGGAGGAGCTATTTCTTACCACACAGAGGAAATTCTATGGAAGCACTATTATGATTTATTATGCGTGCAATGTCAAAATTATGCTAGATGTTTTATGACTAGGTAGGAAGGCAATTGTCAGCAAATCATACTATCAAGGTAGGCAGAGAAAGTAATGTGATTTTACTGCTGCATTTGTCCATGAACTTGTGCATATTCATGAAACATTAAAGGAGTGTTTTCAGTCTTAAATCCAGGCCAATATCAAGGCCCTCTTAGCTCACTAAGGTGTTCATAAAATGTTCCTGGATGTTTTGTTTATTTTATTCTTCTTTTATGTATAGTCCATCCTTCAGTTACTAGGCGATCCAAAAACCTAAGAAGCCTTCCTCTCATGGCTCTAAAATTAATTTTACTGGTACGCAGAACATTTTGCAGTGTATAGTTGATGTGAATGGGGCTGTCTCAGCAATTCCACCAGAAGCCAAACCTAGAAATGATAACTAACCTAGATTGTGATAACTAAACTTTACAGAAAGATTTGGTGGATTTTTCTGTCCAGAAATATACATGTAATTCCCCAATCCAATCTAAGACTCAGGAATTTAGGCACACAGCTATGAAAAGAAGCTGGAATCATGCTGATCAGCTTTTGGAATTGTAGGAGATTTTGCCCGCCTTTTCTGCCTGCCAAACATCTAATCAGATCATCTTTTACAGGCTAGCAGTGTTGCGTGCACTGTTAGATCACGGTCCATACCCTTAAAAAGTCGAGAAGACAATCTACGTTGCACTCTAAATATTGTTGACTATTTTTTTTTTTAAAAAAATCATTTTTATTGGTTTCTTTAGACATACATTCACCATATCACATTGTAACAACTTGATTTTCCTGTAAATTAAACATACATTTCTAAAACATATTACAAGAAAAACAACAACAGAATACATACTTATTTATTTGATTCATTTGTAATCCATTTGCATTTGACTTCCCTCCCCTTCTTACTTGGGTCCTCAGTTTTACTTATTTAACTGCCCCTTCTAACACATCCATGCATTCATTAACCTAATTCCATTATATTTTACTATTTTTTCCTTTGTAGGAGTTATTCTAAACCGGTCAAAAAAATTAATTCTCTATGATAATCTTTCAAATATTGTTTGAATATATTCCAATCATTTTTAAATTTTGTAATTTTGTAATTTCAAACAACACAAACATTGTTGACTATTTTTAAGAGTCCCGAGAACAAGCCTCTATACTGGTCTTAATAAAATATCTTGATAAAATAATAAAGTATCTTGTGTACCTTGATCGGCCAGAATTTTCTGACCTTAGTTTTTATGGAATGTTTTGAATATTGTTCTAAGCATGTTTCGAAATGCAATTTAGATAGGCTGTTTGATCAATGAAACACGGTTGTTTGCTTCTGAAATGAAAGCTAGAGATGTATAAAATTAGGCATAGTGTGGAAAATTGGATAGGGAGCATCCCCCCCCACCTTTCTCATAATACTAGATATCAGGGACACCCACTGAAGGTAAATGTTGGGAGGCAGACACTGACAGGAAACCACCACCCTTAAGCATCCATTCCAAAGCATAGAATAATTCTCTCTAATATTTTCAGGATGGGTGAACCTCCTTTTATCTCACCTCACAAAATTCAAGCTGAAAGAACTTTTCTCTGTTGCTTCCTTTAAATGGATTTTGTCCCCAAAGTGGTAATTTTGAATCAAATTGGGAATTGTGTATCTAATTGGGAATTGTGTATCTGGCAGTAGTTAACAATTGTGTAACTGACCAGTTAACAATGTGTATTTTCCCCACTATTCAGAATTCAGATAGCTACAGAATTCTGTATCTATATGTATCTATATATTTCTATATCTGTCCTTCAAAGGAGCTGAAGTTGTGTGTTTGGCCTAGAAATCTCCACACTTTCAAAGAACAAATCTTTAAGCTTACATTTGTTGAAGTGAGAAGATTATATACTCCACTAGACATAGCTCTAGCCAGGGATGAGGAACTAACGCCATGCACATGCCCTCGTTGGACGCCAATGGCCAGTGATGATTGGAGCTGTAGTCCAACAATATCTAGAGAGTCACAGATTCTCCATCTCTGATACTGCCTAAAAAACAATTAAAAGGCCTAGGCTGTTCAATGCAATTCAGATCTAATTAGAACAATTAGTCAGAGACATTGCAAAAGAGCTATTGAACTAATTTAATGGCTAGTGCTTTATATTCTTTTGGATATTACAGATGTTACACAATCTCTATGGCAAAAAAAATCTTCAGGCTTTTCAGAACACCAGCTTTCTTAGGGCGTTTTCAATCTATACACAGTCACATACATATGAAGCTATAAAAATGAAGCATGTTACTTCTTTGCAGTGGGCCCTACAATCAAGTCAATACACACACACTTTTCTAAGTTTGGAGGTACAAGACTCCCCATAGCTCCTGGAACCAGGAAAGGTTTAGAATTTAACCAAGCCCCATGAATCCCCAGATGCAGCAGGGATTCAACTGCAGAGAATGACCAGGTCATTAAGCAAACATGGGCTGGAATAGCCAGGCCAGTCTGATAATGGCCCATTATTAACAAAGGCAGGGACGGCAAATGAGTGGAGCCCTGCCTTGAGCTCTGGGTAGTTACCGTAGCAGAAGACAATACCAGAGTCTCTGGGAGGGAGTTTCAGGATTTCAGTTTGCATGATGTAAGCTGGAGAGAAAACAGTAGCAGTTTGCAAGAGGCATCGAGCTGGTGAAGGCAGGGGGTTTAGAGCACAATGGGGACTGAGAGTTTGAATTAGAGGCTGTCGGAATAGGAGAAATGGAAACTGCATGGAGTATAATGCTTTGAACTCCTCCGTCATAGGCTCAGGTTGTATACATGTGTGAATGAACCATATAACATAAGGACACCACAGTCTCCACTGTGCCTCCTTTCCAAAGAAAACATGAACCCTGCGTAAGTGCCTGGAATCTCACACTGCTTAGAAATTGGGGTGGTGTGTAACAGTATCATTGAGATATGGCTTCATGCTTGCCTTCTAATATGAAAAGTCAAGAGAGCCAGGGGTGGAGAAACTTTGGATGTCCCCAAAATGTTTCTTTCCCCGCTAATGATACATAATCTACTAAATGGTTTAGTCCTTGTGATTTTACTAAGGCATGTTTGAAACAAACACAAATATGTGTTTTACTCTTGGAGAAGAAACAACTCTTCCTGCCCTGTAATTTCATTTTGGCCACATTTCATTTTGACCCCATGGATCTCCTTTCCAGCATCATTATGAATGGGGAAAACAAACATTATTGCCTTCATGCTTTCTCTCTAATAGGGACCACCAAGAGAATAAAAATGCCCTTTGTTGGCTTAGCAACATTAACTCCACAGTATGGGAATCCCTTGCATATGGTCACAGTGCCAGGAGACAGACAATGCCATGGACAGGAAGAATAAATACCATGGTGTACCTGTAGCAGAAAAAACTGTCTCTCTCCCCTCTTCTTGTGTCACATCCTTGGTCCCCCCCCCCTTTGTTTTCCTCTTTTTAATTTTATTTGTTTTCTTTTTCGTGAGATGCATAATGACGTATAATGGTTTTTGTTACACATCACAATATAATATTTATACAATTTATTTAAATAATAATAATTGAAAAATATAAAATGTGAGCCCTCTGATCTTTCATATGCAGCTGAATTCTCATGCTGGAAATGAGAATATCTGAATTGTGAGGGTATTCCTAGAATGTACCTCTTTGCCTTTAAATTGTAGGTGAAAACAGCCGTTCCCTCAGAAATTCCGGAAAGAATGTTAACTCTCTAATCAGCAAGTCTTTGCATTTTCCAGTGCAGTGTTTGCTATAAATCATTTTCATTTTAAAGCTGTATTCTTCCAAATCATCACAGGAATTCATTTATAAGAAGAAGGAATATAAAAAATAATCAGTCTCCTAGCTCTGTAGTCTAATGTGTTCAATAAGTCAAAAGTCCTTTTGTTAATCTGGGGAAGCAGCAAAAGATAGATTTCAGTTAAAGTTTTACAGTGGAGTAATTTTTCTAGCAGACTATCTGCAAAGTGACTTTGGTATATGGAGTCATGCATGTCTCATTTATGAAGGCAACTGGGGACAATATTGGAAAAAGGAATGCTCTGCTGAGTAATTATTTGAAGTGGTCCCATCCGGCTCAGACCTATACTTCATGTCAAAATCCTTGGACAGGTTGGCCATAGATTTCTGCCAGTGACACAGGAGTGCTGGAACACAGGATTGCTGGAGCAATTGTACCCCAGTTAAAATTATGTGCACCATTCCAATGAAACCATTAGAGTGTACACAGATACTTGTTAGCTGGAGAAGATTCCAATATAGCAGATAGTACAAATCTTGCAAAGATTCACTCTGCTCTTATTTTCTGTGGTTAACATCTGTCACAGCTCCCATCCAAATGCAAGCTGTGCCCTCTAGCTAATGAGAATGGTGTAAGTCTCAAATTTATGAAGGCTTTTTTTTTTTGCAGTTGAGGGAAAGTAACTCTGCATTTGCTCTTTGTTATACGGTCAAGGGCTATAGTTCAGTGCATTCACATGCATGCAAAAGGTCCCAAATTCAACCCAGGTAGGGTTAGGAAATACTCTTCTCTGTGAACCCGGAGCACTGAAAGCAGGCAAAATAGATGAATATGCTGCTATGTTCCTAGCAGCTTTGGAGTTTGACATGTTCTTGTCAAAAACCTGGCTCAAAGGAATTAAGCCCTGCCCATTGCTCGGTCCCAGCTCCTGCCAACCTAGCAGTTCGAAAGCACGGCAAACTGCAAGTAGATAAATAGGTACCGCTCCGGCAGGAAGGTAAACAGCATTTCCGTGTGCTGCTCTTGGTTGGCCAGAAGCGGCTTAGTCATGCTGGCCACATGATCTGGAAAAACTGTCTGCAGACAAACGCCGACTCCCTCGGCCAGTAAAACGAGATGAGCGCTACAACCCCAGAGTCGTTCACGACTGGACTTAACTGTCAGGGGTCTTTTACCTTTTTTTCTTCTATGCCGAAGAGTCTCATGTAGATGGTCAGTTTAAAAAAAAAGTGAAGGAGATAACCCTTAAAATAAGAGAATTTTGAAAATACATCTGCAAATATCTCTATGGAGTTTCAGGAAAATCACACTCCCTTCTTAGCTTCTTCCATCCCAAACCACACTTTCTACTGCTTTCCCAAAGTGTGATCCTCCACTGGGAGATGATAAACTACTCAGTCCTTATCTTTATCAACACACCAGATAAATGGAAGCAGAATAAAGGATGGAATGTGCTCTACATCCTGAGGTTCCCAGGTTCAGTCCCTGCATCTCCAGTTAGCATGACAAAGTAGCAGGCAGTGTCTTAACCTTAAACATCTTTTTTTTGGGGGGTGGGGGGCTAGGGAAATTATATTAAAAGTTCACACATACTGTCTGATCTGTAGTTAGAATCAGAATATTGTGTGCATGTTTAGATAGACATAAAGCTTGGCTAGTTTGGGAATCAAACTTCTGTAAAAAATATATTATATGCTTTGTTATTTTCTTTATTCTAAGTCGAGAAGTATTTACTTAGAAAAGTGTCACTTGCAGTTAATGTCAACATCTACTGCCAAGCAGTCACATACAAGTGTAAGAGTGCAGAATAATTTATATGTAAGACAATGACCAATGGTTTCACAGTTTTGTTCCCCAGAGTTTCTATAGGTGGCAAAAGACTGAGGACATCTCTGTCAACTAATAACTCAGTCCTTGCACCAAGAGAGCCCCTGGAAATGTGAGTCATTTGCACAGTAAATGAATTAGGATTCTGCCTTTACAAATTGCTTGCTTCAGATCTGTGTGTCTTCTGAAATTCATTATACGTTCGTTTGCATTTTAAAAATGCTGTCTCGTGGCATTCTGCTTGGATACCTTTAACAAGCTCAAAGAAACACACGAAACAGCCATCAGTCTGATCTTCTTAATGATTTCAAGTTTACTGAAACAAATACAGATTTATTGTTTCCCGACCAATATCTTTGTTTTGTGGTGAGTAATCCAATCTGAACTTTCGGTTATAAGATTTTCTGTTCATTTTCAATGCGCAGGGCATAAAAAAGGGTTCTGGTTTTTGCAGTATTGAAGCAAACTAGAGCTAGACACACACACATACACACACACACACACACACACACACACACACAGGCCCCATGAGGAACCAACAGTCAAGATTTAAGTAAAATAATAAACCCAAACTTTCCACTTGAAAATCAAACATTCCATGTTTCAGCGTGACAAGTTACAAAAGCTTTTGCATTTTTCATGATCTACACCACTTTTGCTCACACCATGATGTTCCTTATTTGCAGTAGCCTGTGCACAGTGCCAATAGTTCAGCACAACCTATGAAAATGCGATCTATTGCTTTGAGGAATTTCATACATTAAATATAGATTGAATCAGATCATTGGTCCATCAAACTCATTATTGTCTACACTGACTGGCAGTGGCTCTACCATGGGCTATGATGCTTCCCCTGGAAAGGTGAACTGAAATACTTCATCAGATTCATAAGGGGGTGAGGGTGAGGGCATGCTTACTGCTGTCCTTCCTGAGTAGGCGCTCTCTGTCACACATTGTTGATACTTTTGTACATATGTAAATGTGCGAGACAACACATAAGTATTGGCTACATCCACTCTGAAACTATTTGGAAATATGTGCCGCCCAAACCCATATTTGCTTATTTGTTTGCAGGAAACTGAAGTGTTACTGTGGGATATTTACAATGCAGCCAACCAACAATGCATGACTGGGAGTGGCCGCCGGGACCACATAACACCGGTCCTGAGAGATCTACATTGGCTCCCAGTACATTTCCGAGCACAATTCAAAGTGTTGGTGCTGACCTTTAAAGCCCTAAATGGCCTCGGCCCTGTATACCTGAAGGAGCATCTCCACCCCCATCGTTCAGCCCGGACACTGAGATCCAGTGCTGAGGGCCTTCTGGCGGTTCTCTCATTGCAAGAAGTGAGGTTACAGGGAACCAGACAGAGGGCTTTCTCAGTAGTGGCGCCCACCCTGTGGAACGCCCTTCCAGCAGAGGTCAAGGAAATAAGCAGCTATCCTATTTTTAAAAGACATCTGAAGGCAGCCCTGTTTAGGGAAGATTTTTAATATTTAAAGCTGTATTGTTTTTAACACTTGATTGGGAGCCGCCCAGAGTGGCAGGGGAAACTCAGGCAGATGGGTGGGGTAGAATCATAGAGTTGGAAGAGACCACAAAGGCCATCCAGTCCAACCCCCTACCAAGCAGGAAACACCATCAAAGCATTCCTGACAGGTGGCTGTCAAGCCTCTGCTTAAAGACCTCCAAAGAAGGAGACTCCACCACACTCCTTGGCAGCAAATTTCACTGTCGAACAGCTCTTACTGTCAGGAAGTTCTTTCTAATGTTTAGGTGGAATCTTCTTTCTTGTAGTTTGAATCCATTGCTCTGTGTCCGCTTCTCTGGAGCAGCAGAAAACAACCTTTCTCCCTCCTCTATATGACATCCTTTTATATATTTGAACATGCCTATCATATCACCCCTTAACCTTCTCTTCTCCAGGCTAAACATACCCAGCTCCCTAAGCCGTTGCTTAGGTACAAATAAATTATTATTATTATTATTATTATTATTATTATTATTATTATTATTATTATAGATAGGCACATGCTGGGAGCTGAAACTCACAGAGTTTTCCTGTAAGTTTGCTAGGAAGAACTCTTTGAGACATTCCCACTCTGCCCTGACAGGGGGAGGGCAAAGCCACATATATTCTCCTTACCTGCATGGACACTTCCTCTTTGCTCTTATGCCTCTCTTACCTCTTCATCTCATCACCAAGCCAGAAATGTGAGAACAATTTGCATGTCTGAGCGCCATTGCTCAGGCACCATCTTAAGCTAGACTTAGGCATGCTCTTGTAACTGAATTACTATTTTAAGCCTGCCCAAACAAAGCTGCTGCATCTGTTATTCTTCAACAAGTATTCTGAGTGAGTAAATGTTATTTTTACCTTTTACAAGATTGTGTGTGAGATTCTTGTTATAAGGGGGAGAGAAGGGGGAAACAGGAGATTCCATTTTGCCTTAAAGCATCCTGGATTACTTAAACTAAAAAGCTAAACTAGCCTAGCTAAGCTTCCTTTTAAGCTGCAAAGGGATGCCCACTGCTGAACTCACAAACATAAGGAAGGATAATATCTAATAAATATATCCACTCCTAGCATCTGTACATATCCCTGCAGTAACTTTGTCAGATGGCATTTTCCAAGCCTATTATAGGGCTTGACCTTCCTTTTAATCCAAGGCTTCAGACCCACAAAACCTGGTTTAGCAGCTCACCAGAGCAGGCATTTAAGAAGACTAACTTCTCAAACGCAGAAGCAGCATTATGCTCTTGAAAATGAGCCTCTAAATCAAAATCCTTTTCAGTGATATACTAAAAATAAGAATGTACTTACGTCCCATACTTTCAAGCAGAGCAGGAGAGGTAAGCAAACCACATGCTTCAGTGCTCCGAGGGATAAAAAAAACTTAATATATTTTTTATATATACCAAGAGGATCAAACCCTTTGACAACGTGAAGTCTGTCATTCTCTTGGGAAGCGAAAAAGCAAATCAGGTTTATATAAATTTTATGTGCTGTAAAAGGGATAGCAATTTGGGCCCTGCAAATAATTTTACAGAACAAACATCTTCAAGAGTTTCAGGCGATGCTTGAGGGATATCCTGCTCCCCTCTGATAAGAAAAGAACAAGGAAACCTCCAGGGCAACCTGCGCAGCAAGACGATGACGCTAACATACAATACAAGTGAGAAGATTTTTCATCAGTGTTCTTTAATGAAACAAAATGGAGCATGTTAGTGTTGTGTTAAGACCAAATCCCTGAGGGTTTGTAGCAGAAGAGATCCAAGCAGTGCTATTTTTCTAGGAAAAGAGGTGCCATAACCTACCATGAATGCCTCACCTGTTCTCTTGGGCAATAGCACCCACCTGAGAGGTGCTGGAACTGGATTCTGGTGAGTTCTGGTTGAAAAGAAGCCCTGGATTCAAGTCACATGACAGGAAGCTGGCTAGCGATGTCAGTAACAGGGATGCAGTTCTTTAGATGTATTTTCTGAATTGCCTATTCCTCTTTTCTCTGGTCTTAAAATATTCCAGAAGGAAGGACAATACTTCCTCCTCATGTTCACCTCAGCTTTAACAATGCCTGTCATTTAGGATTCATGTGCATGCATTATCTTCCTGGTCCTCATTCCCCACTTCCTCTCTTTTATATGCAGCTCAACCATATATAATCTGTAATTTGATCATCCCTTCCATGTTTTGGGATCCCTCACACTTATCCCCAGCAAACGTACATGGCCACCATGAAGCAGGTACAGTATAAACTTAGTGTTATGTGTGAACAAAGCCATCGTTCATTAGTCTTAGTCTAGGAACCATAGACTAAGAAATTTCAAAGAGAAGGCTGTAGCAAATTGATAGAAGAAGGCATGGAGAAGATAAGGAGAAACTGTGGTGTGGTTGGCAGGGGGCAGGAGAGCAGAAAGATGAGCGTAAACAGTAAAATATTAAAAGTGGGTCCCATGTAGCAAGTTGGGGTTTAGAGATGAATCCTGGGTCTGCAAAGACTAAAGTCTACTGTATCTCCATATTGTATATGGCAGAAAATGCCATGTGTATTCCACTATATACAAGATGGAGATACAATAGCATAGTGTATATAACATATTGTACAATATTTGTGGGTCATATAAACACTTTAGAATCTCACCATTTCAACTGCTGCTTAAGCAAATATGTGGACATTAAGTCTAAACATAATATGTTACTTTGTCATGTGCCGTCGACATATTGCTAATCTAGTTCACAATATGTATACATAAAAAACCATGTTCCAAGTACTAAAACAACCTACAAATTATCATTAATAAAAATTAGCAGTGGCAAAGTTTTTATCGGTGGTTGCTAGAACCAATGATCCCTATTTTAAGTTTGAACAAAATGCTTGTGCAACCTGAAGGCTGGTTGTTCAAATTGGGCATTGCTTTGTAACGAACTGATGGGTCTATGGACTGTAATAAAGATTGTTGTTGTTGTATTTAATACATAAGTAGGCAGAAAATGAAATTGATCTGTTTTTCAATGTAAACTTCACTAGAGATGTTACTCTAAATTTGTATTCCAAGCTTGGTGGTCCATTATTCTCTCTGAAAATACAAAACAATCTAGAGGACCCTCTGCTTTCTACACTGGATCAGAAATTATTCTAATCCAGAGAGATACAATCCTTTTCCACTCACCAACTAGTCTTCAACATCTCTCTCCCTCTCTCTCCCTCTCTCTCTCTCTCCACCAGGTTTGAGTCTTCCTCACTTCCACCTTGTCCTGGTAAGTTTGTGGAAGGGAAGTGCCAGAAAAATGGATAGATTTTGGCTTAATTGGATCCACAGGATCAGTCCATGAAATTAAGGGTCCAGCCCTCATCTGCCCACATTTTATCTGCTTTACAACTAGTTAAAATGCTTTATAAGTTATAGGAAATGAAGGAGGTCAACTTGACTCTGCCCCCAACTCCTGCCATTTGCTTCAGGATTCCCTTCAGCCACTGCCCACTGCCATTCAATTTCCCTCATGCCGTCTAATCCAGTTCTCACCTCCCTAGGTGAGGCTGCATCGTCTGCCATTTCACAGCATTCCTTCCTCGTTCCATCTGCTTGCTTTCTGAGAAAAGGCAAGGGCTATAGCTCAGGAGGCAGAGCATCTGTGTTGTAGGCACAAGGCCCCTGGTTCAATCCCCATCATTTCTAAGTAGGGTTGAGAAAGGCTTGAAACCCTGGAAAGCCACTGCCAGTCAGTAGGGGCTAGATGGACCAATGGTTCCCTATGTGCCTATGTTTATTTATTTTTTGTTCTGAGTTCTTGCTCACTTCCAGGGGAAGACTGAGCCATCAGGTTGCTCAATAAGGTTTAGAGAAGCAGGCAGCAGGCGAGCCCTGTTGGCGATGGGAAACAATGAGGCCAAGGGGCAGGCAAAAGTCATTTGTCAATTCAAAGCAGGTCACAGGGAAGCCAGTTGACTCTTCTTATCAGATAAACTGCTGGAATTTTCTCAGCATCTGAATAATATGAATCAAGCTTAAATATCAGTGGAATGGAAGTAGAAAAATAATCCCTAATTCCTGTTTCTTAGCATTAACCAGCTGGAATGAATGCAGTGCAATTTCTTATGAAATAAATGTGCTCCATCTAAAATATGAATAAAAGAGCAGATGTTGTACTGCTGAAAGCATTGCATTAGTGCATATGCATGTTACTGTAATCCATGGTGCTGATGAATTGTTCATCCATTTTACAGTAATTTTTGTTGATTTTTATGATAATGTAGTCATCTGTTTTAATCACAGTTTCTGTGGGAATCTCTGTTTGCAATGAACTTACCATAAATAAATAGTAATAAAGTTATTAATGGGAATTTGGCTCATCATCGATTGGGAGACTGACGTGACATAAAAAGGGAATGTAGTTCTTCATCACTGACTCAATAAATACCCAGGCTTGTAGAGTTGTAAGTTCCTAAGTACTACAGAAATCCAGGCATTCTAAAAGTAGCGAGTTATGATGATTTTTCTGATCTTCATGAATGTCAGTTGAGGAAATATAACTTGGCTGCAATTCAATACCCTTCTTTCAATAAACAATTCCTTTTAATCAATAGGGATTTATTCTAAGTAGGCAGCACTGGAGTGCCAAAATACCTTAAAAACAATGGGTTGTATCCAACTTAAATTATACTTGGAGGAGACTCACTGAAATAAAACAACAACAACAACTAAGCTGATTATGCCCGTTGTGTCCAATGGTTTTACTCTTGAGTAGAACTAATGTGGGCTATAAGCCAATGATGGATCATGTTTTCCTACTGAGACAGTAGATGCTTTAAGAAGACAGGCAAGAATGTTACTGAAGAGCCTTTGCTCCATTATTTCCTGAGTTTGTAGCAAAGTATTCTAGTCTAAAGTTTTCCATTGTCTTTCTTCACAAGCACAGGATTCAAGCGTATTTTGTTGGCCCTCATCCAGTCTACCCCTGCATCCAGACATTGACCTAAAGCTTCCACAGTATCTCCGGATTCAGATGTGATGGAAAAGTAGAGCATCAGTGTGTCATCAGCATCGCATAGATGTTGTGGCTCGAGGCAGCTGAAAAACCTGTCAACGGACTTGAATTTTGGCCTTCTGTATGAACCTGCCCAAGAGCTTTCCTCTATTTCCGAGATCCTTCTCCTTGTTTTCCCTACCACTGGAAATCACCCAGATTGTGGAATTCTCTTCCGATGAAGCTATGCCTATTTTAGAAGAACAATGAAAATAGAGTTGTTTCACTGGGCAATTCTTTCAGGTATGGTAATGTCCTGGCTTTTAGCTGTTTTTATTACTGTTTCTAGCTGTTAGTTTTGAAGCCATTTCCCAGCCAACCCCTTGTGCTATTGTTTGCTTTTTCCTAATTGGTAAAACTGGTAAAGCATTTTAATGAAGAAAAGCAGGGAAAAATTATATACATTATTAATAAATCTTAATTTCTGCTTCAGGTTTGCTTGCTCCAAGCTCTGCCTCTTTACCAAAACGTTAACTTTATTTTCTGCCTTTGACTCTCTTTTGTTGTGCCTTTGCTTGTGATACAGACAATTCCTCTCTATTAACCTTTTCCACCTTGCTACAGTCAGCCTGTCCACAAGTCCAGACCTTAAGGCAATTGGGGCCATCGCCACCATTAGCCAGAGCAAGGCCAGTGCTATCAATAGGCAGAGTGAAGAAGCCACCTCAGGCAACAGATTTAGAGAGTCATGATGGGGCAGCAAATACTGTAGTTAGTTGCTCAATTTATTATTGTGTTTTAACTGCCTGGGAAAGGAAGGAGTGCTTGTGGGAATTCTATCTCAACTACCAAATTAATGTTACTGCCCTTGGATATTGTGTTATTCAACGTGGGGAAGTGTATATTCAACTTTAGGCAGCAAAATGTCTTGAGCTGGGCCTGAGGCAGACTGAGGCAGGTGCCTCTGGCAGCAGGTGGGATGAGGACAGTGCTGTGTCTGCTACCTCCTAAGCTGGTCTTCCTGCACTGGGCGTGGTGAAGGAT
The DNA here is from genome assembly GCA_034641385.1 of Darevskia mixta. Taxonomy (NCBI): domain Eukaryota; kingdom Metazoa; phylum Chordata; class Lepidosauria; order Squamata; family Lacertidae; genus Darevskia; species Darevskia mixta. The sequence goes on along the minus strand of JAWWNH010000049.1, from coordinate 7,953,920 downwards.
GCTGTTCCATTGCCAATGTTGAAAGTAGCCTATGTATAAGGAACAGGGAGGGCTGCCATTTTGCTGTTCAACTCAGGAAGCAAAATGTCTTGTGGTCCTGTGGAGAGCCAGTGTGGTGTAGTGGTTAAGAGCGTAAGAACCTGGTGAACCTGGTTCGATTCCCTGCTCCTCCACAGGCAGCTGCTGGGTGACCTTGGGCTAGTCACACTTCTTTGAAGTCTCTCAGCCCCACTCACCTCACAGAGTGTTTGTTGTGGGGGAGGAAGGGAAAGGAGAATGTTAGCCACTTTGAGACTCCTTCAGGTAGTGATAACGCGGGATATCAAATACAAACTCTTCTTCTTCTTCTTGGACCAGTCCTGGCACTGGCAGCAATGCAATTAAAACAACAGCAACAACCAGATTCGGACACTCTATACTAATAAACCCACAACAAATTGACAAAATTCACATAATGAGAAATGAGATTGCACGATTTATTGGTTCTGAAAAGAAATCAGGGAAGTTAATACTGGAAACTGTAGATTAAAACATTTGATTTTAATATATACCGGTACATGCTCTTCCTGATGATCCTGCTGCCTTTAATATCTGTATTCAGAGCTAACCATGTGTTCCAAACAAATCATGCCCCAAAATTCCCTGGCCACCTTTGGTCAATCCACAGAAATCTCAGGACCAGAACTCATCCCATTCCAACCAGATGATACAGCTGGAGGGGAACTTTTTTGGCAGAGATTCAAATATCTTTTGAACAAGCTCCTTTATGTTCACATGCTCATTGTTCCTGTTCAAAGCCCATCATGAAAACTAATCCTGAAAGCAGCCAATATTTGTATTGATTCAGTTTTATCCAAGAATGAGAGCAGTGAAGGAGAGAGGGGGAAAAGACTTTATGAACCTTTAACAAAATTAGTACTTTAAGTGCCGAGGGATTGATTTTCAAAAATGCACAAGCTGATGTGGATAGGAAACAACCCCAGAAATGCTAAAGTTTCGATATAAAGGCTGATTGTTGTGCCCCATTTTTAATTCTGTGCCTATGACCAAAGTGGAATGCAAGAGGCAGCTGCTTTGAGCTCTTTCTTAAAGTTCCATGGTCAACTAAATCAAAGGCTATAATTATATGGGAAAAATATAAAGCTGTAAAGTAAGTGCAGTTACAGTTAATGTCACTAGTTGGCGCTAGGGACGATACAGCTTTATAAGATCTACCAAAGTAATATGTTCTTTGTTATCCAGCAATCTTGATATGTGTCTCTGCTTCTCCTTACACAGCACCAATAATAGAACATGTACCTGTGAACTATGTCATGCCTTGACAACAGAGGGTGTTAACAAAGGGGAGAGAATCTGTAGCAAAGTTCGTGAAAGGGACTGATTCATTCTAAATCTGTTAGGAATTTACTATTAATAACAGTAATAAATATTTTGCATGTGTGTGTTCTCATGCTGATGCTTGGGAATTGCAATGTGGGAAAGAAGACAAGGAGGAGCATGTGGCTGGGTAGATTCTTTAGTGACAGGTTTTCCTCCAATGGATAGTGGTTGACACCTGGAATAAGGTGTTGGCTCTGACCTTTAAAGCCCTAAATAGCCTCGGTCCAGTATACCTGAAGGAGCATTTCCACTCCCATCGTTCAGCCAGGAGATTGAGGTCCAGCTCCAAGGGCTTTCTGGCAGTTCCTTCCCTGCGAAAAGTGAGGTTGCAGGGAACCAGGCAGAGGGCCTTGTCGGTTGTGGTGCCCTCCTTTCAGATGTCAAGGAAATAAATAACTATCTAACTTTTAGAAGACATCTGAAGGCAGCCCAGTTTAGGGAAGTTTTTAATGTTTGATGTTTTATCGTGTTTTTAATGTTCTGTTGGGAGCCATCCAGAGTGGCTGGGAAAACCCAGCCAGATAAGCAGGGTATAAATAAATTATTATTATTATTATTATTATTATTATTATTATTATTATTATTATGTGCTGCAAACTCCAGCCAGTCCTTCCTGGATGCCACTGGAGCCTAATCCTGGTGAGTGTGGAGTTCCTGGCAGGTGGGAGTCACTGACTGGTAACTCTCACGATATAGTTGCTTTTGGATAGTAGAACATGATACCAAGTTATCTCAAAAATTATGTGCATCAGATGCTGGATCATATCTAGCATTTCCTTTTCCCACTCATTCATCAGCATTACATAAGTGATAGGGGGACATTTTTCACCCAGTATGGAAGTGTTACAAAGTCAGAGCTGGTCTGGCTCTTTAGGAGATATATTCTTGCTGTGAAGAGCTCTTTCTATGAATTGCTTTTCCGCTTGTGAGAGTGAGCTTAGTAAAACTGAAATGTCAAATTCTTAACAAGGCAGGAGAGGATATTCTATCAGGTACTTACATCGCAATGAGTGAGTGAAATTGAATCAAGTGCATTATTCACTGAAGTGCAGACTGCCAGCAACTTGGTATTAAGAAAGGCTAAAAAATGTACCGTAAATGTTAAGCAAGTCTCCTAACTACTCAGAAACTGCCTGTGAAACCCGAATCACAGTCGCAGATTAGAGCTGGCAAAAACGGCACTGCAAGAGCCTTCCGACCATGGGAGAAATGTTTAGTGTCTTACATTTGATGATGCTTTATACATATTAGCTGATATAGTATTGTGTTAGCATTCCAATTTCGTTTGTGGCATTTCCCTGTTTCTAGAATTTACCTATTTTAAAAAGATTTTTCAATTACTCTAATGTGTATTTGTATGCATACATACATCATTTTCTATCACCTGAACATTTCCCATGGCTTCTTGGTTCTCATAGCAGGACAAGCAGCACCATTAGAGGGAGATAGGAACAGCGTAAGCTCAGGGTTATGGGGCTCTGTTGTGGATCCTCTCCTTGATTGGTGAACCTCATTGGTGATGAAATGATCTAGTGAACTATACTGGTAGTGATGAGCAACAGCCAGGTATGGAAGAGAACTTTGATTCCATTTCTATTTAAATTCACTTATTTTGCGCTTTCAGAAATGCGAACCAAAACACAACCATCCTTTGAAATTTGCATTTCTCAGAATTTGCAATGCAGTTCTTCAGTGAATACAGTGAAGCAAATGCATACACTAAAATGTGTACAAAATGCATATAATAACGAAAAACAACATACAAGCATTTTGCAATACAAACATTGCAAAAATATTTATATTAGGCAGAATTGCATATAAACATGTATATTAGAAGTTCGCACTAAAACGCTGAAAGATTTTCCATGATTTTTTTTTTTAAAGAAAACAAACACAAGCCCATGTGAAAAAGTGTAGAACTGAATGAGAAACTTAGGGAAAGTGAAATGGGCATATTCTCCCATCGCCTTTGCTCCAACAAGCACCAGGCAGCCTCCAGTGGGAGTCTGAGAGCTGCCATTGTGATTATGTTCACCTTTAAATATAAATGCCGCCCCAATGTGGTTTTGCTCCAGGGCAATGTGGGAAACAGAAAGCTGGCTTCCAGACTGAATCCTAGGGAGGCTCAGGGCAGGCATGGGAGGCAGGTTCTACCAGACTGTGTTAGATGCCCAAGGATGCCATGTGAAGACAACAGGCCTGGTGTGGGGAAAAGGCAGTCCCTTCCATGTTTCAGGAAACACAAAACTGTTCTTCAGAAGTCCCAAGATCTATAGTTATTATGAGATATAAAATGTAAACATGACGCTCCTCCTGTGCCATTCTGATTTAATATATCCAAGAGCAGGCCTTTGAACTTCGCTGTGAATCTTTGCCCCTGCTTCTCACCTTTGCTATTCCCACCCATCAAAATATGCAATGCTGACCTCTAATGAAGGGATTGCTCACTCTAGTGAACAGATCTAATCTGACTCTCCTTATTCATTAAGGCTGCAATCCTCAACCCACTTACTACAGAACAGAGCCATATTTTCTCTTTATGGGGCCTGCTGGGGCATCCTAGAATATGCATGTGTAGCGCGCTTGCTGCTATAAAACATTGTGTAATTCATGATCGTAACTCGCAGTGCTATAATACAACTGCGTATTTTGTTTGTGTGTGTGCATGCTTTGCTGCTTAGAATCACATTTAGAAGCCTACACAGAGGGGCAGAAAATCCTCAGGACCTGAGCATTTGACAGCACTAATGAGGAATAGCCTTATTATTAAAACTTTGTACTTTAGAGGAAAGACCCCTGCTCCGTGGTGGTAGATTGATCACATGCTTCTCTACCATGCTGGACTTCTAGACTGGGTGGCAAGGAGCAAATGATGGGGGAGGGGAGAGAGAGAAGAGAACACAAGTCTTCTTTGTTCCTTGATAGCCCTGTAGGCTAGGAGTTGTCTTCTTGGAGCAGAGCTGCAGAGGAAGTGAGTGGAACCAGCAGCTATTAGTGATTACCAACCAGACAGAGAACTGCAAAACCAGCACTTCTGAGGCAGTGCCTCCTCCACGACAGATCCTGAGGGTGGCAATATGAGAAGGGGCCTTTTCTGCAGTGGTTCCCTGTTTGTGGAATGCTCTCCCCAGGGAGGTTCGGCTCTCACCTTCATTCTACACCTTTAGGCGCCAGCCTTTGACTGATTGGCATACAATGCCTTTTTAAAATGTGTTGGGGAGGGGGGATTATTGGGTTGTCCTTGTTTTTATTTTTATGATGTATTTTATGTTTTTATATTGTGATTTTTATCTTGTGAATCGCCCTGCGGGTACAGGGCGGTATACAAATTTAATAAATAACACTAATCATAAATAATAATAAAGGGGGTTGTGATTGTGATGAAGGTGCCTTGCTTCAAGGATTTTTTTAAATGGCCTCTTGTATCAACTGAAATATCCAAGGGCACTGTACATGTGTATGCCACCTCCAGGATCTGAATACTGCATGTCTCTGAATACCAGTTGCTTGGGAACAGCAGCATGTCCTGTTGCAGGGTACGTCCTTCTTTAGGACTTCCCAGAGGCATCTGGTTGGCCACTGCAAAAAACAGACTGCTGGGTTACATAGGCCTTTGAGCCAATTCATCGGACATGGCTTTATGTTCTTAATGGCCAGCCATCTGTATCCATCCATTGCTGTGACATAACCATCCTTCCGAACCAAAGCCATTGAAGTGACTTTGAAATCATTAAAGCTGAGATAGTAAATTGAAAAATATGAATATGAAAACTAATACAGTGCCCATCGTGATGATTGGTGGGCTGCATGTGGAAGAAGAGTTTGTTACATTGCAACTCCACCCCCTCCAGGCAGCATTGGACCTCTCCATATGTTCTTCACACACCATTTGAGCACTTGTTCTGCAGATTTCCTGCCGGGGATGGCTGAGCCATCCCACGGGAACATAAAGTGTCATTTTTAGTCACTGTAGCACTATCCCCAAGGGTCTTGCTATATTTTCCCATGGGAATGAAGGGCAACCATGTGGAAAGAATTTCCGCAGCCCTTCATCTGAATCAGTTGCAGTTCATCTCCAGGTAGGACTGAGAAACGCTTACCTCTGAGAGTTTCTACCAGTCAGTGTAGACAACACTGAGCCAGATGGTCCAGTTGTCTGACTTGGTATGAAGCCCTGGAATGTGTTGAGATGTGAGGAATTGACTTTTAGGTATCTAGATAATACAGTATGTGAGCGTTTGTGATTTGTTTTCCTCTTTGGATGGAATCTGTGAGGGAAGAGGGATAAATCTTGTTGAAATGAATAGTTATGAGGTAATCAATCATACATTTCTCACTCTGCCAACTCAGACACCACTTTTTACCTTTTTTTGGTCTCAATCGTGGATTATGTACTTTTAAAACGCTAGAAGCAAAACTATATGCATTTACAAAATATTCTGCATGAGAAATATGGGGATGCAGAGCTGTCACAGCTAATAGACATGAGGATAAAACTTGCCAGTGTCTTTTTGAAGACTGACTGAAAAGCAGTTATAAAGAAACAGAGGGGAGACAGGAACGAAAGAGAAAAGGGGGACATTTGAAGTTTCTGGCAAAAACACTGAGATCTTTAAAAGCTGTACTTGCCAGGGGTGCTTTTTATTATTATTTAAAGAGTAGATACAGTGTGTAAACAATCAAGTCTATGAGTAGACATGACAGGATTTAGATAGACTTTACAAGTGAAAAATAAATGCTACTGGGTTTGTTGTTTTAGACACAGCAGGGAATACCCAAGAAGAATCTCAGTGTTGTCAGTCATCCTGACTGAGAATGAAATTCATTTCTTTGTAGTTAATGTGGAACTCAGCTGTAAATTATCAAAAGAAGGCTTAAACTAGCAGTTTCAGAGTTTCAGGGCAAAATTGTTTTCTGCAATACTATACTCTTATCCTGGAATCTACACTAGTTGTTTAAGCTGATCCGTCTCTCACTTTGCCACATACGTTCCAGTTAAAGGTAGATAGCCGTGTTGGTCTGTCATAGTCAAAACAAAATAAAATAAAAAAAATTCCTTCAGTAGCACCTTAGAGACCAACTAAGTTTGTTCTTGGTATGAGCTTTCGTGTGCATGCACACGAAAGCTGATACCAAGAACAAACTTAGTTGGTCTCTAAGGTACTACTGAAGGAATTTTTTTTATTTTATTTTGTTTTGCCACATATGGTCATTGATGTAGGAAATAGTAGAGCCACAAATAGGAATGGGGTAGAAATTCAATTTTGTTTGCATTTTAACAAAATTAAAATGCATTTTAATCAGGTGGTACCTAATTCACATGAACAAAGCACAGTTGTCTTGTGAAATTTGCACTCCTCTGAATTTTGCAATGCCATTGTCCAAACCAACAATGTGTACAAAAATGCAATATACTATGGAAACATGTGCATATATATGTTAGTGAAGTGTACATATATATATGTGTGTGTGTGAAGATAATGTACAAAACATGATATATTAGGGGAAATTACTTCTAAAATTGTGTATATTATTCAAAAGTGCATACAAAAAATGCACTTACTCATAGAAATCCACAATACAATTCAGACAATGTTTGATGAGGACTTACTCATCAAAGTGCTGCACATTGCTGTGGAAATGTAGAGAACTGAAATTAAGATTGGAAAAATGAGAAACTGAGAAAACTGAAACTGTCAGCTTTGACCATTCCTAGCCACAATCCAGTGTGCAGTGTTTGAGGCCGACCCAAGACACTTTGCTGCCTGAGGCAAAGGACAAGATGGCATCCCCATTTCACATGATTGGATTGACAGTGGAATCTTTCTGTTGACAGTGAGGGCAACAGTTTATTATTCTTATTATTATTGGATGGCCTTGCTGGCCTCTGTCTACAGACTGATGCCTGTGTCACTGAACTGGGACAGAGCTTCCCTTTCTGCCCACCAACCATGTGAGCCGACAGAAGTACCACTTGTAGAAATGGGAAACTGTAGGCAGAAATAAGGACTGAGTCAATTGACCCCATTCAGCCTGATTTAGGGCCAACTGCTGCATCAGGTCCTGGCTGGTGCAGCAAATTGCCTGCTTCCACCGTGTACCCTGTGGATGCAGTGGTGACTCTGCTGCTTCATTACTGCCTAGCTGGGATTCAAATTGCCCTGTAAGTCAGCAAAGGGGAAGAATATGGCAGTCCGACTGCACTGGCTACCAATTAGTTTCCGGGCTCAATTCAAAGTGCTGGTTTGGTCTATAAAGTCTTAAATGGCTCAGAACCGCAATACCTCAAGGACCACCTCTTTCCATATGAACCTATCCAGACCCTGAGATCATCTTCTGAGGCCCTCCTTCATGTGCCCCCTCCTCGAGAGGTGCGGAGGGTGGCAACACGAGAACAGGTCTTCTCTGCAGTGGCTCCCCGTCTGTGGAATGCTCTCCCCAGGGAAATTCACCTGGCGCCTTCATTACACACCTTCAGGCGCCAGGCAAAAAAGTTCCTTTTTAACCAGGCCTTTGGTTGATCTGTTTGACATCCTATACCCTTTTAAAATGTGGCTCTTTTCTGGGGTAGTTGGGTTGTTGTTTTTATTCGGATTATATATGTTGTGATCATTTCTGTGAACCGCCCTGAGACCTCTGGGTATAGGGCAGTATATAAACTCAATAAATAAAAATAAAAGAATATTGTGGAAGATTCACTTCAACATTTACAATACTACTACAATTCACTACAACATTTACAACTACAATAAAGAGGTATTCCACATATCATTTGCAATTATCTAAGGCTTTTTTTCACCTTGACCAGCGATTCCCAACCTAGTTGGGACTCCAGTTTTCTAACCACTAGAATCATCCACAACACCTAGAGTAAGGGGTATTTAGTAGGGTGTGTAACTGATATAACTACTCTGGATGCCCACCTGTTTCAAAACAAGAACGGTTGGAAACCTCCTTTTTTTGCAGAGGCACAAATATAAACATGTCCCACATGGCAGTTCTAATAATGGTGAGAGCAGCTTTCCCTGAGACTTGGGTCATATAATGAGCCAGGCACTCCCATATTCCTGTGAAAGCAAAGAGTGTTAAAAACTTCATCTTCCTTGGTCATTTGAGCCAGCCCTCAACTTTGTACTATTAACAGTTTTATGGAAAGTGCAGGAATATTTTAGGTTTCTTTTTTTTTTTATTCTGTGTCTCAAGGGAGATCATAAGCAAGGTTGCGGAATTGCAAAACATGATGGATTTTCCATCCCCCTCCCCTTGTAGATGTCACCTGGTGCCCTCGTCTTCAGTGTCTGCTTAATTAAGTTTAATAATTTAAACATCTGAACAAAATAATACTTGGGTAGATGGTATAAACTAATTGCTGGCTTTGTAAACCTTGCTTCTCCCGGGCTGCTGAGTAGCGTGAATTCTCTTAAATCATAGAAATAAAATATTTCCAGCCATAGGTTAAGACCCACCCCATATGAGAGTTAAGAGGCTTGTTTCAATGAGAATGTCCATGTAGCCAATAAGCAACTTTACCTGTGGAGGAAAATAGCTTTATAATGGAAGTGCTGAAGCACAGCTTCTGTGCAATGTTTTAGAACAAGGGAAATTGTGTACCATTATTGCTTTCAATATGTGGCTGGCTAGGGACTTGGGGCCAGGTCATTCCCCACTGCAAACTGCTGAAGCACCATTTGAACTTGGTTCAGATACTCTTTTTTTTTTTTTTTTTTTTTAAAGATAATTAGATTATTCTCTTTGTGGAATAGGTTGGAAAGTATTCACTGTACTGAGGCATTGAAGATCACTGTGCCACTTTTAGGCAACAAGGAATGATTGTACCAACAGGCATGCCTGTATTTTCAAAAAGTTGAATTAGAATAATCAATAACAATGAAGCAAGTTAATGGAAGCAATCCGTGGACTGTTCTTTCTTCCCGTCCTTCAGTTTCTCAGCACACGTTCCTATGAAGAACTGGTTCACCTCTACATTTTAAACTTGAGTGCAAAAGGATTCTGTATTTAAAGGACAAAAGATAGCATCTGCAGCACACCTGTGTGAATGGCATGCATAGCTAGTGATGCTGATGGGAAGGAGACAGGGAGAAGGACTCCCTCTCCACCCTCAAATGATTGGAATCTGATGAAGAGGAATGCTTGAATAGGGCTAACTGAATTACAGATGATGGTGAACAACTAAAAAGTTGGGTTGTGCAAAAGATTTGAATATATTGAATCAAGAACTAATGCAGGGCTGCTTCAGACAGATTTGGAGCTTGTCCAAGCTGACGCAGGGGCCTCTAAAGTGCTTCAGGGTGCTTTGGACATTCAGGTGTTTCAAAAATACTGCAGACATAGCTGCCAAAATGGAATCATTTCTCCCCAAGCTTAGGGGAAATGCCAAGGTGGGGAGAGGGAAAAGTGAGAGCTGTTGCGTGACTAACAGGTCACAAAAATTTGCCAGAGCTCTGCAAACACTGGGTTAGGGGATGTTGAAGTAACGTACGGCCTGGCTTTTGTGTGTTCTGTCCTATTTGCTAGTTCTGCTAGTAGCTTAGAAAAATGCTACACATTCATGTCCTTCTTCCTTTGTATCACATGACCATAAATCCACTCCTATCACATCCACTTTGCAGGTAGCCAATTTAGCAGAAGCTGCCAGAAGCTGCTTTCTTCCTGCATTATAATTCTTTATCCCCTGCCCTCATTTTTCTGCATTTTTGCAAGTTGCTTTCCTAGAGGCACCTCTCTGATTTTCTTAATGATTTTTTTTTTACCCACAGAAACACAGGGTGAGCAGCAAATTCCGTTTAGCTCTTCCTCCAAATATAAAACAAAAACTTTACAGACACCTAGCACAAAAAAAACCTGAACCTATTCGTCTGTAATTCAGTAGGTGTTTTTTAAAAAATCAAAAAAATCAAAAAATCATCATCATCATCATCACCTAGGGCTGTCTCTCTTGTGCATGCACTTTTCATACAAACCGCCACCATACAATGGGACAAGTTAAGTGAAACCTTTTTTGACCACCCTAGACAGTAATTTTTTTCTTTGCAGAAAACCCCTGCAGATATCCCTCTGAAAGTTGGCAGGATGCATCCCTTAGGAGATACTGCAATGTCCGCCAATTTCTTCCAACTTGACAAAAAAAATCAAAAAGTTATAAATGATTCCTCCTTCAAAAATATCAAATTTAAATATGCCCAGCACAAAATCCTCTGGACCCATTTGGGTGTAATTTGGCAGACATTATCCACTTAGGATCGGCTAATATGTTTAGAAATTCCATCCAGTTCTATTTTCTAAAAAGGTAGAGCAATTTTTCAACTTTCCCATAATAGTGACTAGGAGAGGCATGAAGCTTCATTTTTCTGTGTTGTCAAACCCTAAGCCAACTTGAACGTCCTCTGAAGCACTTCAGACCAAATCTTGATCTTTGTTCCCTCAAAGCACTGAAACATGGTCTGAACCAAATATTGTAGTTGATGACTACCTCTGGTACATATGGCTTTACTGGCAACCCAAAACTCTTTTTCCACTTGAAAAGTTACATTCCTCCCTTCCTATATTGACACTGACCTTCGTTCTTTCATAGCCTCTGCCATTACCAAAAGTAGTCTACTAAGTTTGTCCTCCAGATTCCTTTAATCTTCAACATTATATGTTCTCTTTGTCTAGCACTGTATGGCTAAGCTGCAACCCTCTAGATGTTATGCATGGCTTTTGGGGATAGGAAATAAAGCAGTCACATTGAAACTTGCTGTCCCAAGTGCAGATGCTCTTCTGCACAGAAGTCAACCACGAGGAACATGATCATTCTCAAAGCCTGTGTGCTGGTGCAAAAGGTGACACAGATATCTAAAATCCAGAGATTTTTTTTATCCCCTAAGAAAAAGCCCACTTTGCATAATTTTCTCCAAATATTCTCCACTCTATATATGGTGACCACCATGTTCCCTTTACAATGCCCCGAAACAACACTGGGCCTTGTGGGGAATACAAAATGGTGGTCATACTGCCAGCACAGTTGCTACCATTGCAGTGCCAGCAGCAACAAACAACAATGAAAACATGTCTGGTGGAAAGAACCCACGCCTGTGAAAGTGCAGTGCATTTTCTAACACATAGGATGGAGAATTTTGAGAAGCCATTTGTGTGCCACTCTAACCTAGATGGTTGTGGAGGGAAGGCAGGGCCTTTCCATGCTAGGTTTGGGACATGGATAGCATACTGATTGCAAGGGAGAGGTAGAGCACGTGTTGCGCTCAGGGTTTGAATTGTGGCCAACATGAATGGCTGCGCCTGCCCAGTTTGTAGTTCTTTAAATTGGCATTCTCCACCCCATGGCTTCTGGTGAGAGCAGAGCTGTACACAATCAAAACAGATCAAAACAATCCAAGCTGGCTGAATGAGGTAGCTCGAAAAGTGAATTCACCTTACACCTATTTATTTAATCAAAGAAATGAGAATATTCAGCCTTCTTGGCAATGTAGGTAAACAGAGGTGGCACCAGGGTCGTGTAAACGGCAACATTTGCAACCTTTTGACTGCAGCGAGAGAAAATGAGTTGTTGTTCCCCATGCAATTAATACTGAGACAGCCACGGAAAACAGAGCATAGCTAGCTTGCGTTCTTTTCTCCCTGGCTTCTTTTACATTTTCTTGCCATTGTTGCCTGTTTAGGCAACCAGGGAGCAAAATGGGACTTGGATTCTCTGTAGGTTTCTCTGCCAGCTTTTAAACTGAGTATTAGTACAGTGTTCCCAGGTCTACCCAGCTCAGATTTAAATTCTGTTTGTAATCCACACAAGAGCAGTAAAGGAGAAACATGTAGTGTATTATTGCAGGGAATAATTGCTGTACAGGCTGAGCTCACAGAGGCTTGCTGCTGTTTCTCTTGACTTTTTATCATAAAATGTTTACAATTTGCAATGATTGGGTAAGTCCTTCCCTGGCTGATGTAGTCCCTCTGCAGATCTGACAAGTCGTCCTTGACTTTAAAGCAGAACATGTTCTGCTTCATTTACAATACCTAAAACACAAAAACACCACACTACCCATTCCAAATGGATTCTTTCTTTCTTTTTGTCACTCCTTGTTGATGTGCCAGTGTTTTATAGGCTCTGAAATTGCCAGCTGTTTACAGTTGTCAATGGGAGGCTCTCAGGAAGAACGGCATACATTGAGGTTTTCATCCAATTTGTCTTGTGGTACCACTGAATGTTGTACATCGACAGTTGTGGCAGAACAACGACACTTTGCATTTTCCACGGTTCCAGCTGTGATCATCAGACACAAAAGAAATATTATGAAGAGCACCAAACAGATCCAACAGAGAACTATTTATTCTGGCTTTGAAAGTATGCCCTAGGCTGGGGCTTTCCAAACTGTGTGCTGCAACACTTTAGTGTGTTGTCTGCAGTGTGTAGGTGTGTCACGTGAACACTCCCTGTGCTCCTCCCAGGGCTGGAAAGGGGTCAGTTAACCGCCTGAATTACCATGTCGTGAAATGATGCATGTCTGAAAAGAGTGTCACCAACATGAAAAGTTTGGAAAGCTCTGCCCTAGGCTCTCACAAAGCCCAGATCTGTCCACCATGACTGTGACGCATCCTGTAGCATATTGCTGGCAGGGAACCCAAGACAATAAAGGTGAGCTTTCTAATGTGCTTGATGTACCAGATGACATCTCAAGAGTCCAGACTTGTCATTAGAACCTTCCCAAATGTAGGCTATTTATTTGAACAATAGAGAAGACTTCTCAGGACGCAGACCAAGCATCTGTCTTCAGGTGACTATGAACCTGCATGGTAAGGTCCAGCTATTGGGTATATCCTATATGAATGCCATCTATCGCATTGAGGAATCTGTCAGTATGTATTGGTGTTACTCTGAGTTTTATTTTTCATACAATTTGTTTGGGATGGACAACTTTTAAACTGGGAATGTGAACACTGGCCACATTTCAGCCACCCAGTAGCCCTCTGCAAGCATCTAAAAAGGTGAAGGTAAAGGACCGCTGACAGTAAAGTCCAGTCGCGAATGACTCTGGGGTTGCGGCACTCATTTCGCTTTACTGGCCAAGGGAGCCGATGTTTGTCCACAGACAGTTTTTCCAGGTCATGTGGCCAGCATGACTAAGCCGCTTCTGGCGAAACCAGAGCAGCGCACGGAAACGCCGTTTACCTTCCCACCAGAGCGGTACCTATTTGCACTGTGACATGCTTTCGAACTGCTAGGTTGGCAGGAGCTGGGACCGAGCCACGGGAGCTCACCCTGTCACAGGGATTCGAACCGCTGACCTTCTGGTCGGCAAGCCCTAGGCTCAGTGGTTTAGACCACAGCACCACCCGCGTCCCTCTGTAAGCATCTAGTCACATGCAAAGCCAACACCTATGTGGGGATGAGTCTACTAAGATCCATCCTTTCACTATCAACCTTTATGAGTTGAAAGGCAAACTTCTGAAGCAGGGAGTTTCCTGTACTTCTGGAAGCTCCCTGTTTGTTTTAGGTCCACATGCAGCTCCATGTGCAATAGGAGCCCATGAAGTGTGATCAAACTGGTAAATATGCAGGTGCCACTTCAACGCTTCTTGGAATTTCTGGCCTTCTGAATTCTGTCTAATAATAATAATAATAATAATAATAATAATAATAATTCATTATTTATATCCCACCCATCTGGCTGGGTTTCCCCAGCCACTCTGGGTGGCTTCCAGCAAAATATTAAAATACAATAATTCATCGAATATTAAAAGCTTCACTAAACAGGGCTGCCTTCAGATGTCTTCTGAAAGTCAGATAGTTGTTTATTTCTTTGCATTTTGTACAGAAGCAAGGATGCTATTGTTTATTTTCTTCTCTTTCCCCTCTCTCTTTTAAAGAGATCCCCAGAATAGTGAAACATAAAACATTGTTTAACTTGAATTTATTTTTATTTGTGGGCACTGAATATATGAATGGCATTACATCCTTGGCAAAAGTCGATACCTTAAGTGGTTAAAAGGCAAGAAAATAAAGGACATCTCCACCACTGCATTTATAATAATACTGAAGATAAAATGCCTGAGAGCTTGTTATTTTCTTTTTGTAATCTGATTATGGGATGCATTTATCATTTCCAATGGTGTCATATACACATGCAATGCAATCCTGTTCATTAACATGACTTCAATGGGACTTACTTCTAAGTGCATAAAATTTATTGTAGCTGGCTTGGCCTTTCTTATCCTCTTTAGCTACAGTATAGGATTTTTATTTTATTTTTTGTCCATTTCCCAAAGCTCTGAAGTTCACTTCAATACTTGTTGGGTGTTCAGTCTTTTAGCAATATTTTTTCCTACAGCTGGATATCACAACACTATGAAGCGTCGCAATAACGCTATGAAAATAAAAGTTGCAATAAAAAAAACCCATAGGCAGAGCTGATTTAGCCTCCCTTTTAATTGCTAGGGTAGATGTACTGGAAACTATCAACACAACAATAGATTAAGACTGCACCGTGTGGTATTAATAGATTCCAATCATTGTGTTGTAAAAGGAGATTACAGGACAATGCAGTGCTTCTTCCACTTTGCTCTATCCATGCCTTGCCCTTGGTTCAATGAATTGTTCCCAGAGGGGCTGAGGTAAGGTCCAATTGTAACCTCAGTTTCCTCTGGAAGGGTCTTTCACCGTCTCACAAAATGAGCATCAGTTGGCTCACTGACCCTTGTATAGGCTGCATCCTCAATAGGTCCACATGAATTAGTCGCATGAACATTCCTCCTGTGCTGTTTTGCTTTCTCTTTGGATAGAGATTACAGGTGCCAGATGCCAATTTGGGGGTGATTTTCTCTGAGAAGCAGCATCTGCCTCTTTGGCAAACTGCACAGGCCATCATGCTGGCAACATCGCAAGCACCTCTGGCTTTTTTCACATGCTGCTGCCCAGAAGACAATCTTTCCGCTTCATCTATCTTATCTGTACCTGTTTTAAGTTAGAAAGGGTGATCTGTCTTTCTCTTAACTGAATGCCCATTAGTTTAAAATAACAAGTCAAGTGTTAAACTATTCCTTGTTGCTATGATGATCACTTTTATAATTCCTAAGCAAAGGGTTTCATTAAATATCTTCTTGCTTTTGTATCTGAACTCAGCAGTATGATAAATATGATAGGCTTTGTCAAAACTGGCTTCTGCTAGCGTAGAAAAAGTTGTTCTTTATGTTTGAGGATTTTGGTTACAGTTTGTATTTCAAAGCATATGTTAATATGGAAATATGTCAGAAAAACACTTATACATTCAGACGTAGCAACAGAAGATATAAAACATATGTTAAATTAGAAATTGTGGGTGTATAAACACTGACATTGCCATCTTGAAATATGGCTATGATATTCTTATGCCTCCCTTTGTGGTATTATCATTCACGGCTGTCTTTGTTGTGGTTGGGAGGTAGAGGGAATACTGCATGATATAATCTCCGCAATTTACAAATTCAGGTCTGTGCCTTTCTTTCTTTCTTTCTTTCTTTCTTTCTTTCTTTCTTTCTCTTGCTCAAAAATGAGAAACATGTTTCCAACTTCTCTGAATTGCAACTCTCCTGACAAACTCCCTGAGTTATCATGCTGGCAACATCACAATTGCCTCTGGCATTTTCACATGTACAGTACTGATTAGTGTGGGATGGAGAATCTGTGCTGCTGGACTCCCATCAACCCCAGACAGCATGACCACTGGTCAGGGAGGATGGAAGTTCTAATCCAGCAACAACTGGATGGCCACATATTCCCCTTCCCTAGTTTACTGAAATGCAGCTGAAGTTTCTGAGCCGCAGGCATTCATACACACCGATTATTGTCTCATGCATCAGTGAGTAGGTAGATAATGCAACTTGTGTTGTATTAATGCTTTGGGATGAGAACCCTTCTTAGACATGTGGGACTAAAGCGTATTATTGCCTCTTCCTCTAGAAGACTAGTTCTTGAGATCATCTTCCCATTCTCCCAGTTGCTTCTTTCATGACCGTCTGAGTCTAAAAACCCAAGGCTGCCATATATATGCTGTTCTGGTGGATGACTTGGAAACTACAGGAAGAGAGTGCAACATTTCAAGTTGTCTTTTCGGCTGGCCAGCTAAACATGGCAGTGATCAGTGCTTTTTTGTTTGCCTGAACACCAAATTGGAATGAAGTTAGTATAATCCTCTAAGTTTCGGTAAAAGCCATAAATGGCAGAGAATGAAAGGATACAACTGAACTGGTTGAAACCTTCTACACGACATGTTTATACACAAGTCGGATTTAATTAGTGGGCTCCATGAAAAAATAAAAATAAAAGCTAACTGCCATGGCA
Organism: Darevskia mixta; assembly: GCA_034641385.1. Taxonomy (NCBI): domain Eukaryota; kingdom Metazoa; phylum Chordata; class Lepidosauria; order Squamata; family Lacertidae; genus Darevskia; species Darevskia mixta. The sequence continues at coordinate 7,937,212 of JAWWNH010000049.1, read as the reverse complement.
ATGTGAAAACTCAATTAATTGACTGAGAACTGGATTTACTTGGAGGCAGGAGTGGACTTTTATTTTGACAACAGAGGCAAAAACATTAGCAAGGCTGCCAATGCAAGCTTCATTTAAAAAAGAAATGTGTGGTTATTTTTCTTATGAGTTGTACACCAAGCAATTCACTTCTTTCACTTAAAGAATATTTATGGACAAAAAAATGAAAACCAATATGATTATGAATATCCATGAATCCAGGACAAGGCAGTGTCCCCTGTGACAGAGAAAATAGCATTTTTGCCAAAGGGAAACTAGTCTATGAGAGCCAGAGCTAATAATACACTTAAGTCCCACGTGAAAGGTTCTCGGTCCCAAAGCGCCAACCCAAATACATTTTTTAAAGCAAAGAAGATAATTCTACTTATCTCAGAGAGGGGGGATTCTTATTCGTAGCAGTAGAATAATCTTCAAAAGCAATCCTGGAAATCAAACCAGATTATTTCTGCTTTGTAAGCAAGGCTAAGGATCTGTCTGAGACAGCTCCCCATTGCAAGCCTTTTGCATATGAAGCTGCCTTATACCGAGTCAGATCATTGGTCCATCCACTTTAGTATTGTTTACACTGACTGGCAGCAGCTCTCCAGGGTTTCAGACAAGGAACATTGCTAGCCCTACTTGGAGATGCAGTTTTGAACTGCAGTTTTCATCTTTTAATTAGAAATGCACGCAACCTTAGAAAGCTGTGTTACTATTTAAACTGATAGTGTGAACCCTAAGACGTATCCAGCCTTTCCTTGAATGTTCATGTGACTAATCTGTATGGACTTACTGAGGATGCAAGCCTATACAAGGGCCAGTGAGCCAACTGATGCTCATTTTGTGAGATGGAGAAAGTCCCTTCAAGAGGAAACTGTGAGGGTGCATCAACCTTTCTCAATAAACTTGAAATTCTCGCTATCATATCATTCATCTACCAGAGAAGGAAAGTCTGTAAATTACCCTGGTGCTCTGGTAGATGTCATAACTTGTCCTGGAAAAACTCAGGGAGATATACTCCCCTGCACACCCTCGCCACTACACGTTTTGGTTTTTTTAAAGAACACTTAGGTATTGCATCTTCACACTGTTTATCTGGTCTCCGCACAACCTGAGCAGCTTAAATCCTGTTAAGAGTGAAGGACTGAATCTATCTCGTACAATTCTCTGATAGTGCATAGGAAGCCACTCATTCAGAAAACTTCCAATAAATCTCATATTTATCAGGGACAGGTGGTGGAAAGAATAAGATTAAGTCTCATTTGAATAAGGAAAGCTTGACTAATTTCTGTATCTGCAGCTAACAGGAAGCAGGATAACATTTTCATTAGCCATTATCAAAAGAGAATTCAGTAGCACATCTTGAATGAGACAGCTTGACATTTTTGGACCAACAAATTAAGTGCCTACTCCTTTCTTCGTGACTCCCATGCTGTATTCTCCTTTGCTGACCAATTGCCACTTATGATGCTGGAAAGGGACATTAATTGAAACATGTGCTTACTGGAGATTGCTCCCTTTCAGCTGTGAAATGTTTCTTGTAATAAGAAGAGCTGGAAGGGAAATGAATTGACTGTCTAGATGCGGATGGGGTTGATTTCCTGTCTAGGAATTTGAGAGCACACTATTCCTATGGTTTCAGACATTTCTGCGCACAGCTTGTGACGACTACATGCCAGATGCAAGTAGTGCTAGGAAATGAGGTTTTCTAGTACCTTTCGTTGGGATTTTTATTTATCCTCTGCTGCTACAGCAGGGCTGTTGTGATATTCTGTTTAGTGTAAATCACATGAGTGTCTGAGAGAGAGTGTGGAAACGGAAGTCTATTCTTATCTCTTCCGCCTCGAAGTGTTATTGTAATGTTAGTTTCACTTTTGCCGTGTCGCAGTTTGTACTCTTGTTCAGAGAACACGGACGTAGAAATGGAGTCTCTGTATATAGACTGTAACTTAAAGTAGTTTAGTACTACAGATGGGTCTTTCTTCTTGCTGCGTGATGCTAGAAAACCTGTGTGCTCTTTTCATAAGGAAAGGGTCGCAGATTACTGGCACTCTGGACTGAAGGGACATCCCAGCAAGAGAGGGCCACCGAGAAGACGCTCTGGAGTCTTGGGGAGTTCGCCATCTCCCCAGAGCATTTTTACAACACCTTTGCCCCCACATCAGCAGCGCCTGGAACTTCATTCCCCAATGTGCTTTGTATTTGGCATGTAGCCATTGCTGTGTACCAGAACATTGAGAGGAGACAAAGTCATGGAGACAAGAAGGTAGTTGCTTGAATAGCTGAAGGTGTGTCAGATGTCCAAGGAGGGTTTGAGAAATGCACCATGCAATTCTACCTCTGATGTCATCAGGGGTGTGGTGGGATCTGAAAAAACCGAGCTATTTTATTCATTTGGGGGAAATTATTAGGGTTTTCAAGAGACCAGTCTGAGCTTGGGTAGGGAAAGATCACACAGCACTATCCCTGAGATGACTCTACAGGTTGTGGGAGTAGAGACACAAGTGATGCTTCTGTAGTATCTGGAGCAGAGATCCATGTGTTTCCTTGACGATAAAACGTACCCACTGGTCCAGCATGCATCAGCAGCCCCTACATCTCACTACAAAGGAATTGTGTGAACTTCCACTTTGGATGTTACTGAAGGACAAAAATAGAAAGCGTGAGCCGCTGATGCCTCCTCCTCCACTTCTGGCATGTTGCAACATCTGAAATCAGTCCTTGTTTCTTATTTATGTGACAAAAGTGTAGTTTGAGGCTTATCTGCAGCACACAGTAACTCAGGGGCTTTGGCATTTTTATCTGTAATGACTCAAAGACCATTTTTGTTTCGCTATAACTATTACAGCTTTATATGCCAGCAGTGTTTTTTATCTTAAATACATGTAGTGTCTGTAAAATATACAATTGGCAATTTAAACATATTGATGGCATTTTAGAAACATCTTTTGGCACTACAATTTAAAGCTTAATGGAACTTTTTCTGCCAGCTCCGAATCTGTAGATGGACCCAGGCCTAATTAATGTCTGCTCACCACTGACCCGCATGGCCCAGTAATCGGGCATCTTTCCCCATTTTTCAGACAGACTTTCCTTCTCCACCAAGAAAAGAATTGTGCAAGGTGAACTGTCACAGGTATTTGACACATGCTGGTCTCTTCTACTTGATGTGGCCCATTTTCACAACAGGCTCACTGAGCAGATATTAAATGCTTGGATTAAAGTAAACCCAATGGGATATGACCCTCTTTTCCTGGAATCTCTGGCAGGGTGAGTGATGATTGCTACACAGAACATCTGTGATATCTATCCAAGGCCTATCTTATAGAAATAATATTTCTTAAGTATATTTCCCCACATCCAAAGTTCATGACCTTTCAGGTAGAAAACAATACTTTCCTGCTTTACGTTTTCATGCTCCTCTGTGTTCACCTACCTTTAATTCATTAAACCCCTCCTTTTCACATCACCAGACTCCTCCTGATTATTTTTGAAGCATCACACAACACTTCAGACAAGTTTGTTCTGGATCTCTGAGTGATATATGCTGCATATTTTCCAAAATATCCTCAAAGCTACTCATCACATAATAAAGGGGAAATTACAATACAGTAAATATTACAATGAAGCCATTGACAATCCAATTATCAGACATCCTGATTATCAGGAAAGGTTAAATATTGCACAACCATTTCCCAGAAGACTACGCTTTAAAGGGCTGCCTAAGTAAAAAGGTCTCAGTGGCCTTTCTGAAAGGGCCCAGCACACAAATTGGATAGACGGCTAACTGCTGATCATGGAGCAGCGGAAGGTGAATATAAGGGTTTACTTTGCCCACACATTATGAAGGGAACAGACTCCTTTGAGGTCCAGGCTCAATTTGTAATGGGCTCACTTCCCTCTGAGACCTTATCGTGCATCTGATCACTGATCCATCCATCCACACAGCAACAGCATGATTGGGAAGACCTAAAGGAGCAAGAGATGTGTGGCTGAAAATTTGTATCTTCTAGCGGCTCCACCAAATCCTTGAAGTTGCGAAGAAAAATGCCCTTTTCTCAGATAAAGGACTGTGAACTGGTCTCACATGCCAGAGCTTCATTTTTCTCCCAACCCACAACTGGATCCTTTAAGCCAGGGGTGAGGATCCTTCCCCCTGGTTAATAGCCTCATTCTCTCATGACTTATCTTCCCAGGTTGGACCCAAAGCTAAAATTGGCAGGGGCAGAGTTGACATTGAGCCACCTAACTCAGCTGTTCAGCTGTCTCCTGTTCAGCTTGTCTCCACATGGAGGGACAGGGAGAGCGAGAGAGAGCTACCCACCCCCAGTTCAGAGGACTGGGAAACAACTTCTCCTTCAGGAACTGCTTCAAATCACTTCAAGATCACTAAAGAGGCAGCTTCCAATGAAGCCTTTGTGAATCATCCCCTGAGGGGGTGGAGCACGGCAAGCATTGGACATCAGAAAGCAATTTGATCACCTCCTTCATGATCTCCTCCCCGGCTTGCCAAGAACGTGGTGAAAGGATATGGCTTGAGTGCTGCTGTGTTGACAAACACTGGAGGAAATCAGAGGTGATTGGGAGCACCCACCCAATAATTCCTGACCTCCTCCAATGCTTGCAATGCCCCCACCTCTTCAGCTGCCTGTCAAAGCATCAGTGCCCAAAGCACTTTTGTGGCCCAGTTTGGATTGCCACACTTAAAAAAGGTAGAGAAACCTGGGATTGACAGCGCTGAGAAGAAGGAAAGGGTTTCAGAAGAAAGACTGCCAGGCTGGTCTATCAGGTTGGTTCTGGCCCTTGGGCTATCAGTCTGTCCTCAGCCCCTCCACAAGTACTGAAGATGGACTAAAAAATTGAAGGTGGGAATTGGCCCCAATCTTACTTTCACCCATGAAATATTTATAATGTTGTTGTTGTTGTTGTTGTTGTTGTTATTTCTACTAACCGTCCAAGGATCTGAGGGTGGTTTTCAATATAAAAACAAAACAAAAAATACACACCATAGTGACAGACAAAAACAATAACCATACACATACAGTTTAAAAAGCCATAGTTTGCCTGAGGCCTGGGAGAAGAGGAATGTTTTTGCCTTGTGCCTAAATATATGTATGTAAGGGAGGCACCAGGTGAGCTTCCCTGGGGAGAGCATTCCACAAGTGGGGAGTCACCATTGAAAAGACTCATTCTGATGTTGCCACCCTCCAGACCTCTCACGGAGGAGGAACACGAAGAGGCACCTCAAATAAGGATTGCAGGGTCTAGGCCAGTTCCAATGGGAATCGTAGGCTGACACTAATAACTGTTACTCTAAGTATGCTACAGAAAAGGACCCCTTGCCAAACTGGGTCTGCCACTGTTGGAAGAATATGTCTTGTTCCCTGCAGTGAATTTTTCTGCATGGTTCACACTACTGGTGCCTCCATATAAAAACACTGCAGTCAGCAAGTGTAGACCAATCAATCTATGTACAGGCATGTGTCAACCAGACCGATACAGATGGAAAATAAGTCTGTGCATGCATGGGTGTGGGTGTGGGTGTGAGTGTATGCACATGGTTGTGTTACTCATCTTCTACAAACAAGAAACTGCAAATAATGTGTTAGAGACAAGGTAAACTAAAATGTGATTCCGCAGAAAACTATTTCCCCCCCCCATACAAGACTTCTGTCCTTACAGCAGCTGAATGCTAGTCTGTCTCATAAATTGATTAGGTGAAGATTGTCCTTGCATAGATATGCTGTACCTGTTGTCTTCCTACCTGTCATCCATTTGTTTAAGGCACAGCAGCCTGCCAGAAAAATGATGCTAATGCTATTCAGCATAGGGCCTATCTACATCTCTTTTATTCCTTCCTTAGCTGGTTCCTTGTTTTGCTGAAATAGAAATTCCCAGGAAGATAAAATGTTTCCCAAAAGTCACTGACTTTTTCCTCCCCCCCTTTTTTTTGGTGTGTTTGCATGTGTGTGTGTGTGTGTGAGAGAGAGAGAGAGAGAGAGAGAGCGCAACGCACAAGAACTCATTAGCATTGTTTAGAGATTTGTGACTTCATCCAACCTCCTTCTGCTAACACAGAACATTAATGCAGCTGACCATATGTTTTTGCCTATTAATGCACTTATTAATTAAGATGCTATCTCATCTTATGCAGGCGGCTCTTTCATCTTTAAGCATTTGAAGCAAGTCCTGTATATATGCACACATCCCTCCCCGCCCCACGTCGAAAAACCGGCCCCAACTTGAAGGTCAACAATTTCTCACAGCTGTAAACTTTCGAATCCTTGATAATGGGATGTCAATTTGCAAGTGCAGGAAGGGGCAGAGAAAAAGCCATTTGCAAATATGCCATTTTCTTTCTGAATTGTGTCAGCGATATCAGCTGCATATTAAACTAGCTTGCTGCATTTCAGTGGTGTGCTACAGAGCCTGCTGCAATCCATTAGTACTGAGTATTGAAGGCCAGAGAGCAGGCCTCGCCTGTGCTAAGGTGCCCAGCATCACAACTGCTCATGAGAAGTTAAACAATTAGTGCAGTTAAAGAGCCCTTCTCAGTAGATAATCGTGACAGTTTACGGCAACCTTTTGCCATTCAGTTCTACAGGCTCTCTTTATCATCGAATAAAAAATGCCTGTACTTACTAAAGAAATGTGAGAGGGTTGTGGTGGTTTTACACACACACATACACAGCTTATTAATGACTTTTGTATCTGCCATACTTGCTTATTTTAGATCAGAGGAAAGGAGTATTCCCACTTAAGAGATGCAATATTTTAGTGAGGCTTCTCTTAGTTGTTATCCTCAGCAGTATTTATCCTGATTTCAAGTCTTGTCCAAAGCCTGATCTACTTATTTTGATTGCTAGCAAAGCACTCGAATAGAGATCAAAGTGTTGTTTGCCTAGGCAGTCAATCCCCACGGTGGCCCAACACATTTAACAATAGTGCTCTTGACTATTCCTCTAGACGAAAGGAAGTGATAAACAAGGGCGATAAAGAGTTTCCGACTGTGATCAGGTACCTGATATAAAAAAATGACAGTGTTAATAAGGAGTCCCATTGGAACTGGTGGAGAGAGGCTAAAAAAAAGTATAGATCACAAAACACAACTACCTGCATTTGGGTTAGAAGGGAAATCAGAGTTTCCAATCAGTTTTGACTTAGACATTATTATTACTGTATCTGTGATGCTTTAAAGCTTAGGTCTGAGATACTTCATCAGCTGTATTAGTACTGTTGCAAACTGCTTTGGGGCCCCCTGTTAGTGTCAAAGGGAGGTACTTAAAGTATATACAATAAATCAATATTGACTCAGTAAATGATTCAGTAAATCTTGCTTATCTCTTTTACGGCTCAGAAATGGGTAGAGTGTCTTCCCACCCACTTCTGTGACATTCAAATGGACTTGGTTTTGGTCCATTGGAACTCCTAAGGCAGTGCGAAACTGTGTCGGACATTGAGAAGTGACTGGTGTCTCCTAAAAAGTAGTTGTTGTCCTGCTTCCCAGGCATACCATAATTACTTAAACTTTTACTGCTTAATCTTCAAGAAGGATAATATCATTGGAATAAGATTCTGGAAGGCAACATTTTCCATTCCACCGTATGAACGTCACATCTCCATTCTGCTGCCGTTCATTTTCCGCCCAAAACCATATTATTTGTTTCACTGTCTGCTGTGGTGAAATTACAAAGTAACATAATTAATTCTGTGCATTATGCTAACTATGTTTTAATTGTGTTATTCTGCCCTATTCATTTCAATGCAAAGAAAGTAGGGTGCACAGTGGAGGGGGAAACCTAATAAATTGCATATCAATTGCAGACTGAAACAACAATAACAGCAAATACAAATCAAATACATTGGATTGATTTCTGTTCCAGACATGGGATACGCAAGCAAACACCAGCAATTCCTGTTTTCACAAGAATTCTTTGACGTCCGCATATACACTTAATTGCTGTCACCCAGAAGGCTCTGTACTGTGGTTTGTCCTTTCTGCTTTCTTTTCCCAGTACATTTCCAAGTGATTAGTACTCTGTTCAAAGTGGTACTCCAGGAGAATGATGCTTCCTGTAAGCAAACCCAATAAGGATAATTTATCACCTCTGCCTTTGCATGCACTCATAAAATGAAACAGCATCATCTTTGTGCCCACCACTTCTCGGCCACTTGGAACTCCTGACATGGTAATTTATTTACGTTGGCTGTTGTAATACTTGTTGGGCATACAGATCTTCGCCATTTGGTAAAATATGCATGCAAGGAACTGTAGAGAATAGCTCCTGCATCAGCAGATTGTGACCATTTTATGGGAAATATGATAGCTTGGAGAATGGGTTTTTATTTACATTCTCTTGTGAAGTAGGCAATAAAGCAGAAGTTAAATGAAATCTAACATCTTGTCCGTTTTTTCCGTCCATTATCTTTTATAGATTTCAGAAAAGCACAGCAAGGCAAGATTTACTTGATTAATTTGTCAAACAACTGAGGCAATGGTTAGTTAGCTATCTGTAATGTGTTGATAAGGGTATGGCTCCAAAGCAATTTCCCGGAAAATAATTATTTTATTCTGAACGCTGGTGAGACGGACCACTGTTAAAACACCATGAAGTAAAGTGGAGTGGCCCAAAACGACTCTCTTGAGTTGCTCAGATAATTTCAGAGGAGTTAAACTGGAACCAGATTGGAGCCCATGCCTTTATTTAAAACACCAATGCTCAGATAATGTCACTGGAATAGCTGCACCCAGGAGAATTAATGAATTTTGCTTCTGTGATACTAGTTATACCTGAGCAAATGTTGCGTTCCTTAGATGTGGTGATGATTAGTGCTGCATGAATGTATTCTAATTCCAGAAAATAGAAATGTATTGGAGATTCAAAGAGGAAGTGAGGAGAGAAAGTGGGTAATAATTGAAAGGGAAAGATGGAAAAGTTGGACAAAAGTAGGAAAGAATACGACCGATACATATGTTATATAGGTTGCCTGCAGAAAAAGAAGCAAAGTTAACTTATATTCTTAATTTGAAAATCCATGCTCATTTCCAGCAGTGACATATTAAAAGCATGTATTTCACACCACGGTCAAATAAGCCATCCTGTAGGCCTACATGGTTCAGAATTGGCACAGGTTGGACTTATGCTGAAAGCAGTAGCGAAAAGGTGTGGTGGGAAATGGAGCTCATTTGACCTTTGGTCAATTACATCCATTGTTTATCAGAAGGTAAAGAGTCAAGGAGGCAATGATATTTGCATGGTGCAAATGCAGCAGCCGAGCCAAGCCAGCTGCCCCACTGGTGCATCTGCCTTGCACTGCACTAACTGCTGCCTCTGCCCTCCCTCTCCACCTCTTGGTAAGCAGAACAACCAACTAGAGATCAGGTGAGCACCGCTGCCCCGCTGCTCATCCCCTACTGGCTGCAGGTTCTGTGACCCAAGAGGTTCATGAACGTCAACCTTAATTATTCCAAAACATGGGCATTTCTTTCCCATTATATGCTCTACAACAGGGCTGTCCAGCAGGTCGATTGAGATCTACCAGTTGATGCACCCCCCCAATAAAAGCTCAAAAACTAAAGAAAGCTCAACAACTTTGACTTTCTAAAAAAAGTTCAACAACTTTGGCTTCCCAAAAAGCTCAATCCAATGTGTAGATCACTGCCACAATTTTTATAGTGGGAGTAGATCGCAGTCTCTTGGGAGTTGGACATGCCTGCTCTACAATAATGAACATGTTTCCGCTATTCTATCTTAAAAATTAGGTTTAAAGAAACTTACATATCCATACATAAATGACTGTACAGTATCAGAAATAAAATGTAACAATAGTACAGACAAATGACATTAAAAACAATGTTCCTTCACGTCTCCCCCTCTTCTCTTGTTTCTTTTTCTCTTTCTCTCCTTTTCTTTTTCACTTTCTTCCCCTTTTCTTTCCCTTCTCTTCCTTTCCCTTCTTCTTCTTCTTCTTCTTCTTCTTCTTCTTCTTCTTCTTCTTCTTCTTCTTCTTCCTGGTATCGTGAAACATTTGTGTAGAATGTATTTGTGACATAATTTTGTTTTTGATTCCCAGATTGTTTTGTTTTGCATTTTTGGATTGTTTTTTTTTTCCTTGTTTATGTTTATGTTTGTATGTTTGTTTGTTTTTTGGAATGTTTTTATTGTGAAATTGTTTTGTATCAATAAACTTATTTTAAAAAAAAATTTTTAAAACAACAACAATGGAAACAGAATTTCGTTACAAAGTTCAAGAACCATTTTTTACTTTTTCCAAAAGGATTAGAATCCTGCCATGCACACAGGCACTTTTCATGCACCTGTGCAAAGTATTTTCTCTCACTTAGGTAATTCATCACGTGGTTATTTGGGAATACGCATAGGATTGTGCTGCTAAAGGAGAATGGGAAGTCCCTATGAATGCTTTCCTGTAATATAGAATCTGGACTGTGATTTTGGAGCTCAGCATTTGAGTGCAGCTCTGAACATCTCTGAAACTGGGCAAGGCATTTTTAAGGGCATTTTTTAAAATAAAAAACAACAAGATACTTCAGAACCTCCAAGAGACACTTAATATGTGCTTTTATATAAATGAAGACGCTCCCCGTTTTTTGAAGCAAATGGAAAATACCACATCAGAAGGGAAACTGTGGTGTTCTCTAGAGCTTCTTGGTCTACGTGAAATCATGAGTGAGAGAGCACATATAGAATATATGGAATTGCATTTGAGCTGCCAAGGCCCCAACCTTTAACACTGAGTAATTGCTGGGAGTCTATAGAGCTTAGAATTTTATGCTAAAATATATGTATAGGGAGGTAGCTGAGTAGTTTACTCACACTGTGTCATGCAGTACTTTATTTTGTTTGATGAAATAGATTGAACAGAAACTTTTAACTTCCTTTTTTTACATATACCTGTATAAACAGATGGAATGGGAACATTTCACTTCTGTTTTTTTATTTTATTTTAACATATATAGATAATCTAATTGAAAAGCCAAGGCAATATCATTTGACCTGGCAACATGCTTTCGGCTATCAGATTTCATTAAGTGCAAAAAGCAGCATCATATTTATTGGCTGCCAGTCTCAACAGCCAGCCTGCTTCAACGCTGTTCTCCTAGCATCTGAAAATTCTAAAAGAGGCCAGTCTCTCTTTTAAGTAGCAATGCTTGAGGAACATGGATATAAATCAAATTTCTCACTTCTTCAAGTGCTTATAATATAGTATAGTAGCTGGAAAACCTGACTTCCACTGGGACTGCATTGAAAATGGGACCATGAATTCCCCTGCTAGTGACAGGTTGTTGACGTGCCATCCCTTGAATGGTCATGGGCAGAGCATCTGCTTTGCATACTCTCTCTCTGAAATTCTGGGGAGCCACTGTCAATCAGCATAGATGACACTGAGCTAGATGGACCAATGTTCTGGATCAGTATAAGACAGCTTTTTATCTTCCTGTGACAGTATGTGGGAAAAATATGGCTGCAGAAGAGTTCTCCTTTTTTCCATACAGCAGACATAAGCAAACTCGGCCCTCTAGATGTTTTGGGACTACAACTCCCATCATCCCTAGCTAACAGGACCAGTGGTCAGGGATGGTGGGAACTGTAGTCCCAAAACATCTGGAGGGCCAAGTTTGTCTATGTCTGCCATACAGTGTCCCTGGGCCAGACAGTATTTAGAAGCTGCCTTCTGCTTTAACTGCTGTTTGTTCTCCCCATTCTCCTCTTGTAATTTGGTTGGGTGGGAGAAGAAAATTAGAATATGGCTGGGCTGGTACCAAGCACCACAACCCCAAGGCAATCTTTGGAGGTGGTTTGAGACCATCTTATAATGGCTAGAAGATTTCCAGATTGGGGCCTTTGTTTGCCATCACAGGTGCATGATGTCCGCAACGCATTGAGGGGTAAACCATAGAAATAAACACAGGAGATTGATATTGGGTTGGAACAGGCCACAACCTTATTGATTACAGATGTAAGGAGGTTTGGCCAAGGCATATCTATGGATTGCTTGGGCTATGGATTGCAGCTAGTGAGACTGACTAATAGGCTTCAGTGCCTACAATATTCATTTGAAGTGAACTATAAATCTAACACTTCTATTAACGTGCAAGCTGCTGTACAAAGAATGCTTCCTAAGCATCTCCATAAAACTTGAATTAATGTTTCTCCTATAAACCTTTAGCATTTCATTAAGATGAGGAAAAGTAAAGCAGGGCATGTCAGTGAAGCATATTTCAAACCCTGCTGAAAGCTTTTGTTTCTCTACATGCATTTTTATTTTTTTTGCCAATTAATCAGCCCACACCTGCACATTTCTTTTTATCCTAAAGAGATGCCAGCCAATGAGAGTACCTGACATGTGTGGCTTAACTGTAACCTTACACATTTTCTTGGCCATGGCCATCATATGCCTCTGTTAATGGAGGAAAGGGAAATGGCGGGGTCGCTTTTGTTTAATCAATGAAGTTCAAGATGATCAACTGAACTGACACTCTTTAAAATGTGTGCTTGCATATTCTGAGGGGGGGGATCATTTGCCAGTGTGCTCTATCAGGAACCAGACAGAAGCCCATTCCACAGCAAGCAATAGCTGGTGGCAGAAATGTCCAATAAATATCTATGAAGTAAAAATTTGTGAGTACATTTGATGTTATAGTGCAGTACATTTTATGACCCAAGTTTTTGTAATGTACCTAAGGAGTGACTCAGAGGCTGCCATCTGGGGGAAAACGGGCCTTGTTCACATCAGTCTCTGAAGGTTACGATGAAAATGCTGTGGGTTCTTTCTTCCCATGAAACAGTCAAAAGGCCAATTTGAACACTGCAGCAGTTGAATTATGGAAGCAACTGAATGAAGGCTCCTCACTACCAATGAGAAACCCACCCCACTGTTTCTTTGTTCATTCAGAACTAGACTCAGCAAAACAAGTTATTTTACACCAGCCAGACGACAGTCCAACTCAGAGCCTCATTGGGTTCTGTTGTGTCCCTGAAAATATTATTGAATCTCTACCTACAAACCCCGTGGCCATCGCTAGAGCCAGAGAGCAGCAGCACCAAGGCCAGCAGGGGCCCACCAACCCCAATAATGCTACCAGGTTTACCTGGATTTCCAGTATTAGAATTCACAATTTGCATGTCCCAGGTTTGGAGGTAGGGGGCCAATCCAAGCAGCTGCCAAATTCTGGAGCCAGCTCTGTGAACATCCCTGGACAGCTACTGCTTCAGCACTCTATCAGTCTACCCCCTCCCTAATTACAAGATGTTCCCAGGTGCCAGAGATGCTGGGAAATGCCTCTGTCACCTTGCTATAGGAGCATTCCAAGCACAGGGAGAGGGGAAGAGAGAGTGAAGAGTGTTTTTGCATTCTTATCTCTGTAAACAATGAAATGAGTGGGTAGAATGGAGGAGAGAGAAATTTTCACAAGCTTTGTAATCTCAACTAGAGAAAAACTGTTGTAGAGCTGGTCTACTTCAGGTATAGCGTCAAATATTTTTGAGGGAAGCAGGTTTGTTGCACAAGGATGCCTAATCAACTTTTATTATGCATCTTGGATTAATCCCACTCCAATATAGTGACAGTCTGTAAGCAACCAAAATCCAAGCCAGAGAAGAATTTAGGGAAGTATGCCTGGGGTCAGCATTATATTTTAAATTCAATTCATTTATAAAAGTACCACCAACTCATAAAATATCATGGTGGTGTACAGCAATACCTATAAAACATAAAACTCTACATTTAAATAAAATGACTAGGTATTTTAGTTTATGCTGTTTTTAGCTGATTGGATGATGTTATTGCTCTAAGGTTGCAATCTGATGCTCCCTGGAATGGGGTCCTGTGGTCATGGGAAGCTGCCTTACACTGAGTCAGACCATTGAGACATCTTGCGCAGTATTGCCTCCATTGTCTGTCAGCAACTCTGCAGGGTTTCAGACAGGAATCTCTCCCAGCCCCACTCGGAGACACATCTACCACTGAGCTACATACTTTTCCCAAGAAGATTGCATCTCTCTGTCTATGATGTGAGCTCTGTCTTTGAAGCCATGGCTCCGCCAGTGTCAGAACACTTTGTCCTGTATGCTTTCCCATGATTTATTTTTAAATAATTGCGCGCACACACACACACACACACACCATTATATCTGAGGAAAGAATAAGTTCACTGATTCTCAGTGACTGAAGCTAGAAATTGTATTTAATGGCTATTTCAATTTATGCAGCATTACTTGTTGGTTGGACTGTGCCACACATGTGACGTGCAACTATTTTATTTGAAACAGTAGATGAGTGAATGCAGGCATCCAATAACTACACAATCTAAATAGAGAGAAGAAGCTTATTGTTCCTATAAAGCCCGGAAGGAAAATGTTGCTATAACACTTTAACTAGATTCCTTTGAGCTTCCTCTGCCAGCCCATGAGCCAAGGCCAATATATTTCTGCAACATTTTTACAAGCTCCTGAGAGTGGTCACATGTTTCATTTCTAGAAGTACCAGCTTCTGAAAATGATACTTTACAGCACTAAAAGCATAAATATCGCTCCCTAAAAAGCCACTTTCTCTCTGCCATGCTTCATGGCACCATGTTATAACGTCGCTGTTGTTTGGGGGCGAATGCAACTATCAAAGAAAAAGCGTGTAATTAAACAACTGCACATCACCAACAACTGGAAAGGCTGGTATAGTCATGATTTCCATTTCTAGCTCATTTCCCCAGGGCTCCCCCTTCCAGGACTTATGTAGTTTCCACCACACCTTCCCTCGCCACATCTTAAGATTCTCCTCCATACTCAGTGCCTCATTAAATCAGCTGCTGGCGCTGTACCTTGGGGTAGGGACCAAGTCTTTACAAATGAATGCATCATAGTACCAAGGAAATGGATACCTCCAAAGAGTTGTAAGTTTTACCGATCAAGCTTAGTGTGCTTTAAAATGCAGGAAAGCAAATACTGGGAGGAAGATGTAGATTCCCTGGAAAAGTCAGAGTTGTCAGAAAGATGTGCTGCATCTTCTCATTTTCCAATGCCACAGAAGCTGATGGTGGGGAGGGGAATGTTTCTACCACCCAATTCTTCATAGCTGTTATTATCCACCTCTCACTTTCCCAGGTACCATAATGGGCAGGAATACTGGTGGAGGGGTGGCAGCAGCCTTCACTGGCATCTGCCCTGGGATTCTGTTTTCCGGCACCCCCATGGGTACCACATGGCTTAGAGCCATCTTTTAAATGTATTGGTGTTCCTTGGGGTCCCTCCCAACCCTACAATTCTGTGTTTCTGTGTTATGTTATGCTATAAATTTATATACTGCAGAATAAGCCAATGTATCAAGGCAGTTAGCATAGCACATCCATAGCACATAGCATAAAAGTAGTTAACACTTGAAAAGTGATGCATAATTAGTTGTAGGTTGAGCTGTACATCATGAACGGTCTGTATTAAACTGAAGAGTCTTAAGGAACCATTTGAAGCAAGGTACTGATGGTTCTTCCTCGATATGAATGGACAAGGAGTTCCACAACCTAGGTGCAGATACACTGAATACCCTATTTGTTATAGAAGCAAGGCAAACATCCTGTGGCACTTTTAATAGTACCTCTTCAGCTGAACATAATGTTTGGGCAGATATATATGGAGCAAGGCAGTCCCTCTGTTTAACTGCCTACAATACCCCAAAGCAGCACCCCCACCTCCCGATATATAGTGTCCATCTGGGTCATACTGGGAATTTAAAATGGCACCCTATCACCTGCCACTAGGACCCACAAGGAGAGGCACAATGTCAACAGCCCCATCAACCTGCAATTGGCTTTGTTCAGGTGCGGGGGGGTGAATGATAAAAATGGTGAAGAATTACCGGTAGGTGGGAGAAGAAGAAGAAGAAGAAGAAGAAGAAGAAGAAGAAGAAGAAGAAGAAGAAGAAGAAGAAGAGTTTGGATTTGATATCCCGCTTTATCACTACCCGAAGGAGTCTCAAAGCGGCCAACCATCTCCTTACAGAGAAGCTATTAATGGCTCATCTATTTGACTATACAGTGGTACCTCTGGTTACGTATTAATTCGTTCCAGAGGTCCGTTCTTAACCTGAAATCATTCTTAACCTGAAGCACCACTTTAGCTAATGGGGCTTCCCCATGCCGCTGTGCTGCTGCTGCCTGATTTCTGTTCTCATCCTTAACCCGATGTACTATTTCTGGGTTAGCAGTGTCTGTAACCTGAAGCGTCTGTAACCTGAAGCGTCTGTAACCCGAGGTATCACTGTACTGGGAAATATAAATTGTAGCACAGATCTCTGGAATGAAACCCTGAAAACCTATGGGAAAATATTTTCCATTTCAGAAATGAAGATGAAGATCTTGTGTACTACTTGCATGCAAACTAGACACACACAAAATTAGCTCCACCATCCCAACCATCACCAGCATTCATACACAAGGGATTGCTAATTGCCTACAGTTAGCTGGTTAGAGCATGGTGCTGATAACACGAAGGTTGCAGGTTCGACCCCCTCATGGGACAGCTGCATATTCCTGCATTGAAGGGGTTGGACTAGATGAGCCTCAGGGTCCCTTCCAACCCTAAAGTTCTATGATATTGTTGTTTCTAGTGGGTTTCCTCCATGCCATTACGTTGTTTGACTCCAATCCTTTACCCATTTGAAATAAACCTAGATATGATCTACAACCCTGGCTGTGCATGTTCTTCCTATTTGCTTCCAAGAAGGGAAATCCAGCATGGAGAGAAGAGTTTCCAGATACCTGCTTTCCCCTGCCCTTTGAAAGAGAAGAAATCCCCTGCACACGCAGAGCTCCATAGACTGTGAAAAGCCATCGATGAAGCAAACAAGCCTTTAGCATTCCATGTTGACAATACGGCAATTGAAAGATTTTTCACCATTTGCCTAAGACACAGCCCTTAATTGACAATGTTCAATTGTTCTTGTGGGGGAAACAAGATGGTGCTTTAGACTAAAAGTATACATGGTCGGCAGCTTAGACAAGCTATTTGTGGTGCCTAGTAAAAATGATTAAAGATAAAGCTCCAGCTGTCAGCGGTAATTGGACTTTCATACGAAAGCTTAAAAAATGAGGAGAATGTTAGGTCAAAATAATCAATACTGAGTCAGAATAGAGATCTGGTTTGAGTGACATTTGGAACGATCTGTCTCTGCTCCTGAAGAGAGGGAGAAATATGCAGCAAAAACTCCACTCAAACGGAAAGATTAATTGTATTGTTAATCAACCCTCTCCTCCTCTGGAATGACTCATTCTTTTCT
Organism: Darevskia mixta; assembly: GCA_034641385.1. Taxonomy (NCBI): domain Eukaryota; kingdom Metazoa; phylum Chordata; class Lepidosauria; order Squamata; family Lacertidae; genus Darevskia; species Darevskia mixta. The sequence continues at coordinate 7,919,908 of JAWWNH010000049.1, read as the reverse complement.
ATTGTTAAGAGCACATTAATCACTGCAGATACTGGGTTTTAGTGGAATTCAATTAACAATTAGCTGACGGTTGTAATGTATGTCCTCTAAAGTCATGTTTCCCCCGCCCTCTCCATCTACATTTCCTACTCTGTTCCCAACACAGTATGAAGATTATAGTTCAAAATCTGATAAAAGGTGGTTGGTAGTCGTATCTGGATTTTAGCACCAGATAGATATTCAATTAAGGTAAATAACATAACTCACAATGTTTTTTACAATAAGTTTCCATTTTATTTCAGTACTTTTACACTAGTCCATCAAAAAGGGGCAGCCGGTGTTTTTACCATGTGGTTTTCAGAAGCCGTTACCGTGAACTCTATTCTTTTCCATTGTAAAAGCAATGTAGTGGCTGGTCCTTCCTCGTGGGCTATAAGCATAAAATTGCAGAAGTTATGAATCTGAAATTATGTCAGCTCCCAGATAATGATTCAGCACTTTTTCATTAGAGGATCCAATGTCTAGTATTGGCTAAGCAATATATTTTGCAGCTTTCATCTTTTATTTATTTCTCCATAATATTTCATAAGGGATATCAAGCTGCATGCAAACAATCATTTACAACACCCATTTACATAGGAGAAAACTAGGCATAACCCATTATGTCTGAAATGTAATGCAGTGTAGCGCTCTATAAAATGCTTTTTCATCAGGGCTGTAGGTTTGAGGAAGCTGAATGTCATGATACAACGGTTTTTATTTTTAATCAAAGGGTGGAGGCTGGCAGTTCGGATCCAGGCTAAACATATTTTATTCAACCTCGGCTCCCTGGTGTATTGCAGCGAAGTCAGCCATTAGCAATGTTCCAAGCCATATACCTCCCACTCTCCCCATTGGAAGATTTTTTTTTATTTGTTTATTCAGTCATTATCTTCTGGATCATATTTCATTTCTTCTTAAGGGCATAAGATGTGGTGCAGAATAGCGACAGCCTATTTGCTCTAAATTGTTTCATGCTGCTGAGCGTTAGATTAGCTGGGGCAAGGCCTCCTTTCTGATCTTTTTCCTATTCAATCCTATCAGATTTCATTTCAGAGCATGATGATATTTCAAGCTCATTGAGGACTTTAAATCAACAAAAATATGCATGCTGCTCTAGGTGTTTCATCTCTGGAGTTCAACTAAATAATGCGGCTTTGATTTATTGTTTGGGATATCCTAACTCAGCTGCTTCCATAGTCTTTGTGGTACTTCTCAGTATTTGCACACATTTCAGTTATCAAGGCAGATAATGTTGCCCTTCCTGAATAAAAAAAAGGGGGAGGGCATTGCCAATTTGCATGTGTTTATGTGCACAGAGGACTGTAGAGAATGACCTTAAGGTCCAAACCTCTTTTTGAACGGAAGATTGTTTGTAAAAAAACAACATGATGTCCCTAAACCAAACCCAACAGATTTTTCTCCCCTAATGCAACCTCATTCAGCCAGTGCTCCATGGCCCTTGGTTGGTCACATAGATCTAATTTTTGCAAATGCCAACAGGAATTGAATTGGCCTGATCCACACTTGTCAGACTAGTGTGCAGATTGGAACTTACCTGTCTACTGGATTTTGCACTTCTGCACTTGTTTTAAAGCGTTTAACTGTATCAGATCACAAATTTAAAAATGTGCTTTGGAGATGAAATGAACTTTTAAATACACATTTAAAAAGACGTATGGAAATTTTAACAACTGATTACTGCAGAAGTGGGAAAGAATCATGGGAGAAATATGCCGAAGTAAACCAGGGCAGAAGACGGCTCCCCTTTTTGGGGGAGCCACATTGCAGGTGGACCTCCGGGACCTCCCAGTGACCCGGCTGTGGGCGGAGGGATGCTGCCCATGTCATTAGAACTCCCAGCCGCATCATGCTCCCCAGCTGACCAATCGGGTTAGCCGGGGGCATGGCTACATGCTGTTTAAACCTTGGCACGGCTGGGGGCGGCCTCCATTCGTCCCCTTCGTCGGATCTCCCAGCCTGCCCACCCTGTTTTCTTGTGTTGCTTGAGTCTGACTATGGCCTTGCTATGACTCATGTCATGGTTGTTGGGGCTGGGTAGGAATTTTTCCACTTGGCAAATTGGCACTAGCCATTTGGTTTTTGCCTACCTAATAACAATCGTCACAACTTTGTAAGGTTAGGCATTGGGTAAGCCTTGTCATGGGAGGGGCGGTTGTTGTCTCCAGCCTGCCCCTCCACGTTAAGTGTATCCCGTTAAAGAGATCTGGGTGTGTGGTTCCCATCCAAAGCCTGGGTGTGGGCTAGGGCCATGCCATGACCCCATCGGTGACCCTGGGGGTGCTCTTAATTGATGTATATCATAGGGCTCCCCCTATCGGTGGTTGACCCTTTCAGGACTTCCTGCAGATGGGCAGGAGTCAGGATATAGTCTTGCTTCACCCAATTGCCTAAGCCAAACCACTCACATCTGTAACCAATAAAGTTGTGGCCTATTCTATCCCATTAACCCAACATACCCTGTATTCATGTCTGTGTGTTTATTTCTGAGGGAACTGCGGGGCCCGGGGCCTCGCCACACAGATTTGTCAAGCCTGGGAATGGAGAACCTGCAACCCTCTGGATCTTGTTGGACTACATTTCCCATCACCTCTGATCATTGGCCCTTCTGGCTAGGGCTGATGGGAGTTTGAGTCCAACAAAATCAAGAGGGCCACAGTTCGATTCCCCACTCCTGGTCTACCCCTATATAAAGAAGTGTCCCCTTTAAGTGATTTTTCACAGATTATGTAAGATTGTTTCTCCATGGAAGGTAAGAGCAATCAGTATTACTTGAGGGGGAACACCATCCATCGGCTTCATTTGCTTTCACTGATGTGATAATGTATCCAAATCTGACAAGGGTGGATCTACTGTGAAGCTAATGAAGCTTAAGCTTCAGGGCCCGTAACCCTGGAGGAGCCCCAGAAACAAATCTTGCTTTAAAAATTGCACCATGCATGTCTATAACATTTCCTTAATTTTCTCTAATTTCCACCCCACCCCCACAAAACTTGAAAACTATAGAGCAGAGGAATTTTCTATTCACACCAGTGACTTTGACATAATAATAATAATCCAGTATTGCAATTTTCATCAAAATCTGATATGTACTGGTTAATTAAATAAAAATAAAAATTATGGTGATCTGTCATGGAACAACCCTACTGTTGCGGAGGGGGCCCCGTAACAGTTCAGGCTTCAGGGCTGCAAACAGTAGGTCTATCACTGAAAACTGATTTCCTCCATAGATTTCTACATGGAATGGAAGGGAATTACGACATGAAAAGTTTTAGCTTCAATTCTTTTCCTAAAGATCCCTAGCATTGAATTTGCCTTTTACACCACTGTTGAACACTGGACTGACATCATCATCAAGCTATCCACTATCACCCTAGTGTTGCACTGCTGGTCAGACCCCATAAGCACATATCTATCTATCTATCTATCTATCTATCTATCTATCTATCTATATCTATATCTATCATCTATCTATCTATCTATATCTATTGCCTTGGCATGCATCACTTTATACCTGTTTACATGGAAATACGTTTGCCATTTTACCACCCATTCACTTAGTTTGGAGAGTTTCTTTTTGAGTTCTTCATGATATCTCTTTGTTTTAATGACCCTGAACAGTTTAATATCATCAGCAAACATGGCCACCTCACACTGAACTTGAGCTCATTTATGAGCACATTAAAAAAGCTTGGGTCCCAATACAGATTCTTTTGAGGAGGGGTGCAATTTCTCCATTGGGAGAACTGTCAATTTATTCCTTTGCTTCCTTCAATTTAACCAATTTGTGATCTAAAAGAGGACCTCGCCTTTGATTCCTTGACTGCTAAGCTTACTCAGAAGCCTTTGGTGATGTGCTAATTATTTAAAGTTGCTCCTCAAAGTCAGATTTCAAAAGCACTTTTTAACACTTGTGAGATTCAAAAATTAAAAGTCAAGCTTAGAATATCCCCCACAATTTTCAATTAATGTGAACTTACACTTCGGTATTTCTAGCACAATTATACTAGTGAATTTAGTGGCTTTCTTCTTCTAGCAAAATTAGCATAGTAAGTTCCTGAATAGGTTGGAGTGTCCTTAAAAGGCTGAAATCACTTGTCATAATTCTTTGTGCTATCTCTATTTGTAGTTCTCCAGGGCATGTTTGGAGTAGCCTGTTGCAATCAAGTATCCTTGCTGTTTAAAGCAAGGTAAGTGGTTAATGGTCTAATCAATACACAAAGATAAGTCAGCCTTCTAATAAACCTCTGCTGAGTCCCTCTTCTTAAAGGAAAACAAGAGTCATTCTAGTTTGGACTGTTTATTTATCAAATTATATCCTTTTATTATTCAGGTCAGTTATTAAAAAAAAGTTGCTTTACATTATAGAAAGCCAAGGAGACAGAAGGCTTCTCTACTTTTTAACATCTTTTACATAGATGTTAAATATCTAATATTAGCCCATTGAAGTCAATGAGCTTAGGCATGCCTAACTGCAGCCAGAGGACTGAAACTTGTACACACAAATATGTTTGAACAGCTGGTGAAAATGTTATGTCACTGATAATTTTTCTCCAAGTGCCATGCAGAAACTGAAATACGTTTGCTTACCGTATTTTTCTGTGTATAACACGACCCCATGTATAAGACAACCCCTATTTTTTGGGGAGTCCAATTTAAGAAAATGGGGGGAGGATTGCCCAGAATTGTTGAGCTTTTTGGGGGGAAGGCCAAAAATCACTGGCAAACGCTGCCAATCGCATGCGTCGCCGAAACAGCCAAGCGTCTGCCCGCTCGCAACTAGCAGTCAGCAATCGCACAAACAATTGTTGCAGTGGCAGCCAATCCACAACAGCCTTTGCCACAGTCATGGCTGTAACCAATCGCTCGCACGCCCCCCCCCCCAGCACTATCCATGTATAAGACGGCCCTCAATTTTGAACATTATTTTACAGTAAAAAAGCCTTGTCTTATACACGGAAAAGTACGGTAATTGTTTATTTAAAATCCACAATTGCACCAAGGATTCCCTCTCCCTTAATTTGGTTGGTCATACTAAACGATAAGAGATCGGATGCTTCTGCACCATTTGGTCACAGCACCAGCAAGACCAATTATTCCCTTGTACCATCACAAAACTCTTTCTGCCTGATCCTATGAATATTGTTCAGGTGGTCCATAAGCATTATCTGAAGGTAAGGTAAAGGTAAAGGACCCCTGGACGGTTAAGTCCAGGCTACTGTGGGGTTGCGGCGCTCATCTCACTTTCAGGCCGAGGGAGCCGGCGTTTGTCCACAGACAGCTTTCCGGGTCATGTGCAACGGAACACCATGACAGAAACTAGAGTGTCCAGAAGCGCTGTTTACCTTCCCGCCACAGCAGTACTTATTTATCTACTTGCACTGGTGTGCTTTCAAACTGCTGGGTTGGCAGGAGCTGGGGCAGAGCAATGGGAGCTCACCCCGTCGCGGGGATTCGAACCGCTGACCTTCTGATAGGCAAGCCCAAGAGGCTCAGTGGTTTAGACCAGAGGTGGCCAACTCCCAAGAGACTGCGATCTACTCACAGAGTGATCTACCCCCTTGGGGGGCTGGGTCAAAGTTGAGTTTTTTCAGGGAGGAGGTAAAATGTTGAGCTTTTTTTAGGGGAGCCACAGTTGTTCAGTTTCTTTGGGGGGAAACCAATGATCTACCGGTACCAGTGATCTACATCAGAAGTCCAGTGATCTACCGGTAGATCACGATCTACCTGTTGGACATGCCTGGTTTAGACCACAGCGCCACCCACACTCTATAACCAAATGTGGTAACGTCTTCCCCCCCTCTCCCTCCCTTCTTTTTCTCTAAAATACATAATTTTATATCTGAACAAACACCAGGACATTAAACAACAAATTAAAAAACAACAAACAAAATCAATATCTTTTTTAAAAAGGCAAAGCAGCCTTCTATACATTTCAAGCTGCTAAGTACCAGTAAGAGAAAAAAGACCATGCTTCCCGAAGGTATTGAAATTCTAGTTTTGTGAGCTGCCAGCGAACAATGATCCTGAAATCAGGAGCTGCCAGAATGCTTTTCCTTCTGTCCTCATCATTTACATTAGATGCCAGAAGAACACTATTAAGAAACATGACTTGGTGGAATGCATCTCGGCTATGTGAGCTGACTTGACTACCTATGTTATAATCAGATTAATGTAACCCTGCATAGATAATGCACACCTTTGGGTACAGAAAGTTGAACTTCATATAAGCTATACATCAGAACAAAATAGCTCATACATAAATATGCAAACTCAGAGTGAATCCTCCAACCCAGAGTATTCCGCTAATCCAATTATCAGGAAGCCAATTGCCAGTGTGACTCAAGTATGTGATGATGACTGCCTCATTAAATCTAATGGCTCCCTGAGGCAGGAAAGGAAATGGATTAATAGATTTGGTAGTCCAATCAAACCTGGGAACCATCAGGCTATCTATGTCAAAAAGTATTAAACATCAGAATATGGAGGAAAAAAATTAATCTAAGGCTGCTGGAGAAAAATAGTTTATAAATTGAAAAGTGGCTCTAAGACTTCAGTGTGGATGAAATCTCAAGCTGCCAAAGATTATTCTGTAACAAGTGATCTGTATGGAAAATACATTTCTCCTTGTTCAACCCAAACAAGATATCAGTTTTAAATGAGAAAGTAGTACAAAGTGTGTTTTGACTTTGTTCTTAGTGATTTGTTTTATTGTGCACTGCTGAGTCTGAAAATGTGTATCAATTAATTATAGTATAGTAATTGCCCTCTTCTTCACTGAAAAGTTACATTGGAAGCTCTTGAGGGGAAACTGTCAACCTCTGTCTTTTGAAAAGTCAAAGCTTTACTTGAATGTGACGATCTACTCCATTCTCTCCAATGTACTTTTTGGTAAACATCCATTAAAAACATTTGTTTCCCCAAATTTGAAGGCGATATAGTCCTAATTTTGCAGATTCCAAAATACTCACCCCGTGTTAAAATTAGCTGCATTTGGAAAACCCCAGATGTGAAGTTTGCCAAATAACAGTTATACTATAAAATGGGGGGTGGGTGCTATGCCCCACAACGTTAAATTAGATTCTACTACTAAATGTCTGCTTTGTTGGCAAGAAAAATACTTTCTGTTGGGAAAGGGCTTTTTATGACTTTGTGTGTGTGTGTGTGTGTGTGTGTGCTCTTTGTCTTTTATTGTAGAACTTAATGAAACTTTGAATTTTAATAAATAAATAAATTAATTATTACAGTGAATTCACTTTTTTCAGAAGTGTGTGTTTAGTAAAGGATAGGTGTAGGTTGATTCTGTAAGTGAAGCCTTTGTAAAGGGACTCTATAGTACTTTTTTTCATTTGCAGACATAAAGTCCAAGACATTCTTTTAAATTGTACACTAAAAAACTATTCATTTGTGCTTTTACCTTGTATATTGTGAACCACTGGGAGATCTAATGATGAAGGGTGGTAATAAAGTCAAATAAATAAATAAAATAAAATAATATACAAGTTACTTTTAACCAATATTAACCTTCAGGTAATGGTAGCTATCTAGAAAGATGACCATGGACATCTGTGCACAGTAATGAGTCTAATCGACCAGAGCAGACTGTGATGAAAAAGAGCAATGTTGTAGCAGACCCGCAGAAAGAGATGAGTGCTGAAATCAGCGTGTTTATGTCACCAAGAAGAGAGAAAAACAACAACTGGGAGTTCCCTAGTAGGGTCTATAAAAGGAGAGGAGGAATAATAAGAGTTTCAGATGAAATTTGTATGATGCCCTACATCTTAAAGTGAGATATAGGTGCCATCCACAAGCACTCAAAGCAACATGGAAGCTGCTGTCCCTCAATGCAATCCCAAGCAGCTGAGGGCAATGTGCGAATGATGCAGACTTAGGGGTGTACGATACTGGACTGTGATGTGAAGTTTGAAAGGGGCAATTCTTGAAATGAATTGAGATGGTGGAGAAGTTTGTTTGTTTTATTAGAACCTACCTAATTTGTATATCCTGAACCAACCAACAAACCGAAACTCATTTCTTCAAAATTCACACTTCCCTGAATTTTAATTAGCCATTTCTGAGGAGCAAGCATTTGAAATTAAATTTCCAAAACAAATAATAGAAAACAAAACCAGCATATTTGAAGAAAATATATTGTGTCTCCTTTTGAACAGCATTGTTATTATTAGGCTCAGAATTCAAACACTTATCCTTTCCATTTTAAGCATATACATGCTTACTTTTGGCACAGATACTTTATACATTCAACTAGGGCCCATTCAACTATCTAGTGTAAAATCTTTGTGTTAAGCCAGTATGTTGACTAGAAATTTCTTGAAAACTAAACAAATGTGGTTCAAAACACGGAGAGTCAATCTCCTCCTCCTCTTCAAAATAGTGCTGTTGGAACATGGATCCAATATTATGTTGTCAGTGATGCTCATGTTATTCCACATTGCATGCTACTTGTGATACAAGTGCCATTAAGTTTCAGTACGTATCCACAGTCAGTATGCAGAGTTTGATAATGAGCTACTAGCATAGCTCTTTTTACCTGGCCCATTTCTCACATATGCTCTGTCTATGAAGTGCTTGCGCCGACAGTAATTGAGGGCAAGGGTGAGAATTTCTGTCAAATTCAGAATTTGATGGGGAGTAAAATATTTTCCTGAGAAGTTTCCTTATACACAGCACTACGATTGTCAAGATGAGTAAGATCTCGTGGCAGATCTATTTTTAATGCTCAATTCCAATGTGCATTCTGCTATTGAGTCATATTTAATTAAATAGCATTTCAGTACGTCTTTAAATAATATAATGTGGATGAATTTGCACAATAAAACATTCTTTGTTATCATTTTGATCTTTTATGAGCACATTTATGTGTGCCCTCAACTGAATACTTCTCACACATCCACACAAAGGCCCAAACAGACTATCTTGACTCACAATACTTAACTAAAAAGTAACTTGTCAAACTGGTTAATACTTGTTCAGGATGAGAAAAAATATTTTTTATATATATATAAAATGGGAGCTTATGACCTGAACACCTGTTTCACATTAAAAAAGGGAAAGGGGGGAAAAAAGATTGCTAATTTGTTGTGCATGGCAGCACTTGGAACAGATGCAGTCAGGCAGAAGTTAGGAGAATCTGTTTGCTCTGATTGTTGGCCAGAGGGCAATCTAGCACTGCACAGGCATGGCTGAGGGCAAATCAACAGTGCTTCAGCAGCTTCTCCTGACAGATCAACCTATGGCAAATATAAGGAGGGGGGAATGTGGGTATATGGGTGGGGAAGGGAAAATCAGTAGTTCAATAGTTTCCAAACGGATTTAAGTGAGATTTGGTATGTAAAGGAAATGAAAGGATGAAATGTTGTGCATTAAATTTTAAAAAAAGAATGCATTTCTTTTTAAAACAACAACTGTATTTCTAGTCGTTGTTTGAACCTTTGCCTAATGCCAGCTCTTTTGCTGATGCTTGCAAGTGATTTAAAAGAGTCATACATTGATCATACAGTTATGAACTGGGTCAAGGAGTTCAGTCCCCAACTATGAGGTAGAATCACCTGTACTTTATACATCCCCAAGAGATGCCTGACTAGAATTTCTTTTTTTTAAAAAAAATCCAGTGAAGGAAAGTCTACAATTCCCCTTAAATCAATGTTTGTGAAACTGGACCTGGATGGGGGAGAAATTCAGTTCATTTCTAATTGAAAAATGAGCCTACCTAATCCACACTTTCTAAAACAATACAAGAATCGAAACATAGCCATCCTTTGAAATTCAATACCTCCAGAGCAAATGTCTGTACATAGCTTGAGGAAAGCCAAGCTGAGAAACTCTTTGCCACAAAAAATACTATGACAGAAATGTAGCAATATCCAGAAATGGAGTACAGTGGTACCTCTGGTTATGAACTTAATTCGTTCTGGTGGTCCGTTCTTAACCTGAAACTGTTCTTAACCTGAGGTACCACTTTAGCTAATGGGGCCTCGTGCTGCCGCTGTGTGATTTCTGTTCTCATCCTGAGGTAAAGTTCTTAACCCAAGGTACTATTTCTGGGTTAGTGGAGTCTGTAACCTGAAGCGTCTGTAACCCGAGGTAACCTGAAGCGTCTGTAACCCGAGGTAACACTGTATCAGTATGAATGGTGTAATCACCATCTGATTATGTCAAACTCTACCTCCATCTGCCACCATTTTGTGACTGATGGACCTCAGCAATTTCAGATGGCTTAATTTGGCCATGGGAATAGAAAGTTAGAGAATCCCTGCCCTAGATAGCTTGTTATTTTACTAACCTGCTCTTGGAGTTAGGAACAAAAGTTAACCCTATACCTGTCTACTCAGAAGTCATTCCCATTGGGGTTTACTCTCAGGCAAGTCAGTATAGGACTGCAGCTTCCTTCATCAACCAGTTTGTAAAAAGATTTTGGGAAGCAATGTTAAGTGCCAATCAACTGGTGAGGCAGCACTTATGACCCTGGACAACCTGCTGGTACACCCACAGAAAGCCCCACAGGTGTAGACATACCAGCTGGGTTGTGTCATCAGTCATTGGGCTTGCAAGGGATAGTGTGGGGAGTTGATTTCTGGTGGCCTTGAATCCAAGTCTCCCTTGTTCCTCACAACATGCCCCCGGACTGCACCTGTCCTAGAGATGGCAAAGTAATTTTGATGCCAATCGGAGGGAAACATTATTAAAAAACTAAGTGGAGGAAAAAATAATAATGAAAAAGAGCCAGATTTCAGAGCTTAAAAAGTGGTGGCTTCTCCTCTCAGTATCTTACCACTCCCACATTAGGATTTGCTCAGTGAATCTGCTTTTACTATTTTAATATTATTGCTTTAAGTGCACTTAAACTAGTATCCCATTTCAGAAATTATGGGAAACAGTGATTTCATAAGTCGGGCATGCAGGAAGAGGTTGGAAGGGGAGATATGAGGAGAATCTGGTATACAGCTTGTTCTCAGGCCATGATCATTGCATCTGATCCAGGCAACAGATTTTGCTGCTTGGAAATTCCTAACAGATATTGATCTTTAATTCTCTTTTCTCTGAGCAAAACAGGCCCAGTTTCTTTATTCTTTTCGACATATGACCTGCCTCCCAGATCCCATAGCATGTAAGCTCTCCTCTCGCTCTTTTCCAACTTGACAGTACCATTTTTTTTTTATTGCCAAGAACGCTGGATTTCAAATGAAGTCCTATCAGTACTGTGTGGAATATTATGGTTACTGATATCAGTGGGTCCTTCAGAATGCAAAGCACTCTCAGATTTGTCAGAAAGGGAGAAGGCAACATTAAACACATTCATGATAAATAAATACTTCTGGACAGACAGGGCAGTGGCTGCCTTCTATGTAGAATACCTTTATGTATTCACATTTCTTGTGAGCTGCCACTTGTGCATTTTGTTCTGTTGCACACAATGAAGGTGCCTGCTGAAATGAGCACTGTACATTCCTGAGAGAGCTTTCTGGTCTCAGTAGCACCTAGGTAGTTTTCTGCTTTGCATCTCCATAGCAATTCAACAGCATTTTTTGTTATTGCACCACACTACAAGGGAGAGACTGGCCTGGTTTATAATCATCTCTCTAAGGGGACTAAATAGCATTTGTGGAGCTATAGTGCTCTATTTGGGTGGGGGTTAATGCATGCTCATGTCCCGTCCGGCAAAAGCAGCAGCTGTCCAGCACACCTATAATTGTTATTGATGAGGGTTTTTTCTGCCACCCTTCCATCTAAATTAACACTCTTTTTGGTCTCTCTGAAAATGGCACAGATAGCCTAAAATGCTAGAAGCAATGAAGGTCCAATAACTTAATCTGTATTATTATTATTTTAAAGTATTCCTTCTGTTTGCAAAACCTGGTGAACTGAACAATTATGATATTGGGTGTCCATATTGTCCTGATTCCACACTTGATCTTCAGCGATGAGTTAAAGTGTCACTGCTTATATCCTTGTTTACAACCACTATTTATTTATTTATTTATTTATTTCTTTATTTATTTATTTCTATACCACTTTATATTTTTAAGAAAAATCTCAAAGCGGTTTACAGCATATTAAAACATCAATAAAGCAATCCAGAATCAAACATTTCTGAAGAAAGTCAAATATAGAGTATACAGTCAAAGCAACATAATTAACAGAAAACTAAAATACTATCTTAAAGATTGCAAAATAAAACATCACAAAGGAGGTCAACAACAGAATACATATTTAACACAAACAAAGTTAACAAAAAAAATCTTAAACATTTCGAAAAACAAAAACCATTGCTAAGTGAAGTCAAATATAAAATGCACATTTAAAACAGCATAATTAACAAGAGAATAAAATATTATCATAAGTATGACATGGCTGTTTGGCAGGCAGAAAAAGATGGGGCAAAAGAATCCAATAGTTAGGGTTTGTTGTCAGGCATAGCAATGTCCCTCTGGTCTCACCAGGTGCCTCTTTAGTAGAGCTGGTGAGTCTGGGCCCCGCCCCCTAGGCCAGGTGGAAAGGGCCTTGCAGGGAGCAGCCTTCACGACTCACAGCCGGGCGATGTCTTCCTTCCCAGGTTACCAAGCACCAAGGGAATTGCTTTCATGCGGTGTATATTCCAGTAACCTTGGCCTGGTCTGTACATGCTGCAGAACAAGATCAAGAAGAAATGGTTCAGCCATGAGGTGGTAGAATGGACTGTACCACTTTAAACTTGAGATGGAGAATCACATTTCAAATGTTCCCCTATGTGAGCATAAAAGTACTGGGCAGGGGATGGCTAATCTAGCACCGGTCTCCGTGCTGTGCTTGATTGTAATTTGCAGGAAACATAATACTTGGGGGAGCTTTCAAAAATGGCACCAGCATCACCCCACCTGCATGTTGAAGTGGCGCAGTTCACTTACACCTCAGAATTCCAGTCCCCTGTTCTGTGCATGCGATGGGCTGATAACATGGGCTCTTGTTTCTTACCTAGTCAGCATCCACTCTTCTGAGGGACTGAAATTAAGGAGATAAGACTCATGCAAATTCAGTCCGTGCACCTCCGTGCACCTCCTATTTTCAGTGCCTCAGAAGGGAGATTGCTGATTAGCCCTGATCACTTGGTTAGATTATTCACTCTCTCACACACAAACAACAGAAGCAGGGGGATCACACAACTGGGAAGCTGTGTGTGTGTGTGTGTGAGAGAGAGAGAGAGAGAGAGAGAGAGAGAGAGAGAGAAGAAGAAGAAGAAGAAGAAGAAGAAGAAGAAGAAGAAAGCTGGCTACAGATCAGAATCCACTATTTGTCCATTAGTACTGGAGTAAAATGTGGAAAGAATCTCTTACATTTGCCCAGCTTCCAAGCTCAAAAAGAATGCGCTATCTGGTAGGTAAATAATCAATGTTAATCCAACTGCCATTTTCCCTTCAAAGGGATTTTTCATTTAACAAAAGTCTAGCTCTGCAAACATGAGCAAAAAAAATCCTTTCTGAGAGTATGCTGAAGAAAGACTGAACTACCTTGTCATGGGTCGAGAGGTTTTCTTAATAGGAACCAAACAAAATTAAGTGAAGTGGGAGAGCTTTCACGGCTGCCATTGGTACCACGGTGTGCCAGGCTTGGAGATTGATATATTCTATTAATCAGTAAAGCGAATTCAATCTACTACCCCTCATGAGCACCAATTTGTGTAGAGAGCTAGGAGACAAATCCAAGGAATGAGGAATATACATGGTAATTCTTTGTGACTTCCAGACACCAATATGCAATACTATCTGTGAAAATCTAGCTGTATATATCCGTGTTTCATGGGTGTGATTCCTTCTCCCCTTTTAACATGAGGATGTCTTTTTATTCATATACAACCCATTCAATGCCAAAACCATGTCTTTAGCTGTACAAGGCTGAATACAAGGAAACCCCCGCTCCAATGATTCAAAGTAAATGATTCTGCTAAATTGGAAAGTAGCTCTGAAACAGAAAAATGCCAGAAATGCTCAAAAACTGCCCAAGTAGCAGACAAACTATGCCGGTAGCGATAATGTAAATCCAAACTAGTTGATGGCCAAAGTCCAGTTGGCAATATAATGGATGGAATGTAGTAAGAGGCTAAGTAGAACTGCTGGATGAAGTAATTAGAGGTGACAAGAGCATAAATTGACCTAAAACCACCTTGTTTTTGTCCGGTCATATAGTCAAATGCTGTGTTTTTCCTCTCTTCTGGTTCTCAAGATGATTGTTATGGGTAAAAACCTGCTCTGACAACTCCAAGGGTTATCCCTTTCTCAGAAAGACTGAGGTTTCTTTCTTTCTTATTTATTTAATACTTACTTATTTCTTACTTGTATGTCACCTTTCATGTGCCTAAACTTACATAAAATCAGTAACAATGCCAAACTGAAATTGGGATGCCACATTAGGGGTGAAGTGCATTTTGGAAGTGGGGGTGAACAAACATTTGTCCCACAGGTTTTATTTTTCAAAAGAGAAATGCCACAAATTGCATTTGATGATTATGCCCTAAGTGTAATTTTCTTTTGCACTATTTTTATGGAGTAATGTTCCAGGAAGCAAGCTTAATATTGAAGTCTTGTTTTAATTTCCAGTGTATGATTAATTATCATTTATTATCAGTGTCTTGCACTCTCAGCATTGGATTCAGACTATGTAAACTCGCACTTAAGTCTCATTAAATTCAGTGGCCCCTAAGTTAGTTCACGATTAACTTCTCCCATTGGTTTCAGTTGGACCCAAGGTCAAATATCTTTATCTGGCTCCAGCCCTGAGTTTGTCCTCTTCCCCCCTTTCTCATTTTTACTGTTCTCTGCCTTTTTGACCCTATCATCTGTATCATATTGCATGCAAATGAGAAAGAACCAAAGAGTGTTTCAAAAGTTTTAAATCTCAAGCATTTCAAGTCATAAATACGCTTCCTCAGAGATTATACATTTTATCCTATTTCAATAGTAAATACATATTTCAGGTCAGAGGCCATTGAAGTCTTGCTGTTTCTTGATTACGCACTGCCAGATATTACCCCTTATTGCTCACTGCCCAGTTTGGTTTCCATGCAGGATTCATCTGACATGTACAGTGAGTTTGGGATGCTAACAAATATGTATATATAGAAGTGTTTTCAAAAGTAAAGTATGGAACACAAAATCAAATAAGAACAGCAGATCTTTGCACGGGGAGTGGCAAATCATTCCATCAACCAAAGCTGAATGCCCAGTTCTAGCCAGAATTCATCCATGATTCAGCTCCTTCCCAACCAGATTGTCCTCTCTCTTTAGTGGCTACAAGAAACGATGGATGGATGGATGGATGTATTGCTTTTATAAGGCACCCTCCCTCTAAGGTGCTCAGGTTGGTATAGATGGTTATCTCGCCACCACCACTCATTATTTTTTCAACTGAAGAACAATAACTAGGCCAAGGTCACCGGCTGAACTTCATGACTGAGTGGAGATTTAAATCTGGATTTCTCTAGTCCAAGTTCAACACTCTAAAACCATCCTGGTTCTAAGAACTAACACCCATGGCATGGAAAAAAATGTGAATATTTTCAAATGAAAATAGGAATGCTCAAGGATTTCATTCAGTTCACATTTTTAAGAATGTCGACCTGATTCACACTTCCCAGACTAATTTATGGATCAGGATGCAGTTAACCTTCAGTTTTCACACTTCTACAAAATTTGTAATATAGCTCCTGGCTTTAAAAAAAAAGCAGCACTAAAATGCATGTAAAATACTTTTTTAAAAGAAGAAGATGCAGATGGATGATGGATGGTCTTAAGAACACACACATGTGAAGCGAGCATGGTCTGGAAATAGACTGATCTGTTCAAGTTTAGCTGAAAATGCATCTGAAAGTGTTTGTTTTCACTGCAGAAGACATTAAGCTAAAAACTGAACCCACTCAAAACTCTCTAATAAAACTCATTGCTTTATGCATTAAGTTTTAAAAGTCTCCATAGCTGAATAAATACTAGATGTTCTTTTACAATGCCAGGTACTGTGTGTGTGCTTCATCTTTAATAGCCACTAACTCATTTCGCTGCAGGGTAACATCAGGCTAATCAAAGGTCACCCAAGTCTTGTTTGATGTTGAATGGGAGTTGACAGCTTACCAGTCTCTCTAGCACACTATACATAGGGATATTTTCTTTCTTTCTTTCTGCAGAAGCAGTGGCCATCAGAGACTGACACATTGTGCTGACTTTCAAAATGATCAGTTTAAGTCCTTTAAAACTTGTGGGGAAATGAGACAACTTTCAGAGTCCCATTCTAGAGATTTAGCAGAAGTGTGTGGTCTCTCTGACAATTTGTACACAGTAGGGCTACCACCTGGCAAATTGGAACTGATTTCACAGTGGGGTTTTGCTGTTGGTATTGCATCAAACAACATCACCTCAGTCTTAAGAAATAGGCACATAACATAATTTCCTTTTGGCAAAGTAGTTTGTAAAATTATTTAACTTCATTCAGAAGGGAACCTTTGCCAGCAGTTCCATTCAGGCCAGGAACTGACCTTTTTGCCCTAGATCTAGTCACCACAGTTCCTCAAAAGTCCTGACCAGATACTGATAAATGTGCAGAAGGAAGATTGAGACCACACCAGGTAGCCCCACTTCCAACCGCCATGCATCCCAACCCCCATTCTGCTCACTGATAGGGTGAAATTAAATGTCATGTTCTTCCATTGGTGCAAGCATTCCAGCTTGCCAGGCAGAACAATGCTCTCTCCTGTTCCTCCCCACAATTATGGGAGTTATTCTGATCAGGCGGCGCTGAGGGAGAGGAGAGGGGGAGATACCCCCTTGTGAAAGCAAAAGTCCTTGCACAGGGCTTCTGCTGTTGGAGCTGGTTATCTGGCTATGAGAGCTTGAGGCTTTCAGGCATGTAGGCTAGAGTCTGATGAAGGCTAGTCAGAGTCAGGTCAAGATCAGCATCAGATAAGATCAGGACCTTGGACAGATCCAAGGGGTCTCCACTGGCTGAAGCATGCTTCTTCTAAGACAGTGGTGGCTAACCTTGACACTCCAGATGTTTTGGGACTACAACTCCCATCATCCCTGACCATTGGTCCTGTTAGCTAGGGATGATGGGAGTTGTAGTTCCAAAACATCTGGAGTGTCAAGGTTAGCCACCACTGTTCTAAGGCAACAACAGGGAGATGCTGTCTCTGCAATGGCCTAAAGCTGGCAAGACCTACAGTGTGGTAAGTTTTGCCTCCCTGGAAGAGCGGGCTGGGTAGTTAAAATACACTTCATCTTATTTTCGGTCTTTGATTTTGATGAGACTGGGGACTCATCATCTTGAGTCAGAGGGTGATGATATGTTTGTGGTCCCTGGGCACCAGATAAGGAACAGACACTTCTTCCTCTGAACTCTGTCCTCATAAGAACCCTTCATTGCACACTGCAAGGTCCTTGTGTTGCAGGTCAAAATGGGATGAGGTTTTCCATGGCGGGGAAGCACCCCACCTACAATTTGCCCCTGGTGCCAATGATAAGACACTGGTTTTTTACTTTGATTCATAGGATCTAATCCAAGCATCTATTCCTTACATTGAAACCTTTTCACCCTGCCTGTCTTTTTTAATATTCCCTCTACTGAACTGACTCAGCTGCTGGCTTGTGCATTTGCCTTGTCTTCCACTCCATCACTGTCTCTCATCCTGTGCTACCTCTTATCACTAAAATAGCAACCCTATCAGGCTACTTCTGTCACCTCCTCCATATTCGTCCCCAAAGCCACTTCTTTCATCCAGTGCTTTTTGAATCTCTCTAGCCTCATTGTTCCTGCTCCTTTACCGTTACCTCCGTACCAGTTGCCGGAAAGGTATAAATTTTCTGTTGCTAACTGCAGAAAGGCACCATACGTGACAAACAAAATGTAAATCTGCAGCAAAGCCAAGAAGAAAGCTGAAGATCAAATTACTATAAAGAATAAAAAATAATTGATTCTTGAAATATACACGAAGCTGGATGCATTGAAAAGTAGTAAAGCTTGTATAGGGAGAACAAAGAAAGATGTTGCAGAGAAACTAACCAAATTATTTGCTTTGTCTTCACTGCAGAAGATGCTAGGGAGATATCCACACCCAAACCAGTTTATTCAGGCAATATATTACACATACGATTCCCAACAGAGGTGACAAAGAAGGTTGCAGAACCAATCAGCAACAGCAACCTGAATAGTGTCAATTCAACGGATCCAGAGAGTTCTTAAAGGACTCAAGTGTGAAATCACAGACCAATCAACCCAAAAAAGTGCAACATATTATTAACATCAGTCTTTATACAAGGTAACTGAATAGCAGCTAATGTAAAACCAAAAAGAAGCACAGAAACTATAGGTCTTGGGACATTTTTTGTTACCCTTTTAAAGAACACCGCATCCTGTTGTTCTGTCTGATTAGATGTCTTCTAGCCGACTCTCTCATAAGACACTCTTTGGAAGCACTTTTCAGACTGAACACATGAATTCAAGAGTATGGTGTGACCACCGCTTCATTTTCCCATTTTTTTAAAAAAATGTTTTTTTAAAGATCTAGTTTTATCCAAAAGGGAAATGTAGCGACATGCTTGTGCAGAGATACATTTCTGCAATCATGAGATACCTCTTTGGAGTAAAACTTATTAGACCCATGCTCTCCTAGTCAATTTTGCTCCCAGCAGGTGTCTTGCATTCTAGGTTAGAATGTTGCATTTCTTTTTCTCTGCTGACACATAGTAAAATTGCATTTAAAAAATGGCTAAAGAAGCTGAATCACTATATCTATGTATATAGCTATTGATACATGTAATTAGAAATGGATGAATCAGCCTTTTATTGAGCCATGTCAATTCTACATGTGTTTCTGCATAAGTCCGCTTTTAAAAAAATCCATGAAAATCCATATTTAATTCCATATTTAATTTTTGAACAACCCAGACAGTTCTGTCAGTTCTCAGTGGTTTTTGCTGCAATCAACTATGGTATTATTTTAATGTACAGTGGTACCTCGGTTTAAGAACAGCCCTGTTTACGAACGATTCGGTTTACGAACTCTGCAAAACCAGAAGTAGTGTCCCAGTTTGCGAACTTTACCACAGTCTAAGAACAGAATCCGAATGGTGGAAGGGCACCAGCGGCGGGAGGTCTCATTAGGGAAAGCGCACCTCGGTTTAAGAACAGTTTTGGTTTAAGAACGGACTTCTGGAATGGATTAAGTTCGTAAACCGAGGTACCACTGTAATACATTCTGCATGGGGCTGTCGATCCAGAAGCTTGAACTGCTGCATGAGCTCACTGGGGAAAGAGAGCCAGAACATATTGCACTCATCATGTACCAGTTGCACTCGTTACTGGTGTATTTCCAAACCCCTTAAGTTTTGGGGCCATGTTATTTGAAGGACTGCCTGCACCAATAAGAACTTGCTCACCTTTTAAGATCAGCATTGAAGAATTTGCTCATCAGCCTGTTAATCTGGTCCCTGCCAGGCCTGCATACCTACCATACCCAGAAGTTGTGATAAGTTTAATGTACATAGTAGAGCAGCCATGATAGATCAAGATAAGGGGTGCCATCTGGGGGAGGGCCTGAGGGCCTGTGGCTATGGTGGGTCTACCCAGGCCTTCCCACTGTTGCAATGGGCCTCGATGAATGGGGCAGAGGAGGCCGAGCGTAGAGCTGTGGCTTCTGTAGCCAGCTTCTCCTCCACCTGCTGCTGTGACTGCAGCTGCTGGGGAAAGAGGCCCTAGCTCTTCCTGACGTTGCGCGTAGTAACTTTGTTGTTGTTGTTGTTGAGCATGGGAATGCAACACCAAATTCAGAGAATTGGGAAACCCAAAAGATGACTATATTCCAATCCACACTTTGTTCCAAGAGCTGCTGAGCAGGTTGAGTTTGTATTAGAATGTACAGAAATTGAATGTTTCAAGAATCCTTACAAATCATATACTAGCCTCACCCCAACCTGATATCCTTTGGATGTTGCTGGACTAGAACTCCTATCTGCCCTGATCATTGGCCATGATGGCTGGGGCTGATGGGAGCTGGAGTCCAACAAGGTCTGGAGAGCACCACATGATGCTATTGTTAAACATCTTCTCATGACCAGAAAGTAGCACAGGTTTACTGAATTCAGTGTGAAATTATGCATTATCCAAATCCCTGTAAAGCAAAGAGAGCTAGCCTACAGGATTGCAAAACATGTGTCAAGACCAATTATGATTCATAGCTAATGAATTAATGCCAAGTCTCGTTCTACCATCTGCTGAAGGTAGCAGTTAGAAAAGAGCATAATCCCCAATATGGAAATAGTGTCAGGAGTTAGCATGCATTTCATGCAAGAAACAACCTTTCACACAACAGTTAAGTTCAGCAAAAGGAAGGGAAGGAAAAGACAACAGACTAAATTGATACTGCTTAGGATCTACACAAGCCGCTAATTTAGCTGGACTACCACCCAGTACCACAATTAGCAGCACAATAATAGGCATTTCTATTCAGAAGTAAATCCCACTGAATTAAATTAGAATTGCTCCAAAGTAAGGGTATATAGGATTGTAATGTATATAACAGAGTGGGTTGAATTAGGGAGAGTTAAATAGACTTATTGCGGACAGTCCAGGGAAACAAAAATTGTAGACAAAGCACCTGAGCTATCATGTTACATTTGGCTCCTAGATTTTCCATAGTCATTGGCCTTGCACAAACCAATTATTTATCTATGTTGCTGTGGCTCCCGATATGATTTTCCATCTTGTAAGTGCTTCAAGCAAAGTATTTTAACATGCATGATATAAAAGAATGGGTTCATTACAACTGTAGCTGATTTGGATTTACTTATTTATTATCTAAAAAGTGTAGGTCACATTCTCTCCCAAGTGGTGCAGGAGACAGTAAAATTTTTAATCAAACAGTTAAGAGGAAGAATAAATAATAGAACAGTTTAAAAAAAAAACCTAATAACCCATTATAAAGACAACCACCCTTTAAAATACAACATATGAAGTTGTAGGGAAACTAGTGAAGGTAAATAAAATAAGGCGGGTGGTGCTGTGGGTTAAACCACAGAGCCTAGGGCTTGCCGATCAGAAGGTCGGCAGTTCGAATCCCCGCAACGGGGTGAGCTCCCGTTGCTCGGTCCCTGCTCCTGCCAACCTAGCAGTTCGAAAGCACGTCAAAGTGCAAGTAGATAAATAGGTACCGCTTTGGCGGGAAGGTAAATGGTGTTTGCTTGCGCTGCTCTGGTGTGCCAGAAGCGGCTTAGCCATGCTGGCCACATGTACACAGGCTCCCTCGGCCAATAAAGCGAGATGAGCACCCCAACCCCAGAGTCGTCCGTGACTGGACCTAATGGTCAGGAGTCCCTTTACCTTTACCTTTTAATGAGACACAAGATAGAAAAGGAGGGGGTGTAGTTTTGTTATGGTGCATGGAGAGAAGATAGAGGCCACTGCAAAACGTAGAAAAGGAAGGAGGGTTAATGGAGAAAAGGAGTGGTTCAGAAGGACCACTGGTGGTTCAGTGGGAAGAGAAAGGACATGATGGAGGAGGGGGTAAAGAGATGGTTTTAAGAGAGTGGATTTAAAAGGGGGGAAATAACAGTTAAAATTGTTACTTCCATGCTTTTCCATAGCTAATGCAGTGATGTGGCCCACTTGAGCAAACAGCAATGTAAAAAATCACCCTGAATAATTTCAGATGTACCCCTGTGGTTCGCTCCTCCTCTTATTCTCTGTAGGGGAAGTCCTGTAGCTTCGGGCACATGCTTTGCATGCAACAATTCCAAGGTTCAATCTCTGGCATCTCTGGGTAGGCCTGGCAAAGATTCTTACTTAAAACCTGGGAGAGCCACTGCCAGTTAATATTGAGCTAGATGGAGCCATGGTGGGACTCAGCGTAAAGGTAGCTCCCCATGTTTGACAGTGTCTTCACAATGTGATAATTAACATGCTGAAAGCCTTCCAAACCAATTCTAGGAATATGAGCTCCACTTTGTTCATTGGCTCTTCCAAACAAGAGTGCACAGAATTGCAGCCAAACATCCAAAAGTAATCTTATCAAGCCTCATAAGTAGGGACTCTATCAAATGCAAAATGTCTCTATAACTAGCTTTTCCTGCTTCACTTGTTACTCAGAGATTAATCCAGAGCAAAAGTATTTTTTAAGATGTAAGTGAATTAAAGGACGTAACTTAATATTTTCCACAATAATTATATTAAAAAAAACATTCAACCTAGTTATCTTGCTAGGCTAAGGATATTTGTAAATGGGGACCCAGTTTATGGTGTGCATTTATTTTACTGCTTAATGCAGATAATTTTTAAACCCTAAAGAGATGAGTCAGCAAACTATGATGTGTAAAGGAAGGAATGTTCATTATTATTGTTCACTGTCAGAAAATATGAAGACTAAATATGAAAAAGCTGGATGCTGTTTGTAGCTCCTGTTGAAATCAGTGGAACTGAATGTGCCATTAAATGCTTAAGGCTTATTGATTCGAATGGAAATTAGCTGTGACTTGTTTCTCCCTGTATTCCACTTTCCAAAATGGAACCACATGTATCTCCCGCAAAATGGAAATGCATGTGCTTTTCCTGCATCAGGAGCAGGCATCTCTACCCATGCAGGAGGTGTGCAATACCCTGTTGGGGGGCATTATGATGGGCAGTACAAGAAATCTGATTCACTGAAACTGAAACACTGAAACTGAAATAAACCACAGAGCCTAGGGCTTGCTGATCACAAGGTCGGCGGTTTGAATCCCCGCAATGGGGTGAGCTCCCGTTGCTCGGTCCCAGCTCCTGCCCACCTAGCAGTTCGAAAGCACGTCAAAGTGCAAGTAGATAAATAGGTACCGCTCCAGGCGGGAAGGTAAACGGCGTTTCCATGCGCTGCTCTGGTTTGCCAGAAGCAGCTTTGTCATGCTGGCCACATGACCCGGAAGCTATACGCTGGCTCCTCCGGCCAGTAACGCGAGATGAGTGCCGCAACCCTAGAGTCCAACATGACTGGACCTAATGGTCAGGGGTCCCTTTACCTTTTTATACCATTAATGTCTAAATCAGGGGTGGCCAACTTCCAAGAGACTGCAATCTACTCACAGAGTTAAAAACTGGCAGTGATCTACCCCCTTTGGGAGGGTTCAGATCGAAGTTGTTGAGCTTTTTTTAGGAAGGAAAGCCCTCCATGTTTTGGGCGGTTCGGGTCAGAGTTGAGCTTTTTTTAGGAAGGAAAGCCCTGTTTTGGGGGCTTCAAGGCAAAGACGTAGAGCTTTTTTTAGGGGAGCCAAAGTTGTGGAGCTTCTTTGGGGGGAGCCAGTGATCTACCACAGATGTCCAGTGATCTACCAGTAGATCACGATCTACCTGTTGGACATGCCTGGTCTAAAGCATCCTCTTATGCCAGGTAAGGTTATCAGTGGCTGCTAACCTCCACTGTCAAGAGGCAGCATATGACCCTGAATACTGGTTGCTGGGTATAACAAATGGGGAGAGGGTGGTTGTGCTCATGTCCTGTTTTCAGGTTTCCCATAGGAATTTGGTGGTCCACTATGAGAACATGATTCTGGACTAGATGGGCATTTGGCCTGACCCACCAGGGTTCTTCATATGTTCATTCTCAGGCACTGCGCATGGCAACTTTCAGTCTGATTCTGTACATGTTTACTCAGAAATAAATCCCACTGTTTAATGAGCCTTGCCCCTAAGTAAGCATGTGCAGAAATGCAGCCATGCAACCCAGTCCTTTGCATGCTTAACCCCCAACATTTCACAGGTGAAAATAGGAGGCACAGACTCCGGTGTCTATGCAGAAGCAGCTAGGGACTCAGGTTTGGAAGCTTAGAAGGACAGCCTAGCAGACAGTGGCAGGGGCATTCAAATACATCTAAGTGACAGACTGATAGGAATAGAATCATAGAGTTGGAAAGGACCACTAGGGTCATCTAGTCAAACCCCCTGCCATGCGAGAATCTTTTGCCCAAGGCAGGGCTTGAACCTACATACAACCCTGAGATTAAGAGTCTCATGCTCTTAAATGGGCAGGGTAAAAATATTTATTATTATTATTATTATTATTATTATTATTATTATTATTATTATTATTATTACTATTATTATTGATTGAGCTATTCCAGCTGACTCAAAGACTTAGGGCTCATCAGGGACAACATAATCCTGATTCAAACCAGGCACTGAAGATTTCCTAGGGCCTATCACTCTTCTAAACATTGTCTTTTTGTGGTGTTCTCTTTCTTAGCCTATTATAATGACAGTAACTGCAGCTTCCTGCCTTTCTATAATTGTAAATGTAGCAGCATGTTCTTATGGGGATCATGACCTAGTCAGTGACTGCTGAGACAAGGTCACACACATGACCAAGGGCTTATGGCTGAGCTTTAGGCCACGGGAGGGGCAGAGGGGTCATCTTTGGTTTGGAGCTACTATTTTAGCAGTTTGGACAGGAAATGGATACAGCAGAAGCAATTAAAGATTTCCGAATTGGCTTTCAAGCTAAAGTGACTTGCTTTCAGCACAGGTCTATGTATACTTAACCTTAAGTGTCTTCATGCTTTATTTCCCAAATTAAGCATTGTTGGAGCAGTATGCATAATAGCCTGACAGCTCCAATACCACGTATCTAAAGCTCCCTGCTCTCCTCCTGTCACCAAAAATCCATTTTCACACCAGTGTTTGAAAATGTTCCTTGAGAAAAAAAATCTCTTGAGGTCTAATTAGCATCTTGAAATACTTGAAGTTCCAGACGCAAAGGTGATGAAAACTGCTTTGGCTGAGGAGAAATATAAGTCCAAGCTCTATAATTGGTTCTAACCTTGTTCATGAATGGCCTATGGGCTTCCATCCGTTCAACTATTCTCTAAGGAATGTCCACTTATACAGCCTACACCTATGGAGATTGCAGCGCACATCGTAAATTGGAACACTCGGAATAACCTTCACTTTTATGTTTTACATGTGTCTCCAAGCCCTTAAGTTCACTGCCTTCTTGTGCATCATATCTGGCTCATGCTTCTGCTAACAAGGAAAAGTTGCAAAGGAAATGAAGGGGCAAGTTTCCCTTGAGATTATATGTATGAGATTTGCTTCTGAGAATTCCTCCTGAGCTGGAAAGTTTTACTTGCAAGTCAACAGTAAATTTAGATGTTAGGAAAGCATCAGTCATTATGGATTATGATCACAGTTGGGGACCCTGAAGTAATATGTTTACTGATTTGTGTTGCACTAAGAAAATCCCCCCGCAACATTTCATATACTGTGACAGAGATCTAACTGCAGGAGAAATGATCTATATGACCGAGTAGGAAACTAAACCTATACATTACAATGTCAAAGAACAACTTTGAACTGAAATAAACTATTGCTAATAACACTAAACAGACTTTAAAACATCTTCAGGCTACAAAGCCTTTTAGTTGCAGCATTGTATTTACTAGAAAGCTGCCACAGAATAATTTGGGTGTAAGAAATATTTTATATGGCTCTGATGATGATGATGCTTGGAAAAGGCTTTTAACAATTTAAAATGCAGCATTGAAAACTTACAATTACAAGAAATATGATCATAAAACTATAGGATGGCTCCTGAAAATATATCTCTCAGCTCTCTAAGGCCAGGATAAAGAGGTGTGTCTTCAGCATTCACTGAAACCTGTATAATGAAGTTCCCAGATGCACCTCTTTGGGGAGTTCCACAACTTAGGGATGCCACAGGGAATGCCCTCACCTGGTCCACCATCCCCAAGCTTCTGAGGGCAGTGGAACTACTAAGAGGAACCCCTCTGCCTATCTTAGCACCTGATAGGGTATGTAGGGAAAGAGGTAGTCTTTCAGATATCTGGAACCTGAGTTGCTTACAGCTTTAAACACTAATATGAGCACCTGTAATTGGGCCTTGAAATGATATGGCAGCCAGGTGTGTGATCTAAATGGAACCCTAGCCAGTAATCTGGCTGCTGCATTTTGGACCAATGGAAGTTTCTGTAGAGCACAAATGCATATATTAGTTAAAATTATATTATAAAAATACGCTTTGAAAAATGTATATATGGGGGAAAATGGGCACTAAAATGCTGATGAATTTTCATGAGAATTTTTTAAAAAAAATGAATTGTGAACTGATCTGGAAATATTGAGGACTGAACTTAATATCTGAAAAATGAGAAACTGAGAGAAACTGAAATTGACATGTTCACCCATCTCTAGTTTGGTTTGTGGCTTTTGTGTCACTTGTGACTGAAGTACAATTTGATTCTCTGCTTTTTAGAAGGACTAGACCGAGATAATATATGCTTTGGAAGCCTTAGTGGCAGCAGGAGGAAAACACACTATTAGCTTGCATTCAAAATTATTTCATGCCACTGTGTTTTCACAAATCTATTGGCCCCAGCTGTTGGAACTCAACAATCTGACAGAAACCATGATGCAAAAACCTTTCAGAGTTTTGTTTTTTAAAAGCAGAAAATGAGAGTCCATATCTTCCTTAACCAGCTCCACAGCCATGTCCTTTGCAAACAGGTATTTGCTGACAGAGGTTAGATAACTTTCTTTCTTTCTTCCATTTTGGGGAGGGTCAGTGGGTCCTCTCTCCATGTTTGATTTTATTCTGAACGTTTTCTTCAGGCAGTTCCTCCAGGAGCTTTTTCTTCACCTGCCTCAGAAATAAATGAATAAATGTGGGAAAGTGATTATACCAGTGGTGCTGCAATACTAATAGCTCCCCATCCTGCTAGCCTAGCATTTTGATGATAGCCATGCTATCTAGCTTGCACCCAGGGGCTGCCAGAGGCACAGATTACTGGAAATCTCTTTGGTGCTAGCGACCACAGTTCTAAGGCAGTTGATAAGGAGCAGTAGGGTATGGGTTTTATTCCTCCTCTGGGTAATTAAAATATTCTTTTGGGTATAAGAAGGGGATTTATCGGGGAAGGCAAATGTCACTAGAAAGAAGCAGGATCATTACAGAAGCAGACCAAGGGCTTGTGATGTGGGACAGAATGAAGGAGCCGCACAATTTCAGTGCATCAATGAACATGAGCTGTGGAAGATACAGAGTAGGAACTTTCTCTGCAGGATCAAGCATCCCTGTAGATACCTGCACTGTTATCCACAGCTAGAGCTTCATCATGGGCTATCAGTGCTTTGAACTGTAACCGCCTGGTCTACTTTCCTTTGCTTGCTGTACTGCATAGAAACTGCAGTAGAGGGACAACAGTAGATCAACAGGCAGTTAAACATAGAGTTAATTAGATATGCTCCAGTTTCCTTCTTCAATAAAGTCATCTTGCAGCTGCATCACGTTTGATATGATACGTGCTAGATGCTGATTTGCAAATAACACAAAAGCTTTTTACACGCCGGTCATTCATTTGCCTTATTCCTCTTTCCCCACACCTACCCACAAATTAATTAGCCTAGGTCTAGGATCCTAATTAAAGTTAGCTGATTCACTTTTCACGGACACTTTCAGCAGTGGTGAAATATGGGTTCCTTTTGGATCATTGCTCAGAAACGGTTGACACACGCACACACACACACACACACACACACACACACACACACAGAGAGAGAGAGAGACAGTACTTGTGCACTTCTTTAAATGGATGGTCCCATTGCCTGAGATAACTCACATGGCCAGTCTAAGAAGCATTGCTTTCCTTCTGAATCATCTGTTTCAGATATCATCACACAGTCAAATCCAGCTGGACATATATAGATCCATGATGGTTGAGGATTATGAAGAGCAGGAGAAAATGGACCTAACAAAGGAGCTGAAATGACACCAGACTTGGGAGTTGAGTGGGCAACAATGGCTGTGAGTAGGTACAAAAGTATGGATGTTCTGAAATGTATGAAGGTGTACAAGGGAACATTTCAATGCCTCTGAAAATATTGTCTTTGCCTGCAAACTGCTGTACATTTGGAACAGCTCCATCACAAATGTCATTGAGATCTTTCCTGGAATTTTTAAATGCTTGGTGGTGTCTGTATTGACAAAGCATAGGTGATAAATATTTTAAATAATTTTTACAATAACAAATGCATGTGTTTTCATGAAAATGTGGCTTAGTGACAGCTTTATAAAGAAACTGTATGTACTAAGCTGATAGATTCAAAGCTAGCATTCACAACAGGCTTACAGGGTAGGTTTAGTGTCTTTATGGAAACTTAATTTAATTTCCAACTAAATAGTAACAGACAAAGGTATGAAATGGCTAATTATTCCAACTGATAACCAGAGCATCCAAGTGGAGATTTACATTTGTGGAAAGTGCTTCTGCAAGTCAGGAGAGCAGAGTTTTGCTGATTATCCTCCTCCACTTTGTAACTTTCCCTTCCAAAAAGCTGGGGTGTTGTATTATTTGGTACATTTAATAGCTTCTGTTTTTAATTAGTTGATATGTGGTTACGAATATTTGGTAGTGATCTGACCTTAATTGTTGCAGTTGTGTTACCAGAAGTCGGAATGTGAATGACAGCAACCTGAAAAATAGTAACAGTCCAAAATTAGGCTGCTGTCAACTGCTATTTTTATTGTTGGCCTCTAGAGAGAGAATGCCCCAACAATAGATACCAGGAAGAATAAAAGCTAAAAATAAATGCATTACTACCCTATATACTCAAGTATAAGCCTAGTTTTTCAGCACATTTTTTGTGCTGAAAAAGCCGCCCTCAGCTTATACTTGAGTGAGGCAGGCAGTGGCTCCTATGAAGCTTTCCCAGGTTTTTTGTGGTAAAATTGGGTGCCTCGGCTTATATTCGGGTCGGCTTATACTCGAGTATATATGGTAAATATAATGTCAGTCAAAACAGGGAATAGTTCTGTGGGGAAATAGAAAAGAGGTCAGTTAACATAGCCTAGCCATCTCATCTCTAGTTTTCATACAGTAGAGACATAGCTGACAATTAAGTCACAGGTATGCATTATAAAGGCCATATGGCAGGATATAAGGTAAAAAAATTAAGTAAGGGAAATAAATAAAAGCAAGAGTGTGGGAATGTTTTATTAGGGCTGGTGTACTAGTTAAGTTTAGAATGCAGAGATCACTAGGACTGGATTTCCCTTTGTGTTGGTGCAAGGAAGCAATGAAAGAATAAACTCTTGTGTTCATTATTTTTAAGAGTAGAATTTTAGGGGTGATAGAGGCCAGTTTTACAGAGAATGTGAGGGATGTTCATCAAGACAATATCTGTATATATAGCAAACCAGAATAATCATGTATCTCCTACTCCTGTGATCAATAGAGGTTTTTCAAGGATGTACTTAGGTACATAAGTACATTTTGCGTATCAAATCTGGATCCATTTCACTCGGGGTTTTGGCCTGGTTTTGGCACAGAGACTGCTTTGGTCGTCCTGTATGATTACCTCTGTCGAGAGAGAAACACAAGGGAAACATGTCCCTGTTAAATCTGCTTGATCTCTCAGCGGCTTTCGATAGCATCGACCATAGTATCCTTCTGGAGCGATTGTCTGAACTAGGGGTGGGTAGCACCGCTTTGCAGTGGTTCCAGTCCTACTTGGATGGTCGTTCCCAGAGGGTGTTGCTTGGGCAATGCTTTTCAGCCCCATGGAACCTTCAATGTGGGGTTCCGCAGGACACACTCCTATCCCCTACATTGTTTAGCATCTACATGAAACCACTGGGTGGGGTTATACGGAGGTTTGGAGTATGTTGTCAGCAGTATGTTGATGACACTCGGCTCTATTTCTCCTTTACATCTGCAGGTGAGGCAGTGGAAGTGCTGGACCAGTGTCTTGCCTCGGTAATGGACTGGATGAGAGCCAACAAACTGAAACTCAATCCAGATAAGACTGAGACACTGTTAGTCGGTGGTTCCCTAGACCGGCTGCATGGGAGATTGCCTGCTCTTGATTAGTTACACTTCCTCTGAAGGAGCAGGTTCGTAGCTTGGGGGTACTCCTGGGTCCTTTGCCGTCACTTGAGGCTCAGGTGGCCTCAGTGGCCCTGAGTGCCTTTCATCAGCTTTGGCTGGTGGCCCAGCTATGCTCCTATCTGGACAGGGATAGCCTAACTACTGTTGTCTATGCTCTGGTAACCTCAAGTTTAGATTACTGTTGAATGCTCTCCCCAAGGATGTTCGCCTGGCGCCTTATTTATACACCTTTAGACTCCAGGTGAAAACATTCCTTTTTAACCAGGCCTTTTGTTGATTTGATTGACATCCTATGCCCTTTTAAAATGTGGGGGTTTGAAGGGGTATTGGGTTGTTGTTACTTTTATTTTGATTATGTATTTTGTGGTTTTATACTTTGATTTTATTTTGTGAACTGCCCTGAGACATGTGGGTGTGTGGTGGTATATAAATTCAATCAATCAAATCTCAGGAAGGTGGGGAAGGCGTTTGATGCAGCACTGAGTGGCCTATAATCTGTAACTGGTGAGCTGGAGGATTCTCTAAAACATATATGATTGGGCACTAGTAGAAAAGTGCCACCTTTTTATATCATCTCAAATAACTCCATATTTACTATGTGTGCACAGTAACCATACGGATACATATGTTTGGTCATATCACCTTATCTATATAAACAAGTGGCTAACCTTTGATGAAAAAATATACGATAAAAATTATTTGACCACTGTGGAAGACCCCTTGGGGGACAAAATGCATTTGGTCTCTAGTTTAAATCCATTCTGTTTGTCACATCAGCTTTATGGTTGGAGCATCATTCTGTGTAGATGCAATCATACACCATGGGTTTTTTTTAATAGTTATTTTATTCATGTCTTCATTGTACGTTCATGCTATATTACCTTAAATAAGCCATATGTATCTTCAAGTGTTCCAGTTCTAGGACAGTACACATGAGGAAAACCTCACAAGCCCATCTTACAAAGCTTATTGAAATTGAAGGACTGGGGGAAGGAAGAAAATCGATCATCAACCAGCTGCCTTGCTTCTGTCTTCTGAAGCATCTGGCGTTAATCGCTATCAGCAGCAGCATGCTAACCTAGATGAACAATTCATTTGATTCATTACGACATATCTTATGGTTTTTATACTAGTGAGATGTTGGGGCAACCTTGTGTATAACTGTGGTTTTTTTATTCATTTGTCACATTTGTATCTGATGCTTAGGTCAAGTGCAGTTTGGACAAAGTGAAAAACCAGTGAAAAACCTAGACTGGCCTACATAGATTTCTAAGGGCTGTTCCAAGGCTGCTTAGATCTTTATGAGTCAGCTGAAACTAATATGAGCTGTGCATTGATTCACAGCATCCCACACACAAACACATCTCAAGGAGCAAGTGACAAACCAAGAGATTACAATGAGTGTGTTACAAGCTATTGAAGGAGGTCAGCCCTTCTGATTTTGGCAGGGGGGTGGGATATCTGGGGCGCAGTCTGTTCATTGTTCATTTAGCATTGTGGATCACCAATCTGGTTTTAAATATTAACTGCAGCACTGGTTGAATCAGGACAAAGAAAATATTCTAGGCTTCTTGCTGAGTGCCTTGCCTTGAGCAAGTTGGTTGAGCTTAAAAGCAATCAAGGGAAGGAACAGATGTCAATACCATCTGGACATCCATCCTAAGACAATGTACACTGTAGGGGAACTGAAGTACATAAGCTTTTCTTAAGTGATACTTGACAGTAACCAAGTTATATTAGCCTTCTGTGGTCTGAGCACTGTGAAGGCTGGTAAATTGAGTGCATAAAGAAAAGTAAGCCTTGTTCTAGATACGATGGGTATCTCAGTGTTAAATGTTTGTACATGAGGATAACTCCTTGTGGTTTCATGGAGCTAAGGACGAGCTCTTCTCGCATGCAAAATTATGATCCTACCAGGTAAAGTTAGTCAGAACAAAACTAACTTTTCACTTAAGTGCCATGGTTTATAACCACTGCACTGGTGCATAAAACCAACACAGAATTAAGTTTGGTTATGCACATTGAAATCAATGGGCATAAGCATGTCTAACTGTGCTGAGCAGGCCTGGGTCTTTAGCTCATAAACAGAGATCACTAGCCCATGATTCTCCATTTGCTTCAAAACTCTAAACATTGCTAAACATTTCATCTCTGGCTGAAAGCCACATTGGCTGGGGTTGATGGGAGTAGCAGTTCAGCAACATGTGGAAGGCCACAGCTTCCCCGCTCCATCTTGGAACAAAGAAAGTGGCAGCGGATCTATATATATAAAATCGTTCAAGTTGGATGTTTGTTAACGATCGCCTTTCTCAGTAACCCCTTGATCGATTCCGTTCAAATTTGGACACAACGTTCCATGCCCATATGGGCATTGCACAAATACCACACCTTTCCCAGGTAAAAATGTGATTTTCTGCAAAAAAAATATATCGCACTCCAGTGGACGTTAAACAGCACAACACAACACTCCTCTTTCTGACCCCTCCTCCTCCTTTCCTGACATCACTACCACCATCCAATCGACAGACAGACCGCCCACAAACACTACTGGGACAAAGAACCTCATAGACTAAAATAGTAGTAATAGACAGTTGTAGAAACGAAGACAAAAACGGGAGGGGCAAACGGAGAACACATAGACTGAACTTCAACGAGATAAGCTGTAAGTAAACATACGCTTTCTCTTTCATACTGTATCTTACTTTTGCATTTCACCAAATCACCCACAGCAAGGCGTGGCCGGGTCAGCTAGTTGACTATATCAGGCAATTCTGTCTTGTTCACAAATAATTCTTTAATTTCTGAAGAAATGCAGCAGATTAAAAACACTCAACAGCAGCATATAAGAACTTCCAGTTAAGATATTTCTCTGTTTCTACAGCCATGGTTTTTTAATTCTTTTTTTTTCAACTGCTCCTAGTGCCAGGACCCCAAATTTGTTTAAACTTACCACCAAATAATTATATTGAAAACTTAATTGCTTAGATCCCACCTCCCACCCCCATGTATTCTTTTTAGCTGCATAGCTTTGTATTTTTTGTCATGGGCAGTTACATGCCCATTTATCTGTATGGACAGAGTAAGTAGTTGTATAACGCAAAGGCCACCAAAAAGAGTAAAAAGAGAAAACAGACTTGCATACAGCTGATTAATGGTAAAGTGGTTTTTTGAAAGCTAAAAATATAAATTACTTTACTTTCCTGAGAGAATGCAGAAGGGAACGATATAGTGTAAGTCACAATCATATGCCTGGCTGATTTTAGGTCAGTATTGGAAAGAGGGCTGCTAGTTATGCCATTTCATTATCTATGTATAAATAGCATTTTACAAAATTAGAATTGCAGCATGGTACTTCTGTTAGTCATGTTAATCTCCCACACGATTGATACATTTCTACCCCCCATATCTTCCATTAGAAGTATGAGTCCTAATACATTCTTCTTAAGTCTTCACAGTTAGTTGTAAAATTGTAAAATACTAATTGTGCCGAAGATATATGACTGAGATTTATTTGAAAATACACACACACAATCACATTACTTCTGAATAGTCTCATTAACTGTTTTATCTTTGTTTATATTTAAATTTGTCCCATTAAAATTCATGAATTCCATTTATATACTAATCCACTTTTTAGTTTATTTCAGTTTATTTCAGTCTGAGGTTTTTGCAACCTCCATAAACATAAGGAGCTAAAATATTTATTCATTTAAGAAGCTTCTGCCCCACCTAATTAATTACATCCTCAAGGTGGCCTATAACAATAATTAAAAGGAAGGCCTTGGATTCTATATCCCAGTGAGCATAATTCCACTCATTTGAATAGACCACGGATGGAAGGCTACCTGTACCCTCAGAAGAATCTGAGAAGAGCCTGCAGGATCAGACCAATGGCCCATCTAGTCCAGCATCCTGTTCTCATCATGGCCACTCAAATACCTGTGGGAGTCTGGTAAGCAGGACTCAAACACATTCTCCTCCCCTGTGCTTTCCACCAACTTGGATTCAGAAGGATTTCTGCCTCTGATTATGGAGACAGAGCATAGCCATCATGGCTAACAGCCATTGACAGCCTTACCCTCAATGGATTTGTCCAACCCTCTTTTAAAGCCATCCAGGTTAGTGGCTAGCCCTGTCTCCTGTAGGAGCGAGTTCCATAGTTTATTTTTTTTTTTAAATAATTTTTATTAATTTTAAAATTTTATAAACATAGAACATTACATATCGGTCAGGATTCATTACTCCCCATCTCTCACCTTGGGGAGTTATTTAATCTTACCCTCCCTCTCACAGAGGTAAACCCATTTAATATTTTCCCTGACCTTAAACAAATCATTATCTGGCTTCGGCCTAACCCTATTCTCGGATAGGCCACTCTTGGTTACAAAACATAATCATAGTGACTTCCTCCGCACCTCCCCAGTGGCTGCATTAAACAAAACATACTTCTGGTTCAGGTACATAGGTATACTAAACATATCTTTAACATCACTTCAGAACATAGTTCTAACTCAAATACAATATCTTTAATTCTTATTTCACCTCATCTTCTAGTTCCAACCTCCGCGTCCTCCTCCCAAATCTTCTATAAATTTCCTTCTGACTCCCCTTAATCTTCAGGCTCCCAACTTCGAAAGATCCTAACATAATCCTAGCTCAAAACCATGTCCGGCATAAATTCTCAAAATCCACATATATAATCAATCCCTGGTTGCCCACCTACCCTGCTCAGCCCTCCCCTCGCCGTTCCCCAGTCCAAGCCCAAGTGCTTGCTTGCAGTTGGGCTCCATCATCTCTGTGTCTTCTCCGCTGTTCCTGCTCCCAGTTTTTAAAGAAATTCTTCCTCTCCTTCATTGGTGTCCTCTTGCGCCGAAAAAAGTTAACTTTCGCAGATGTTGTTTTCTTAATTCTTTTCTTGGGTCCAGATATCTTGTGCCGAGAAGAAATTTTCCTGTAGCGAGGCTTGTCTTTAACCTTGGAGGGGATTTCTCCCCCTTCCATCCTTTGTGCAGCTGGGATGACATCACTGTTGTTTACAACTCCTCTCATTCTTGCAGTTTCCGCTTGGAACTCCTTTCTCAGTTCCCAGATTTTTTCAAGGACCTTCTTCCAGCCTCCTTTGTCCAAATCATCCTCCATTTTCGAAGACATAGCTGTATAAAGTTCCACACCGAACCAAAGCCAAAGTCAAAATCCAAATTTCCACAATAAAATCCAACAGGTCCGATTCAAATCCTCCACATGTCAAACTTGATAGTTAGTTGCCCCCCCGATCAGGGGTGTCAAAAGGATCGAATCTCTGTTGCCAAGCCAAATTCCGTTACAGTTTCAACCGCATCGGTAATAAAGTTCCTGATTTAGTGCCACAATAGCAAGGGACGGACCTCCGTAAATTGCATCCCTGTACTTCGCCAAATTAATCCAAATTCTTCGGTACTTTCCTAGTACTCACGTTTAAAGTGTCCAATCTTGTCCTTTTACGGAGGAATCAGCGCGCTCAGATGGGAAGGGCTCGCAGCTTCAACCCGGCGGGCAATGGCGATCCGAGGGGCTCCGTCGCCCCGCGTCTCACACGGCAGCCTCTACTGTGGCCGCCGCGGGAGTTGGGGCGGCGTTAAGAGCCACTGCCGGATCCTTAGGTCCCGGGAACCAACTCCCGGGAGTTTTGGGGGCTGCGTTGCTGTCGCAAGCACCCCTTTAAGCCGGCCGGGTCGGGGAATGCCAGCAGCGGCATGTCCCCCGACCTTCCCCTCCGGCGCGCCGACCGGAAGCCTCGCGAGTTCCATAGTTTAGCTGTGCACTGTGTGGAGATGTCCTTTATTTAGTTTGTCCTGAATCTTCTGACATTTATCTTCACGAGTTCTATTGTCAAATTGCTTCAGTGGGCTAGGCAAAGCTCTGGCACAATCGGGATAGGGGCTACAGTGGGAAATGGGGAAAACTGCCTTTCCCTGACTTCTGTAAGCAGAAGCCTCCACTGGATCAGAATCCATTCCATGAATAGAAGGAACCCTTCCATTTGCAAAAAGGGCAAATCAGGATCCAAGGGATTTTATATAAAGTATAAAACTATTGTAACTTAAACCTATTGAAGGCAGGAGTTCTAGACAGCAGGCGGAAACGCTTCTAACTGGAAATCAATCAAAGAAAACATGGGTAGGCTTAGGCTGCAAATATGGGTAGGATTTGGCTGCAAATATAACACTATAATGGGAGGTATAACAACTCAGCTGTTAGCAAGGGAACAGACATTGCATTGTGAGATGATGGGTACATGTTTAGCCATGTGGCTGAAATCAGTAGGCTTAATGTATTGAACAGTGCCTAGGTGTCTATAGTCTAAAAGTATACAGTATACAATAGTCAGTGCTATTTTTCTAGAATAGCAGAATTCACCCTGAACGCCTCCCTTGCTCTCTTATAATGGCAATGGCACCTACCTATATCTGGCTAGGCTTGCTGAAATAAAAAATGGTTTTGGCACGCCTGACTAATATGAATAGTCAAGGAGATTCAAAGCTTATGGGCTGCCATGCTAAAAGACTGATTCTCACAAGTGTAAAACCAACATTATACGGAACTTGTAAAAGTGCAAGTTCTGTCTTGGCTACTAAGCAGGCTGACTCTACAGGGGCATGGAGTGTTATTTGCAACTCTGCCTCAGCAAAATGTCTTGTTTCAGCCCTGTAGAAATGGGAGTGGCAGGCTGTGTGTACTGATTTTGCATTGCTAAAAAAATTCCCTATAATTCCTTGTCCCATTGGCCTGTGCCAGATGGTTCCAAAGAGTGTGAAAAATAAGCAATCTAGCTGAGTAGGGGTTATGAAGCAGCATCACAAGGGGAAATGATTCCTCTCAGGCGCTGTGAGATTGGCATAAACCTTGAAGCATGATGTTCAACCACCTGAGATTTCTGGAGTTTTTGAATCTTTCTCAATCCCTCTACGCACTCTAGTCAACAACTCTAATTTCGTTTGGCATAGGCTAGCACAAAATCTCCAAGTAGGCTTCAGTTTATTATCGGTTACTCCAGGAGGCCTCATCAGTAACCGCACTGGAACAGAGCGCCTGTGGTGAAATCATTCCCCCATTCAGCTTCTCTTTTAGGCTTGTTGTGTTCCATAATGCTATAGTGGAATGACTTGAAGACTTTCCGCTTTATTTTTAGACTCCATTGAACTAAACAACAGGATAAGAGTGAGATGTGAAACGCACAGACCGAACATTTTTAAACATGACAATAAGGGGTCTAGTGAACTCTGGAAAACAAATGTTATGTTCTGGTAGGGGGAAAGCAATGCCTTTAAAATATTCTAAATGCAAGTTTGATGCCTTCATCCCAACAGACTGAATTTCAGTGTTGGTTATATTGAGAAGCAAGAGGACTGAAAGTGTTGGCTAGAAATCAAACAGGTAAATTCCTTCTTGTTCACATAGCCTAAGCATCTCCAGCAACTGGCCTTTACTTATTCAAATCCAGGGCAATAGTTTGGACTGAGCTGTGCTGGAGACTGGAAACAGAGAATAAATATTTCTACCTCCTCCAGTAACTTACTGGCAATTCAGGCAGTGTAAGTTAGTTGAATGGCTTCCCTTGTGGAACCTTTTGCCTATGGGTCAGCATCCATTCTTAGCTGAAATATTGAACAGCATTACTTTCCATTTTTTGAAAGAAGCAAAACTGCTGAGGGCTAGATTCAAATGCTGAACTACCTTTTAACCTATTAGCAGCAATCAATTGCTGCCAACAGCTACATACAAATCGCACACAAAAGAAGACAACATTCCATACTTGCATTTTGTCGTCTTGTTGTTTTTTGTCTTATTCTTGTTTTAATACCATTGTTCTGTTGCATATTGCCTAGGCTTCCTGTAATATTTATTACATGTTATTAGAAAGATTTCTCACTTCCCTTTCCATATAATGGTCATGGTGAAATACCATCCTAGTTAGAATAATAGAATTTTAGAGTTGGAAGGAACCACAAGGGTCATTTAGAGCCAGTGTGGTGTAGTGGTTAAGAGTGCTGGACTCATAATCTGGTGAACTGGGTTCGCTTCCCCACTCCTCCACATGCAGCTGCTGGGTGACCTTGGGCTAGTCACACTTCTCTGAAGTCTCTCAGCCCCACTCACCTCACAGAGTGTTTGTTGTGGGGGAGGAAGGGATAAGGAGATTGTTAGCCACTTTGAGACTCCTTCGGGTAGTGATAAAGCAGGATGAGGAGTTTGAATTTGATATCCCGCTTTATCACTACCCTAAGGAGTCTCAAAGTGGCTAACATTCTCCTTTCCCTTCCTCCCCCACAACAAACACTCTGTGAGGTGAGTGGGGCTGAGAGACTTCAGAGAAGTGTGACTAGCCCAAGGTCACCCAGCAGTTGCATGTGGAGGAGTGGGGAAGCGAACCCAGTTCCCCAGATTATGAGTCTACCGCTCCTAACCACTACACCACACTGGCTCTCAAATTCAAAACTGGATATCAAATCCAAAACTCTTCTTCTTCATCATCATCTAGTCCAACCCCCTGCAATGCAGGAATCACAGCTAAGGCATCCATGACAGATGACCATCCAACCTCTGCTTATAAACTTCCATGGAAGAGAGTCAACCACTTCCCAAGAGAGTCTATTCCACTGTCAAACAGCTCTTACTGTCAGAAAGGTCTTCCTGGTGTTTAATCGGAACCTCCTTTCTTGTAAATTGAATTCATTGGTTTAAGTTATAGTGTCATGAACTGGCAGGATAATGGGAATGAGGAAGAGGAGGAAGAGAATCCCGGCAAGGGCTGTAGCCAGGACTGGGAAACACTGGGGCAAGCAGGGGATGGGGAAGGAAATACTCACAGAGGAAGAAGCATCACAGAGGAAGAAGCATCACATTAGCCACCCCTAACCTAGAGCAACAGGTGTTGGCAGGAAACACCAACTTACTTCCTTCCTCATTCTCTGGCAGGTTCCAAATCTATACATACACTCTTCCCTGACCTCCATGGGTGAAGGCACAAAACACTTTGTACAAAATATTGTTATCCCATACTTTCCATTCCAGGCAACCTGTAAAATATAAATATTCCACGTACATAAAAATTACAGAACAAAGCTACACAATAATGGCAAGATAATATTAAGCAGTGCAGTAAGATGTCAAACAAATATTACCCTCCGTTTCTTATTATTTACATACGATTTGACAAGACCCAGGCTGTTTATAAAAGTCCTATGGGGGGGGACTTATGGAGTACAAAATTACCACATGGAAAAGGAAGGTCAAATGAGTTTTTCCATCATTTGATCACAGTCCAACAGATGGAGAAAACAGCTGAAGACAGAGGGACTAGAAATATCATTTGCAATGCAAAAAGGACTCTGTTGGAGAAGAAAAGGGAGCCACAAAGTATTTAAGGCTGCAAAACACATATTCGGTAATAGACCCTATTGAACACACAGGAATTCACTACTGAGTAAATATTTATTGCATTGCATTGCATAGCACCTAAAGGAAACCAACCTCTTTTTTATTTTCCTCTTTGTCCTCCATAAATATTCATAGTCTACTCATTTTAAATATTATTTTGTGGAACTAAAAGTATTTAATGTTGTTAGTCTCCTTTCCCCATCTGTAATTACCTTCACTATTTTTAAAATCACTCTTCTGTGTATTATTAAATTAACAGAGAATTCTGCATATATGACACTTTAAAAAAAAGTGCTGGCTTTTTTTAAGTGACCGAAAAGTTGTTATGCTCCCTAACAAAAAGTGTTTGAAATTAATTGTTGCACTCTGGTGAAATACACATTTCTGGATTTCCAGCCATACGTTGCAAATACATATGGCACCTCTTTGCTAGGTAATTTTATTGATGTAAGAAAGATATGCAGCTATGTGGTGGCTGGTGCCCATTGGGACTGGTAGGGCAAAAGGCAGAGAGACAAACAGTAGGTGGAGTAAGAGCCAATGACAGGCAGAGCCATCCTCCTCTCTGCTGAGTTTTACAAGGGAAATCCTGAGACAAAGTAGGAAAAAGGTGATGGCCAGTGTTACCCCCTGGACTGGTTGTAAGTAAAATTTGCTTGTAGGGTGTTTATACATTTTCCCATTAGACATTCATTCTCCCTTCACTTTTCAATGCATTTCCCCCATCACGTTCTAATCCACAAAAAGTCTGATTCATTTTAAAAGTGGATTTGTTGCACTGGGGCCCTATAATCCACTGAGCCTCTTGGGCTTGCCGATCGGAAGGTTGGCGGTTCGAATCCTCGCGACGGCTCCTGCCAACCTAGCAGTTCGAAAGCATGCCAATGCAAGTAAATAAATAGGTACTGCTGTGGCAGGAAGACATTTCTGTGTGCTCTGGTTTCCATCACAGTGTTCCATTGTGCCAGAAGCAGTTTAGTCATGCTGGCGATATGACCCAGAAAGCTGTCTATGGAAAAACACCAGCTACCTCGGCCTGAAAGCGAGATGAGCACCTCAACCTCATAGTCGCCTTTGACTGGACTTAACCGTCCAGGGGTCTTTTACTTTTACCTTTTTACCTATAATCCACTTTAACTGCATAAAGCTAACATTCCAGTATATACCTGCATCCCTCCTGCAAAATTGCAACTCTATGCAGGCACAGTCTGTGGTGCTGTTTACTACTACTATTCTTACTACTACTCCAACATGCAAGTACAAAATAGAGATTGATGGCACCTTAAAGGATCTCAGAATCTTTCTCTTCCTGTATTTGGAATTCAGTTCATATATTTTGGTGAGTTATGATATCGAACACGGTAATCAATAGGGTGGTGAACTTAAATTGGAAAGCAACTTGATGAATTTCTTTGTGCACAATGATCCTAGTAAACCATGGCGCCAGAGTTAACTCACTTGCCATTTTAGACCAATGACAGGGTCTTTTGTTCTTATGCCGAAGCTCACATACTTCGAGAGAGAGAGAATCCGCAACATCTGTCACCTGGAATTTTTAAAGACAAGCAAGACTGGTACCAAATTTGTTTGGTTGTCTGGTTCATGATGAAGTGTGCTTTGTGCGTGTCAGATAAAAATAACAGAATACTTCAGTTGTTTGTCAAGACACATTCTTTTAAAGTATTTTTCTTTCAACGTTACTATTCTTTCCGCATTTCAAGGAGAAACCCAACAGTAATAGCTTATATATATACCTGCATTTAAACACACACACACACACACACACACACACACACACACACACACACACACACAGAGTAAAAATGAAATGAAAGAACTTCAGGGCATGATATTGTAACATTTATTTAGTTTACATGATTTTCACAGGAAAGGACTTGTCAACTGTGGTCTATATAGGGACACAAAGGAACGTCATGGCATTCATATTATAGAAGTATGTTTAAATAATATGGAATAATCACTTAGTGGATGTTTTTATTTTAAATGTCATTTGATACACTTTCCCAGTTATTGTTTTGTCATCCTTCTATCCCTTCTTCTATATCCTTCCTGTCCTCATGGAATAATGCTGAGTTCTACTGCCAGCATACCGGCATCATTATGCCTTGTCATCCATTAATTCATAAGTAAATAGATAAAATTTGAATGTCTGATACAATATAGCCCCTGCCCCTGAACCTTGCACAGGGAGCACAATAACAGTATCTGAAGAATCCAGAGGGGTAGATGTGTCTGTTGCAGTCAGAATGAGGAAGACTCTTGCGCAATTTAAAGGCTAATAGATTTAGAGCGAGTGCCTATACATGCTTACTCAGAAGTCCCCACTGAGTTCAGTGGGGCTTACTCTCAGGTAAGAGAGCAGAGGATTTCACCCTTTTTGTGATGTAACCTTTCATGAACTAGAACCAGAGGCATGGGGTTTTATTCTTGTTTTCCATATATATATATGGGGTCAGATAAAAGCAATAACTAGGTCAAAAGGCCATGAAATACATAAAATCTCACTATTTACGATGTGTCCTATTTTTTATCATTTATATTCTGACAACCAAAGTCCTGAATATGGTACAAAACTATAGAACATGTTCAAATAAAAATCTGCTGTTTCTAACAGGATGGAAATACATTCTGGGCAATACTTCACCGTACGAGATAAGGCAGCGAAGCCCTCCAAGCTTATATACAGTTGATTTCCCAGTCAAGTGGTGGGACCAAAAAGTTGTGGAGAAAGAGGCAGAAATTCTAACTCCATTTTGAGTAATGCTTTGTTCTGTTCTTTATTGTATTGATGGACAAACAACCCAATCTGGAGTAGATAGGCCTGAATAAATCTCATTGAATTCCATGTGTTTTCCAGTCAGATTTATGCATGTTTACTTGCAAGTTGGTACACAAGTCCCATTTATTTTATTGTGACTAGTGCCCTATAGAATAAAAGGTAAAGGGCCATTAGGTCCAGTCGTGACCGACTCTGGGGTTGCGGGACTCATCTCACTTTACTGGCCGAGGGAGCCAGTGTACAGCTTCCAGGTCATGTGGCCAGCATGACTAAGCCGCTTCTGGTGAACCAGAGCAGCGCACAGAAACGCCGTTTACCTTCCCGCTGCAGTGGTACCTATTTATCTACTTGCACTTTGACGTGCTTTCGAACTGCTAGGTGGGCAGGAGCAGGGACCAAGCAACGGGAGCTCACCTATAGAATACTAGTATGCAATACTGTGTTTTTTTCACTAGAAGATCTCATGTTTTTGTATAGTACATAGTTAACCCAGTAATACCACCAATACCACATCTGCAACATAAAAATATGCTTCAAGCTCCCAGCATTTTGAAGAGCAGGTTATATAACTTTTTCTGATAATGGAATTGAGTGAAATGCATGCTGGATGACAGTTGTTTGCTGGTGGCGTGGTTTGCCTCCTGAATTGTGACATACTTCAGTCAAGAAGCCATTGTGTGGCATGCTTTTGTATTCATCAAGAGGCAGGCCCCATGCCATGAAGTAAAAGCAGCCTTCTCTTAAATTTCCTAGGAGCAATTTTCATACTGTTGTGTTCTTTCCTTCATGGGGTTTGGCTAGTATGAAAAGAAAAACTACACCCAATTTGTTTAGCCCAGCAGCCTGACAGTTCAAAGGACATGACGCAGTTTGCTCAAGATGAATGCAATGGGAAAATGTATCCTCCCACTATTTCTTTTTTGTAACAGAAAGTAAGTTTAAATGACAATTGCTGAACAGCCCTAGTTATTACAGAGGTTTTGAAGTGCTTGATTGAAACGTGGAAAAGGGATTGTATTTGCTGCATATGAAAATGCCATATTTATGTCACATTGTTATATACTGCTCAATGCTCTGAAACTCAAAGCCAGTGCAGAGCAACTTGGGGTAAGCACTGCTGAATCTGGTAGGGTTTACATCTGTGAAAACATACTTCAGATTATGTGCCCAGGAAATGCAAACACACACTGCAAAGGAAGACCAAACCAAGTTGTATGGTCTCATTCCTAGCCTGGAGGAGGAGGGGTCCGAAATCCCTCGTCCCCAAAGGGAGGGAGTCCTCATGTAGCCTTCTACATACATGTATGCTTGGAGGAACAAGTTGCTTACAAAAAGGAAGCCCTTCCCCCAAGTACACCCTCCCACATTTTGAGCAGTGTAACCTTTTGCCAGTCGCCATGTGGGTCTTAGTAGGATTTTTTGGGGATCTCTCTGATTGCTCTTGTTCACCTACTCTGCCCTACCTTTAATTCAATTCGTTTTTGGTGGGTTGGATTTAATCTGACTAGTACCATGTAGTGTGAGCAGTTACGTGGATTTTAACATGGCCCTTCAGCCATTAGTGCCTTAGGGTGCTGACCATCACCATCAGGTTTTGCTTCTGGTGTGGAAGTTTTGCTGAAAACATCCAGGTTTGGAAGGATGAGAAACCATTAACGTATTTTTGAAACCCCTATAATATTGAATCCCATCCCCAAATTTCCTCCTATTGTCGACCGGCTTAGAGGGGGCAACTTGGTTTAGTGCTCTCAGGATCTGTGTGTGCCATCTGTTAAGCAGTGGGGGTGGCTAGCACATATCAGGTGGCACACCCATGACTGACATTTAGGGGGTGGTGCTGTGGGTTAAATCACAGAGTCTCTTGGGCTTGCTGATCAGAACATTGGTGGTTCGAATCCCTGTGACTGGGTGAGCTCCCATTGCTCGGTCCCTGCTCCTGCCAACTTAGCAGTTCGAAAGCACGTCAAAGTGCAAGTAGATAAATAGGTACCGCTCCGGCGGGAAGGTAAACGGCATTTCCGTGCGCTGCTCTGGTTCACCAGAAGCGGCTTAGTCATGCTGGCCACATGACCCGGAAGCTGTACGCCGGCTCCCTCGGCCAGTAACGCAAGATGAGCGCTGCAACCCCAGAGTCGTCTGCGACTGGACCTAATGGTCAGGGGCCCCATTACCTTTAACCTCCATGGGTGATGAAGTTCATCTGGGGTGGTTTGGCTCCCAGAAGCAGGCGGGCAGATTTCCTACCCACTTGTGCAGATTGTTTAGCTTGATTGTCACAATTTCTTTGTTATGCTAATAAATACAGCCTTTTAGCAAATGCTTGATTTGTCAAGTCTTTGTTGTGTGGGGTAAAAAACAAAATGTGTAAAACAATCACATGTGATTTACCCTGAGAATTCCAATACTGATTCCACCCCTCCAAAGGCTGACTCGGTAGCAAATATCCAAAACATAAAGCTGTTTTCCCCCAACAGCTTGCATTCCTGTAAGGATCTGAAGCTGTCAGAATTATTCATTCATTCAGCGTGCCTGGCACTGGCCAATTGACAGCCCCACGGGAGCACACAAAGCCATCATAACAACAGGGGTCATGCAGATCTCAGAATCTGCCTGGAAGCAGGAGGAGATTAAAATCGCTTCAGATATCTAGGGCAGGAGGCCTTCTGCCAACACCTCAAATGCAATTTGCAATTCACTGCACATTGCACAAAAAGCATACGACCCTTAGCATTTGGACCTAATTTTTACTTTGGGACACTAAATTGCCTCATTATCACATTAACATTTAATGCCGCCACACAAGTT
This sequence comes from Darevskia mixta, assembly GCA_034641385.1. Classification (NCBI taxonomy): domain Eukaryota; kingdom Metazoa; phylum Chordata; class Lepidosauria; order Squamata; family Lacertidae; genus Darevskia; species Darevskia mixta. Next base: position 7,874,947 of record JAWWNH010000049.1, on the reverse strand, counting down.
TGAAACACAAGTTTAAAACCTTGTCGCTGTCACAATTTCATTTAAGTCCCATCAGCTCCTGCCATTACGTTTCTCTCACTCTACTGCCAAAAATTAAATATAGAGTCTCATTTTTTTTATTTGCTTGTGCAGTATTCCAGAGAGGTAAATTAATAAGAAACCCTTATGTATTTAAAAGTAATGATGGAATCTCATTATAAAATAAGGATATTAGTGATCTGCATGACAAAACATAGCATATTCGATTGCATTTCTTGAGATCCAATGTCCAGTGAGAGAGAACTGAATTTGGATCTGGGTGATCTGGGTTTAAGTCTCACTTCTATCATGGGAGTCATGATTATCTGGCTACATACTACTTTTGACCACATGAGCTCTGAGGTGTATACAGAAACCCCACATCTTCAAGGGCTGTCCCATTCATCTCAGTTGAGGAATCAGACGCACACACACACACCCCACAAACATTGGTACTGGCCACCCCAATCTCTGCCGAGCCATGCATAGGATTCCCAGGGTCTTGGTGAGGACCAGGGTCTGTGATCCTTTGGAGAATTGAAGACACAGCAGAGCTTTGTCATAGCTTTGAGAAAGATGCTTTATTCACATATTTACACCTGAATCTAGTAGATAGAGGGAGTCCAGATTTTACAGCATGGCCATCTCAAGAGAAGCTTGTTCCCCACAGCAGTACGGTACTAGAGTCCCAAGGCATCTCTCCCAGCCTGCCTTCAACAAGTCTGCCCAAGATGGATCTCTTTCTTTGTTCTTCCCTTTCTCCTTCCCAGAACACCTTGCTAAAGACTCTCTTTTCCTATCATCTCTCTCACACACACACCATCACCTTGGTGACCTCTGTCTGCTCAGCCCAAGGATTCCTCTTAGATGGGTCATCAACACCTTTTGACATGTTAACACCCCTATCCCCGGTAAGGCACTGGCTTGGAAAGAAAGCTTAGCCTATATTATTCCACTGACCTGCAATCTTCCCTTCAATACTCCAAATAATCAAAATCCTACCATTTATTAATTTCTAGGGTTTAGGGGTGGGTCCCCAACTTATAACAATATTTTTTTTTTATTTGTGGGGAAATCTGTGCCTGTAGCCGTGGCAGTCTGGATGTTCTTGTGGCCCATGTTCAAATATTGGTTTCGATAGTGTGAATTCAGAGTCACCTTTAAATATGACTTTTGTTAAATCCCAGCGCTCATTCCTACTAACAACCCTTATTTTTTGAAAATAAGTGCTCTCTCTTTCCCTGAGTCCCAAATGACTTCTCTCATTCCCTAAGTCCCATTCACTTATTGCATTTTTTTTCAGTTTTGCATTTCAAAGAGGCATCCAATGAGAGAAGATTCTAAGTCTCTCTGAACAAGAGCCCATGAGAAACTCAGGAGCTGGAGTGCAGGGAACCTACTGGCATCTTGCCCAATGTGAAGCCCTTGCAGAAACCCAAGGCCCAGCTTTGCAAGAGCCCTCTAATAAGCGTAGCTCTTCATTTAACTAGAAAGATGCTTTTGGTTTTTATGTGTTTTACACAACCCATGCGGTGGGCCACTACTGTGTTAATGTAACCATGCATAATAATTTAATGTGGTTTTGAAAAGAAGAAGAAAAAAAGACTTCCACAAATATATGAATGTATTACACACCATATGGTTAGATTCCCCAACAGGCAAGGCTTTCCATTAAAAGCAACGAAGCACAGGAAGAAAACCTTGCGGGTAATTTTCAGTTAGCATTTAATATTTAGGGATATATTTGATACACGTGATGCAGCCATCTTCCCTTCCAAACTGCAGATAGTTTCACTGTTCAGAAATCTAGGTGGATAGTGTGTGTGTGTGTGTGTGTGTGAGAGAGAGAGAGAGAGAGAGAGAGAGAGAGAGAGAGACCTATCTATGTTAATTGAAGATTTTTTTTCTCTTGTCAGTCTGAAAAATTCCTCCCAAAACTGGAGGAATAGTCTACTAATTCTTTATAATGAGTGTGTTTCACATCACTTATACAACACACTTCTGAAAAGAGAGTTTAGGTGACAAACTCATACTCAACAAGGCTGTCATTTCTCATCCATCACCTCAAATATAGATGAATATAATTTTGAAAACCTGCTTGCTCTCTCCCTCTCCCTCTCCCTCGTGTTTTTTCTTCCCTGAAGTTGAGGAAGGAATTCGTTGACGTTCTGAAATATTCCTTTCCTCATTACTCAATATTAACCCTCACAAACACCCTCCCATCCATGATCCTTCAGCTCAATGTGTAAAATGTACAGAACCTGATTCAAGCACACTTGGATATCATGCCTCCCAATACGGAAGCTTGTCATTAATGTTTCTGCTTCCTCACGCCTGTCATTCTGTGAGTTGTGTGAGTATTCATATATAGTCGTAAATAGAATGTAATTCTCTAGAACAGTAGGGGACGGGTGATCCTCAGTATGTCCTGTGGAGGAAGGAATGCCTGTTCCTTTCATTTGTTTTCAACTGCTGGGTGAAGGGAGGATGTCGTATCTTCCAATTCTGTGAGGAGAATGATTATTTTTTTAAAGTATGGGTTCTTCATTTTATTCTTTTTTAAAAGAACATAAGAAGACCCCTGCTGTGTGAGTCCAATAGCCCATCTCATCCAGGATCCTGTTTTCCCTGTTGCAAAGTAGATGCCCAGGGGAAACCCGCAAGCAGAATCTGAACACAACAGCACTTACTCCACTTGTAATTCCCAGCCACTGGTTTTCAGAGGCATACTAACAAGCTATACAAATTGCAGGAAAGTAGCGGAAAATTTACACACACACACACACATGGATAAGATGTCTCAGGATGCAGGTATATGATGTGTGCTGAGGTAGGCCTCTAGGGATGGCACCCTGATCAGGTATGAATATGCCATAATGACTTGCATATTATTTGTTCCTTGGCAGATGTCTTCTTTCATCACTCTTCCTTATAAAGGAACATCCTTTTCTGATTATGAAAGCTGGTTATAAACCTGTCAAGGAACAAGACATGCTTGTGATGGCCAAATGGTCGGAGGAAGCAGAACCGCCATATAAGGTGTTAGGATGAGGTATGAAATTAAATATTCACTTTTCCAGTGGTCTTACAGGTCAATAAAAACAACACCGTCCCTGCCTGCCCTTTGGCTTCCAATCCAAGAAGACACAGCAAGAAAAAGGAGTGAAGAGGACACAATCAGACTCTGATGTTACCATTTCTTATAATCTCGAGGTGTTAGAATGCAGCTGGTTAGTGATACTGCAGCCAGGCAGTAAATCTTTTGTACTTCCTGCACCAGCTGCAATTTCTGAGCTGTTTTTGAAGGCAGCTCCACACATAGCGCATTGCAGTAATCCAACCTAGGATTTACCAGAGCATAGATAAGTCAAGTTATCCCTGTTTAGATAAAGGGGCAGCTAATAGAAGGCCATTGCAAGACCACCTATGCTTCTAGTAACAGTGCAAGATTCTGGAGAATCGCCAACCTATGGATCTGCTCCTTCTGAGGGAGTGTGACTCCACTCATCTGGTCAGAGAAACCTTTGGCTAATATCACCGCAATGAGGCTCGCCCACCACTAATGGTCTTTCATGTGTTGAATGGTTTGCAAGCAAAAGGGCAATGCCTCAGGATGCAGAAAGGTAATGAACAAATCACAAGGAATAAGGACTTTTCAGCAACTCCATCTCCTTCCAATGTTTGTTTGTTTGTTGACTATGATTGTCAAGGTCAGATGAGCATCATATTCCTTTACAGGCTCATGCTGGAGCCTACAGCCACATGAAGAACATCAGTGTGCATCCCATGTGGCAAAAGGAAACACCTAAATTGAGCCTACTGTCTGATTACTAGGATGAATTCTGGACCTGTGGGATCTAACAGTTGGGACAATCTTGTGATTTGCAGTCATCAGGGATTCCTGCTGTTGCCGTGGGAGAAAGGGAAGGAAGTCTCCTTAAGAATTCTGACAAGGCTGGCAGTTTCTTCCCGGATGAATAGAAGCATAGCTGGGACTGTTTTATTACAAAGCGGATTAGTGAACAGCCTAATGATTTTGAGTATAGAGTCTTGACTCAGATATTATAGCAAGGTAGAGGTGCTCTTAGAAACCTTCTAAATGTGGTGAAGGCCCTCTGCTGCTGCAGTTGGGAAGGGCCACAGCTGAGTAGCAGAGCATCACTTTGCATGCAGGAAGTCAAAAGTTCAATCCTCAGCATCTCCAGATAAGGCTGAGACCTTCGCTGTGGACAATACTCAGCTAAACAGACCAACTGTCTGATAAGGCAGCATTGTGTTGCCTGTAATGGGCTTCCTACATGGCAAGATCATGTGGTAAGTGCCCCCTTACAGTGGTGTTTGTGGGGTCACGATCCAGAGACCCACCTTACAGGAATCCGATTGTAGGTGTTATTTATTTGAAAGCATTTATCAAGGCAAAATATTTTTGTGTACAATATCTTTTAGAAACAATATCATTACAAATGCAGCCTAAAGCCAATAAAACAGCAATATAAAAGCAGATCAACTGGAATGAGGAGATTCAAACACATAAAACAGGGCTCAACCTTATGGGTCAGGGAAAGCCTGGACAACAATTTAAGTCTTTTCAAGATACCTGAAGCAACTGAAGGCTTCACAGAGGGAAGGGCATTCTGCAGCATAGAGACTAACAGCAGAAAATTCTCCTTTTCAGGTCACTGCTCTATGATATTCTGCAGGGAGCGATGGCACAAGTAGACCCCAGGTGATGTAAGTGAGCTTACATGTGGGCTTTCAGGTAAAGTGGTCTTGAGTGTGTGCAACATTATGCCTCTATAGCAGCATTTTTAATCTGACCAGGTTGCAATGTTAAGGCACTGAGAGCATGGAGGGATAGTTGCATTGTGGAAAGGCTGTGTTGCCCAGTGTCTGTGGTAAACAGATAATTAAAGGATATGTTTCTGTTCTTTGTTCTTCCCTTTTTGGAAGGGTCTGCTGCATTCTTCACATCTATGTGCTTCCAAAAAAGAGAGAATTATTTATAAGTCTATCACCTAGAAATTTTATAAATAAAAAATAAACAAGGACTTAAACCAGACTCTGGGTAGGGCTTGACACTACCCTTAGGGATGTGTGAAATGTCCCTGAGAGGTGCTATTTGCTTTATCAAAACACCCTTAGTTTCCTTTGAAACTCCTAAAATAGTTTGCTTGTGCAGCCATCTCTATTCACCTCATATCTCACAGTAGACATAACTCTATGGCAACCCAGAGAAATGGGAAGGCCTGCTGAGAAATGTTTGTTTAATCAACATTCTTTTAATTTCTATTGCAATTCCTGGGAAGTTTTTGGCTAAACAGGAACTTCCATCCTACCAAAAGCAAACAGCTGGCTGGTTACTTTGTTTTGAGAGTTGGGAGTGTTTTAATAGGTAAGAGGGCAGCCAACAGGAATTTACTAATCCCTCACTACTTCAGGGTTGTAGAATGACTCTTCGCTGAAGCAATTCTGGCAAAGAATATTACCTGTGGATGGTTATTGTATTTATAAAGCTCATCAGCACTAGGTGCTGTAACACCAGGCATTAAAGGGAATAACCGTGAGTGCGGGTTTATAATTCAGAACAGTCCAGTGCATTTCCCTATCACCTTCCTTACTGCAAGTGTATGTGGGTCCCCCCTTTTTTGGAAGTAGGGCTATTGCTCAAAATAAACAAATCCACTTTAATTGTGCAGTATATGACTTAAAAGCAATAGTTAAGTACTTGCAAAATAGCAATAGCTAAGTGCCCTAAGATTTCAAATTGTGCGGGCAGGCAGAGACCCCCCCCCCCAACCCCAGGCGACACCCGGGTGGAATAATGACACTTGACAACGTGTTATGGAATTAAAATTGGCCACGACTTCATTAAAACTTTCAGATGTAGGGAGACCTTGGCTTAGGCATTAGGCGTTTATCCCTCCCAGTCCCTGGTCGGGGAGCTGGGGAACATCAGGATTATTCAAAATGTGTGGGGATTGGGCTGACTCTGGAGAACGTCTGTTCAAGCAGAGAGCCCACTCCCCATTTTGCCGCGTCGCAGGGGAGAGCACTGACAACCTATTGGCTTATGGCCAATGCCTCCCCTCAAAACACCCTGGGGAACTCTGGGATCGCCGCCGCAGGGAGGCGTGGGTCACCGCTTGACCCCCCCCCCCATTTAGGGAAGATAGACTAAAGGATTCCGCCCAAGGCCTGAAACTTCCAAACAGCGCCCACATAGCTGTAAAGAAGAAGGTTAAACTGCAAAAGAAGGCATAAACTGAGGGAGGGCATGGTGGTCGAAGCTCTAGAGCCGACTGAGAATTCCCAGGTGAGTTACACCCTCTCTTGTATGGGGTGTGTGTGGTCCCAACCCTACCTGGCCAACTCCCCTGGCGACGCCTCCCCCAACTGGGATTGGCTGACTGTCTGAGGCTAGGCAGGAACCTCCAGGTATCCAGCTCAAGGGGGGGGGCGAAGCCAGGCTGCCTATCCAGGAGTCATGTAGGGTTGGGGGGGCTGTGCGCACCCTCACAAAGGACGCCCCCCCCATTTAATCTGGGGAGCGATAATTACATTAGGTGTACTATTTATTATTATTATTATTATTATTATTATTATTGAATCCTGCAATATTTTTTGTTATATGCTTTTTGGAAAACATCAATGCATGATAAATCTAAAAAGCAAGTTTTTACTTATGTCTCACAGCCTTATGTTACACACAGCATATGCACTGCCATAGGTCTGCCCAAAGATCACCAAAATGGAAATAGCTTGTAGCAAAGCCATTGAACTCCGTGCTACAAAGACTGTGAATCTCACAGTGGAAGATGCAAATTGCTGCTCTCCTTTTCTTTCCTGGTTTCCTGTATCATTCTGAAAACACATTTTCATGTAAAAAGTTCAGCTGCAGCTTGGACTCAGTCTAATCTCTGCATATGATTTGTTGTCTGTAGCTTTCTGCATGCGGCATTTGAATATCAAGGATTTTTTTGAACGTCATCCCTTAAATGCTCTTTATCTATCGAGCAGTTCAGAATACTGCAAACATATCTAAGGGCACATTTGCATCTTCTACAGAATTATCTTACCCTCCCCTCGGGTTGCTGGTTTTCAAGCACTAACATAATTAAATCTTAACATAAAAGAAGCTTATTTATTTGCTTACAATCAATAAATTCATCCGGTATTCAAATAGAAAGCCTGTACAATAGGAATACTGAAGATGTTTCAGTGCCCTTCTTAGCATTTCTGCACAATTCATCACTATCAAGAAGCCATTACAGCGTTTTTTTTTACACTGGAGCTTTATGAGAGTTGGAGACTTGTATACAAAAAGCATATTTCATAAACCTACATACTTTTTAAAAATATTGCAAACCTTTAAATAATATTTCAGACAAGCCATACTATCCAGAGCTTTGTGCAGTGTCTGAGCTATGTGTGGAGCTCTTTTACCAAGCAGGCTTTCATGTTAACCAAAGGTACAGCTCCATTTGTATGTGGGACCCCAGCCAACTGTTTGCATGAATGAAGAATTCACAGCAAGTGAAAGACTCCCTTTAAATCCTGAAACTACATAGAACTACTTGACTGAGATTTACTACAGAGCACATTTTATGCTATAAATTGGGTTGAGGAACTTAGGTCTCCCACATAATGCTAGGCTACAATGTCCACATCCCTGACCATCAGCCATGTTGGCTGGGGGTGATAGGAGTTGACAGCCAACATCTGGATGGCAATAGGTTAACTATCCTAGTTTCAATACTAGGACAAAACTGACAGAGCTGTATGCTCAAGAGAGGATGAGCTCAGTGGAGCCCTCTTCATTCAATTCCTGGCTCCATTCCTCAGACATATGGGCACATGATTACAGTACACCAGCCATTACTTGCAACAGGAAGCCAGTGAGTAATCTTTGCCGACACATAAGTTCGCCTCTCTTTTATCCAAGTCCACATGTACCTTGTGCTACAGGTTTCCATCAACCTTAATCTGGCCCTGCATATTTTTTTGTGGGTGGTTTATCAATGTCCACAATTGTGACCACACATTGCTAAAGGCAGTGTATGAAAAGAATATTCACGATCCTATAAAGACTCATTTTAGCAGTGTTCATCCATGTGTATACACATCGGTAATATGGAAGGTGGAAAAGCAGGAAGGAGCTGCAGGACTAAACGCTGTGGCAAACTATACAAACACAATTTCTATAGTTTGTACACAGTTCAGGGGTGGGTTTTTTTGGGGGGGAACACAGAGCAATGGAGAATTACTAAAGTATTGATTCCACACTGGAACAACAACCATTTAATTTCGGACATCAGACTATGTGAAGAAAAGGGGGATAAGGGAAATTCCAGAAGCATACCAAAATGAGGGTAGTAATGGTTTCTGTGTTTTGGAGGGACTTGACTGTAACCAGTATTAAGTGGTTATAGTATTGCACTTTAAAAACCATTACCCATTATATCAGTTTCTTAAAGGTCAGACAGGATCGAAGTCAATCTCTATATGACATGTTATTGCAGTGCTTACCTATTATGTGAATAGGTGTTGCTACTTGCCTATTCCTTTACATTCTTCTGCCTCATAAAGCAAATAATAATACTAATAGAATTCAGATAATTGTCAAATGCATGGACTGAGAAACAGAAATCCTGTTCTGCCTGCTGAAATGGCTTTTCCATGTGAACACCAATTTTAGAACAAGAATCATGGGCAAGGAAAGCTGCATCTGGCATATACCTGAAGCTTATTTTGCACAGCTTATCATGGACATAGAATCATAGAATTGTAGAGCTGGAAGAGACCACGAGGGTCAACCCCCTGCAATGCAGGAATCTTTTGCCTAATGTGGAGCTTGAACTCATGACCCTGAGATCAAGTGTTTTGTGCTCTCCCAACTGAGCTATCCCAGCTACTATGAAAAGTATTTCCCCCACATTTCAACAGAAAAATTCAAGATGGCTAAGGGGTCAGTGCAGCCCAATGAACAGAGTTTTACTCCCCTTTCCTGCAGTTGATGGGGTCTAAAGTGGGAAATCTGGGTGGGCATTTGGCCAGGCAGGCCCATGGAAGACCTCTTACTTTCTTCCTTTCAAGCTGCAATATGGCTGTCCACCAATGAAGTGGGAACGAGTCTGGTGACAATCGGGACAGACAGGCCAAATGGAAGAACCTCACTTTCTATTCCCTTTCCACATACTAAGCCGCAGAACAGCTAGCCAATCAATATAATTTAGGTATATGCTATATGCATGGAGAAATGTGCAAGGCTGCATTTTTTCCCTCCACTCACACTCCAGTGAATCCTGGCCATAGTGTGGCCATAGATACACAATCTTAGCTATAAGATGTAACTCAGACGTCCCATGCACATGTTGGTATTCTACATATGGAGACTTGAAAATGTGTCCATATGTTGGGTGTTTGCATAGGAGGCTAGACTCCTTGTGATAGTAAGCTCAGATTGCCATCTGAACCAGTGGCGGAGGAAGCCAATCAGGCGCCTGGGGTGGCGTGCATGCCCTGCGCCCAGGGGTGGGGCCAGCTGCCCATGGGACAGGGCGAGCCGGGGCAGGATGCTCCGAGGGGCCTCCGAGGAGTCTGACTGCCTCCTCCCACTCAGCCGCCCTACAGCTGAGGGGGAGGCGGTGGGAGGATAGGAACCTGCAGGCGCCCAAGCCACCGCACCACTCCCAGGAGAGATGCATGGCTTGGGTGCACTGCAGGCCACGCGGTGAGTGCCGCCTGGCATTTTGTCACCCCCCTCAGTGGTGACACCCAGGGCAACCCACCCGCCCCTACTGCATCCCCTTCCTCCGCCCCTGATCTGAACACCACAATATGAATTTATCATGTTGACTGCACATACAATTTGGATACGCATAGGGTCCAATGCAAACATGATGCCTAACGCATTGATGTTAGGAACACCAAAGAGCACGATCTCTCACTTCTCTTTCTACTTCTCTCTCTCATTCTAATAGCTCCAGAGGTCTGGGAGCTATCATTAATGAGACTTTACAAAAATGCAATTAACTTCAGGGGCCAGGATGTGAAAATATTTACATGAGATTTTATCGTCTGTCTAAAAGTTGTATTGGCCATTAAAAGAATTCAGCAGGGTTTATTAGAAATGCAAAGGAATTTCTTACATTTCAGGAAAGGCAGGAAAGCCTTTGGCTAGGATGAAAGTGAATATAATGGAAACGCAGACACATTATCCATATGCAAGAGTTAACAAAAGCACTTATGAAAAATGGTAATTGCCAGCCAGTGACATAATTAAAATGTTATGTATGTTCTCACCTTAAAATGTACTTTTAAAATGTTATAAGCACATTCGATGCTATGCAAGCAACATGCATATAAAATATGATCAAAGAGTACAAAGCCACGAGACAGTGTTGCAATTACTATAATTTAAACATCTAAAGATGACACTGCGCCATTGAACAGCGTCATGTTAATGTGGAAGCTGAAAACTATGGTAGGGGTTTTCTTGAAAAGAAAGAAATAACATTGGACTTCCATTGGGTATTCAAATGGAATGTCCTCATAATGACCCCCCACCCCCCAAAAAATATGTAGTTCCTTTAATTATATAGTAGAAGAGCATCCTTTGAAAAGCTTTGAAATTTAAAGGCCATTTTGCTGTCATCATAACCCAGTCATTTAACTTGTGCTGCAATCTGAAGAACCTTGCCGTACTGAAACGTCTGCACACCTTATAGCTGATGGACAGCCAAAAATAAGACAAAGATTTGACGAAACGCACAGAGATGTAGAAACATCTCAGATCAATTTCTTGAAAAAAGTAAGACAGAAAAGTGCAAATAGATGTGCGTGACTTCTCTGTGCTTCTGCCAATTTATAGCTCTTCAGAACCGCCTACAGCGTTAACTTGATAAACAGAGAGTGCTAATGGGACATTCAGAAACCCGCTGCTGCATAATATGCAATCTGTAACTTCTTTGTGGGTGAGTGGAATCTGTAGGTGAGACGGAAACCACATGGGTACAATCTACAAGGAGCACTTCCAGTAAGGATGTCTCCCAGTATGCGTTCTATATTACTCTTCAACAGCACATTTTGTCCCCAAGGAACCTGCTATTGATTTCAAGAGGACCTTTCCAGGAGATCTCCCTGATACTCATTTTCTCAACCAGCTGCTTGCCTCACAACAACTCTTTGAAATGACTGGAGGGCAGAAGAAAACTCCATAAAGGTTAAAGGTTAAGTCCATTCCATTCTACAACTTGATAATAATTCTTTCTGTACTTTTCTGTTGCATAGCACTTGCATGAGCTAAGCAAATGCAGCAGAGTTCTTGTGAAAGAACACAGGGTAAATTGAACTGGAAGGTTTTATTCAGATAGTGGCTGCGACTGATGGACTCCCCCATGACCACCAGCCAACTAAGCTTGTACTGGACAGGGTATATTCTCTCTTACAAAATGCTTGTATTTACATTTTTAGAGCATGCACGATAAAAGCCCAACAATAGATGCTGACGCAAATCTGGTTGTGGCAACACAGCTCAGGATTGGATAAAGTCAAAAAGCCTGAAACCGAATTCATAAGAAAAGTAATTATAAATGACAGAACCTATGACTTGAAGAAAGTGTTTATGACTATCACTGATGGGTTTAGACTACATGGGTCATAGAGGTTAAGTTTTCAGCCTTGAGGTTCTCACAGCCTTAGTAGCCTGACTGACAGTTTACATCGCAAAAATTGCCAGAAGTGCTTAAGTTTTCTGTTGAGAGTAATAGTATGATGTTAAGGCCAGATTTCTCCAGAGATGTGGCGGGTGCCACAGACAGGAGAGCTATACCATTATTATTATTTTAAGAATAAAGAAAGAAAGAAAGAAAGAAAGAAAGAAAGAAAGGAAGGAAGGAAGGAAGGAAGGAAGGAAGGAAGGAAGGAAGGAAGGAAGGAAGGAAGAAAGAGAAAGAAAGAAAGAAAGAACAATAAATTGATGCCATAGAAATTAACTTCATTAAGTAAATTTAATATATCTGAAGCTCTTGGGATTCACTTCCAGAGGAATGATAAGCTAGTTTTCAGTATCCATGCGTACATGTGTATTCTGGCCATTGCTTTTACTCTTTGGCAAATCTGACAGGATTTGGTGTCCTTTCAAGAGCTGGGTAAATATGCAATGTGCTTTTAAATATGCACCAGCAAATTCAGTCACACCAATTAAGCTTTAGTTGCAGACAGCAGGTCTGGATGAAGGGGGGAGGTGCAAAATGGGGGAAGATACCACAAGTGGCAAGTTTAGGGGGGCAGCGAATTGCATCCTGCTCCAACAATGACTCAGCCATGGGAGAGAGAAGAGAGTGGAACGCCATGACTCCCCAGTGTGGTGGCAGCCAATCACTGTTTCTAGTAAGTGGAACCGTTCCATAGTGGTGCTGAACATAAGGAGTCTGCCATGCAGCTGATGTTGGGCTCCTCTTATTAGTAGTGCAGGGTGGGACATAGTCTGCCACGCACATCACATCATCATCAGGACTTGGCTCCTCCTTTACACTCCTGCCGTACTTTATGCTTTAGTCTGTGTAATATTAGCCATGAAAAAGTGTTGAAAGACACAGGACTGGATAGCAATATATTAATGAGATCTTTGTGATAAAGTCGACAAACGTAATTACAACTGCAAAGTGTGCATTTTAGCAAGGCTTACGAAGAACCATATATTTCTTCTTTGGCGATCCCTTGTAGCTGAGTGAGATTGTCTTCCAAAACAGGATTTTAGCAGTGAGTCCGTAAGTGACTGTGGAGGCCAATTCTGGATCCACACGTCCTTCCACAGTGGGGACATAGGTTTCCGGGGGGAGTTGATCACAGTGAGAGTTTGCCAAGCGTGCCTTCCTTTTAGCACGTTTCTCCCTTTCGTCCTGAGTTCAAGTGTCTTCAAAGCCCACGACACCTTTGGTAAAGGCTGTTCTCCAACTGGCACGCTCACAGGCCAGTGTTTCCCAGTTGTCGGTGTTTATATAACATTTTTAAAGATTTGCCTTGAGAGAGTCTTTAATTCTCTTTTGTTGACCACCAGCATTACGCTTTCCCTTTTTAAGTTCGGAATAGAGTAGTTGCACAAAACTAATTTTGATCACGTTGAAGAGCGGCTGGCAGCAGATAGGCTTCTGAATAAGGTCCTGTTTCTAAGATCTTCCCCCAATGATAACACCTCAAAAACGTTTCAAACTGATTGCCATTTTCACAGCTGAGAGGACTTAAGGAATGTTTATCTCCCTAAAGAAGTTACTTGATTCCAATGGTCCAAACAAAATTGTTGTCTTTTTTTATCTGCTTATGCAGCAGAACAACCCTTTCATCTCCTTTATATGTGTAGTTCAATATCTGAAATGACATATGCAGTATGAAAAACAATGCACCTTCTTTGGTGCGATACTCAATACAGTTGATTCTTTTACTCTCTGCTTCCTTTGTGGAAGGAAAGCAAGGCAGCTAATTTCTTTGACCTGTTCTCTTTTCCCATTTTGCATCAACGTGTTACATACCTGTCCAAAGATGAGGCATTCTAAAGATGAAGAAACAAAAAGCATCTCATCATATTTACGAGGGGGAAAAGAGAGTTCACAAGAGTGCTTAAGCAATGAATAGAGGTGCCAGGGCCACAATCTGAGAAAATTAAACCATCGAGGTGGAAGTGAAAAGTAAAATTACAGATCAGCAGACTGGACAAAATGGGTAGCATTTTTTTTTAAAAAAAAAAATCTGGCTGTGATGCATGCTGGTATAAGCAATTATCTTGGAAGGTTCGGAGAATCTAGTCAGCACTGATAGTTGTATTCTAAAGGTTTCAGAGAGCATAGCCAAATTGATTCAGTGAGAAGCGTGGAAAATTAATTCTGCAAGTGCAAAGGAAGGAGGTCAGGATCAAACTTTCTTTCTTGTGAAAATGGAGAACTGGTTTTGCCCATTCTATTACATTAAACAAAGAGACGGCTTCTCATGAATAATATGAACATAGTGAAATAATATTCAGATTTTATATTTGTGATGAGATTAATATTCCTACTAATAACTGCCCAAAGAAGCATGGAATCAAAGCACCAAAAGGTTGGAAGGGACATGAAGATTAGTTAAAAGAAAACCCTTTTCCTGAGGGCGTTTCGTATTCTATGCATGTAGACACAGACATGAGAATGTAGAAGACCATTGACACTGATAGCATACTTTAAATACTCAGGGCACAATCAAAACAAACACGTTTAAGTGGGACTGTTGTGCTTAATTGTGGGCCACAATAAGCATAGACTCAGTTCTGTTCCACTGAAATCAATGGGACTTGAAAGTATTTAACTTTACAGGAACTCCACAGCAAAAATATTGGTAAATGGTCCAATGACTTGTGAATTACTACTGGGGGGGGGCACAAGACAAGGCTGCCCTCTTTGGTGGCAAGGGGAAAATAGGTATAAAAAGAGAATTCCCTGGATGCCAAGATCCAGGTTGGGGGCAAGTACTTTTTGGTGAGAGAACCCCAGCAGAGATTTAAAATCACAAAAGTAATTCATGGAAATATAAGCTGTTACACCTTTAGAATACACCTTGCGAGTCCCAAAATAATCCCCTCTTCCTCAACACAGGAAAAGACCATGTTTCATAAGTTAAAAATGGTTTACTTACAAACCCTCCAAAGGTCAGATGAGACAGAAGGGAATTATGTCTAGAACAAGATGTGGAAGGAGGCTGAGATATGATGGAGCAACTTTGGAGATTGGTGTGGAACCAGGTAGACAAGTTATCATTTAGTCTGTCTATAAAAGAAATGTTGTATAAATTGCTTCCAATGTAGTAGTTAACAATGGCAAGATTAAACAGAATCTACAGGGTTTAATATTTCAGTGTTGGAAGTGTCAGGCAGGCTAGGCACATCTTCACATGTGGTGGGAATGTCTGCCTGCTACAAATTATTGGACAACAATTTTACAATGCATCTCAGATATAATGGGCACTGTTGTAAGTTCTACTGTTTTGTTGATTCTGTTTAATGTCATCAGAAACAAGACAAAGGAAAGATTAACATCTCTAGTCTCTTATCTTTTTAATGGCTGCTAAAATTGCCTGGTCCAGAAACTGGAAGGACCAGAACTTGCCATCTGTTTGGGAATGGCTAATTAAATGTGTTGAGTTGGCACTATTGGACAAACTGGCAGACACAATTCAGAAGAGAGAAGGTATAAAATGAAATACCATTTACACAGAGAGATGGAACTACTTTGTGGATTGTTAGAATGAACAACATGGAGATGAAATATTAGGGGGAAATGTGTTTATTTAGATTTTTCTTGGACACTTGGACACTCTGTTCATTTAAAAGTTCAGAGGTTTGGCTTCTGGCCACTGTGGGCCAATCTGCAGCATTTAATGCAAAACATTTCACGTAGTACCATTTTACATTAACCACATAGATTTATTTATTTTTATTAAGTGATATACACATCTTGTTAAGTAATAAATAAATAAATGGCTGTGTTTTCCCATTCACATTTCACTATTATTATTTTTTGGTACTGTTTGTTTGTTTGTTTGTTTGTTTGTTTAGGCAGGCAGGCAGGCTTTTTGGAGTATAAACTGAATTGGCAAGGGCTGTGCCTGTTTTATATATTTTATCCAACATCTAACAATACTAAACAGTGGCCTTCCCGATAACATGCCGTGATTTTGTATTTAGAGATGCAATGTGAACAAACATCTATCAGGAACTTTTTAAAATACTATCATTTTGAAGTACAGAACAAGGGCGCAATGTTAGATTTATAAGGAGGCAGTGTCAAAATGGTTAATGCAATTCACCAGTTCAATAAGCTTGATTACATTTACTAGGACAAAAGATCACAGAAACCCTATTTATATTCATCGGTGAAAGCTGGAATGATAACTACCTAATGCTTCCCCATCTTTAGGCTCATTAGCTGTGGCTATTAGATTTGTTAGATACCATAACATCCAGATGTTTTTGGACAGCTCACTTGACATTTTACCCAGATGTAGCATAACTATTAATGGACTACAGGTGAAGAAATGAATTGGCTGCTGTGTTTTGGACACTTTTCAAAATTGTCAATATTTTCCATGCCCATGTGTTGCTCTTCTGGTGCATTAAAAAACAAAGAAGGCAAATGGATTGCCCTGTCTCAAGAGCTCAGTCACTTGCTTATATATGTGCAGGGTTCACATGCGAAGAGAGTTCATACGCCATACAAATAGTTCCTTCATGTGCTGCCCAATCCATTTCTAGATCACTTCGTGGAAAAGATCCCCTTTTGCAACTAGCCACTTTTGAACTGCACACAACTGTGCTGTCAGTTTTGTTTGGCAGGTATATTGTATTCCATTTATTTGTTTGATTTCTAGCCTGCCTTTCAGTCTAGAGCAGGGGTAGGCAACCTAAGGCCCGTGAATGTAGCCCAATCGCCTTCTCAATCTGGCCCGCGGACGGTCCGGGAATCAGTGTGTTTTTACATGAGTAGCATGTGTCCTTTTATTTAAAATGCATCTCTGGGTTATTTGTGGGGCCTGCCTGGTGTTTTTACATGAGTAGAATGTGTGCTTTTATTTAAAGTGCATCTCTGGGTTACTTGTGGGGCATAGGAATTCGTTCATTTTTTTCTTCAAAATATAGTCCGGCCCACCACATGGTCTGAGGGACGGTGGACCGGCCCACGGCTGAAAAAGGTTGCTGACTCCTGGTCTAGAGGGCTCAACACACACACACACACACACACACACACACACACACACACCGGACAGGCAGCTTCCATAAAACAATACAAAATATATAGTAACACTGGGAGGATTGTCACATGCCATTGCTTGGTATATAGTATGTCTCCCCCACCTCCTCCCCAGGACTGTATTCCATTTTACTGCTTTAAGGACAGAGAAGAAGGAGCCAGGGAGGAACAGCAAGAATTTTGCCAAAAATGATATTTCTCCCTGAAAGCAACATAGTCTACAGTATCCTAGGAATCCATAACCAAGGAGGAAGAAGAGGCTAGTGGCAGCAACTATTGCAGATATTAATATTGTGCATGTTGAAGTGACTGGATGTAAATACAACATTGTCAAGGTCCATAAATTTACAGCTTTACTTACAGAACTTTCTTCAAGAGAACAAAACATGATACACCCAAAATATCCATAAGATCATGTGCAAGCACCACAGGCTCAGCTTCTTATAACATATTAAATACTCCAAACAGATCTAAAACAGGGGTCTGTCTCTCCTCACAGTCTCTTTTTTGTTTGGAGCTGTATTCACTCACTGAGAACAAAGACTTCAGCCACCAATTTTCCAGTTTTTCCAAGATGACAATTTGCAATTCAATACCTTTATTACATGTTCAAAAGACAAACAATCAATGTCAGAGCAGAAAATTTTCTACAGTTAATTATCAGCTCAGTTAGAGCTCAAAGTCCTATTCTTGGCTTTCAATATAGTCCCATGAAAAATCAGACATCCCCACCTAAATTTTGCTTTCCATATGAAGCGGGTGGGGAGAATTGTACCACTGCTTTCCAGGTTTTCTCCACAGAAGAGATGTTCCAGGCTTGGTGGGTCTTCTGGGCTGGGTCTTCAGTAATACACATTCAGACATTCTCCATTTCAGTGTCAAGTAAACAATTATACTTAACAGCCGCAGTAGGTACCAAGGAGTGAAATCTGATAAATTTTGCTCCTACATATGAGAAGTCACTCCCAGCTTAGAGTGCTTCCAGATTAGCATAACTCCAAAATATGTTTCCACTTATGTTTAGAGGAGTCTGTTTATTAAGAGCTATCTGATGAACACTAAGGTTAAGGTTAGTTCAGAGCTCAGCTTCGTCCTCCTCATTTGAAGAAGTACAACCTGAAGTGACTTATTTACAAGAGGATGGCTCTCTTCCGCTTACAGCAGTAGTGGCATCAGATAAGCGTGCTCCCAGCCATAAGAAGGATTGCACAGACCAAATAGCTCTTGTTCAAAAGGATGCTTACTCACAGCTCTTAGCTAAAAAAAAGAACTATAGTTATGTATGGCCTCACCTCTATTCAAGGGCAGCCATCCCTCTGAGATACTAAGCTAAAGAAGACCTGGGCTCAAGGAGCACCTGTCATAGATTAACTTTGCTTAGTCATCCACTCAGAAGCTGAAATAAATAGCACAATCACTTCACTGTAACTTATAAAGCTGGCTGTCCTGGCCAACATAGCCTTCATAATATACACCTTTAGGCTCCAGGTAAAAACATTCCTTTATAACCAGGCCTTTGGTTGATCCGATTTACATCCTATGCCCTTTTAAAATGTGTTTTTTGTTGGGGGGGGAGCTATTAGGTTGTTGTTTTTATTTTTATTAGGTATTTTATGGTTTTATATCTTGATTTTATTCTGTGAACTGCCTTGAGACCCCCCCCCCCGAGGTATAGGGCGGTATATAAATTCAATAAACAACAAGAAGAAGAACCTTATAATAATAATAATAGCCTGCATTGTGTTAACTGCTGGGTTGGGTGGTTGGTACTACTGCTGCTTGTGTTGTTTTAATTAGCAGGGGAATTTAAAGCATCATATACAAAGCGTGTTCTCCTTCATGGAGAGCACGTGTTGCGGTGGGGGCCAGCAAGTCACCCCTCTGGTGCTGGGCAGGAACGTTTAGATGGCCACTGCTGTGATTGGACCCAGTGTGTTGTTGGGGAGATCTGTATGTTGCAAATTGATGATGGACAGCCCAGCGTATATATAATGGTTGGTGTGCAATGTGATCTCCCTCTTGGCTGAGTGCTTCGAAGCACCCACCCTCCCTATCTATATTTTAGGCCTCTGTGTTGACCTTGCTATGCCTGTCATGGGGTCGTCTGCTGTTGGGGCAGGGGCCTGGTAGGAATTTTTCCACGTGGCTGATTGGCTGGTGCCACCTGGTTTTGCCTACTGCATAGCAAATAGTCACAACTTGTAAGGTTGGCGGTTAGGCATTGGTTATTATGTTGGTTGGAGGAGGGGTATTGTTGCTTGTGTGTACCCCTCCTATGGATACTGGTGTACGGGGAATTCCGTTAAAGGAATCCAGGGACTCTATATGCTTTTGTCCGAACCCCCGGTCGGGGGCTAGGGCCGTGCAAGAGACCTGGGAGCCTGTGGAGTGCGAGGAGGGTCATGTCATCCGGCTCCCTTTATATCTCCAGAGTGTTTTCCCCTTACTGACGGTCGTCAGTTCTGTCCTATGGTGAGACAGATAGTCTTAACCAATGCCTAAGCAACCACTCACATTATTTGTAATTTAATAAAGTTGTGGCCAAAATCATGCCAAAAACCAAAACAAAAATTATGTCTGATGTGTGAATTATTTGAGGGGTGGTTTTGGGGGACCTCGACACGAAACAGGATCATGCATGAAATCATGTATCAGATTTGTGAACCGCAGGTTGAAATGCAATTTCGAAAACAGAGGAGAAAGAGAGAGAGAGAGAGAGAGATAAGGAACCCTAGAAGGAAGAATATATTGTGTGGGTGGTGTGCATTCAAATTCTGTTGGAAAGAAAGTGTGTTGAACCTAGATAATCTTAAAGTTGAGGATATGAACTGGTGCTTTTAAAATTGCCTATATAGTCTCTTGAGTCTGCATTCACCCTGCATATTAGGTAAAAAAGGGACTCCAGAATTTCCTGCGTTTACTTTCTATTTCCTTCTAAACAAAGCATTATTCATATTTCAAAAGCAAACCACATAACAATCCAAAATTGTAAGGAAGATTCACTTAATTTATTGGAATTCACACAGCCTTAATTAGTAAATTTGCATATGCTTCCTGTCTCGGTTTGCTTTCTCAGCTCTAGGAGTCAGGGGAGTCAGCTTTATTGTACTGATGAATGCTGCCTCTCTCCCAGCACTTGAGATTTACAAGAATGCATGTATCAGAGAGAAACTCCAGGGGCTTGAGAGCTTATAGGATGTCCATTGCCGTCAGTGTTCACAGTTAATGTCACTCAGCTGTCTGTTTTAAATGACAGCATAAATCCAAAGCTGATCCCAAAATAACTGCCTTGAAACTGGTCTACAGCTGAGGAGCTGTGGGGGGAGCAGGCAGGAAAGAGAAAAGTGAATATACTGAAATTTACGAATATGTGTTTCCTTAAGGACTTTAGAATTATCTACCTCAGTCAAGACTAACAGATTAATTTTGAAGGCTGAAAGTACTCCATCAACTAAAAACAAACACCCAGAGATGGCCAATTTCCTCTTGCTGTGCTGTGGAAATATTCTTGAACACTGTAGTTTTGGCATTTCACCTCAGGGGCTATCATTAAGGATTTACAATCTGCCTGGCAGTGAACTTGCATATTTAATAGAAGAGATAAAGCGATAAAAGTGGGGTTAAAATTCAGGAGGTGGAGTGCAGCTTTAAAATATAGAGAGAGGGTTTGAGAGTGGGTGGAGAGAGATCAGAGTTGAGGATGAGAGAAGAAAATAATAGTCAAATGTTTTGTCAGCAGCCAATAGCTGAGAGGCACTATTTTGAGGCACTATTTTGTGCCTAACTAGAATAACTGACCCATGAACCCAAATACACACATTTTCAGCTGACTCTAACACCATAAATAAACGGCCTAACCTGGGACAAAATTACAAGTTTAACAGCTCTTAGATTATCATAGCTGAAGAAACTGCAGGCTATCACGCTTCATAAGACTCGCTATACAAAATGAGGGGGCAAGCAGTGTTAAGGAAAGTCTATTTTAAAGTATGTGGGCCACCTCCAAAATGCATTGTACAATATGGTTCATTTTTATCCTCCTTCTTTCGCTTGACCCATTTAGAAGAACACTCCCTCCCCACCTTGCTATTCTAAAATCCTGCTCATGTTCTTCAGCATATCTTAAATCTTAAAGCTTTGAAAAAAGATGATAAAGCCTGACAAAATTCATTAAACCATATTAGCCATGTAAATGTTTAATTAGGCCTATTATTTATGATGAGATGCAAAATCTTTGGCGTCCTGATAACTGATAAATACTAGAGCACAAGGGACTGTTAAGACCAGTTTCAGGTACTGTGGTTTCTTACTCCTTTTATAGTTTTCAGCTGTATTCAGCTGTCTCCATGAATACTATCTCCTTGTAACCATGGGAACAATGTCCACTGCGACTTCTTAAAGTGGAAGCATTGGCAATGCCTAAAGTAATCTCGTCCATGGGAATATATATGAACGTAATTACTTTCTAATTGTTATATACAACATCTCACGTTGCATTTTTATATTTTTATGTTCTCGGGGCTGAATGAAGAATGAGTTTGGTGACCTTTTCTCCACTAGTGATGGTGGTAGTTTTAAGAATGCATGTAGTTTCCAGAGAGTTTCCTTTTCTTGAGAAATGGAAAACATTTTACACAATAAAGCTCATTTAATCAAAAACCAAGGTGGCATTTCTGAATATCAAACCATTTCCCACTCCCTGCCAAAAGAATTCTGCTTCATGTGTGTGTATCCTTTTAATAAAGTGAATTCTTGAAACTTAGTGGTTATTTCATTTTTGTATTTATTAACTACAGTGGGATCCTGCCTCTCCTCCAAGGAGCCCCAAGGAGCATTCATGGTTCCTCCTTTCTCCTCAACTTTGTCCTTGTAGCAAACCTATTGTAAACCACTCTGTGATCTTTGGATGAAGGGCCGTATAGAAATTCAATTATTATTATTATTATTTAAGCCTGTGAAGAAAGTCAGGCTGAGAGATGACTAACCCAAGGTCACCTAGTGAGCATTATGACTATGTTGGGATTTGAACCTAGGTTTCCCTATCCTTAATTCAGCCAAAAGAATTGCCAGGCCCAAATGTGGGATATGGAGGGTATGCAAAAGCAGGGCCTCCAAATCCGCTGCAATGATCCATTCTCCAGTTTTCCTCTTGCACCTATTAGAGTGACCCTTAGAGCAGAGCCGTATGAGGCTAGTACATGTTGCTTTACTGAGTCCCATTGAGCTCAACAGGGCTTACTTCTAAGTAGATATTAACAGAGGCAGATTTAGGTTCAGTGTGACTGGTTCAGTCTCACTGGGTGCTGCAACTATGAAGTAGAATGGAAGGTGAGAGGTGGGGGGCACAGAATTTTGGCATTGCATAGGCGTGCCACTGATATTTGAGACACCAATGTCTGCCACTGATATTATAGGATTGCAATATAAAGCTACCGCTTATGTAATTCACCATCTTTGCAGAACAAAGACTAACAATACGTGACAATAATGGCTGTCTTAATTTTGTACTGCTACATAAGCAACAGCTACCTTAAAAGCCGAGTCTGGATGAATTCTAACTACGGATCAGTAGCTGCTTATGGAACAGGAAGCGGAGAGCAGAAATTAATGGACGAAATAAATGGACTGTGAAAAATACCAATTCCATGTTAGGGATTACTAGGAAAGGGTTGAAAATAAAACTGCCAATATTCTAATGTCATTATACAAATGCATGGTGGAAGCCTGCTTGGAATATTGTGCATACTTCTGGTCATCCCTTCTCAAGGGTATTGTAGAAGTGAAAAAGGGTTCAGAAAGGGGCGGCCAAAATAATTACCGGTAATAGGCTGCAGCAACTTCCATAGTGATGGGAGAAGTTAACAACTTTTGGGGCTTTTTAGTTTAGAAAGGAAAAAAAAGGCAAGTAAGGGGCAACGTGATAGAGTTATATAAGATTTTGCATGGTTTGGAGAAAGTGGGTAGGGACAGAGGCGTACCTAGGGTCCCTTGCGCCCAAGGCAAGGAGCTGTATTGGTGCTGCCACCCCCAAATCACTTTACCACAATAGTTGCAGCCCGGGGAGCCAACAGGGATGTATGTGTGTAGGGGGAACCCCTAGGTATGCCCCTGGATAGGGTGGCCATTTTTCTCCCTCTCTCATAATATTAAAACCTGGGGACATCGAGTGAATGTTGGAAGATCCAGGATAGACAAAAGAGAGTACTATTTACAGACTGCATAGACTATGGAATTCCCTCCTAGTTAAATGTAGTGATGTCCACCAACTTGGATGACTTTAAAAGAGAACTAGACAAATTCATGGAGGTTAAGGCTAGTCATGATGGCTACATTGAACCTCCCCAGTTGCAAGGCATCGCAAATGGGGAGAGTGTTGTTAACATGCAAGTCATGCTCACAGGCATGTTGGACTCTACTCCCATCAGGCAATAGTCATCAATGATAACTGTAGTCCAGCAATGCTTGGTGGACCTTGACTTAGCTACTCCTGCCCTAATATCTCAGAAGAGTTTACTATGCCAGAAATTGAACCATGAACCTTCTGCAAGCAAATAATGAGTTCTGGCATTGAGTTACAGTCCCTGTCTACAGAATGTTGTATGCCTCTGAATGTCAGTTGCTGAGAAACACATCTGAGGAGTGTGCTCGTGTTCGGTTTTGGGTTGCTGGACATTTTGGTAAATGGGCTATTTAGAAGTGTCCACCTATTCAGAAATCATTGCCTCACTCTGAACCGACTTTGCCCTCTGTGTGGCAGTTGTGAAATCACATTTGCTGTGTGGTCTTTGATTGCCTAGCATCATCAAGACAACATTGCCTTCACTATGACTGTGTTTGCCTCAGTGACAGCCGCAACATTAACCAGACCAAATTCGCTGCTGAACTTCATGAAAATACAATATGGATGTTTCAGCACAAACATTCTGTGTTGTTTCCAAATGAGCAGCAAATCTGTCCTCATGTAGCATCATGATCCTGTTTGTCTCCTGTGGCAACACTTGAAAGGGACGCAGCAGTCCTGTTTACAGTTATGAACAATTAAACTCATTGATTCCTCTGCTCATTGGCAGAACACAAGGACAACAGGAAGGATAATAAAAACTGAACATGCTGTTCAATTTGGCTAACACAAACCAATATCTGTTGAAGCCATCAGTGATTTTAAAATGGAAAATGTACTCAGAAAATATAAATCTTCAGACATGTACTCCCCTTTCAAAATAACTGTGTGCAGATAAGTACTGTCCTTAGACAAAAAAACCCCAGCTTTATTCCCTAACTCTATTTCTGTTTGAATTTTTCTCCCAAATAGATTCAAACACATAACAGATACTGCACTGAAATTCTATGAACACAGAAGTGAGAAAGAAGATGCTAAGCATTTAGAAAGGCACAAAGAAAAATGGAACTTTAAAAAAATAAGGTTTAGCTCATTTTTGTGCTCTTTCTCATGTCTTCAGATATGTCAGTAGTTCCATGGCTTCACGTGTATGATAGACTAATGAACCCACTGGTATTTTGTTTTCAACCTGTGTCTGTTAGATTTCAGATTGGAAAGTGCATGCAGAAGGAAGTGGGGAAAGCTATTTGTGATTTTATAATAGTTGTGATTGTTCAAGGGTTTATTTTCATGTTCTTTCTGTCAGGGTCCCTTCATTTTCATGCGCACAGCTTCTCTCACAACCATTCTGATATTTGCAGTTGTTCTTTGATGTGTGTATAAATCCAGAAATGTGTCATTCTGAGAAAAATGCACACTGCAAAACATGGCTTTGTATGCATTTACCTTAAGCAATGAAGACGGCTTTGAATTCCTTGCTGTTCCCTTGTAGGTAGTTTAATCAGGAGAGCACCTATGTTTTGCAGCTATGCATATTCCTAGCTTGCTGCTTTTCTTTCAATGACAAAAAAGTTTTGTCTGCATAGAATTCTCATTCTTTGTTCCTCATCTTCTTTTGGTTAGTTCAATAGCCTTTTCTGAATCTTATATTATATTTTCAACCTGAGAGTGTGCAAAACCACCTTGAAATATTCTGCTAGGACTTCTTTTCTCCTTTTAGCCCCTGTCAAATATGAATTATACAGCTTCTTCTTTGGCGATCACTCGTAGCTGAGTAAGATTGTCTTCCATGAACATGATCTTAACAATGAGTCTGTAAGTGACTGTGGAAGCCAATTCTGGATCCACACTTCCTTCCACAGTGGGACATAGGTTTCCAGGTGGGAGTTGATCATGGTGAGGGTTTGCCAAATGTGCTTTCCTCTTAGCACATTTCTCTCTTTCTTCCTGAGTTTGAGTGTTTTCAAAGTCCATGACGCCTTTGGTAAAGGCTGTTCTCCAATTGTATCGCTCGCAGGCCAGTGTTTTCCAGTTGTCGGTGCTTATACTACATTTTATATATATGTGCCTTGAGAGAGTCTTTTAACCTCTTTTGTTGACCACCAGCATTACGCTTTCCATTTTTAAGTTTGGAATAGAGTAGTTGCGTTGGAAGACAATAATCAGGCATCTGAACAACATGACCAGTCCAACAAAGCTGGTGTTGAAGAATCATTGCTTCTACACTGGTGATCTTTGCTTCTTCCAGTACACTGATATTAGTTCGCCTGTCTTCCCAAGTGATGTGTAAAATTATTCAGAGACACCATTGATGGAATCTTTCAAGGAGTTGGAGATGGCATTTATAAGTGGTCCACGTTTCAGAAGCATTCAGTAAGGTTGGTAGTACAATAATTTTGTAAACGAGCATTTTGGTCTCCCTGTGAATGTTCTGTTAGTCACGTCAGTCATACTGTTTGAGTGACTTTGCCATCACCTCCACACCTGAATTCTTTCAAAATAGCCCAACCTTGATTTGAGCATGAAGATTCTTCTTGAGTCCCCATGAGACCCTAGAAGTCCCAATGAGACCCTAACCATGAAAGCAAAAGCCTATCCTCTGGACCTCCCTACATTTTTGTTGATCCTTTAACATGGGGGGACCTTATACAAAGTCTAACTATTGGTCCATCTAGCTTATTACTATCTATACTGCTTGGCATTAGCTCTCCTGGGCTTCAGACAGGAATCTGTCCCGGCTCTACCTGAAGATGCTGGTGGAGGGTTGAACCTGCACACAAAGCAGATGCTTTATATCACTGAGCTACAACTAGATACGTATACAATTCAGACTTCCATTTTTAGCAGACAGTAAAAGAAGCCAAGCAAACCGGCAGTGCAGGAAGCAAGCTGTATCTTTCTGCCCTGACCCTTCATACAGAAACAGCTGAGAAAAATGGAGATGATGTATCCTTGGAGGGGACATGGCTATCCTTGGAAGAGGGAGGGCTTGAGGACAGGCATCGTGAGCTGCATCCTGGTTCCTTTCCTTGTTTTAACTTAAATCAGGTGTGGTGCAATATGACACAAGAAGCAAGTCCCACAGAGATCAGTAGGGCTTTCTCCTACATAAGTGTGCATCCTTAACTTGTGGGATGATAGAACTTGTAATCTGTTAACGCAACTTTCTAGTAGAGGGTATTAGTTCTTGTTCCCCAGGAAGGCGCATTATGTGACCCATGAGAGCAGCAAAATAACCAGACCGCACAACACTGATGGGATAAAATCAAGCCAAATCTTTATTGACAGGAGCAGGCAAGGTAAGGGTTGGAGAGACATTAGGGCCGGGATCAGTTCATCATTTCACAAGCCCCCATTGATGGAATTGGTCTGTCAGGTTTGGACCACCCCAAACAATTTCCATGAGAGTTGTCTGGTGTTGAACCTTGCCATGGGTGACCAGGGTGCAGATTCCAACCTGGCAGATACCCCAAACCAAGTTTTGGGGTACTATGGTCAATTTTCCCCTCGGACCCCTTTTGTCCCCCCGTTGATCTTGCCCAATGCTAATCCTTCAAACAACATTCTTCCACCTAACAAAGGAAGGCCATAATTTCACTGAGGGAAAGGGGGGAACCCAACCAAGTGCCAATCAGGTTGAGAGAGAGAATTCATTTCTGGCCCTGTCAACCAACAACCCAAAATTGCTCAGTGAAGCCTCTAACCCAAGCGTGGGCGTCCAGGAAGCTCTTGAGGCTAAATTGCCCTGAGCTCAAAGGGAAGCAGCCTTATATAGGCTCCTCCCCTTGCAAGAGCTCATGGGGCAGCTTTTTCTCATGAGCCCATCACACAGACAAGATATTGGCCAAAACATTGCCCGGTATTTTGCTCCAATCTATGGGCCCCTGCTTTGCCAAGCAAAGGCGTCCCATGCTTATTGGACACAGAACGAGGCCTATCAAACTGTTCCTCACTCTTGGTGCCTGTTCATTTACCCAGAAACATTACAGTCTGTTTCAGTGCTTTTGTTTCCTCCCTAAACAAATGCAAAACTGTTATGGAATAAGCAAAGTTACACAAGGTGTTTTTTGGTGTTTGTTTTTTTACACTCTCTATTTTAAACAATGTTTTGTGAAGATTTCCCACTAGATGTCTCGTGGGATAGCAGAGAATATCTGCTTCTTGTAACACTCAATATTTTTGTAAAGTAGGATACAAAGGCCATTGCCCCTGACAGTGGGACTTGGCTAATGTGTACAAGCACACAAGCTGACAGCCTTTGACCTGATTCTGTGTATACAAAAATTCCTTTTTGACTTTAGAAAATGTGTCCTAGGTACGTAAAAATAAAAATAAGGAAAACTATTGTGGGCAGTGTTACCTGAGTATAAAGTGTAAATATAGACCCTACCCAACTCAGTCTGAGACAGATTTCCAGAAGAAATCTCAGAGGTGGAAATGGAGTCTGGGGAGGGAGGTAAAAAAATAGAGGCATGTTGGAGAAAGCCAGCAAGATGTCCTCACTTCTAAATGCTTTGACCTGAATGTTTTGACAGTTGAAATCTCAATTGTAGATTTGCATCTGTGCTTTCAGTATCAAACCCACTAAGTTTTAGAAAGGTTAACATATGCTGTGAGACAGCTGCTCCTCCTTAGTGAAATGAGTAAACTTGGGTATGTAAATATGAAGCAACCGTAAAAGGAGGAATGTCTAAAAAGGGCTAAAGAAATTGGAAGGGCTGTATAGAAGACAAGACAAAAGCAAAATAAGCTTTTTCTCAAGTGGAGCTTTGAGCTGCATATTCAGACTAGAGCTAAGCATAAGAACTTGCATTGTGGCCCAAGACTAAACTGATGCTGTTGAAACTATCAGGACTGCTTTCCTAAGGCTTCTGAATAGAGATGAGAGAGCAATTTGCTTCATATTGTATTTGAAGGCAAACTTGCATAAGTCACACTTCCTGAGGCAATATATAGCTATACTTCCAAAGTTGCACACCTCTCTGAATTTTGCAAAGCTGTTCCTTGGCTAATTAGTATTTGATTACAAATGCATACATATATTTGTGAAAATAACAAACAAAAATGCATCACTTTAGGGGAAATTGCTTGCAAAAAATTCCATGAAAATGCTAATGGGTTTTTATTTATTTATTTTTAATTGCAAAAGGATGTGAAAATGTGGAGAATCAAACTGGAGAAACTGAAATTCATAGTTTTGCCTGTCCCCAGACGCCAATAAACTGAGCTACAAACTATAGGAAAGATAACTGATGGGTGTATACATGCCTGTGGGTTGAGGCTCTTTGGACCCCCTCATTGTTTTATTTTTGGAGGAGGCCGGGGGCTCCAATTATTCAAGGCATATATGAAGCTGGGCATGAAGTGATGTCAGGATGTCACATTGGGGCCCCTCAATGGTATTTAGAAGATGCCACCTCTGAATGAGTGGGCTTATATGTGATTCAGAAACCCATAAATATATGTCTTATATTTTTTATATCATAAAGAATAGCACTTTTCTGTCTTTTACATCCACGTGGCATAAATATATTCATACAGCCAAATGGGCCAGGGTTTGTCAAAACACAAACACAACCGAATAATGCATCAAAACATAAATATTTTAGTAGTAGCTAAAGTTGGGAGAATCTTAAAATGCATTTTCCCCCCTCACAGATGCTGAGCAATCATTCTGGTTTCTTCTCTTCCCCCCCCAACCCCCGCTTACCGCAGTGAAACTGGAGTCTCCTGGGAATGCTGCGCTTTGCTCTGTTGGCAGTCCTTGATCCTTACACACAAAAGTCTGAAATCCTGATCCCCTGAACTACAAGCTCTTCTGGGTATAAATGTTGACAGGCCTGCAGGAAATATGTTACTATCCCACTCTCCAGAACAGAAGATACCCAACTATTCCTGTCCAACTGCTTTAGCATCGCTTTCTTCCTCTTATGCGTTTCAGTGGTTGGGTGTGTGTACACCCAGTTTCCATTCCCATAAGGGCACCAGGCTTCTTTGTCTAATTCTGTCATCCCAAGCGCTATCTCTAACACTGTTTCCAAAATTAATGGGGTCTTGAGGCGGCAGAATATTATATTGCATGCCCAGGCAGAGACCCCCCGACCCCGAGAGACCACCAAAAGGAATGAATAACTCATGACAACGTGTTATGGAATTAAAATTGGCCACAACTTTATTAACCCTTTCAGATGTAGGAAGACCTTGGCTTAGGCATTGGGCATGTATCCCTCCCAGCCCCCCAGCTGCGGGACTGAGGCACATCAGGGTTAATCGGATCTGGGGAGGGGGCACTGCAAGACGTCTGTTTACGGAGCCAGTCAGCCCCCTTTTCCGTGCAACACAGGGGAGTTCACTGACAACCTTTCAGTGTATGGCCAGTGACTTCCTTCGCACAAATCCCTTTAACAGGGAACCCTGGAATCGCCGTCGTGGGTGGGGGGATGAGTCACCACTTCACACACACCCCAATTAGGGAAGATAGAGTAATGGATTCCGCCCAAGGCCTAAAACCACCAAAGTTGTGACAATTGCTACGGGGGAAGCAAAACCTGTGGAGCAGGGAAAATTCCTTCCCTGCTCTTCAACAGCAACCATCATAAGACCGTAGCAACGTTCGCCGACCAGGAAGGAAAATGGTTAACCTGCAATCAAGCATTAGACAAAGGGAGGGTTGGGAGGGTGAAGCTCCGGAGTCAACTGCATGCTTTGCTGCTGGCTCCGCCCCCTTAAATTCACCTTGAGCAGACCAGAGTGAAGCCTGCTCACTCACGGTCTGCTCGGCTGGCACTGCCACCACCAAAACTGCTGATTGGATTGAACCAGGGTTTGACTTCAGAGAGGTGGGCCACCACAACCAGCTGGTAAGTGTCATGTGATTCAGGGGTGCTGCGTGTGTTCCCGCAAAGGGCGCCCACAATTGGAGGTGTGAGCTTTCACTGGGAGGTAGGAGGGTGGAGCAGGTTCCTGGAGCAGGAATTAGCCACCTCTGGTTTAGTAGCTTAATCTTTAGTAGCTCTTATTCAACAAGCTGCAGCAGTGCCTTCCATACTGAAAGCAGCTGGTATGGCTGCCTTATTCTTAAAAGGGGTTCTTTTCCCAACAATTCTTCACGTGCAGGGGGCACTGCAGGTCTCCTGTGGAGCTTGGAAGAACTGGAGCTCCCCACTTCACCTCTATTTCCCAACTCAAGCTTACAAAAATAATAACATATTTTGAAAACTCAAGAGTGACAATCTGAATTGGCTCTCACATTGTAATCACCTCTTCACCTGAATGCAGAAAAGATGCCTGTTTGGGGAGTACAGGAAGAAGAAACCCCAATTCAGATGTTGGGGATATTGTGTGTGTGTGTGTGTGTGTGTGTGTGTGTGTGTGTGTACTCAGTCTCGGCCCTGTATACCTGAAGGAGCGTCTCCACCCCCATCATTCAACCCAGACACTGAGGTCCAGCGCCGAGGGCCTTCTGGCAGTTCCCTCATGGCGAGAAGCAAAGCTACAGGGAACCAGGCAGAGGGCCTTCTCAGTAGTGGCACCTGCCCTGTGGAATGCCCTCCCACCAGATGTCAAAGAGATAAACAACTACCGTCTTTCCCCCTTTTTAAGACACCATCTTATAATTTTTTTCCCTCAAAAAAACACAGGGTGGCTTATTTTGGGGGGGATGTCTTATTTTTAGTACGTCAGTATGGTACGGTACAGCCTCCCCCTGCGCGCTGAGCAGGCGGGGCAGAACTCCGCAAGAGGCGCGTCCCCCCCCCCGTGCCTCTCACTGGTTTGCTGGCTCCCTGCGCACGCAGGAGGGGCTGAGGAGGCAACGGGAACAATGGCGGCACCACGGCTTACTTTTGGGGTACGTCTTACTTCTCACAAAGGTAAAAAAAAAAACCTGCCATGGCTTACTTTATGACTACGTATTAAAAAAGAGGAAACAGGGTATATGACATTTAGAAGACATCTGAAGGCAGCCCTGTTTAGGGAAGTTTTTAATGACTGATGTTTTAATGTATTTTTAATCTTTTGTTGGAAGCCGCCCAGAGTGACTAGGGGAACCCAGCTAGATGGGTGATGTATAAATAATAAATAAATTATTATTATTATTATTATTATTATTAATTTGTGTGTGTATTTGTGACCAATTTCTAATTTGAAAAAGCAAACTGCTTGACTGAGAAATCCATAGGAGACTGTTGACAAGTCTTTAACATTTCTAGTAATAGTTCAGAAATCTTTGTGGGCAGATGCAGTTCCAAATAGATAGAAAAGGAATATTTTTCATTCAACACAAAATTCTGTCATTACACATATACTGCCTTCCATGCATTTCACTTCTCCTTCACAACTACCAGACTATTCCCTGAGAGCAGTTTCAACACTAATTAAAGTTGTGTCCATATAGCGAGGCAGAGAAGCAGATCTATGTAAATATCATTAATGTGCATAACGGGAGCCAACTTTGCATTTTCTGATTATTGGCTTTTGGGGTTGTTAGCACATTAATCTAGCCTCCTTTTTATGTTTCTATGAATCCAGTTCACTGTTATTTGCATCTACGCAAGTATGATTAATTAACTAATGTGTTTGTATAAAGAAATCAAGTCCAAATTAAACACTTACGACCAAATTGCATTTTCAGCTATGAGTTCATCCAGCAGGAATTAAACATTTCTAACATAGGGTAGAATGTTTGTACTTCCATAAGCAAAACAAAACAAAACCAGATTATATATGGGTGCTCACGTTAATTTTGTTAATTACTTTTAATTTTCTTAAGCATTATTTTTTAAAAATACAAGACATAGAATGTTTTTCAGTGAATCTGTCAATATTTATTGATGGCTCAAAAATGGTGCCATTTTAAAATCTCTCAAAAATAACGGATCCATTTTTGGCAAAAGACAATATGCTATAATTTTAGCTCTTTACTTAGGAAATCTTCATTTATGGAAAGCAGCCTTTGAATCAAATTTATCCATTTAATCCAGTATACTCTTGTCTGACTAGAAGCAGCTTATTCACTGGTGTTTGGTGCCTTATTCCTATTATGAATAATAATTGCACTCCCCTGCTTGCTGGTTTGGCACCATTTTGTTCTGTTTTTCAAAACGGGATTCTTCTCATACTGGAAACAGTAAAATAGCCAAACCTCTGTATTTACACAGACATGATTTGGCCTTAAATTCCAAGGCACTCTATATCCGGTTGGATAGCAACAGCAGAAACAAACTTTGTGTGCTTCTCCTTTGCTTGCTTCTGTCCTTTGGATGATTTATGGGCACTGTATTCAGCCTCATAAGGGACCCAGGTGGCACTGTGGGTTAAACCACAGAGCCTAGGGCTTGCTGATCAGAAGGTCGGCGGTTCGAATCCCTGCGACGGGGTGAGCTCCCGTTGCTCGGTCCTAGCTCCTGCCCACCTAGCAGTTCAAAAGCATGTCAAAGTGCAAATAAATAAATAGGTACCGCTCTGGCAGGAAGGTAAACGGCGTTTCCGTGCGCTGCTCTGGTTTGCCAGAAGTGTATTTGTCATGCTGGCCACATGACCTGGAAGCTGTATGCTGGCTCCCTTGGCCAATAAAGCGAGATGAGCACTGCAACCCCAGAGTCGGACACGACTGGACCTAATGGTCAGGGGTCCCTTTACCTTTATTCAGCCTCAACAGCCTCTTTTTCTCCTCCATGGAGTCTTAAGTGGCAGTCTTTTCTCATGTGGTCCAACTTGCCACAATGATAACATGCATTATTCCTGCAGTCTACTCAGTGGCGTAGCGTGGGGGGTGCAGGGGGTGCCAGCTGCACCGGGCGCAACATCTGGGGGGGGCGCGCTCGCACTCGCAGCTCTCTGCCCCTGCCTGGCTCACTCACTCTCTCTGAGCGCGGGAGAGAACTGAGCGCGGGAGAGAACCGCGGCAGCGGCAAAAAAAAAAAACAGCTGAAAGGGGGGGGACAAAGCAGGCACTTTAAAAGCGCCTGCTTTGTCTTCTTTCACCCACTTTCAGCTGTTTTTTTCGCCCCGGCATGGAGGAGAGGGGCGGGCCAGTAGCATGGAGGAGTGTCAACCCCTCTGGCTCTGGTCCGCCCCTCTCCTCCATGCCGATGCCGTAGCTCCGCCCGGGAGCGCAGCGGCGAAAAAAACAGCTGAAAGGGGGGGGAAGGAAAACAAAGCAGGCACTTTAAAAGCGCCTGCTTTGTCTTCCTTTCACCCCCTTTCAGCTGTTTTTTTTCACCCCGGCATGGAGGAGAGGGGCGGGCCAGTAGCATGGAGGAGTGTCACCCCTTCTGGCTCTGGTCTGCCCCTCTCCTCCATGCCGACGCCGTAGCTCCGCCCGGGAGCGCAGCGGCGAAAAAACCCCGCTGAAAGGGGTTTTTTCAGTGGCTTTTTTTGCCGCGGCATGGGGCAAAGGAGTCGCTCCGTGCGCATGCGCGTTGTGACGTCATGCGCACGGAGCGACGCCCCGCCCCCAGGGGTGCCGCTTGGCTTGCCGCCCCGGGCACCCAAGCGGCACGCTACGCCCCTGAGTCTACTGTAGAAGCTGTGGCACATGAACTGCTGTTTAGCAATAGTATACATTCATCCAGCCTTTGGCACAATTTTGCCCTGAAAAATAGGTTATTTTACACAAATATGAAATCATGTTATCCCCTTATATTAATTCGAATGTTGCACTCCTCTGTATAGTGAGCCGGTGTGTTTAAATTAGAACTGGAGTGCTGCAGCTTTGAACATTAGAATCCATGTTATTAGCAGGCATTGAAAATACTACCTGAGGCGAAACTTAGATTCTCAATATTTTGCCATGGTTAAATAAAACACACAGGCCAATTAAATATGTGGAAGGGTGGGAGTCATAGGTTGAGCGTTGGTGTGGGGAGGAGCTGCCTCTGACAGCTGGAGGAACAACACATCAGTACTTTGGAAGAGATGGCTCTGATCTCCATCAAACCTATTGTCAAAATAAAAGGGTTGGTGTTCATAGAGATTGTCCATCATGTTTAACCCAGCAGGGGGTCAGAGTTTTCCAAGGCAGAGAGCCAAATGGAACCAAAACTCGACGTAGAAAACAGTAATCAATTTCCCAAAACCCCTTATCACGGCAGGCTGTGAAGGATATACTCTCTTATTTGTTTCCACATTCCAGAGGAATCTGGTTGGTGTGGCAGGGGATTCCGGTCCTGAGAGATCTACATTGGCTCCCAGTACGTTTCCGAGCACAATTCAAAGTGTTGGTGCATATATATATATATATATATATATATATATATATATATATATATGGCTTCCTCAACCTCTTCCCTCCAGATGTTTTGAGACTACAATTCCCATCATCCCTGACCACTGGTTCTGCCACCGGTAGCTAGGGATCATGGGAGTTGTAGGCCAAAACCATCTGGAGGCCCGAGGTTGAGGAAGCCTGATATATATTCTCCAACTGCAAGAAAGGATTCCCTGCCTTTCATTGGAACTCGTAGAACCTAAACTCCGCACTGCAATATCCATCACACCTTGCCATTTTAAGCTTCTTTTTCCTTTCAACTTACGTGCACACAGCATTCCTGGCATATTCTTAATACAGTTGGAGTGCAATTCTTCTTTAAAACCTTCTCTGCAGTCCTATATTCACTTGCAAACATTACCATCTCAGTTACATCTTGCTGTTGCCCTCTGTAGCTCTAGAAATAGCACACAGAACGAGCAATAACAAAAATTTGTAAGACAAGTAAACCTAGGATGATATAAGCAAAAGATTAAAATAGAACAATAAACAACACAATGCTGAAGAAAGTGGGGCTAAGGAATGGAGTCCGAGGAACAGAGGGCCGAAAGTTCTTCTGAAAGCACATAGGAAGAAAACAAACAGAAAGAAACACACAAAACAGAGGAGAGCCAAGGATCTTTTTCCAGGCCCAGAGAATAGTCTTTGGATCAGTCCCATGATTGAGCATCCAAAGGAAAAAAACATAGGAAATGTGCTTAACCCCTTTGCTCAGATGGTAAAAATGGTATGACTAAATAAATTAAAAAATTAAAAAAAATTGTCCAGTAGCACCTTAGAGACCAACTAAGTTTGTTCTCTAAGGTGCTACTGGACAATTTTTTAATTTTGTTATTTATTTCGATTGCGTCAGACCAACATGGCTACCTACCTGAATCTAGAATCATGGTATGACTACCATTTTAAAACTCTAATTAAACATTAGCCCTGCTTGGGATGCTGTATGTGCAAGATCCCACTGCTCTGAGCAAAGCATTGAGCTCGGTGACTTCGAAGGTCCTTCTCAACTTTAGTATTCTATGGCTCTAGGCTGATGGACACAGGACACACACAGTGAAAGAGGGAGGGAGAGAATTGTGCACAAATAAGGGGGTGGGGAGTTATATAAATCCACCACAGCTTGCATTTTATTTTGTTTTCCTACAGAATCTCTTTCTTCACCCGACATGGAAGCCAATATTTTTTTTAGCATGAAAAACACCTTGTACGTCAGTGAAATATACAACTAGTTTTTGAACTCCTGCAAGAGCCAATTCAGACAGAAGGTGAGGTGGACTGCTTGGGAGCATAGCATTCGTATGGCTCACAGAATGCTGCATTAGCTACAGCCAACTCTCATGCCTCAAATGGTTAAAAAAAAAGATAGAGAGAGAGAGAGAGAGCACTCTCCGGTAATCATAAGACACGCTTCCTGATCTGGACAGCATCGTTTCCTTGGAATAAGGCAAGGCCAGGCACAGCCTTGGCAACTCAAAGGAAATGCTTCGTTGGAGATATTCTATTCTCTACAAAACAGAACAGGGAAAGAATTTCGAAAATATCTCCCAAGCCAAAATGTCAGTCGCAAACATTAATACCAATGTGCTTCATCCAAACTAGGTCTGGACACATTATATCCTGATTTCACTTTTGTGACTCCATGAATGTGCGGCTGTGGTTTGGGGCTGGCTAGCTGTTCTAATTTGTGTTCAACTGACCATAGCCTTAAGGGATTTTCTGATAGATGGAGGTTGCTGGAGCACAGAATCTCCATTTATTTCCCCCTCTTGCCTTGCCAAGCAGCCTATAAAGGAGGGGATGGCAAAGAGCTGGTTGCGTCATTCAAAATACTTCTCTGTGCGACACAAGCTACTTGAAGCTTTTCCCGTGAACGTGCAGGTTAAAAAAAAGAAAAAGTCTTTCTACTGCTATCAAGGATTCTGCTCCTTTGTATAATAATAATAATAATAATAATAATAATAATAATAATAATAATAATAATAATAATGTTCAAACTGTTTAGGTCTCTTCAGACTACAAGACCTATATAGCCTCCTGCTGCCTTTTTTGTTTTTGCCTCAGGTCTACTGAGCTGGAAAACAGGCATCAGCACAGCGCAAGAGAAGCAAGGAGCAGGATGAGCTCCTCTTCAGGCATGCCAGAAAACCTACAGCCTTTGCCGCCTTTTCTTCAAGTGTTTGTTTCCAGCATAGTGAAATTCTAATGCCTGGGTGTCCCCTATCAACAGATATTCTCGATGTCTCATGTGCTGCTCTCAATGTCTGTTGCCATTCACACCATACAATCCCAAGCACATGATTTCCCCCAAAGAATCATGGGAACTGTAGTTTACCCCTCAGCACCAAAATCCCCAGCACTCTTAAGAAACTCCACTTCCCAATGTCTGTTTTTGAAACTGTTGTGTCACTGCTATGTCCCTGAGCATATTTCTACTTCAGAGAAAATGTTCATCCAAATCAAGTCTATTATCTTGTTATAGCTGTGTTTAGCATAGATAGATATTATATAGATATTATATAAATGGAAACCATCATATTAGCCAACAGGTCCTGATATGCTACTCCTACTACTAGGTATTGTTTATGAAAACCCTGTTCCGAATTTATATTTATTTATATTCATGTTTATATGAATGTTTATATACCACCCTTCACCCCATGGTTGCAGTGCTGTGTACAGAAATAAAACAAGCTTAATTCAGAAAAATGCCAAATTAAAGTTATAACTGCATAAAAAAGCAACATCACAAAACAACAGTACTGTTCATTTATTTAATACTGCTAGTAATTAAGTGTTGCAATCCAGCACTTCATGTTGGGGCAGAGGACAGTGTCCTTTTATATTCAAGGAGAGATAAATGTTCCTTCTCCTTAAAATATAAGGAGAGATAAATGTTCCATAATGGCATTGTCCATTGTATGCAATGAGCTTTCCCTTTCCTGAGAAATATACTAGGAACAGCCAAGGACGACTATTAAAAGCTGTTGGATTGCAAAGAGAGCTAACATTCTATTTAAGTCCTCCCTCAAAGTTCCCAGTAGAGAATTAAATAGGGTCAATTAATAATAATAATAATAATAATAATAATAATAATAATAACTTTTATTTGTACCCCGCCCTTCCCAGCCGAAACCGGGCTCAGGGCGGCTAACAATCATAAAACCACACAACCACAAAACAAACAGTTAAAAATACAAATTAAAACAATTTAAAACTTAAAAGTTTAAAAGCCACCTCATTATAAGTAGCTCACCAACAACCAACGGAATACAAACGTCAGGGATTACACTCAACCCAACCCAAAAGCCAGGCAAAACAGCTCCATTTTACAGGCCCTGCGGAAGGATACCAACTCCTGCAGGGCCCTCGTTTCCTGCGGCAGATCATTCCACCATCTCGGAGCCAGAACCGAGAAAGCCCTGGCCTTAGTAGCTGCCAGCCTGACATCCTTATGGCCAGGGATCTCTAGGATGTTATTATTTGAGGACCTCAAGGTCCTACCCGGGGCATACCAGGAGAGGCGGTCCCTTAAGTACGAGGGTCCTAATGATTAGGCGACTTGTGGATGCCTGCAAGCAGGTAACTGTTCAGGCTGAGCTGCAATGCCCATCATCCTTGACCAGTACTGGCCATGCTGGCTGGAGCTACTGGGAATTAGATCCCACAATACACATTTTGCATCCCTGCCATACGGAGTGGAAAAGCCCATTCATGACCACTGGTTTATCCGTATTGGTCCATGATTTGTTATGGTTTCAACTTGTATTGAGGGGCTAGAAACTTGATAAATAGAAAGCCAGTCGGGACCAGTCCCATGGGTGTGGGGCTGTGAGTGTGAGGCATGCCTAAGACTTTCCGGTCTGACAATGGTATTGTTCCCATGGTAAATAGTGGCACAGAGTTAGATCTCGCCATTGGTATCTGGGCTTTGGCACATGCCTGCCTGTTGTAACTGATATCCATTTGAAAGCTGCTTGAATTCCTAAAAATGTGCATTATGTGGGGGTGAATAACGCCATTCACACTGCTGATTGCCCTTCTGCCTTGCTGTTCCTAGGATTAAGGGGCGGGGGAGGCAGGATTTAAATACATTTCTAAAGTGTCCACAGGACATCTGCATGTCACCACTGATGGCACTTTGGTCAGTTTGGTTCAAATCCAGTTAGGCAAGCCAAGCCACCAAGGTGCCAGAGATTTGCAAGTGTGTGGTTTCCCAAAAAAATATTTCAACACATTCTGCAAAAACTATTGTACGGTGTACAGGATGAGAATATAAATTCAGCATCTCACAGTGATGGTGATTCATTACAGTGTTGCTTTCTCTTTTTTTGTACAAAAAGAGTTACATTTTGCAAAACCGCAGCAGCATACAGAACATATTATCCAGACCTCTACAGTCTATGCCTAATGCTCATGCATTGTTGAGAAGTTTAGAAGACTGTATTATGCATGCAGATGTGACACAGCTCATTGAAGATCAAAAGGTTTTGGGTTATTAAGTCAATTTGCTGGTACGAAAACTACCAGGCAGTTTTGCATTTGGAACTGAACTTTTGCAATACACCATTCGGAAGCAAGAGGTGAGACTAGTTGCTGCCTATAAATAGTTGAGCTTTGCAGTCTTACAACACTGCTCTCTTGTGTGCTGCCAGCACAATCGTGTACACCCAAGCACTGATTAACATGAGCAACCTGACTAGAACATGCCTATATATTAGGAAATGTGGGTGCCAAGCATCAGTGCTTAATTCTGATTTTATTCAGGTTGAAATTTCCATTTAAAGCCTATCTGGGACAGATAATTTAACATGATTTATAAATATTGCCCAATATATATGTGGAAATTCTATATTTTACTGCAACACTCAACCCTGCATTTTTATTTTTTTAAAAAAGGTTTTAGGGAATGAAATTGGGGAAGTGAAGGGAGGTAAAAAAATCATATTAAACAGGTAGTAGCAGATAGATTTAGCAACCTTTTGTAAAGTGCATAAAGCACATTTCTAAAATGCATTTCACAGAACATCTTTAGACTTTCCAATGAAAAATTCATGG
Organism: Darevskia mixta; assembly: GCA_034641385.1. NCBI lineage: Eukaryota > Metazoa > Chordata > Lepidosauria > Squamata > Lacertidae > Darevskia > Darevskia mixta. The sequence goes on along the minus strand of JAWWNH010000049.1, from coordinate 7,835,493 downwards.
AATTGGTAGATGAATGAATACTGCACTTCACCGCCAGACATTCAAGAATTACAATTATGAGGCACGTATACAAAACTAGGTAGATACTGTAGGTAAGTTACTTACATTCTCTATGTGCCTTTTGACAAATGAACGGTTGTAACCTAATTCACACTTAAATCCAGCAACGTTTAGGTTCTTAACTGGTATTTACGTCTTTGAAAGCACAGCAAATACTCTATTATCTGACATTTGCTTATCTAGATGTTGGCATTAAGCAGCAGCAATCACATGCCAAAATTCTTTAGGTATTACTGGATATGACTAAACATAAATACTAGCTCTCTGTATACCCCAAATTATGAGACAAATCAGGGTTATTGGGGGAAGGTTCTCACATTTCCAAGTTGGACCACACTATTAACAAGCTTTCCTGAGTCCAGTCTGAGACTCCTTGCTCTTCTCAGTGGCTCTGTTTACAAATGTAACTGGTTACTTCTTCTCAGAATTGAGACCAAGCTGACAACAGAAATGCCTAGAGCTCATGAGGAGAGGATATCATTTATTTTGACAGACAGGTCCAATCACAGTTAATTATTTCCCTAATATTGGATGTGCACAGGTATCTATGCCTCCCCCTACGCAATGACCTTAGGACTACAGGGTCCTTTGCAAGCTACAACTGCAAGTCATGTGGGTATCAGATGTTCTGTATTACAAGGGTTCTGTATTACAAGGGACCCATTACAAGGGTCAGCATCACTGGTGGAGTGTTCTTTGGACTATTGGGCCCTGAACTACATGGATCCACAGGGCACTGTTCTGTCACCAATGTTATTTAGCAGCTATATGAAACCTTTGGGAGCGGTCTTCAGGAGTTTTGGAGTGCGGTGTCATCAGGACATACCATCTAAATGGGGACTGGCTGTTCAAGCCCTGGACACAGTGGTGAACATAGCTGTCAACTTTCGGATTTGAAAATAAGGGATTTTCCCCAACTTTCAGATTTGAAAATAAGGGATGCTGCGAGGGTGGTGCAATGGCACCACGTAGCCTCGCCACCCTGCGCTCCAGAGGCTGCGCGCGAATGGGTGAGCGAAAGAGCAAGCGCATAGACGGCAGGCAGGCTGGCTGTCTGGTTGGGCGTGAGGGTCTGGCTGCACAAGGCATGCAAGCTCCGCCCCCAGTCAGTCTCAGACTCCTTATTGGCAGTCGAGAAACGCAGCTGAGGAACCTCCCTGGCCGGCAGGGAGGGAGAGGAGCTGCTTCCTTTGAAATCCGGGAAATTTAAGGGATATCAACAATCCGGGATTGCAATGGGAAACGGCATTGGAATAAGGGAGTTTCCCGCAAAAAGGGGGAGGGTTGACAGCTATGGTGGTGAACTGGATGAGGGCTAGGCCTGGGTGATTTAGTGATATATCACTGAGAACCATTTTGAAATCCACACTGTGATAACTGGTTCAAAATATCTGCCCTGGCGATAACCTGCACACAGCCAATGCTTTTGTCTGTTGCCCTGCTGCTCAGCTCTCTCCTGTCCCCTGCAGGGGGCAGCAAACCACAGAGCAGGTGCAGACTTGGAACTTTTCTCTGTCAACACTGCTATGCAGGCGGTGGCAAAAATCACATATGAGGAAAAACCGTGAAGCCAGCTGATGCTTGGCACGGGGTGGGGTGGGAGAAGCAAGGAGGAAAAAGAGAGTGGTAGAGCCTGCAGGGCTGATTTAAAGGGACATTCATTGCATCTCGAGGAATTAGGAGGAAGAGGGAGAGGAAGTTGGGGGGGCGTGAAAAAATGGTAAAGGACCCGTGGACAAATTTGACTATGGGAAGACGGGCATGATACAAATGCAATAAGCAAACAAATGGATGTAACAAATGAGTAAAACAATAAAATAAATAAATATAACCATTTAAAGAAGTGGTCCTTAAACCAGGGCAATTTTGTATGCGTTATTGGCAGCATTGACCGAAATATAAATAATAATAGTAATAATAATAATAATAATAATAATAATAATAATAATAATAATAATAATAATTTATTATTTGTACCCTGCCCATCTGGCCGGGTCTCCCCAGCCACTCTGGGCGGCTTCCAACAAATATCAAAATACATTAAAATATATGTTTCAAGATGCCTGTCTTCCACTTTCTGCTGCATATTAACCTTCATAAAGGATGCAATTCCAGACAATATCTCAGTGTCACTAATGAAAATGCTCTGAATATCTGGGGTGGTGTTTTTTTTCCTCCATAATGCCATGCTGCTAAATAACTATTATAAGTCCAAACAGATTTTTAGTACTAAACTTCTGTTTGCCTTGCAGTCAGGACTGAACACAATTGAATCTAGTTGCAGTATTCCCCAAAGCTCTCTCTGGAGGCTGCTACAATTTCTACTCCCCCCTTTTTTATTATCAAAAGCCTCTTTAAACTGAACATTTCATTGATAATACAAGAGTCAGACATGTATTGTTAGGTCAGAATTGGGCTGATTTTGCCATTCCATGCTGCACAGATATCCTTACTAATTAAGGAAGTCTCAAGTGGTTCCAATTGGAAAGTATTGTGATTCTCAATTAAAGCAGAAGAAAAGCAAATAACTCTTCACTCACTGAGGGATGAAATGGGTCCTGGGAAAATTAAAATTTCAGAATTGCAATATCCTGTCACTCATGAAGAAAGCTAATTCTCCTATCAGTTGTATTTTATTGTGGCTCTCATCTGAAACGGGGAAAGAATGCATTTTTGATAATAACTAATATCAATCAGGAATAATTACAAAGAAGTATGAGTGCATTAGCATTGCCTCCTGCCAGCACTGAAGTGAGAAATTGCCACATAGGAAAGGGTGAAGGGGGAAAGGATGACGTTTATGTGTCTGTGTGAGTACAACACTAGCAAGCTCGATATATACAGGGGAACAAGACTGCAGGGAAAGTTTTAAAAAATCAATTTGCTTTTGTTTCCAGTTCCAAACTGTTCTTCTGCTGGCAAACATGAAGGAACAAACATGTCCTTTAGGAGGAAACTTCATTTACACTTGACAATGTGAGTTCGGCAAAACACCACTTGGTTTAAGTCTTTGCTACTGGTTTATAGAAGTTGGCTCTGGGGACTCAAATAAAAGGACTTCAGCTTGCTTCATATCTTTAGGCAGTTGGCTAAAGTAGCTCTCTTTTTTTCAGGGAACCTTTGGGGCTCTCTGATTGTTGTTTGGGGAAGCGTTCACTGCAGTCTCAGCTGTATTTTTCAGCTCATTTTTATTTGATGCACAGTATTGTTTCTTCGGGCTTTATATTACTGTTTTCACTTGTATTTTTTAAATGCAGATTGCAAGCTGCCTTGTAGAGCTGCCAGGACAAAAGGTGGTGTGAATAATATCCAGTGCATGAATCCCCTAACAGGAACACATATACAAAATTGGCACTTCCTTATCCAGCAGTGAAGCAATACAGGAGGACTGTTGTCTTTTGTAAAAAGAAATAAAAGCTTCTCCTGCCACTGTGATTATGCCCAGCTATCTGCAGGCAAATATCTTTATCAGGCATCTAGGTTTGCTGCTACCAAAAACAAACACTGGATCTACTCCTGTGCCTTTAATAGCAACCTAACGCAGATAAATTCAACAGGCAATTATTTTCTGGCATGGAAAGAAAATGGTAAGAAAAGCTTCACCTGCTGGAGTTGTTTGTGTTGTGCTGCTGTTAAAGAGGAAGGTCAGGAATAATCTGGACAGCCCTATACAACACACACCAGTTGACTGGAGTTATATTTACTATGAATCATAGCCACAATCTTCCCCACTGTGGTGAAATGCATTGTCTTCCTATTTAAAATATAGTATTTACTTCTGAATTTGCAGCTGCAAGTATAAATTAGCATAGGCAATTTTTGCCCCGACAGGCGGTACCTTTTGTGCTCCTTTTTCGTGATGTGTTTCTTCTTTTTTGGAATTGCTTAAGTAGTGACCTTAGTGAGCAGGTGCTTAAGAGAGCCACGATGTCTGCTACCCATGGCAGTGAAGCTGTGGCTCAACCAACAGATGTCGCAGGGAACATTGGAGAACTTATTTTACATCTAGCTCCCTCCATACCACGAAGGGATAACTCAGCTCCTAGGTGATCTGATTGTCCCAAATGACTGCCCATGCAGATTTCCATGTAATCAGTTATGACCATTACTGGTCTTAATCACTAGCATGTTTTGCAATTTGATTTAAATAAAGTTGTCATCTGTTTAATCACAGTTATTGAAGACCTTTCTGCCTTCAACTTGATCTTGTAAAACTGAGTAGGCAGGTCATGAGTCAGTGACAGAATCATTTGCATCATTTCTTCTGCTTGCACCTCCAAACCTGCAAAATTGTCTTTATGTGGTTGTCGGGGCTTGGTGGCCTCTGGAAATCATAAAATGTGAATGTTTTATCCTACCATTTTCACTGCAAAGCAAAATGTAAGCAGGAAACTGCATTAAAGCAGGCAAACATCATTAATATTTGGCAAGAATGAAGAACAGCAGAAGGAGAAACAGGTTGGAGTGTGACTGGATATGGGAATCCAAGTATTCATGGATTACACAAGAGCAAACATATTTTAAAAATGAAACAGGAGAGGTAAGCAACTTATAATTATTCTTTGGTGCAATGGTGACATCTCCAACCAGTCAAAGTGCCATGCTCCTTGTTAATTATGCTGTCATTGGAGCCCTATCAACGTATTTATAGCTTTGCACTTTACTGTCACTGTACCGATGAATTATTCATTGCACCTTGAACATATTGTTCTTTGATTCATCAGACTGTGCTAAAAAGGTGCAAGAGTCAAACACAAGTCTGGGTTTTCCCAGATTTCACTCACCTGGTGGCACTAACAGAGCTCACTTCCCAAAGCAGCGGGTGGTTGTTCACCCCGCAAAATGGCATGAGCTCTGGAGGCCAAGACTGATCACCTTTTGCCTCTTGAATACTTTCTCTGTAAAATCACACAATATTCTACTCTAGAATCAATGGAAACCGAATACTTTTGAGTCCGGCCGGCCGTCCCCCCATGTACACACAAGCTAGAACTATTGCATATATATTTTTGCACCTGAAAACTTTCTTGAGAAACTGGTTTCACTGTAAAAGTAAAATCCCATTGAAGATTTGCTCCACAGTGTGTTTGTTCATTTGAAAACAGATGTACAGTAGGTGGTTGCTGCTAAATGATGTTGTGGCTGGGCATTTAACCAAGGTTGCAATCACTACTTCCTTCTTCATTCACCTGGGACATGCGCAAGGAGAAAAATGTATGGATGACCTAATCAAGGGGAGGGTTTTCACATGCGTATCAATTGATCACCCTTGTATATAGCAGGCTCTAGACTCAATCAACATTGACAGCAGCTTGTTGAAGGGGAAAATGAAGGCTTTTGGATCAAGAAAAACTACATTTTTGTGCTACAAATGGATTGGGGTGTGTTTAGCCTATGTCTGTTGTATCTCAGATATGGGAGTACCCAGCATAGATGAAGGTAAATAGATTGAACCTGATCACTGCCTGCATGGGAGGTTTTTGGGAGGGTGCCACACATATATTCCCTTTTCCTTTTGAAAAGGAACCTAAGTACAATAAATAAAATAAACAGAATAACTAAACCTCTTGGCTCTCCTGTCATTTTCCAAATATTTGAAAGCCTGCTGAGTCAGAGGGCCTGTGTTGCAAAATTGTTGCATCTCTGAGGTAAAGTTTTTATGTTAAAAATGTATAAAGGGATTTATACGTGGCTGGATGTACAGGGTTAACTGTCTGTAAACTGTCATGAGTGTCTGCTGGGATTATGGTGGGTCAGCGGTGGGGCCTGTATGATAGTTAAGCTGTCGCTGTTTCCAATGTGTCATACTAGAGAGAGGTTTCTTTCTACTTCAGTAGGAAACAAGGCTTCAATTACTGCACCAAGGGGGGAAGCCTGCAAGACTCCAGAGGGAAAAGGCTGTGGACCTGAGTGAAGACTCCAAATATAATTTTCAGTGCTTGGTTGATGAATGCTGGTTGGGGAGGAGCGATATAGCCAAATCTTATCTGCATAATATACTAAAATAAAATATGGTACAGTTGTGACCTATAACATCCAACTCATGTGCCATGATATGAATTGCCTTTAATGCTTTAATTCCAAATATCAGTTTGTTGTTTATTACAAAGCATGTGAAGGGCAAATGCTTGTTTCCAGTCAGTTTAATCAATCCCTGACCCCAAAGAATGCAATCGCTTCACTAGATTAAACATTTCAAATGATTTGCACTGCAGACATGAGCAGAAAAGAGATTGCTTGCATCACATTCAATTTCCATGGCACAATGTTGAGAATATCTTCTTTATCTGTCTCTATGTATAAGGGAAATTCAGTAAGGACACTATTACGTTCTCTGTAAACATGAAGCTATTCGTTTAGCAAAGAGCGGAGGAGAAAATTAAGAGGGTGACATTTGTCAACATACCAGTCTTGAATTATTAAATTTCAGTGTAGGTACTTTCTATTTTTTATTTTATAATAAACCTCAATCTCATGAGGCAAGTAACCACAAATACAGTCATTACCATTGTACATTGATGTGCATCCAGGAAACTTTGATGTTTTCTTTTCCTTGCATGTAGCAATGAGCTGCAAAAGGATTGACCAAGTGAAGTTTAGCAGTGCCTGCATTGAGCAGATTCACACTAATCCTCCCGCCTAGTCAGCATTACAAATGGGATAGCATCACTCCTGTTGGAAAGGTAATGTGTGTGGCAGATGATACCATCTGGTTGTATGAACCCTGCCCAACATACTTGACCAAAGCCCTTTTTGAACAGTAAACCAAGAAGAAATTGAACCTGCATGGATATCATTTGTGGTGGCCAGGTCCACCACAACCTACATTAATTGAGTAGTGCCATTGAAATCAGTGGGTTAAGTTAGTCATGGTGAATTTAAGGGCATTTATTATAATGGGTCTCTGCTACTAGTATGACTTCATTGAATACAACTCATTTGTTTTAAGGTCGCAATAGAGGCCATGCATCCAGCATAGGCACTCTTCTCACAATCAGGAACTCTGCCCTGGCTTTGCAGACCTAGCAATTGAATGTGGAGAACCTATGCATATATACTTGTATTTACATAAACTCTCTTAATAAGCTGACGCCAAGTTGCATAGGCTACACGTATGCTATGATGCCACCCCTCTGCCCTGTACACATTCATTTCCTTCAGGTATAACATTTGAAAAGGGTGTTGAAAAAGGACAATTGAAACAATGCACACACTTGGAGGGCAGATTAGAATTACAGCTCCAAATTTCAGCCAAGCCCCTGTGTAAATGGTAATTTCCAGTTAGCAGATGAAAAGATTTATATTATTAATTCATTTTAGTTTCTTTGCATATTGTCTTAGGCAGTATATATTTGATAGGCTATCAATATGCACATAGCAAGAACTTTGCAAGAAGCATTTAAATCACCATTGTATCCATCTGCTGTGTCCTGACATATCCCCTAAAGAGAAAAAATGCCTAGGCCTCAGACACAGCAGTGGGAATAAGGTAGCTATGAAGATATGAAGAGCCTCCAATTTGGTCACAGGAATGATGTGAGGAACTTTAAATCAGCTCCTTAAAATAGATGAAATAGACTAGCATAAGATAGGAGAGATGCAACGGAGACTGTAGGGTTTTTTTGTTTTAACCAAGTCCCTCTATGGAACCAACCCTTGGTAATTTCGATAAATAATGAGCTGTGAATTTATGGAAGAAAATGCAGGCTGAAGAGCCATAAGGTATCCTGATATCATAAGATATTCCATAAATCTGTTCAACTGCCTTCATGCTTTTCTCATAAAGCTTCAAATTTATGACTCTCCCTTTTGCTCCAGAGGACTCCTACCCTCGTGCCCTGAAGCGGGGAAAATGCTTTGAAAACAGAAATGGTCCTTTACACAACTTTACTAGGGTGCACAAATCTGAAAGCATGCAAAGTACTCCTCAGGATGCAATAACTTAAAGTATCTATTTTTTCCTAATCTTAATGAATCCCCTAGATGTCAAGGTGTCCGTTGTTAAATTAGCAAGACATATTTATCTAATGTGTAAATATGACTTTGTGCGATATTCAGCAATTAACTCATTTGGTGGCCTTGAGAAACTCATAATTTCATTCACCTGGTTAGGTTTATTGTCTTGTTTCAGCTGCAAAGGCCCTCAAAGCAGTTTACTATAAAAGCATCATAAAAATAATAAAAAGTGTATCATAGCCACCCCCAACTTGCCTGTAATACAATAACTAATAGGCCTACCTCATGAGAGGTGAGCAGAAGCAAAATACACTTCAAACTGAAGAATCCAAGTCTGTGCTCTGGAATGCAGAGCATTAAATCAGACTAAGAAGTCCAACTTCGCATCACAGCAGCCATGAAAGCCATTAAGTGGATTGTGACAAGGCTCCCCAAAACACATTCTTCTCCCGTATGTGAATATCAAGATCCTCTTTAGATAAGACATTTGCTCCTGTTAAATGACGTGAAGTGGACAGCTTCCATGAAGAGGGCCTTGTTGGTAGTGGCATCCTGGTTGTGGAATGGCTTTCCCTGAGAAGCTTCCCTGGTGCTGTGTGGTCTTTTGGGTGCCACTCAAAGTCTTTTTGTTTACCCAGATCTTTTAAACAAATATGTAGTCTGTGTATCTGTTTTTTTCCAAATTGGTTTTTAATTTTGGGGATGCAGTGAGTTCTCTCCTTTTTGGTGTGGATAGATGATAGATAGATAGATAGATAGATAGATAGATAGATAGATAGATAGATAGATATGCACACACACACACACACACACACACACACACACACACAGTATAAATAAAGTCTTTTTTTAATTGTACACCACACAAAGAACTTTATTATGGGGCAGCAAAGACATGCTATACATATACAAACACTTATCTGATGAAGTGGATTGTATACCATAAGAAATGTTAGCTGAGCTTGGAAAGATCTGTTTTTAAAAGGAACTAGTTCTCATGTCCAAAAAGGAAAAAACCCTCAAGTTCTTGTTTGTCCATTTGCAAAGAAAATGAGTTTGGTTCACGTTCAGCTCAGTTCAATTTAAGTTCATCCAAATAATCCTCTGCCATATAAAATGTACTTAAGAAGACCAAGAAACATAGTAACACACACAATGGAATGTGAATTATTTATTTATTCCCTCCAACACTTGTGGTCTGTAAGCTTAAACCACAAAGAGTTTAGACACTTTGTAAAGAGAAAGAACCTGAAGATCACCTAGAAATCAAATTTCTTCCCCAAAATGAACTTAATTCATGTTCAGTTCGCCCAGCAATTATGGGAAATACTTTGAGGTATAATTCAGAGATTTTTGAATTAATTCAGTGAGCTTGGGTAAACTAAACTAGTTCATTCCAAGTAGGTGACATACTCTTTGTTGCTTTTGCTACAAGGGACTGACTCAGCATTCCCCCTGAAACTGAATAAATAATGTTTTTGCCTCAGTATAAAAACGAAGCCCTTATAAAGTTCAAGAGTAAAAGGCTCCAGTGATTTCTGTTTGCTTTTAAAGTCAAGTGGGGTGAAGCCATCCAGCTCTGCTCTGTTTTCTACTGCACAAGAATATTATTGTAGGCAGCAGAAGTCAAAGCTTTTACTGAAACAGTCAAAGAAAGGTATAGGATCAGGATATAAGTGTGTTCTATAAATGGTTTGTATTTGCACAAGTTAAACAAGCTTAAGTGGTGAGTTGACTGTACCATGGAACCATAGGACTCTTTCATTGGTCTATGGGGACTCTGACCACATGCGCTTTTCAAACAGCAGCACCTCTTGTCCCCATGCCTCTGTCAGGGACTGGACAGAGGAGGAATGGTGGAGACCACCTCCTCAGCCTGACCCTTCCAGAGAAGAAGAAGAAGAAGACAGTTCTGAATTACAACAAGGGTTTGAGGGAGGTCACAGCTCAGAGGAAGAAGAGAGAAAAGTTGGGAAATAATGGGAGAGAAGGAGGAGGCAGAGCCAGAGCAGCTGGCTGACATGTTGTCACTAGAAAGCATTCCAGACCCACCATCTCCCAGAACCCGGTGAGCCTTAAAAGTAAAATAGCAAAGGGCTCGGAGACAGATGGCCCTAAGTGGCAACTTGGGCTTTAGACTTCCCATCACTAGTGTGCATGCACTCGAAAGCTCATACCAATAACAAACTTAGTTGGTCTCTAAGCTGCTACTGGAAGGAATTTTTTTATTTTGTTTCGACTATGGCAGACCAACATGGCTACCTACCTGTAACTACAAATGTACTGTGGACTTTGACTAGGGCTTTTCAGACAAAGCATTTATTTGTTTTTTGTTTCTTTATTACATCACTTCCCATAAAATATCCCAAAGCAGTTTTACAATTTAAAAACAAAATTCAGGTCCAATACATAGGCGGCCAGGACAAAAAAAAACCCTCAATTTAGAAGAAAAAGGAAAGGTCTTCAACAGACACTGAAAAGACAACAGAGTTTGCACCCCGCTTACCTGTAATGGGAATGATTTTCAAGAGGCAGGTGCTATCACACCAAAGTCCCAATTTCTGTATTCTACCAAATGGTTGTCCTCATAAGATGGTGTTCCCTGTTCATTAATATTAGGGTAAAACTAAATTTAAAAGCTTAAAAAGCTACTGAGCTGTAAATCTAGCTGCTGATTCTGTCCTCAACCAGAACCGTCATCTGGTCCAACCCCTGTGATGCAGGAAGCCATGACTGTTTAAACTGCTATAATACAGTGGTACCTCCGGTTGCGGACGGGATCCGTTCCGGAGCTCCGGTCAGATCCCGAGGTTTCCACAACCAGAGGGACCGCTTCTGCGCATGTGCACACAGTGAAACACTTCCAGGTTTGCCCCTTTTGCAACTTGAAGTTTACGTTACCCGAGGGTAACATAAGCCGAGGTGCTACTGTATTGCTTTAAATGTGTAGTGCAGTTGGGGCTTCAGAGCAGACGATGCTGGAACAAATATTTTACAGCATATTCGTATCTTCCTACACCACTTTCAGCAATACTGTAGAAATTCTATAGCCAGAATAGATTTTATTTGCCCTCTCATGCCATGTTCCTTTGGCATAAGCCCTGGGGCATATAACATTTATCTCATGAATTCTACAGGTGCTTACATTTTGTAGTGGGGGAGAAAATGTAAGGATTTGGTACTCAGTTGAATAAACAAGTTCTTGTTTTCTTTCCTTCTTTAATGTGGCTCATCAATACCTTATTTTACCCTTTCCCTGCTATTGAATGTGTTATTGCAGCATTTAGAGTAAACTTGGAAGTATTTCTGGAATGATTAAGACAGAAAAACATGACTGAATGTTCAAATTTTCTAGTGCCTGTTTCCTCTTCTACATGACCGCCAGAGATACCTTTTTTCTCACTCCTGACAGAAACAATGGTTCTTAGAAACCCAGATTATGCCTTCAGAATGCTGCTCAGGCCATAGGTGAAGACATTAAAATAAAATAAAAAAGTCATATGGAATTTTTCATAGAGATATCAAAGTATTTCACAGCAAAGACTTCAGAAAAAGCTTTTGTTTAAGGTATGATGCTCATTGTCACAAGGGCAGAAGTGTATGAATAGAGATCTGCCTGATATAAATGTGATATAATGTCCCCTCACCCCCAGTCCTGAGCACACGATAAGTTTGCTTCTAGGATCATGGTGCTAGGCTGCACTTACAAAAAGATCCATGCGTAGTTTAATTTATTGCAGCTGTGTGAAAGATCGCATAGATTATAATTATTATCTTTTCACATCCTTTCATGTGGCTGTGATGATCTGCAACCTTTCAGGTAAGCATTTATTTCAACAAATGTCACTTGGTTCAAAAGACAAAGATGCTAAACTCTCAAGAGGAGTGATCCAGGCAACCCTCCTGCCTTTATGAGGGATGCATTTTCATTTAGTTACGGATACAGTGAATAATCTTCTGTTTTCATCTCCACGTAACATTTAGCAGGAGACCACCAATGTACAAAAACTATGAACTATGAGCAATATGTCATGGAGGTGACATTAGGACAACATAATAAAGTGTTTTGGCTAAGAAATCAAGTTGCGCTTTACATATTGTTGTTATTGTTTAGTCGTTTAGTCGTGTCCGGCTCTTCGTGACCCCATGGACCAGAGCACACCAGGCACTCCTGTCTTCCACTGCCACCTGCAGTTAGGTCACTTTACATATAGGCAAGGACATTAATGGAAATTTTGTTTTAACAGCCAGTCACAGCCAGGCTATACATTTAAAGCACATGGCTTGACCACTCACAGAGCTATGATTCTTGGAACCCTTAGCAAACTACAGTTCCCAGTATCCTTTGGAGGGAAGCCAAGTGTGTCAAATGTGCTTTAAATATATGGCATGGATGTGATCAAAGTGTCATCCAAATCCAACAAGGCTTCTTAGGCTGCAATTCTATATTTAAGAGTAATTCCCATTGGACCCAGTGGGACTCATTTTCGAGTACACATGTATAGGATTGCACAGAGTGAATCACTTGTGGATATGAAACAGGGATCCACAGACAGGGTGCAGACTCCAACCCTACCCCCCACCCCACCCCAACCACCTTCAACCACAATGGTAAGGTAAAAGGTAAGGTAAAGGGTAAAGGATCCCTAGACGGTTAAGTCCAGTCAAAGGCAACTATGGGGTTGCAGTGCTCATCTCGCTTTCAGGCCGAGGGAGCTGGCATTTGTCCACAGACAGCTTTCCGGGTCATGTGGCCAGCATGACTAAACCGCTTCTGGCTCAATGGGACACCATGACAGAAACCAGAGCACATGGAAATGCCATTTACCTTCCCGCCACAGCGGTGCGGTACCTATTTATCTACTTACACTGGCGTGTTTTTGAACTGCTAAGTTGGCAAGAGCTGGGACAGAGCAACAGGAGCTCACCCTGTTGCAGGGATTCAAACCACCGACCTTCTGATTGGCAAGCCCAAGAGGCTCAGTGATTTAGACCACAGTGCCACCCACATCCCTAACCACAGTGGTAGACAATGGAGATAGATTCCATGTAGTAGAGATTGCTCACTAAACAATAGAACAACTTTATCTGATACTGGATAATGGGATGCAAGCCACATTATGGTGGTGGCAGCCTTATCCTGGGTTGGCTATGATTTCTTCTCAAAAGCAAGTTAGTCTTGGAGTTAGACATTTGTTTTCAAGTGAGAGCTGGGGCTTCAGACACCAATCAGCTTTTGCAAACTAGAATCTGGATAGTGATCTAAAGCAAATTTTGTAGATAAGGTGGAAAACAAGATGGGGTTGTTTGCATTATTTTGTAAATTATATCAAATGACAAAGTTCTCTATCACTAATTATATAACAAATTAAAGATTATGGAAGGATGAAGGAGTTTAAACTAAATTACAACTAATCCATCTGGTCATTATGGGATTTGGAATACCAAAAGATTTTCAGATTAGACGGTAAAGGCAATATATTTGTAAAGAGACAAAAGCAGGTATTAAATACTTAGAAATAAGTGTATTACCATTGCTGGGGATTTAGTAGTAAGCCAACTGTACACCATTGCTTTTAATACACAAATCGGCTTTGTCACCCCAGAATAAGATACCAATCTTTTATGAAGGTAGAATGCCATGTATTAAATAATATTGTTCTAAGCAGTCAAATATTTATTTGCCAAGCTATCATTTAAATTATCCAAACAAGCATTTTGAAAGCTAATAGACCTGTGGCAATATATGCAGAGTTCATAAGAAGGGAAGATTCTACAGAAGTTTGAAAGCAAACACTGGTTTAGCCATCAAAATATTCTAAACAAATCAGGTAGCTGCAGGGTGGAGAATCATAAACTTGCAAAGCTTAGAGGAGGCCAAAGAAGATCTTGGCCACAGAACATACTGTTACATGCCATCCCAATCTCTGAGTGGTATGAGATCCCAGGGGGTCCAGGCAGTTTGCTTTCTTCAGAAGGAGAGGCAGTGGAAACTGTAGTGTGTTTATGATCTATGGTTTATTTACACATATATACAACCTGAGCCTATGATGGAAGTGCATACAGAAGGTCTTGTTTCTCCAGTGGCATCGTGAGGGGGGGTGGGGGCGGTTCGCCCCGGGTTCCAGGGGTGTGTGTGACACTTGGGCCGTCCCCAGGGGGTGCCTCCATTTGCCGCCCCAGGTAGCGAGGAGGCTTCCTCTGCCCCTGTGTTTCTCCCATAGTCACAGCCTTGGAATCAAGCAGAAATCAAGCATGATGCTCACTCCCTGTCTTCTGCCTGCTTCTAGCCCAGTTCATACAACTTTGCCCTTTGTCTTTCTCACTATAAGCCAGGGGAGGGGAGGGGCCCCACCCATTTGCCCTCTGGCACAGAGCATCTTCTTTTGTCAGACAGCAACCATACTTAAGCGGTAACTTGGCCCCTGCATGGCTAATTCAAAAATTGAGTCCTCCATTGGATTTTAACCCTTGCTGGATCCAGGACCCAAAGGATTAGAAGGGACTCAGGCATCATACAGAATAACACACACACACACACACACACACACACACACAAACACACACACAAAAGCAAAAACGTCTCACAACACAGCTTTCCACATGTTCTAAGTGAATCATGTAGCTACCGGGGAAAATCATAAACTTGCAAAGCTAGAGGAGTTGTAAAAGAAAGTCTTGCCCCCAGAACATACTTTTGTTCTCTTGAATTGCATTTTGTCTTTTTTAAAAAAGCAAAACAATATAGGCACTTGCTTCAGTAAACTGTGAAATCAAAATCAGTGTAAACCTGTTACTAGCAACCAGCCTGAATCAATGAATTGGCTGTAGTACCACAGCAGAAGCCGCAGTCTCTTCTGAGCCAGGAAAAAAACCATGTCCTAATTCTGGCAGGTAGAGCAGAGAGCAATATACTTCAGAGTTATCACTGGGACAAAATTGCTTCCCACGGCTGCATAGTAATGTTCTGGGAACTTAGAATAACCACATGGCTGAGCCAACAGCACTCTTCCTTGCGTTTTTGTGTGTTTGTACCTTTATATTGTTTACTGTTCTTGACAGCTGCCTTGAGCATTCTTTGAAAAAATGTGTGCAATGGGGATTCCTCTTTCTTTCTTTCTCTCCCCCCCCCCCGGGGGGGCACTATCAACTATCAGCTCCATGGGGTTGGGAGACCCTTTGGAGAAGATCTTGTGTGTGAACAATAAAGGAAATGGAAGTTCCATTGCACCAGTGGAGCTATGTGTGCAGAGTATTGAATGCAATCCAATGGCTATGATCTTCCCAGACAGGAAGGTCCTATACAACTGTCCTCAGTCACATAGATTTGGCTTCCAACTTTTAATGGGATGATGTCAGAATAAACCACAGGGATTCAGTTCTCATACTATTGTGGCAAGTTTCCTAGGAGCCCCAAAATGCATTTAAATGTATTGCTAGTAAGGGAAAGTCTTCATGCTAAAAAATATTCTGAACAGCCACAGAGCTCAGCTTAAAAAACCAACACTGCCAGTCTCTGAAAAGGGCCTTTGCATTACCCAGGAAATGTGGAATTCTCAAGAGTGTTGATAGAACCATTCCAATGTAGCCTGAATGAGTTTGAAGAACATGGCGTGACTGTCCCCTTTACATCTGCTTTGGGTCTTCTCAGTGAGCCATTCAGCTTCATAGATTTCATTTCCATTTTGACTTTCCATGTAAATTGTACTTCGTGGTATTCCCTGCTCCTTTTCCCTAAAGAGCTTAGCTCCTGTTTGTTAGCTAAGTATATCCACCAAGTCAGGTCACATTCTTCAGAAATTTAATTAGCACCTTAATAAAGATAAATGAAATCATTTTAAGGCATTGGTCCAAGGAAGTGAATCTTTGCCCTTTATTTCACTCCCTCTTCTTTATCTGGTTTCCAATCTGGTGCAATTACTGATTTATATAATATTTTATCTCCCATTGCCTTTTAAACAATGTCAGAACATATAAGGATTAGCAACTACATCATTAATTTTAGCTACATCTGAAATGTCCATCAAAATGACAGTCCAATCACAGTCTAATCAATGACAAATACTTGAATAATTATACAGCAGGGAATAGTGTCAGCAAGTCTAAACTTGTAGCCAGAATGCCCTGCCAATATCTGAATGAAGTTCAAAATGGTAGATGCACAGCAGACATTTTGGTTTTTAGGCAACCTGTGCTATTTCTTAGCCAGATTGCTATATGCTGAGTATAGTGGCGGTTCCCTCACTGCGAGAAGCGAAGTTACAGGGAACCAGGCAGAGGGCCTTCTCAGTAGTGGTGCCTGCCATGTGGAACACCCTTCCGTCAGATGTCAAAGAAATAAACAACCATCTGACTTTTAGAAGACATCTGAAGGCAGCCCTGTTTAGGGAAGCTTTTAATATTTGATGAATTATTTTATTTTAGTATTTTACTGGAAGCCGCCCAGAGTGGCTGGGGAAACCCAGCCAGATGGGCAGGGTATAAATTTATTATTATTATTATTATTATTATTATTATTATTATGAATGCCTAATGAGCCTCTACACACACACACACACACACACACGATTAAAATAAACCAAAAAGATACACTCATCTGAGAGTTGGGATTGGTTGTGGTTCTCAGTCAACTGTACACTCAATAATACACCAAGGTTCGCTGCGACAGAATGTGTGAAACACATCCTGAAGCCTTGTGCTCAAATGAATACCATTGTGCTATAGCTAGTCATAGTGAGGGAAACACTCAATCTGGGAAGAATCACTGACCATCTGCCGCCAAGACCCGGGAGAGTATATTTACAATCAGATATACATGTGCAAATCCACGTTTGCACATGCCGACGTTTGTCCACAGACAGTTTTTCCGGGTCATGTGGCCAGCATGACTAAGCCACTTCTGGCGAAACCAGAGCAGCGCATGGAAATGCCGTTTACCTTCCCTCCAAAGCGGTACCTATTTATCTACTTGCACTTTGACATGCTTTCAAACTGCTAGGTTGGCAGGAGCAGGGACTGAGCAACGGGAGCTCACCCCATTGTGGGGATTTGAACCGCCGACCTTTCGATCGGCAAGCCCAAGAGGCTCAGTGGTTTTGACCACAGCGCCACCGGCATCCCATAAGTTTGCCCAATTTCTGCATCAGTTTGTAGATTTCTTTCAAATTCATATGCAGTTTTCCATAATATAAGGTAGTTTTACATCTTGTTTTCATGACACATGCATTTTTAAAAGCATTTTTACCCAAGTACTTTCCCATCATATTATGCTGTGCTTCAAAAAAAACAATAGAGAACACAATACAATGAAACGCTACAATGCAGTACATGCCCTCCCTCTGTCTGGATATACTTCAGAAAAGAGGAGCACTTTTTAGTGCATCACAAAATGCAGAGACTAAATCAATTTCCCCCCATCTTTGCCACTAGGATCTTGAAACAGGCAGTATCAAGAAGTGGAGTGTTGGTGACTAAACCATGGTGGGAAGCTATTTCTAATTTGTTTTAAATACAGAGAACCTCAGACATACTTCACTCTTGAAGCACTGCACAAGTGAGGTGATATCTTTATATCTTTTATTAGACTATAAGAGTGGAAAAGAGGTTTTAAGTTACATATAATTTTTCTTCAGGGATAGAAGTTCAAAGCAAAAGTAAGATTTGTGTGTGTGTGTGTGTGTTTTTGGTAACATCTTGACAGATGTTAACCTGGTGAAAGAACCTGGTTCTCTCAAAACAAAGAACAGGAAGTTTGATCAGATCGCAAATGGTCTGATTTTCCAAAAGAGAACAGGTAATATAATTTAAAATGAACAGTCTGAGGCAGTAAATAGAAGCAAAACATCACACTTGCCCAAACTGGCATCTGCATGCAGAGTATGGGAAACTCGTTTTTAAAAGGAACTGGTTGTAGTTCTAGTTCAGCATGTCCAAAAAGGAACTAATTCCATTTCACATTTAACCTTTTACAAAACAATCTAGTTTGGTTCACATTCAGTTCACAGCTCACAGTTCAATTCAAGTTCATCCAAAGGACCCTCAGTAAAGTTTCCCCAGCATTCAAAATGTTACAAGCTGCTGTTACAAGTACAAAATATACTTAAGAAGAAAACATCAAAACATGCACACAGTGGAATGTTATTGTTTGATATATTGGAAGCAAAAATGCATACAAAAATCTATATTTTTATATGTTGTGGTCTTGTTTGTGAACCGCCCTGAGACCTCCGGGTATAGGGCGGTGTATAAATTGAAATAATAATAATAATAATAATAATAATAATAATAATAATAATAATAAATTTATTATTAAGAGAAATGCACACTTAAAATGCTCATAAATTACCACGAGGCCTTTTTTCTTCTTCTTTTAAAGCAAACTGATGCAGGAACACTAGACATGATATTAAATGCACCTTCACATTTAACATTCTTTTTTTAAAAAAATGCATAGCAGTCAGGGACTGATAGTTACTGGGATCTCAGCAGTTAAGGTGGTTAAAGCTCCCCCAAAGCTGCTGTTTGCTTTGCTGTGGTTAAAATAACTCCCCAAAAGCTGCTATTTGCTTTGCAAGGAAAGCTTCCACTGGCCCCAAGGGGATCTTTTCCTACAAGTCAAACAGAAGCTGGAAGGAACTTTTCGCAAACTGTTGCTTCGTACTCCGTCTCCTACTTTGATGTGTTTTCTGCTTTATATGAACATGCCTCTCCATAACCTCTAGCACACTCTGCCCTATATATGTAAAGATCAAACAGATTATGCGAAAAATATGGTTAAAAACACGTATCATCCATCAGCTTAAGCCTACAGTGTATTATGTTCCTTCCCCTTCTCAATCAAAGGTGATAAATCATTTCCCTCTACTAACAAATGGAAATTAGTATCTCCTAAATCTCCATGCACGGATATGATTAATATTAACATAATCATGCCGCGCTGTTCTCCTTCCCAGGTATTAGACCTGTAGCATTTATATTAATATTAAATGCAGAGTCTTTTAATATATGACAAGATGAGTGTGTTAGCCTTCAAAAAAAGGTGTTGTCATAACCAAGCACCTTTCTACTCATAAGGATTTAATTAACATGTCTTCAAATATTGCACTTTCTTCAAAAGTTTTACACGCAGGCAAGCTTTCTCAGTGGTTTTCTTCAGTTCACAAAGAACTTGGAGAAGAGGTGGAGAGCCGCCTTTTCCTTCTCGCTGTTGAAGGCGGAAACATCTCTGAACATTGCAGTAGTGCAGAAGCAGACAAAACCACTCTTCCTTTCCCTTGAGATCTACATCATGCATTTGTGCTGGCAGACACCTATAAGCCAAGAAGACGGAGAGGGAGAAGAAGAAGAAGAAGAAGAAGAAGAAGAAGAAGAAGAAGAAGAAGAAGAAGAAGAAGAAGATGATGATAAGAAAAGGAGGAGGAGGAGGACTCCTGGAAATCACTAAAGAAATTCCATGGAATACGAAGAAATGGCGAAACTTAACGGAAGAGTAAGAAATCAAGATAACAAACTTCTTACAAAAGAATGGAAATGGTTTATTGAACATTTACAGGTAAATTGCAAACAGATAAAAACATTTGCAAGATTATTGTAATAACCCGAGGTTTCATAAGAATATATATTTTAAAGTAGTAGTAGTAGTAGTAGTAGTAGTAGTAATAATAATAATAATTTATTTATACCCCGTCCATCTGGCTTGGTTTCCCCAGCCACTCTGGGTGGCTTCCAACAGTAGATAATTAAATGACCAAATTAAATGAATTTGGCTCTGCAGAAGATATTAAAAAATAAATTTAAGGAACCGCAGAAGGGGGGGGAAGGAAGTCAAACTTTGAAATGTTAAAATGATTGTAAAATTTATGAAATGTATAAATTTGAAAAGTATAATTAAAAACTTTAAAAAAGAAAAGAAAGAAATTCAAACAATTCTGAGTGATTCACTAAAGGTGTCAAAATGAGAAGTCCAGGCTCATCTTAATGAACTAAAACCAGGACTGGATTAAGACCTTTAGACGCCTCAAGCACTTAAAAGATGTTGGTGCCCCCATATACAGTATATCCAATTCAAAATATAAAGAATAATAAACTGTGAAATAAAAATTTATTTTTCGAAATGGGGGGGGGGGGAACCTACAGTAAGATTGAAAATAATATATAGATAATGTTAATTTTTGTTCAGCTGCACCATGGTCCATGGTAAATCCGGCAATGGAAAATTTATGTGGTGCCCCCTTGATGCACTGAGCATGTATTTATTTTGCTTAATGGTTCATCCAGCCCTGACGAAAACATGAAGCCTCAATATTTAAATTTGAAAACACAATGCAGTGCGCAACACAAAGGGCAATTCTGAGTGAGCACATAGGCATATCTGCAAGTCGTTGTTGTTGTTGCTTTTTATTACCAGGCCCTCACTCTAAGGTCTTTTTAAGTTTCATGATGATTTGATAGTAAGCTACTTTGAGGGCCTTTATAAATGAAAAGAGCTGTTAAATGGGCAAAGCAAATGAGACTCTTTTATAGCCACATGCTTTAACTTTATTGATAACACAAATCGGAGGGAACACGGCAGGTCTCCACTCTTAGTGAACACGCAGTTATGGATATTGTGGATTTCTTTGTTTCTCGCCCTGCATGTTTTTCTTAATAGTTACCAGCAAAATCTTGTCGAGTGTCATGTTTTCCTGTTGATAAGTGACATACGGCTGTAGTTAGTGACAGACTTGTCATTGCTTTATAACTCTGCAGCCCGCCCACCCCATGGTTTCCTTTATTCTGCATGTGATAAGTTATGTCGGGTATGTGTGTGGTTGGTTATATAACAACCTGAAATCCTAATTTAAAAATATTGTTACCATTGCTGGATAACAGGGACCCTGAGATCTCCATCCAGGTATGGTTGTAGCTGTCATGACAGCCAAAGCTGATAAAAAGACAGACAAGTCACAGAATTCATTTGATCCTCTAATTACAATGCTGGAGCACAAAGTCTTCAAACTTCATCTTTCAGGAGGAGTGAAACATCATATAGAACAGGCTGAATATCTTCATCTGAGTGGATGAACAACCAGCCAACAGTACTTCAGACAAGGCAAACTTATCCATATATATATATATTAAACGCAGGAAGAACCAGCCTCACAAATTTAAAATGGGAGACACCTGGATTGCCAGAAGTACATGTGAAAAGGATCTAGGGCAGTGATGGCTAACCTTGACACCCCAGATGTTTTGGAACTACAACTCCCATCATCCCTAGCTAACAGGATCAGTGGTCAGGGATGATGGGAGTTGTAGTCCCAAAACATCTGGAGTGTCAAGGTTAGCCATCACTGATCTAGGGGTTTTAGTAGACCACAAGCTTAAGAGGAGTCAACAGTGTGGTGCAAAAAAAGCTAATGCTATTCTAGGTTGCATCAAGAAGTATAGAGTCCAGGTGAAGGGAAAGAATAGTACTGCTCTATTCTGCCATACTCAGACTGCACCTGATGTAGTGTGCCCATTTCTGGGCACCATAATTTAAGAAGGATATTGACAAACTGGAATGTGTGCAGAGGAGGGCAACCAAGATGATCAAGGGTCTGGAAAGCCAGCCTTATGAGGAATGGTTCAGGGAATTGGGTATGTTTAGCCTGGAAAAGAGGAGACTGAGAGGTGATAGGATAGCCATCTTCAAATATCTAAAGGGCTGTCACATGGAAGATGGAGCAAGCTTGTTTTCTCCTCCTCTGGAACCATAACTTAGGGCTTCAAATGTCAAGAAATGAGATTCCAGCTAAGCATCAAGAAGAACTTCCTGACAGTAAGATCTGTTTGGCAGTGGAACAGACTTCCATGGGAGGTTTTTAAGCAGAGGTTGGATGGCCATCTGCCATGGATGGTTTAGTTGAGATTCCTGCATTGCTGGGGGTTGGACTACATGATCCTCGGGGTCCCTTCCAACTCTACAATTCTATGATTCCATAACACATGTCATGCACACCTAGGCATACCTAGAGGATGGCAAAACCTGGCCCCACACCTGCTTTGCCCACAGAAGGAATCCACTATGATCTCAATCAGGAAAAGCTGCCGCTGCTGCTGCTATAGGGGGGAACAGAAAGGGGTCTTCAGAGCATCTTCCAAGCAGAGAGCAGAACAGGTGCTCTGTCTAGTTCCAAGGAGGTGCATTCCTCCTGTCCAGGCAACCTCACCTGCTTCTCACCCTGCTTTGCAGGGAAGCGGTCGCCCATACAGCTCCTTGCCAAGGGCGCAAGGTGGAACATTCAAAGAGACTTTGTGTTTGATTGTCACCAGCTGTTAAGCTGTAGAATGGATTAAGAGCAGAAGTGAAAGATGAGGTGTGATGCAGGCAAGGGAGAACCAGGTTCTCAAAAAAGTGCCATTTTTTGTATTTCTTAATTTATTTATTTTTTTAGCCTGAGTGGTGCTTTTGGACAATATTTATTACTACAGTGCTGCCATCTGTTGTTTTCTTTCCGAAAGCTCATCGCCCATACTTAAGACTCGTAAATAGATGGAGGATGATTTATCCCAAGAGGAGAGAGGCATTCTTGATTGACTCCTATTTTTGTGTGCCCCTATTGAAAGAGCCATGGGATCAGGCATTTTATCTTCGGATTGCAGTGAGCGGTGTATAACAACTCATCTCTGCAGGCTATCAGAAGCCATTGCATGAGGGGGAAAAGAATGGCTTATTATTCAAATGTCTCCTATTCCACCCCCAAGTTATTTCTAGGTGATTTCTAGATCACTCCCAGAACTGTATGTCCCTGTATGTTTATCAGTCAGAAGATCTCAAGGACAGGAGTACACCCCCCAAAACATTATTGAGATCAATGGGATACTATATGTTTTAACTGGTGCAGGATTGAACTTTTTAATTTTTCCCTTATTCTTCATACTGTCATTACCTTAATCTTTTAAAGTAACTCTTAAATAAGGAAGGCCAAAGATAAGACTTTCTGATCATAATAAAAATGTTACAATAACAAGGAACTGCTCTGCTTTGGGAATTAGGTAATGGGCACCGATGCCATGTAGGACAGAATTATTATTGCCAGCCACAAATTTCCTTTAAAATGGATCTTGACTGTTCCTTAAATTTACCCACGCCAAGCCACATTCACCACCTTCCCTAGCAAAACATGCATCAGCATCCACTTTGACTTAGAAGGTCTCTACACCTTCTTATCTTTCACAGATCCTCCTGTTTTACCTGTAGATTTCTTCATTTGGGCCACAACATGCTGCCCTTTCCCTCTTCCTTAACTTCTTCAAAGAGCGTCGCTGAGCAAAACGGTCTATTTCTGAGTGTAGGCACATATGTTAATTCAGACTGCATGCTGTCAAGTCTTTGTTTTCAAGCATGGTACATTGAGCTTGCATATGGCACATGCAGGAGCCTGGGGTTTCATGGCACATGATCATTCCTGTAGTCCAGGAAACCATCACTTCACGTGAATTTATTTCCCCTGCCTATTCAATCTGCACCCTACCAGAAACAGTCAGATCTGCTTATTCACTTGTCTATGTTTTGGCCAGCGGGATGGTAACCAAATGGATATCCAATTTGGAAGATGCTCATTAAAAGAAAAAGAAAAAAGCACAGCTATTTATTTTGCCTCTTGCTTGAAATGCCTTGACACAATGAATATTTTATTTACATTCCATTATAGCGTACGGATAAACTGGACAAACTATATCTTTGTATTTGCTTCCCATTAGACTCCACTCCACTCGATTAGCTGAGTGAAGCTGTATTGTTTGCTTGCCACAACAGCAGAAACTGCAGAAGGCATGTCAATTAACTTTAATGGGGAAAAATTAAAAGCCCAGTCAGCTTCCAATAGAGAAATAGCGACACTGTGATGTGCAGCAAATTTAAACTGTGGTGGAGAGTTACTACAAATGGACCCAAGTGTTTCAACCTCAAACCAAATCTACTGAAGAGAGTTTATTGACCTCTATTAAATGTTTTGAGGGATCTGTTTCCTTTTTATCCAAGTTAATAGCACTTTTAGAGCTTGGTAGCCAACCTTTGCTTAAATTGAACTGGATATAGATAGATATATAGATATATACTTGCTGGGTGCAATGGCAATTGAACTCAAACTTTAAATCAGTGTTTGAACTATTAAAATATATTCCATACATTTTTGTTAAGAGTAAGATGACTATGGTAAGATGACAAAGATGGACTTTATGTAGGTCACCTCTGGACTGTCAGTACTTCGCAGGAGGAATTCAAGCCCATGCTAGAAATTTAAGTTTGTGCTATGAAAGTAGATTAAAGAGTTTCTGACAGCCTAGCACACCCACATTTCCAAATGAAATGTACTTTTTTGCAGTCAGGAGAACAGAAGGGAACTGTGCTGAAAAGTGTGGGGTGAACAAATGATTAATGTGATGATGTATAACCACCACACGAGCAAATCAGGATGAATTTAGGATGAATGTTCATTGTTCTGTGACCTCTTGAGATAACGTTGCCAAACTTGGCATGAGAGCTTCCATCAGTGTTAATGAGAAGTTAGGGATTTTACATTTATTTAAACTGAATTGCATCTGCCACTTTGTTTTCCATTTGCCCAGTTTGAAAATACACTTTTGGAAATTCTTCACAGTCTCTTTTATTTTCATCTGTAGAATTGTGTAGCACCCACAATGACTATCAGGTATTCTATATTTTGAACCGTACAGCTAAATTTTGGCACAGTTTTGGAAAATGTCAGCTGGACTGCTTTAGTTGAGTTTCCTGCATTGCAGGGGGTTGGACTAGATGGTCATTGGGCTCCCTTTCAGCTCTACAGTTCTATGATTCTATGAGTTCTATGAGTTCACTAAGCTAAATTTACCTAGGTTTTAGGCTTTATTAGATGATCATCAAGAGAAGGGCTCATTCGTAATTTGAACACTGCATAGGCACTCAGGAGTCTTACAATTGAATGAGTGCCTGAAGGATCTCAGAAACCCAAACTCACAGGCATACTAAACATAGCTTTGATTCAATTTACTATCTTCAGGATATTGGAAAGTGTGTACTGTTCCTTCGTAACTACCACTGTGTTCTAATAGTTTTGCCTTTGCAGAAAAGATGGGTTTCATTTGCATCAGCAAAAATGCTGAGAAGCCAGAATGAGGTTTGGGAGCCCATAGGACAGTGATGGCTAACCTTGACACTCCAGATGTTTTGGAACTACAACTCCCATCATCCCTGACCACTGGTCCTGTTAGCTAGGGATGATGGGAGTTGTAGTTCCAAAACATCTGGAGTGTCAAGTTTAGCCATCACTGCCATAGGATGATGGTTCACGAGACGGCAGAGTCTCAAATTCCGCCGGGGTTCATGTCATCCGTCTACTGCCGCATACCTTTCAGATGGCCAGGCACAAATCTCATCACCACCATTTTGCTACATGACATTTCAGATATAATATGCCGCAAGTAAACGTGCACTGCTGACTTCGAGGGTTTGCAACTGAGTACCTCAGAGCATAAACAGATTATTCTGAAGTGCTGCACTGAATTAATTTTGCTTACACTGATCTTGCTCTGGAATCCCTAATTTACAGTTTGCTAGAAGGTGCTAATTCCCTAATCTAACTAAATAAGAATGTATCACTGCAAATAAATTAGAGCCCCAAATGAAGAACATGGTCTTTTGACTTAGAATTAGAATATCTCAGCATCTTTCTTTGTTCGTGACTTTAAGGTTACAGATTCCTAAGTGACTGCCGCAGACAATAGCTCAGATCTGGAATACACAACCGAAATGAGCTGGCTCTTTAAAAAGTGATTGGCAGGGAGAATATGTAGCTTTGAAGAGGCAATACCTGTTACATTGGTACCAAGAGAATGAATGATAAGATACAATGTAATTATTTTAATTGGACCAACTTCTGTTGACTACATGTTTTTGTGTATGAAGAAATTTGAATACTCCTACATCAGGTCTTATTATAATTATTGTTATTATGAATCATTTATTATGCGGTTCCTAGAAATACAGTCGGTACTTTGCAGAAATAAAACAAAAAGATCCCAGATCAAAAGAACCTACAGCTGAAAACACAAACACAGAAAAATAGCAAATAAATAAATGGGGAACTATATCGCTGCATGGTTATATCAGAACGTATCATCACGTATTTAAATATTATATATATTTTCCATATAGGTAAAGCAAGTGGTAAAGGCAAAATATATAGCAATTTAAGCTATGTATTACTCCTGAGTAATAAGCATGCATAGGACTGCTTTCTGACTAGGCAATTTGCTTTACAGCCTTTGCCTGGCTTACCACCCTCGCAACAGTTCCGTAAAGTAGGTAGGTCACTGGAAACCTACTTTTATAGATGGGTGGAGTTGAAGCAGGCAGATACATAGATAGATCCACCCAAGGTTAGGCTGAGCCTATTGCTAAAATTGGATTGAATCGCATCCACTAGACAAAACAGATGGCCTCTTTTGCATGTGTTGCAATACAAATAGGAACCCTTTCTGTTAAGTCAGTAGTTTTCAACCAGTGTGCCGTGGCCCCCTAGGGTGCCTTGATTGATGGTCAGGGGTGCCGCGGGCAACACTTGCCTCCCTCCCCCTTTCCTTCCCTCCCTCCTCTGATGCCCTCTTGCATCTCTGCCTCCCAAAGGCTTGCATAGCTGTTTGTTGCAGCAGCCCTGGCTACAGGCTCCCCAGGCGAATGGTGCCTCTGGGGCTGACCAGGGGGTGCTTCCCAGGCCCCTGTGGGGCAGTGTGATGAGGCACCTCTCTTGGGGGCAGGGGGGCAGCTCAGAGACCAAAGGTGGCAGCTGCTGCTGCATGGAAGACCCCCAAGGAGAGGGGAGAGGAGAGGAGGCTGAGGGAACGCTCCACAAGGGATGGTGTTTGAAAAAGGGTGAGAGGCTGCCACCTGTGCAGGCAAGGGGTGACATAACTGGGCTCCTGAGCCCCACAGGGGTGCCACAGAAAGAATATAGTTGGTCAAGGGAGCCGTGGACTCAAAAAGATTGAAAACCTCTGTGTTAAGTAAAAAAAAAAACCTAGGCAAGAATAGCTTCTCCGTTGCTCTCCTTGTGGCTCTAAGGTTTTTTCTTGGACAAGTGCACATTTCTCATATTTCTATTTCTTCCATCAGGCTATAGGAATGTCAGATGTCCTTTCCTGCATGCTTATTATTCAGATACTCTGTTGGGGGACGGGGTGGGGTGGGCGTTGTGTGAGAGAGATAATTCTGTCTGCATCACTTAGCGACTGCCTCTTTGTCACGTTTTGAGACCCTTCTGCCTGCCTACCTAGGCATCAGACTTCCAGTTCAGGCTCCAGTGCAGAATACCTTAGCAAGTAAACTAATTTTTCATGCAGTATCACAGGCAAGCAGGACATGCAAATGTCAGTCTCTAGATACCGGTGATTCAGACCTAGAGGAAATTACATCTGTTTAAGCCTTTGTAGGTTCTTGGATTCTCTTTGAAAGCTGTTCCTCAGAGCGCATTTATTCTCACAACATTCCAGCATTTCACAGAAGGTTGAGAAAGAAAAGCCCGCACAACCTTTCCTCCAGGTCATTTTTATTTAGAGTTTCAAAATAGCAGAAACCAAATGCTTAAAATTAATAGAATTATACACCTTCCCACCCCCTCCACATACACAATATTCAGGTTTATTTATCTTGTTTCCTTTTGCCACTGGCTGTTCTTTCATCCTCCATTTGTTTATATATATATATATATATATATATATATATATATATATATATATATATATGTCTTTCCCATTCCTCCAGATCAAAGTGGAGGCAGTACTTGAGCTGCTGGCATCAACTTCTGTTTCTGTGATTTGTACTTGTGCTCCACTGCTGGCAGCAAGCTGAAATTGCTGTCTCCATTTCCTTTAAGTCCACCAGCCCCCCCCCCCCCGGTGATTCCCTACAGTGCTGAACTGCTGATGTCAATCCCAGCTTTTGCAGGAGTCTCCCGTCCAGCCTGCCAGGTCTGCTCCATTCAAAGTCTTAACAAGCTTGAAACATTTGGGTAAACTTTATGGGGAATTTTGATGGAACAGCTGCATGGGGACCGAGCAGATAGCACTCATTAGGAGCAAGGCGAGGTGGACATCAGCCAGCTGGCTGAGTTCTCATTTTACAGGCTGCCGCTTGGACAGCTAGATCTGGAGGAACTGCTATCCTGTGCCCCACCAAAAGCCGACTAGCTTTTCAAGGCCTGATCCTAATCCCACTGATATCCTTTGGCATTTTGCCATTCACTTCATTGTGCTTTGGAGCAGGTCCTTTCAACAGAGTTCTGTAATTTGCTTGCGTTTTTAGCTTGTTTCAGATAGCAGGACTTCCACAAGATAGCAACTATTTTAAAATTATCAGTACACATGCTGAGATTCTTACTAAGCTCCTGTTAATTTGGAAGCACAATCAGATTAAAAAAAAATAGAGCCATTTGTGCATGTTTGGATGACTTTTTCGTGGTTGACAAAACACCTTCAAAAAAAAAACCTCTGCGATTTTGAAAAAAATATATATACATGTGGAATTATTAAACAGAACTCCTTGAAAGTTACATTGAAAACTACAGGCTGTGAAAGGTGATTATTGTTATGGTTTCGCTGAGCCACCTTCTCTTGGAGAAAGAACACAACCGCTTTTGATGCTCACCAAACAGTCTGATGAGGAAGCCCGGCAAAGAACTCTTTGCAGAATCGACAGGGATCTTTCAGCGATGGAACTTGAGCAAATGAAAGGCATCAATCAGCTTTTGCCTGGTTTGTAGCCTTCCTTTTTCTCCCAGTTTCAATCTTTGTGAGGAAAACATTTGCTCTCGCAATGCTTGTTTGTGAAACACTGGCTCTGTTCTTGCCGAACACATTGCTTTCTGACTCGGGTGGGTTCATCAGTGGTGAGGCTTCTGGGAATGTAGTACTGCCTTTGAACCAGCTTCTTGACTGCATTATCGTGTCTGAGGCAAACATGGCATTAAAACTATACCAAAATAATTACTTTTAAAAGGTCAGCTAAAATAGGAGCAAAGAGAGGAGCAGGCAGCATTGTACTAGCATGTGCACATTAACCTATTGCATAGAATTTTAAGGCTAGTCTCTTATCATCTCATCCATAGGCAATGCGTATGGCTGGCTTTGATTCCTGAGAAAGACATCCATTAGCACCAGGACAAAGTTAACATGATGGTTTAATGTGGGAAGTTGCCTCCACCGTCTAAGGCCTGGGAAAAGTATAATATGAATCAACCTTTTGCAACCTATACATTTCTGGACTAATTTGGGGGGCTAAGTAGAAGCATTTTCAATCTGGCGCAATTGTGCTTCCTATGGAACAGAGCAAATGCAGGATGTTTGTTAAAATAAAACAGGGGGGAAACGGTCACTGCAAAATTCTTACAAAAATAATTTTCTGCTGCCACCTTGTGGTATTGAGGATTTATGAAGTTTTAGAAATTGAATTCCTGTTATCAGAGATCAAAATAAAGTAACAGCCTATAACATCAGTAGCTATTATCTTTTGAGGATTCTTGCTTAATCTTCATTCTTCATATATATTTGAAATATGTAGCTTAAGCGTTTTTTAAACTTATCATTTAGAGAAGAGTCATCTGGATGCCTGCTAGACAAGAACTCCTGTAATTGCTAACCATGGGCAATGTTGTTGGGGCTGGTGAGAACTGGAGTCCAATGGCCTCTGGAGGGTACCATGTTGACTACTCCTGATTTAGAGGGGCCCACTGGATGACAAACGAAGGTCAATGGGCATTCCAAGCTGCATAGCTGGCATCAAAGAAGCATAAATACAAAGGGGTCCTTCCCTGGTTTACTATCAGAACAGTAAATGCTCTGAAAACACCTGGTGTTCCTGTAGAACATGGAGTGGCTAATCTGTGACCCTTCATAAACCGATGGACAACAGCTCTCATCCTCCTTGCCCATTGGCCATACTGGGCTGGGGCTGATAGGAGTTGGGAGTCCAACATTTGGCAAGCCAAAGCTACTGTAGAACTTCCATATAGCAAAGGGGGAAATGCATAATTGTTTTAAAAAATAAAGTATGCTTCTAAAAAGAATGGGAAATGGTTATTTCTAAATTCTCGTTCTGCTTCCCTACTTTCTGCTTCCGGAAGAAGAAGAAGAAGAAGAAGAAGAAGAAGAAGAAGAAGAAGAAGAAGAAGAAGAGTTTGGATTTGATATCCCGCTTTATCACTACCCGAAGGAGTCTCAAAGCAGCTAACATTCTCCTTTCTCTTCCTCCCCCACAACAAACACTCTGTGAGGTGAGTGGGGCTGAGAGGCTTCAAAGAAGTGTGACTAGCCCAAGGTCACCCAGCAGCTGCATGTGGAGGAGCGGGGAATCAAACCCAGTCACCAGTTTACGAGTCCACCTCTCTTAACCACCACACCACACTGGCTCTTGTTGCACCGCAAACATTCTCAGAGGTCACTTCTTAATATATGTGAAATCGTAGCACAGCAGCAAATTGAAAGCTGCTATGCTACAGCCACTTGGCAAACTATTCCCCCACACCGTTGCTACCGATTCCTTTTTATGGAACAAAGCATCCCTCTATCACAGCATGCCCAAGACAGGGGAAGGCAGGGCACTTTCCTTCTGAGCAGCAGCAAGAGGAAGAGACTTTGGAATCAGCCACAGTGAGAGAGTTCCTTGTGCGCAAGGGGAGGCGTGGACCAGTCTATTGGTGTGTGGGGTAGTGGCCTGTATTCTTGGTATTATCACTGCCAGCTCTTGCTGCTGAGAAAGAAAAGTGTCTCAAAAATTTGAGGTTGTAAGCTCCTCAGGACAAGGATCTGCCTTTTTCTTTGCAAAGCCTTGTGCACATTGAGAGGTGGTAGTAGGAAATTAAAAAATGATAACATGTCAAGGTAAAGCCATTATCGTGAACGGAAAGTTAAAACATTATTTCTATGCTCCTTCCTGTTTTGGGTTAGCTGTGGATTCTTTAGGTCTGCATTGTCTAAACAACATACTCTGAAGTTTCACATAGTAATTGGCTGCTGTGGGAGTGAGCTTAGAGTGAGGCATGTGCCTGAGGAATTGTAGACTTGTGCTGTTGGAATAACTTAATCTAGGGCTTTACAGAGATCATAAAGCATTTCAGATGACTGAAACTCTCCATGATATTTCAGACAAGTCATGTTTGCTTTTGCCTCTGGCACATTTTGCTCAACTTTTGTCATTAGAACTAACAAGTACATCTTGCACAACTCCACAATGCCTGGGAGGGGGAATCGGTACTTGGTGTTCTCATATTATTGAACGATGGTCATTTTCTCAGGTTACAAATCTGAATTCAAATCATATTAAGTGATCAGTGATGCCCAGCCCTGCAACAGTTCACTGATACGGTTTCTTTTCAGGACGAAGACCAAGGCGAATAGCCTATCCTGGTGGGATGAATGCTTCTTTTAGGTGTGATAACGTTTTTGGTTGAATGGGCCCATTCACCCTTGGCCAACCTTCTGGAGGTCATAGGCCAGAAGAGTGTGACCAAAAGTGGACCAAAAGTTGCTTCAAAACTAATTATACACACACAGACATAGCTAGCACTCCTCCCTGTTCATCAAATGATCGGTCTGATGACCAAGGACATTGGGCACTGAGCTGGGCCACAGAGAGGCTTAAACTTATTTAAAATGTCTATTTTGCTTCTTTTTGCAACAGTCGCCAAAACTGGTGGATTCTTTTTTGGGGGGGGGTCAGTTCAGTCATTTGTGTCGTGGACCTGCTTTGTATTGTTGTGCCCCATGGCCACTGGGTTAAAAGATCTCACAGGGCTCTGTATTGTCCCCGGGCTATTTGCAATCTACATGGAACTGACTTTGAATTGGGCTCAGATGTAAGTAGGCAGCCAGCATAGCTGTAGAATCTGGCCCTTTAGAAGAAGCGCAGTCTCATCCAACAGAACCAGTTAAAGTCTCTTGTCAGGAGTAAACAGTCTTCCTCTCTTCTGCCTCGTCTAGGTAAATTTCACTTTGCTCATCTCCATTCATATTAAAACTGTTTCCAAACACCCTTTCAAGAGTTCCACAGCCTCTCTGGGATGAGTAGGTGCAAATGTGAGTTGTGTGTCATCCCTTATACAGTTGACATTGCAATCTAAAGCTCTGAATGACTTCACCCAGCAGCTCCCCAGAAATCACCCAGTGATTTCACATGCATCTGATGCAGTGGGCTCTAATTCATGAAAGTTTGCACCATAATAAAATGTGTCAGTCTTTTTGGGTGCAACCAGGCCTTTTTTTGTTGCTGTTAAATATTCAGTATGATTTAAATGTTTAATTACTGGGCTCTTGGGGTCATTATGATTTTCTTATTCATCAATAATGTATTATAAATGGCCATATAATACACTGACGGTTTTGTGATTAGAATATCTACAGGATAAATTTGCTATGCTAATCCTTGGCAGGCTTTTCCAACAAGTGATGAGCCTTACCGTTGAAGTGTGTGGCTTTTTCTAATCCTTCACATTTGTCTTCTCTACAGCTTGGCCTTAAGCCATTTTTCAAATGCCTATTCCATTTGTGTCCCTCATTTACAATACTATGATCATCTTAGGATCTATTCTTTAACTCGTGGTGAACGCTACGCAAGCTTTGGTCTGTTGTTCCCAAGCATTTGGGTGAATGCATGACAGTTTAAACTGTGAGGGGGGCATACATGTCCCACATCCCCATTGTACTGCAGCACTAGCCCTTTGTGCATGCGGCAAAGGTCTGAAGGAGTATTTCCTTGGAATCCTCTTTGCAACCAGAACTCTGTGCTATCAGGGTTTCCAGCTCAAGTGAGTGTTCTAATGCTGTTTAGCTGAACACGGTTAGAAGAAAGAGGAATTAGCCCCGTTGTATATCGGGGGGGGGGGGCTGTGTGGAGAGAGTCTCTTCCTTCAAATTCCTGGGAGTTTACCTTAGTGAAGACCTCACTTGGAAAATCAATACAACCCAGGTGGTTAGGAAGGCCCAACAAAGACTCCATTTCCTTAGGGTCTTCCGTAAGAACAATGTCAAACAAAAATTGATGATCTCTTTCTACTGGTCCACAATAGAAAGTGTCCTTTCATACTGCATTACAGTGTGGTACGCTGGTTTGACAGCCACGGATAGGAAGTCCCTGCAGAGGGTGGTGAATACAGCACATGATATCATGGGCTGTCCCCTGAGTTCACTAGAAGACATCACAGGAGACCGCTGCCTCAGGAGAGCGAGGGAAATTCTCAGGGATGACTCACACCCCGGCCAGCACCTCTTTAATATCCTACCTTCGGGCAGGAGATATAGAAGTATAGTCAGCCGCACCAACAGGTTAAACAACAGTTTTTATCCGTGGGCTGTTGGGCTGCTGAATGGAAAGAAATAGTGGTGCAATTGACTTCTGACAAGCACACAGAGTGCGAACAAGACTGAGTGTATTGGGGGGGGCTCGTTTAATTTCACTGCACACAGGTGGTGTAGTGACAATAAAGGTTTATTATTATTATTATTATTTATTATTATTATTATTTAAGTCAGGTATAGATAGGCTAGGGTATCCGTGAATGCCTTACAGGAGGTGAGGCTCGACTCATGGTCACCCAACTTCATCATGGAGGGTCTCCTGTCATATTAGAGTTATATCAACCTTATTATTAATGCTGTGATCTACAGTGATAAATGTTCAGATTGATGCAAACCTATTACAGGTCTGTCACATATGACTTCCTCAAATGTGCCCTGGGAACTGTAGTTTTTTTTAAAAGGATGCTGGGAATGAGGAATAAGGGTGCTGTGAGGGATAAACTACAGGATTATTTGGGAGAAGTCATGTGCTTTAAATATATGGTGTGTATGCAGTCTGAGACACATTATTTTAATGATCCGTTAATTCTCTCCCGTTCTTTGTATAATCTTGGCTAATGTGGAGCTAATCATTCATGTTGTGTTTGCTTTAACCAATTGCAAAACGAAAAATATCCCAAAATGTTCAATATAGATAGCTGTACTGCATACAGTAGAAATGGAGCCCAATGCATTTCCAGCCATCAGTCTCACAAGGACATGCAATGCTGCTATGGAAATTGTACTGCTTTTTTAAAATAGAAAGCATTAAAACTAAGAGCAACCATTTTAAACATCATTTCTTCTTTTAAATGAACACTCTAAAAGGAGCTATTTTGTTTTGTGGATGTTAACTCCACCGCTAGCCTTTACTTGGATCAAGCAAAGAGTTGTTGTCATGGTACAGAGTTGCTGAAGGCAAATTTGAAGATTACACAGGAACAGGAATTGAAAAAGCAGGAATTGCATCACATTTCTGAATTCCAGCTTCTAATATAACATGTGGAACAAGGACATGGACCTTTCTAACATTGAAACCCTATGCTCCAGAAATCATCTTGAATACGTAGAAATCCGCTGAAGTGAAACTGTGTGTTGTTCAGGATTGGCCTTAGGGGTGGGTGAAATGGGCAGGTGCCCGGGGTGCCAAGCTGAGGAGAGCACCAAGCTGAGTTCAGTGGCTGTTGTTTTTTAATGTAGTGTCTCCTGTGTGCTTTGGTGACAAAAAGCAAGTATCTGTAACCTCCCCCCCACACACACACACCCCGGTTCCGTGTTTGGGTACTAACTAGGAAAATGATTGTCCTTCATTAGTATGTTCCCTTTTCAATTTTCCCTTTGATGTCGTTTGTGTTAGGTAAAAATCAATGAACATAGCTATACTTTGAGCAGCATTAACCCAGCACTTAGCACTTCAAATACCATTTTTTTAAAAACCCCTTATAAGCATTATATAAATAATAATAAAATAAAGCCATGAACTTTTCTTTCTTTCTTTATAAGACTAAAAATATGGTTATTCTAAAATAAAGAAGGCTTATCAAGATACAGCAACTGCTACAAAACAAAACATATCAAAAGTAAAGCCTGTGATAGTTCTGCTGTGTCACCTAGTGCCACTGCTCAGCATGTGGCTTTTCAAGCTTTGCCTTCTGCAAACTTTGACGGAAAGATGAAGGTTTTGTGCAATGTCATTCTCAGTGGGTAGGGTAAGCAATGATGCGAGCCTCTCATCCATCATGGTAGATCTCAAGTACATTTTGATGAGCCTCAATTTTGAGAAGTTCCACTAGGCAGTAGAAACTGGAGCTGGAAGAATTTGTAATGCTGCCCAGACATTTGGGAAGACATTGGTAATTTGAGTATTGTGAATGCCACAGGGCATTTCGTGGTGAGCCTTTTTCAGAAGGTAGCATGTGGTGGAGATGGCCTAGCCCAACACAAAGATCTGCACCATCTATGTCAGGGTGGTTGCCATCATTGAGGAATCTGTGTAGATCCATACAGTGGATGACAAGTGTCTCTTCCAGTAGATTTTCAAGGTTGTCAAGGAATCCACATGAGATTCGAGCTGCTCAAATTGCTCTTCAATTTCAACACAGTGTTGAGAACAGTGTAGAACTTCAATTTTTTATTTTTTATTTTTTGGACTGCCACACTTGTCATCAAGAGCCAGAGCCTCATTTTCAAGCTGCCTCTTCTTGCAGCACTTATGTGAGTGCTCCTTGAAAGTGGCATCAGCATTAAGGGCTTCTGAGAGCTCTTTAGCTGTGATAACCACCTCTGCAAAACCACTTACCCTATAGGAGGCAATGAACTCCACACATTTCTTCATGAGGGGAGGCAATAGTTACTATGTCAGGCATAGGCAAACTCGGCCCTCCAGATGTTTTGAGACTACAACTCCCATCATCCCTGACCACTGGTCCTGTTAGCTAGGGATGATGGGAGTTGTAGTCCCAAAACATCTGGAGAGCTGAGTTTGCCTATGCCTGTACTATGTCCTTTGTAAGGCATTGCATAGCCTTACTTACAATATTCACATGGAATAGACTGTCATACCATAATATGATTGATATCAAGAACTTGAAGTCTGTTATTTGGTCCACTAGGCATTGTGCTTGATAGCAAAGATCTGCATCTGCTTTTTAACCAGGGGTGCCCAAACCTTTTTCAAAGAGGGCCAGATTTGATGAAGTGAACATGCGTGAGGGCCGACCAAAGTTGTTGAGATTTTTTAAGGATTTTTGCCCAGGACATATACTGCCACGGGGGCCAGATTAAATTGACAGGTGGGCTGGATTAGACACCCCAAAACAGACTTTGGACATGCCTGGCTTAAGGCAACTCTGCCACTTCCATCAAAGCAACATAACCTTATTTTGTTTGATATCGAATAGGCTTCACACTGGCTACACAACTTTCTCAGTGTGGGTCATTCAGTGGCTTCATGGTAAGGTTGAAGTCATTGTCTTTTAGAATCTGCCACTATTGAGCAGAGGCAGAGAATAGCATAAACATGCACTGCAGCATGCCAAAGGGGATAATGGATTATTTAATTATGAAGCTGCATCTGAAACTACCAGATTGAGAGAATCACAGCCACAGGGTATGAACGAAGCTTATCAGTTCAGCATAAGGAGGCCTTGTCTTGACACTACCCCTCCCTGCTCTCTGTTGGCACCATTATCATAGCCTTTGCCATGCCAGTTCTTAGTGTTAATATTGTTTTCCCTCAAGGTCTTAAGCAAGAGTTCATGAACTGTGCTGAATCCGACGAAGCGTTTCTTTACACAAATCTTTCCCCTGTCTTCATCAACACATCTCACTGTGAGCAACATCTTCTCAGAGTGACTTACATCAGGCATGCAATCCAGTATGACAGAGTAATACTTAGCTTTGTCCAACCTGCTCTATATGTTTTTATTAATGTATTAATCTATTTTTTGTATGCAACTGTATTTTTTTGTAATATTTTGTTGAAGTTGTCTGATGTATACCTGAAGGAGCATCTCCACTCCTATCGTTCAGCCTGGACACTGACGTCCAGCTCCGAGGGCCTTTTGGCGGTTCCCTCACTGCAAAAGTGAGGTTACAGGGAAATCAGGCAGAGGGCCTTTTCGGTAGTGGCGCCCGCCCTGTGGAACGCCTCCCCAGCAGATTTCAAGGAAATAAACAACTATCTGACTTTTAGAAGACATCTGAAGGCAGCTCTGTTTAGGGAAGTTTTTAATGTTTGATGTTTTATTGTATTTTTAATATTTTGTTGGAAGCCGCCCAGAGTGGCTGGGGAAACCCAGTCAGATGGGTAGGGTATAAATAAATTGTTGTTGTTGTTTTGCTTCAGTTTTCTGCACACCGCTTAGAGATATTTTTAATATATTTAGCAGTATAGAAAACCATTAATCAATGTTCTATAATACTTCCTTGGCCATGAAGACCAAGGTCAGTTCATTCTGAATGGTTTTTCCACAGTAGGGAGATTTACATTGCTCCCCCATTACCTCATCATAATCTTCAAGCAGCTGTACAAGTACCAGAAAATGTCCATTATTGTCTGTAGATTCCCAGAATGCTGAGTTCTGAGCCACCAGGAGCAGTGCAATATCCATTAGGTGTTTCGGCACGCCCCTCCGATGATGATTTTTTTCCCGCTGATGTTCTGCGTCAATGCACTCGAAACCTATAATCTGTTTCTATCCACTTGCAGTATGCAGTGAAATGCCTGGGTGACTTTTCATGCCGTTTCAGAATATCCAACAAATGTTTCCAGTCATTGGTCCTGGTACTCCCAAGTGGCGAACTGGCAACGGCAGAGACACCACTCGGAAATGTTTTGCAGAAGAAACAAAAATACCTTGTTGGTACTCTTAGAACCTGAAGTGTGAGTAATAGGAACTTGTAAAATACCATGTAAAGGAACTGATTTACTGATTTCCACATCGTTCTGAACTTCAGTATCCCACCCCAGGGAAGTCTACAAGTCCTCTGTGTACAAGTTCAGAGGCTTATAACTCACCACATGTAGCAACAGCATTGTGCTGAGGGTTTGCTTTTGCTGATACTGTGCAGAATCCATGCAATAACATTACTTAGGGGCAGAGGAAACTTTCCCCTGGATCACAAGGGCAGCAAAAGCTAGCACAAAGGTGTGGCAACCATAACTCACAGGAAATGAAGGAATAGGTCTTCCTCAGTACTGGGTCAAACACACATTGTTCTGCACTGTGTTTCAGAAATTTGAAACAGGCTCAGTGTTCAGAGACCGTGGTGCAAGTTTGATTTGTGCCACTGCATTTTAAGCCAACCTATAGAATTGGGCTGTCAGAAACAATATCCAGTCTAACTACAGACCTGTTCTAGCATACTATAAAGCAACCTGGAGCTACTGATTATCATGACTGACAATATCTCAGAAGACATGATATCAGGAAGATGGATATGTGAAGGGTCTAGGAAAGTCAAATCTTATATTTTTTTTTAATGCAGGACAAAATATACATAGCAATCCCAAATATATATATTTTTAAGAACATGACTGAAATATAGAAAACAGTGTAAACCAAACACCGTGAATTTCACCGGTGAAATGAAAGTGAGCAGGGGGTGAAATCTGTAAAGGTTCCAACATGTTTGCGCTGCCAAAATGAAATTATTGCAGTTTGAACCCTAATGCCTTGGCCATCAGCAAATGTACTGTGAAAGGGAACAATAAAGTGCTAGCAATGTGAATGTACATCTGTTGTGCCAGGCAGATTCAAAAGCATCTGAAACAAGAGGGGAAGCGCCATGACACTCACCCACATTTATTCATTTAGTTAAATGGAAAAGTGTTGGACTGTGAAGCAACGCTGCAGACAATTTCAGTGCCTGTCAGCGTATATTAGAGAGACATTTACAAATTTGACAAAAATGAATATACTTCAGTTCGGGTCAGCCATAACTCACAGGCAGACAAGTCAGTCACTAGGATTTTGAATGACAGTTTGCTCTGCTTCTTCTAAATAGAAAACCAGATGGCAGAGGGAAAGCCATGCACTTATTCTGCTTTCTCAAAGAGACAAATTACAAGTCTCTTCTCTTGAGTCACATTAGTTTTTGTTTTTTAATGGTAAAAGCCCTGTCTTCCTGATACTATGTCCAGTAATATGGGTGATCCGCATTGGCAGGTGGGACTGCCAAGATACATCACTTGGTGCAGGACAGTGGAGTTTTTCTTGGTCCAGATGTAATATAATCCTGTGTATGAATGGGAATGTGTGAAACAAATTGTGTTCTGGTATACATCTGATTCTGAGATATAGAAGCAGCAGAGGTCTATTGGAGGGCTGAACATGAGTCCTTCATGTGCATATTGTAACACAGGGGTAGGAACCTCTGGCCTTTCAGCTGTTGCTGGAAACTCCCATCTGGCAGGGGCTGATGGAAGCCCTCCGGGGCTACAGATCTGGAAGGCTACAGATTGCCCACCCAAGCTTCAAATGCACAGGGTTTCCAAGCTTGGTCTAATGTGTGAAAAGCCCTCTTCATGCAGTACATAGTTAAACTATGGGAGTCACTGCCGCAGGAGGTAGTGATGACCACCAACCTGGAAGGCTTTAAAAGAGGATTCAATTATTTCATTAGAGTAGGTTTTCTCAGCCTTGGGTACCCAGATGTTGTTGTTCTTCATCTCCCATCGTCCCTAGCTGGCCGTGGTCAGGGACATTTTCAACTGGTGCCAGCCAAACCTCCCTGGGGAGAACATTCCACAAACAGGGAGCCACTGCAGAAAAGGCCCGTTCTCGTGTTGCCACCCTCTGGAGCTCTCATGGAGGAGGCACACGAAAAAGGGCCTCAGAGGATGATCTTAGGGTTTGGGTAGGTTCATATGGAGAGAGGTGGTCCTTGAAGTACTGAGGGTAGACAAAGCCATGGGGTTAAGGCTATCAATGGCTACTTGATGGCCATCTACTTAATTCAGAAGCAGAAGTGACATGCCTCCGAATACTAGTTATTGGGGAACTTACAATCTTATGGCCTTGGGTCTGATCCAGCAGGAGTCATGTTCTTGTGAGAAGGAGAAGCAGAGGCCTGAAAATAAAGGAGTAATAATAGTGGCCTAAATTACAGTACTCCTGTAAGGATTGCTGAGATAATATATGTGAAGTACTTTGAACACTTGAAATGTGCTATATAAATGCTAAGTATTATTATTATCACTCCTGCAACTGCACAAATAATCCCATGAATATTCACAGCCAAGCAAAAAATAAATAAAAAAGCCACTCCAAGAATAGCGTTGCTGTATCTGCAAGCTTCTGAAATGTTTGTGTTTGTGATGACCTGTAATTTCCCACTGCATTAATCTGGAAGGCCACCACATTTTGAGTAGCCTGTTCTTAATCAGGACAGGGAGATGTATCATGTCTAAAATAAACTTTATATATTCTTCCACACTCAGTAGATGGAGATGCATTATCCCGTGGCTACAATATCTTTCTCTAGTTGGCACTTAAACATCTTGAATATATGATGGATGGAAAAATAAATGTAAAACTGTTATTTCCAAAATAGATTATTCTAACTAACGTAGCTAACAGTCTTCTGTGTGCGTTTTAATGAACATTTCCTTTACATTCAGGATGATAATTACATTTTTTTTCTAATATATTATGGAAAACCCGCCGTTTCAAGAAGCTTGGTCTCTCTGGCATGTACGTGACAGAATTTTAATTGGTACTAAGAGCATGCTTGAGTTTCCCATTTACTAAGCTACATTCACATTGCTTCACTTTCAAGTGTGCTATTCTGTGTAAGAGAAAATAATTTCCATTCAGCTTCACTGGTATGTTATTAATTAAAATATAACAGTGCTTTCTCTTAAAAGTTAAAGTGAAACTGACCCAAAAAAGTGAGATGTGTTTGCAGTAATTCTGCATCTTACATTTTTTTGTGAGGTGAAGAATGTAACATTAGGTTGTAAATCAATGTGATGGGGTGTTCGTAACACTTTGATGCTTAGTGATTGAGTGTTTTACACGTTGCTAAATAGCCCTAAGAACATTAACACTGATAATGCAACAATTTGGTCCAATTAATGTTTGTGGAAACCTTCAATGATGGCTCCATTTTCGAGCTGAGCTAAGAGGGAGGTGTTATCATTTATTACAAACATTTTCAGCAGCATCAAAAAGCACCAAGGCTCTTTGGGTGTGGGTGTGTGTGTGTGTGTTTGTTTGTTACAGTGATTGCTGTGAAAGGCTTGAAAGTATTTGCCAGTTCAGGAAACTTAGCTTTCACCCTATATTGGCTTCCATTGTGATGTTTTCAAGTAGCTAAATCTTATTGGCTAAGAACCGTAGTGTTAATGGTAAACCTTGTCACTTGAGGTGCACTCGAACCCAAATATTCACCTCATGCCTGTATTTGTGCTTTTATAAAATAAAAAGTCTGTATCAGTTTCTAGGTTGCTCTGT
This sequence comes from Darevskia mixta, assembly GCA_034641385.1. NCBI lineage: Eukaryota > Metazoa > Chordata > Lepidosauria > Squamata > Lacertidae > Darevskia > Darevskia mixta. The sequence goes on along the minus strand of JAWWNH010000049.1, from coordinate 7,794,172 downwards.
GCTCTGTACACTTCAATCTGTGTTGCAGGTGGTTAGGGATCAGTGAATCTGTCAATTTCAGTTTCTCGTTTTTCCAGTCTTAAGTTCAGTTCCCCACATTTACACATCAATTCGCAATTATTTATTTTTTAAAGTCCTCGTGAAAATGCACCAGCAATTTAGTGCAAGTTTATCCCCATACACACATTATTTTACCCAATATACACATTTTGGCAAAACTTATTTTCCCTAGCATGCCTCTGTGCCATTTTCAGTGAAATATGCTGAACTCCAGTGATTGTTAAAGTTTCAGGCAAAATTATGAATGAGTCAACAAAAGCATACCTACAGAGGCACTCCTATAAAACAATAGTAACCTATAGTGGGGTGTGGGTTTTTTTCATTACTAGTTTTAAACCACTACAGAGTTGCTGTTTTCTATAACCTCAGAGGGCTCACTCTTCAGTTACACTAAAAACTGGACCATCTAGTCGTAACTGAATAAACTTTACCCATGTAATAGTCAGTGATTTGGCAGTGGTGATTTTTTTCTTTTTCTTCTTCCCACGATGGAATTTTATCAATTGCTGTCTGGCTATCCTGCATCTTCAGATACAGAAAGGTAGTAGAAAGTACTGAAGTGATGCATGTGGCAGATACTCTGCAACATTGATTAAGGAGCTCATCCAAGTCAGTGTCTTTCCACCCACGCAGTTAATCTCTGTAGTGGATTTTGAAGGGAAATTTTTCTTCCCACTTGAATGTTTCTTAAATATCGCCGCCGTTATCTCCCCAGTGTGCCAACCGGTATTTGAAGCACCCTGCCATTAAAACGTGATTGTGCATATGCACTTACTTTCTTTGGTATACACCAAAATATATGTAGTATTAATTAATGCTGAATTTTAGTATTTGCCAAATGATTTCCATAGGAACGTTATGCTATAGGAAAAAGTCACTCTGGGAGCAGAGGCAGATGTTACAATGGCACAGGCACAAGCCATTAATTTACACCTGAGAGAATTCTCTTCTAGCAACATTTGGCCTCAAATTAAGAACCAGCGAGATGGTCAGAGATAATGACAAAACACGACTGAACAGAGACAAGGAGCAGAGGCTGTGGTCATCCATCAACCCTTTAGCTGCTTCTGGTGTTTTGCTGCAAGCTCCATGGACATTGCTAATGGAAGGACAGCCAATAAGGTTGAGACCTACTTGTTACTGGGAGGAATTGATGCTCTGAGATCAGTTGAATAGGAAGGCTGAGATACATCATGGTAAGGCGCAATGGACGCAGAATGACTGTTGTTTCTATAATCAAACCACTTCCTTTTTTAAAAAAAGGTAAAAGGTAAAGGACCCCTAGACCAGGCATGGCCAAACTTGGCCTTCCAGCTGTTTTGGGACTACAATTCCCATCATCCCTAACCATTGGTCCTATTAGCTAGGGATTATGGGAGTTGTGGTCCCAAAACAGCTGGAGGGCCAAGTTTGGCCATGCCTGCCTCTACCTATTTATCTACTTGCACTGGTGTGCTTTCGAACTGCTAGGTTGGCAGGAGCTGGGACAGAGCAACGGGAGTTCACCCCGCCATGGGAATTTGAACCATCAACCTTCTGATCGGCAAGCCCAAGAGACTCAGTGGTTTAGACCACAGCGCCTTCAAGGTCACTCCACCAGTATGTCCATTCCCATGCCCTCAGATTGACAGTGCTTGTCTGTGTCCCATCTTTAAGGGATATGATGACCATTTGTGTTTTGAATCATACCTCTTCTGTGGTGACCTCCTCTGCATAATCTTCTGGTAACAGAAACACACATGTGGTTTCTTTGCTGCCGTCTTTCCAACCCCCCCCCCTTTTTTGGAATGGGTTAGTGGCCAACAGTGCCGGATTTATGTATAGACTAAGTAGGCTGAAGCCTAGGGCCTTTAAATCTAGCGGGCCTCACCAGCCCACCCGCTCCCCAGCAGGCAGTCTCCCCTCTCCCAAAATTGCAAACCCAAGACTTCATGCGAGGGCAGGGCAACTTGGGCCTCTAATTCTAGGGGGCTTCACCTGCCTGCCCTCTCCCCAGTGTCACAGTCTCCCCTCTCCCAAATTGCAAACCCAAGACTTCATGCAAGGGCTGGGCAACTCAGGCTCAGCAACTATGAGACTCAGGGCTAGCCAGTGGGGCCCAATTTGAAGCAGTGGGGTGTAACTTGAATTTTTTTGGTAGGCCCCAGTTCACAGCCAAAGTCTGAAAAATCTTATAGATATAAATAAAATCCATCTAGATTTCCCTGGTGCAGGGGCCCCCTTAGGAGCAGCACACGGGGCCCAATTTGGCCATATTGCTCCAATTGCCTTAAGATCAGCCCTGATGAGACTGTGCAGGGGTTGGACTGACAAGCCCTGCACCTTCTAGGTCCCTGGTGTCACTATTCATAGTACAGACTCAAGGACTTGTTATGGAAATAAAGGGGGGCACTTATTGGAAATCAGTTTTGTCACCTCTCCCCCCCAATCCCAAGACAATGAGCCCAGCCACCTTTTATTCACAGTCGCATAAGCACTACACTACAGCATGGCCATAAACCTGTACGTTCAACCGCTGAAATATATACCCAATATGTAGCAATGGAGATTTATGTTACTGCTTTATGAATGAACACTGTGTTTTATGAATGGACTCTGTTTTTGTGAATTACCTAAGAGCCACTAATAGGGAGCTCTAGAATCTGGCAGCTAACCAATTGGGTACTACCAAACAGCGACCCCTATTGCTGAAAGCAGGTAACCAGCAGGGAACGCTTCAGCTCAGCCTTTGCACTGTTGACTGAACACCCCCTGCTGTGCAGATAATGGAGAAAATTATATCCTTTCTGGCATCCTGGCCAACTCTATTACACTGGTGTAAACCCTGGTGCACCAGAAGCCCAGTATAGCAGCAAATAAAATCCGCTCATACGTCAGCGACTGATTAGACTTGTCAACCAGTTCTTCCAAGGTCTTCCTAAATTATAAAGCTCCAAAATACAGGCCAAAAGAGAACAGGTCTGGGAAGAGCGAGGCATACAATGGGCACCACCAGTGAATAGGCCCTGCTTCGTGTAGCTCCTGCCCTGTCAATTGATAGGGGGCCCACTTGCCCTCCTTCTTGACATGGAATGCTCTCTATTGGAGTTTCCAGGTCCAGTACAAAGACCATAAGAAGGGAGAGCAGGGACCTTGAAGTTCCCAAAAGCTGTTAAGCAAGCAAGCAAGCAAGCAAGCAAGCACACAGGTCACCTTTGTCACAGTCAGGACGCCTATGTCCTGGCCAGGCCTGCACCCAATCTTGTTTTTGTACAATCTTGTTTGTTCTCAGTAACCAAAATTATATTATCAACATATAAAAGCAGAAAAGTTGTTTTCCTTCATTTGCAAGGAATCGTACAAAACAAAGTGGCACTAATAAAGAAAAGTTCCAGGGTGGCAACAGAAAGCAAACTAAAAATGTGTTTGCAGTTCATCAAAACTATCCAGCAATATCAAGTTATAGGAAAACTGCTGCTATTAACAGTAATCCTTCTAGTTGGTTAATTGTTTCGGCAACTTCCATGCACATGATATGTGATGCTAATTATTTCCCCAAAGAGTTAAATGATAACTAATCAGAGGGAGCTACAATTACAAATGGCAACAAAATATCTGTGAAAGGAAGAGGAGCAGGTTTGCTCAAGTGTGTTGCAGGTAGAAATACTGTTCGTAATGAAGTGAGAGCAGTGGTTTACCTGCTCGAATTAACAAATAAGAAAGTTTTGAGAATTTAAATTCTAGATTAAAATTGATTACTTAATTGAGAAGGGGATTGTAACAAAAACACTGGGGCCTAATTTGAATAGTAGAGTGCCTGGTATCTGGTGGGCAATCTCATCCTTTATTTCCACACTGTGGCTGCAGACCAAATCACCTGTCAGGAGAGTTATGAGATTCAGGTGAGGGTCAGATGCCTTGTCAATCCCAGCAGGTATATAAGAGGCCTTTGCCCTGGCCAGGCCAAGGTTTTTTTTAAGAATAACATTACAAATTCATTTTCCTAAAAAAAATAATGCTTATTCCACAAAAGGTTTACAAAGTTCAGTTGTTGCAAAAGTTTTTCAGTGTTAATTTTATGCACTTTTTAAAATCACCATGGTATTTAACAATAATATATTATGTCCTTTAGAGGAGAAATTGTGAATTGCACAATTATAAATACCCTTGCTTGGCTTCACTCAATTTTGTTTATAACACTCTTCCATGTTCTTCTAGTTGTGAGGGTGGCGGATGGGGAGGGGCTTCACAAGTGGAGTAGCCTTGGGCCTCTCTTCATCTAAATCTGGCCCTGGTGGCCAAGGACCTAGGTTTCGCTGTTTTGTTGCTTTTGTTACACTTAATTTAACTGTGACAGTGCTGATTTTAAGCTTAGTTTTAGCATGGTGCGATGACTTCAGAATGGCACTACACAAATAATAGCTGGGTCAAATAAATAAAGTATGTATGTATGTATGTATAAATAAATAAATAATATATTTTGGAAGAATTACAACATAAGGCCTCAACTTCATTTTTAATAACATTTCCAATGCAGTTGCCATGTCCTGAATATGTAAATCAATGTACATTGTGCCACGTCAGGAATGTGAAGAGGCAGTAATTGAGTTCATAAATGCTAGACCATAATTGCTTAGCATTTAAGTGACCTTTTAAGTAACAGAAGCTCCCCTACTGTTATTTAAATTTCTCAGGTTTGGGGGGTTTGACATATTTATTGTAAAAGAAATCTTTGACTTGGTTCCTTTTATTAATGATGTCAACGGGGCCCCGTGTGCATTCTGAAGCACTATCTGAGGGAATGCTATCAGCAGATTTAAAAGCAAACAAAAGCATTGTGCTCAAATTTAAGAAGAAAAATGACCCATCATTATGACTGTACAAGAAGAAACAAGAGGTTATTTATTTCATAACAGACTATGAAGAAGATAAGTTTTAGAACTTAACCAGATGTCCTTGGGAAGGGTTATAGCACAATATAGCAAAGTTTATATATATATGATCAGTTATTTGACTGCCCTTTGAGTTGATACATAGGTAAAGGTAAAGGGACCACTGACCATTAGGTCCAGTCGTGAACGACTCTGGGGTTGCGGCACTCATCGCTTTATTGGCCAAGGGAGCCGGTGTACAGCTTCCAGGTCATGTGGCCAGCATGACTAAGCCACTTCTAGCGAACCAGAGCAGCGCACGGAAACGCCGTTTACCTTCCCGCTGCAGCGGTACCTATTTATCTACTTGCACTTTGACGTGCTTTCGAACTGCTAGGTTGGCAGGAGCAGGGACCAAGCAACAGGAGCTCACCCCGTCGCAGGTATTCGAACCATCAACCTTCTGATCGGCAAGCCCTAGGCTCTGTGGTTTAACCCACAGCGCCACCCACGTCCTTGAGTTGATACATAGGTTTGGATTAAATATTATTTGGGCTGAAGTTGGGCCAAATTTCATTTGCCTTTTCGGATGAACAACCCCTCTGCAAAAAAAATGGGCAAGTAATTTTTCTGCACTTTAAACTGCATGTGGTCACCCCACACCTCTCTCTATACCTCCCAGCTGCTTTTTTTTTAATCACAGAAAGAAGCACTGATGGAGGAAGAAGAGGGGGGCAGGGGAGCGCACCTCCCTGGCAGCGTGATCCCGGTGGGGTGCCAATGCGGCTGCTCCCCGCCCGTGCTGAGTGCCACGCCCCCGCAGGCGGCGTGCCACACCCCCGGGACGCACTCCAGCCATGCCCCTGCCTGCTCTCCACCTCACCCCCCAGTGCCAGAGCATGAAGCTCCGCCACTGGAAAGAAGTACAGGCAGGTGACTGCAACATGAACTGTGAGGCCACTGCCTGAGGGCTTTAAAAAAAACAGCTCAGCTGAATAACCAAGAAATTTGCAGCAACTGTACAATAGTTTTTTTTGTTTTTTAAATAAAGAGCAAATAAGTCATCACCCTCAGCCATCCCATTGCCTGAAAATTACTTAAGGCTGCCTCATCATGATACCTTTAAAGAAAATCGCCTCTCCCTGCACGTCCTCATTTTCACAAGGTTTCAGTTCACACATACCCCTTTGTGAGCAGCTCAAAAAATGTGATGAACAACCTGATTTGCACTGTCACTAGGGATGGGAAAGAAATTCAATCCAGATTGTATTTAAAGGCAAATCTACTTAATTCACACTTTCTCAAACAGTATGTGAACTGAGACACAGCAATCCATTGAAATGTGAATTTATCTGCATTTTGCAGTCCTGTACTCGAGACAAGCAATATATACAAAAGGGCATATATTAGGGTAAGGTGTGCATAAGAATGGCTACATGTCAGTGACAACAACGTATAAAAATGCGTTGTACTAGGAAACATTGCTTTCCAAGAATGTGTATATCAGGCAAATTTGTATTCAAGTGTGGAAATTGGACTAAAATACTGGTGAATTTCTTGAGGACTTTAAAACAGAGAGATTGCAAACTAAAAATGAGGAATTTTTTTAAAAAAAATTGCTCATCTCTAACTGTCCCATAGTTCTAGTAATACATAAATCGCCCGCTCCAAGTGATTAGGGTTTATGGTGTGTCACCTGCTGTAAATGGAACACAAAGTTGAGGAGGAAGGCCAGGCATTTCCTGCATCTTTTGGACCTGATTGGGCTGCTCCATGGTATTGAAACCACTTGACCTGAGGAAAGAGATGGTTCTGTCTTCTCATATGCAATAAGTGTTTGGAAAGCCCCTAAGTCTTGATCCCACCTCACAGATGGCATTGTGTTTTTCATTCCCTCCTCCTGGCTTATCAAGGAGGTATTAAAACTACAAGAGAGCCAGTGTGGTGTAGTGGTTAAGAGCGGTAGACTCGTAATTTGGTGAACCGGGTTCGTGTCTCCGCTCCTCCACATGCAGCTGCTGGGTGACCTTGGGCTAGTCACACTTCTTTGAAGTCTCTCAGCCCTACTCACATCACAGAGTGTTTGTTGTGGGGAAGGAAAGGAATGGAGAATGTTAGCCGCTTTGAGACTCCTTCGGGTAGTGATAAAGCGGGATATCAAATCCAAACTCCTCCTCCTCCTCCTCCTTCTTCTACAAATCCCAGTGCTGACCTCTCTGCTGTCCCTTTCCCCAGATTCTCCTGCTACCAATTTTCCTTGCCCTTTTCGCAAAACAAGCTTGGGAAAGGAGATAGTGCAGGAAATAGTGGCAGAGAAGGCTGTAGAATGGATGGCTGCAACACAAGTTGCTTGCGAACCAAACCAATCCCCCCCCCCCCCGTATTTCATCAGTATGTCATTTCCAAACTTGGAAATTTCTGTTCTGAACCCCCGCAATTCCAATATTTGGCACCAGCCTACTTAAAAGAAAGGGCCCTTAATTGTAATGATGCATTACACTATCCATAAAAAAGGTATTGCCTAAAGAGGATTGCATTACAAATTGAAAAGCTATGGATAATAACTGCAGGCAGGAAGGAAACAGGAAGTCAGTAAACATTAAATCAATAGAAAGACAGCTGCTAGATTATTTCAAATGAAACCATTTACTTCTGGCGGGCATTTGCACCATCCTGTGCATACCAATAGTCACTATTCATGCTCATTCATATTCTTGAGTCTGTACAGAAACTAAATGATGTCCACAAAGTAGAGATAGTCTGATTCTAAAGAGTAGCAATAGGTGAGGAACATAGGAAACTGCCTTATACTGAGTCAAACCTTTGGTTCCTTTTAGCTCGGTATTGTCAACACACACTGGCAACAGCTCTCCAGGGTTTCAGAGAAGACTCCTTCTCAGTCCTGCCTAGAGATGCCACAGATGTCTTACACGTGCAGTACAACTGAGCTCTGGCCCAAAACAGGGCTGCCAACTTAAATAAAGTATTGCGGGAGCCCAGATATGCCCCGCCCCGCTTAATCAATCACATGACTTGACGCAGTGCATGCAAACCATACGAATGGCAATGCCCATCAACTGGGGATGCGGCCCTCTCAAATATTTTATTGCAGGAGCCAAAGCCCTCATGGCCTATAGAAGTTGGCTCCTATGGCCCCAAAATTTAGCCTTGGTTCGGACTAGAGCTAGTTAGAGCTCAAGAAAACAAGGCATCTTTACTCTACATACTACATTCCACGCTGGGATATTATCCTGGCTCGAATGAAACTGGCCCTCATAAAAAGTAAATAAATAAATAGCCTTGAAATTTCTTTGCCTCCTTTCTTTAGGACAGGAATGGGCAACCTCTATCCCTGTCACCTGATTCCAACTTCCCTCAGGCCCAGCCAACATGGCCAACGGTCAGGGATGATGGGAGTTGTAGTTCAGCAACATCTAGGATTCTCCATCCCTTCTTTAGTAAACTGGTTGTCATAGTTATTCCCCAAGCAAGCCTGTGATAAGCTGCTCACCTTTTCAAGCATTCCTAAAGTTTTCAACCCAGCTTCCACTTTATCAGCATTCTTATGGAAATTGGCCTAAAGACACGCACTCATTATTTTCATATAGTTTGTATTTGGATGTATCATAAACATTCAGCTTTTTGATAAAAGATATGAACAATTAATTAAAACCTGAGGAAGAAATTCACGTTCCATGTAGCTGAGTGGTTTTAAAACTTAAAACACCTGTGAGAAATAGCAAAAGTCATATAGATTAGGATGAAAGTCCAGTCTGAGGTCTGCCTGCCAGTCTAGATCCATCTACGGTTTTTCTCCCCATGGTATCTTGCAATCACTGGTGATTTTTTATCCACAAAGCTTCGCTGTCAGATTGTGAAGTGCTATTATCCTCATGGTCCACTTGCAGACCTGAAGCATACAGTCAGTGAAGCAATTTAATTAATGCCACACACACTTGATGCTCATTCCATGGAGTCAAGCCAAATCTGTCATCTGATCCCAAGTCAAGCATCTTATCCACTAATGCATTCTTATATGCCACACTGAGACACTCACCTACGTATTCAAGTCTCCTGACTTCCACTGACATTCTATTAATTTGAACAGGAGCTTTGCACATACCTATACTATGGAATTAAAGCAAAGCTGTTTGCTTTAGGTGATTGATTATAATTAGTAGATAGCTCACAAATATGGAGCAGGACAGTACCTAAGTAGGAGACAGGGAGATTTCCTGAGTGTTGAAGTTATTTGTTTGCTTGAGTTCTTTTATGTGTGTGTTGTTTTTTCTTTTTGTTTTTTGACATGCCAAATAGAAATCTGTCTGTACCTGTGCAATATATCTCTTAGCTTCTACCTGGAGCCAAAGGTGGCAGCCGAGAAGATGGATGGCAGTATAAACAGACTCTCACAGCCCCCCAGTTTAACCAACTTAGATGAAATTTTGAGCATGAGCTAATATTAGGATTGATACTTATCCCTCTGCTTTTTAGAATATTAAGTTGTTGTTGTTCAGTCGTTCAGTCGTGTCCGACTCTTCATGACCCCATGGACCAGAGCACGCCAGGCACGCCTGTCCTTCACTGCCTCTCGCAGTTTGGCCAAACTCATCAACATTGTGCTGTTGAGAAAATAGAAAAATAAAAAATGCCTGCCAAAATCACTTACCTCTCAATTAAGATAGAAATATGTGCATAATTCCATAATCAGAACAATCCTAGGTTTAGAACTACATAAAGTGGTTCCAATGTTACTTTAGAACTACTCTTTACTAATTTGTTTTTATAATTGCTTTTATATCATCATGTTAAATATTTCTATGTAAGATATAGTACAGGCAAGAAAACAGGATTAAAATGTGACCACTGTACAGGAAAAAAACATTTAAAAACTCTTTATTTCCATGAAGTGTTAATAGAATCTAAACCGACAGAAGGAAAAACTGGAGGTGTGTTATTGGTGTGGAACAAATGGACAGCAAACAGATGGAAATTGCACATCAAAGGAAAATCTTTAAACTGATGTGACTCAACCATTTCTTTCTGAAATGCAGCCAGAGGCATCCCCTCTCTTTCCTGCCATTTGATTGCAGGTTTGCGAGACTCTCACTCAACGCCCCCAGATTCTCCTGTAGCACCCAAGCCCCTATCTCTAGTGCTTTCATTTGTGTTTCACTTTGGGCTATTGTCTCCATCTTCCAAATAATTTAGTTTAAAGCCCACTTAAACAGCTTCACCAAGCTTCAGCCAAACATGTTCCTCCCAGTCCTTGCGAGGTCCAGTCCATCTCCAGCCAGCAGTTCTTCATTAGAGAAGCTAAGACCACGGACGTAGAAACGGAACCCGTTTCATGGACACCATCTGAGTAACAATTCTTCTGAAGTATTCTTCTCTCTCTCCATGGTCTTCTCTGTTATCTTTTACAGGAAGAATGGATGAGAACCCAAACTGATCCCCAAGAGCAGGCAGAGGCAAACTCGACCTTCCAGATGTTTTGGGACTACAATTCCCATCATCCCTGACCACTGGTCCTGTTAGCTAGGGATGAAGGGAGTTGTAGTCCCAAAACATCTGGAAGGTCGAGTTTGTCTATGCCTGCCCAAGAGCTTGTCTCTTCCTCCCCAAAGTTTCAAATGCAGAGGTAGATGAGCAAGAAGTTGGCTTGATAAGATTTGCTAAGCTTTTTGCTATTGCATGCTTATATTATTACCATACTATGACTTGAAAGCTGCTGTGATAGTATTATGAAGTTGCATGCGATAAACAACTTTGGATAGCCTTTCCTTGCCCAAACAATCGACTCTGTTATGCACGGAGACAACAGCAACCTAATTTGGGATGGGGGAGGAGGTTGAGAGAGAAAATAAAATAAAAAGGCTCTTTAGAAATTCAAATGTAGTATTAAAATTATAATGGGTCTTGTCTTAAAACTACAACTGACATTTATTAGTGTTAAAAAAAAAAAGGTAATAGCAAGTGGCTTTGCTAAATGAAAAAGTCTTATATTTGAGATTATAGCCATTGTTGAAAGCAGCAAATGCATTAAAATGACATTTATGTTTCAGCCTTGTTGTGTAGGAGTGTAAGGTTAATGAAAGAACTACAAGATCGCATTTGTAAGAAATATTTCTTTTGGTAGGAGTAATGTGCAGCTACCTGGTGCTGTTAATATTCTTTGCCAACAGTCAGTAGACTCTAAGGTCTGACATGTTATTTATTTGATAAAGTGCTTTATTCCAAAGCTCCATTTTTTTGTATGTCATTTATTTCCACTATGTTTTCAAAGTAAATTCAATAAGCCATCCTATTTGTTAAACAGAACTTAACCAATCAGCTATTTCCAAAATCGTGGGGATGTGTAGAACTCCTTCAAGTTATGAACTTAGTGGGTCAGGGATAGGATGATGGATGATTTCTTAGTAACCTTTCTCAAAATAACCTAAAGCAACTTGCAGAGAACTCCCATAACCATCTTCATAGGCAGTTCCTTTCCTTAAACAATGTCTTACTTTTAAAGACTTTTTCTTTTCTTTCTCTCCCATCATTTAAAATTCTTAGGACCTCGCAGCCTCAGTGACCCCAGAAGATCAGATTACACTAGTCAAATCTCCACAGTTCTTGATGCACAAAAAGATATTTAGATATCTGTATTAGTGATGAATTGCCATGTTATAATAAATCAAGCTACGTCTCATATAAAGCACAAGTGTGTCATAGACAAACATAAAAGAGCAGAAATCAAGACGCAGCAATCAGGAAAGACAAATGCTTCCTTAAATACATTCATCCCTGTGCAATTGAATGGTTAAATAGCAGAAAATCAAAAGCATTGTTTCACAACCAAAGGTTACAATACTAAGGACAAAGATTCTAAATTACATCTCTGAAGGAACTTGTAAAATAAAATGCACTCATCTTAGAACTGAGTTGGCTGTTGAAAGAATTTCATATAGAAACAGAATCACCGATGTTCTATTTCAGCTTACTGCTGTTGCCTTAGGGGGAATCTAGTGCACTCTTTTTGAGTTTTCTAGCTCTTGTCACAAAATGGTAATTATATTTTGCATTAGGTAGAATGAATTAAGAATAAACCATTTACTAAATTGGGCCGGCCTGAGCCTGAATGACTGTACTGACAAGATGGACAGGTGTTGGATCCAACGATACTTCTCCCACAACCCGGCCTGTCATATGGTAGGAAAGAAGCAAGCACATTTGGCACATTTCCTGGCTCACACACAGCCTGTGCGGATGATAACTTGCAACAAAATATGGAACGGGTTCTGAAGAGGGTGACAATGGTCAGCAGTACGGTGAGCAAGTCCTGTGAGGAATGGTCCTGTTTAGCATGGAGAAGACTGTGGGGACAGATGAAAACAGTCTTCAAATACCAGAAGGTCTGTCACAGAGAAGATAGTGAGGACATGCCTTCTGGGGCAGCAGAGAAAATAACTAGATCCCTACAGAAAATAACTAGATCCTCCAGTTTTGAGATCAGCAAAGGGGGTCCTCTTGGTAGATCTGCCACCCTCAGAAACTTGGGGGGGTGGCAGCCCAGCAGAGGACCCTGTCTGAGGCAGCTCCTGACTTGTCAAGCTCCCTTCCCACAGAGGTGTGTTTGGCACTTTCACTATACAGTTGTTATCAAATGCTGAAGGCAGGCATCTTTCCCCTGGCCTTCAAAATCCGAGATGGATATTTCCCTTTTTTGTGATTGGAAATTGTATAAAGCTATTTTTAATGTTGTTGTATTGTTGTAACATACCCTGAGGCTTTTGGGTGAGGGTCTGGCAATGAAATCTTCATTAATGTTCGCAGAATCATAGAATTGTACAGTTGGAAGGGACCATGAGAGTCATCTAGTCCAACCCCCTGTAATGCAGGAATCTTTTTGCCCAACGTGGGGCTCAAACCCATGACCCTGAGATGAAGAGTCTTATGTGCTACCAACCGAGCTATGCTGCGCGCTTTAAGTTAAGATAGAAGACAGTAGACTTCAGCTCAACATAGGAGAAACCTCTTGATGGTAAGACTAGTTTGACTATAGAAACAAACACCTGGAGGAATGTTGAACTCTGTGGGTGATATTCAGTGCTAGCCCAAGTTAATGGACAGGGCTCACTTATATTCATTAATTTCCATGGATCTAACCCAGGCGTAGGCAAACTCAGCCCTCCAGATGTTTGGGGATTACAACTCCCATCGTCCCTGACCACTGGTCCTGTTAGCTACGGATGATGGGAGTTGTAGTCCCCAAACATCTGGAGGACCAAGTTTGCCTATGCCTGATTTAACCAATAGTTTGAATGCAACTCTCTCTCTTGCTAGAGGTCTTCCAGTAGAGGCTGGGCAGAGAGCTGTTGGAGATGCCTTTGTTCTGGATTTCCTGCCCTGAGTAGGGGAAGGCACCCTCCAAATCTATGACTGTATTTGGAGAGCCATGCACAGCTAGGTGGTGGGCCATCTGATTAACCTGAAAGACCAATTACTGGGGCACAAAGGCAAGGACAAATGCTGAAAGCTCAACCCTCAGAAAAGGTGCATACCTAGTGACATTTATTTATTTCAAAAGTATGCTTCCACTTGCATAGTGCCAAAAAGGATATCTGCTACTGAAATCATTCAGGTTTCTGGCTATGTAAAGCAATCATCATAAATGCAGTATTTCAGCAACCTTTTATGAAAATCTCATGTTGTTGTTATTCAAACAGGGCAAATGTTCCTGAGTAATCAATCTATTTATAAAGCTGCTTTCAAGAACATCACCTCCTAACAGAACTGCGAAATGAAACTTTTACAAGTAGGTAATAAAAGACACATCTGCTGCAAGAGAAGGAGCTATTTCTGGCTATAAAGTAGGTCTAGAGGAGGCCTGCATGACTTGCGACCCACCAAGCAAAACGCAACCCACACATTGGAGCCTGCAAGCTGCTTGATGCAAGGCACCCTCTTGTTTTTGCCATGATAACAGGAAAGGCAGGAGACTTTGGAGCCTCTTGTAGGTCATGCATAGTTGGTAAGCTGTGTGCCTAGTGGCAGGCATCTCGCCGCCACCAGTTCTCCTTGGAACAGAAACAAAATCAAGAAATAGCATGGGACAGCTCAGCTTATTCTAGCAAAACTGAGTTAAACTGAAAGCCAGTGCCAGGAGACTAGCGACAACTGTGTTTGCCAATGCTCACAACACCTGGCGGGGGAAGAGAGAGAAGGTGTGTTCTCTCACTTTCTCTCTCCTGCTGCTGCTAAGATCAGCAGCCAAGTAGGTTGGCAGGAGGGTAGGGATCAGAGACGGGGGTAGGAAAAATCTCTCAAATTGGGTTTCTTTCAGCTTCTTATTATTTTTCCAGTCTTAAATTCAAGTTGGTCAAGTGAATCTGAAAATTTGGAGTAGTACAAAGTTCGAAGGCTAGCTGTGTTGTTTCTGTTCACATATTGGTTCAATAATATTAATTTTGCATTTTTTTCCTTTTAAATGCAAACAAAAACCTATCAGAGACACACATGTTGTTGGAGTAGCAATGGAGACAAGTGTGTGAGACAGATGAAGGCTCAGAGAAGAATCCATAAGTCATAATGCTCATCTCACATTTGAGGTGAACATTAAGAGCAACTGAACTTTATTTTCCAAGCAAGATATTATGAAGAGTCTATGATATCTGTAGCTGAGTTCACTTGGTTCGTAACAAACTGCATGGATGCTCTGGAGTGTTCTATTATGATATAAAAGTATTGGAAGAAAAACTTCTCATATAAATAATGTTTGTGTTCCTTATAGGAGAGCAAGCCTATATGAAATACTATATATGATGTATTGACTTTCGTTTGCATTTAACTGTTCCAAATCCTTTAATTTGCAAGAGGAGCTTATATCTGGTAACTTTCTGTGTGGAATGTTTTTTTAAAAACGTTCGACCTTCCTGTCTTGTTGCAATCAATCATTTTCGGCATCCCCCACATACTCTCCAAGGACTTAATTTTACTGCGTAGTGACCTTTCGCCATCTTGCTTTTCTTAAAACCGAAAATGGTCTGGTGTCCAGTATCTGGCCATTACTCCAGGCAGACTTCCAGTATTTTCTTTGAAATCTTTCCCATCTAATAACAAGCTGATATCGCACCAACACCATAATAAATCAGAGTCCTCCGTAGGACGGTATTGCCATGGAACATCCCAATATTTTCCACACAGTTCCATTCTTTCAATTAATCCACATACCAATTCAATTAATTTGTTTCCTTCTTCCAGAACAGGGGTCCCCAGACTTACCGCGCAGCAGGCCATTTCCTCCAGCGCAGATCGCACACTGGGCCGAAGGACGGGGGAGTGGGCGCCCATACCGCACGCACTCGCTTTTTCCGGCACCGGAAATAGCATTTGCACATGCGCAAATGGCATTTCCGGTGCACTTCTGGCACGGCACGGCACCGGAAATGGCTTGTGTGCATGCGCACGGCCTCCACGGACCCAGAAGTGCACCGGAAATGAAGTTTTGCGCATGCGCAAAAGCCATTTCCAATGCCGCGCAGACCCGGAGATGGGCAGCCGCGCCGTGCCCGCGCCGGTAAGAGCGGGCGTTGCCGGCGGGCGGCAGGGGTCGCCAGGGGCCGCATCCAGCCCCCGGGCCATAGTTTGGGGACCCCTGTTCCAGAACATGCTGTTTCTTAAGTCCGAATTCTGATATATCTTGAAAAACAGAAGAATCTCCACTCATGATGACTGCATTAGAGAATTTCCGATGCATGCAGTGCTATGCACTCAGTGTCCCCTCCCCCCTGCATTCTGTAGGAGCGGGAGGCAGGTACCAGACAATCTGTGAATGAGAGCTCCCCCCAACCCTGGGGGGGGGTGTTGAAAGGATAATTACTCTCAAATTATCCTTAATTGGCTGCATGCCTGGGGTACGCTATCGTGGGAACCACTGTTCACCATGGCTGCAAAACCGGAAGTCATGAAATACTATTCTCAGGTGAGTGGGGAGCATGAACTAGGTCTCTGCATGGCACTTGGGTACTCAGGTGCAAAAGAGGACAGGACTCCTGCATCTTTCATAATTATTCAGATAAGGGTAATTCAGTAGGTGTAGCTTCTCAGAAAAGCTACACCTCTCCTCCTTTTTACCTGCACACACTACCTGTGCCACAACTCTGATGGAGAATCCACAGAACACATGTCCAGAAATGATACCAAGATCAGAATTATAGAGTCCTACTCGCACATTGGTAAATGTAGCTGTATCTTGCTCTTTCAAAAATTCACTTTGAACATTTCATCAGGTTCATATAAATGCAAGTAACTCAGAAGTTATCTAGTACACCAAGCCAGCCCCTTGAACAAAAGACACTTCATTAACCTTCAGACTGTAGACCTCTTCCAGAAAAATCTTTTACCCTTGAACATCCCCAATGATCAGATAGTTTTTAATTAACTGAGAGTGAAATGAGCTCCTTATTCCTCTTTATAACACTAACCTGTATGATTTTGCATCTGAATGACTGTTCTGCGATCTAGTGTACAGAAACCCACTGATCAAAATAGCTTTCTGTGCTCTCTAGGTCTTGCCTTTCCCCTCTTGGATGTGACTTCATGCCGCACACTTTGACTCACCCCTCATATTGCTCATTCTTGAATCACATGTTGCCTGGTTAAAAGAGGAGAAATGATCTGGGGAACTAGTCTTCTGCTTGACCAGATACTCAGTGAAAAACAAGAGGGAACTTTCAACTTCTCATATGAAGGATGAAAAGTATAATTACGAATGATGTTTTGAGGACCCCTGAGTCCTCACCAAGGTCTTATTCAATACAGCTTTGGAAATACTTTGGTGAAGCTTATTCCTCAGGATGGTTTATGAGCTGTACTTTAGACTGCTTGCTGATCAGAATGACATTTTTTAAGCTAAAATATTTTTTTATGTTAAAAGCTATGGGGATACTTTATGTTGTTAATACTCTGGTGATATGCATGGAGTGCTCACAACACTTTATATTTCTTCAATCAGACGCAATCCTGTGTGGCTATAAATCTCTCCAACATTCAATATTAATGCAAATCTTACAGTGCTTTTAAGAAATGCATCCCACAAACTCAAGTTAGTTAGCCTGCAGTCTTTTCTTGGAAAGTAGATTAGTGCTATTTACAAGAGGCTGGAATGCAGATACTTCGAGTCTTGATGATGCAAATTACTTTGCTCTGTCATTAATGTGTTGTAATCTGCAGCTGCCACAGTATCTATCAGCCAGACAGGCAGAGAGGCATCATCCACAAGTGATGTCTGGGCAATTTAAATTATATTAGCTAGGGAAATATTCCAGAGGAGGAGAGGAAGTAAAGTATATAGCCAGGAATATTTTTAGAGTCTCATGATATCTGTGGTCGCAAAGCCTCAAATAGCCAGAGCAAGGATCCTCTTCATCTCATGTTATTTGAATTTTCAATGTTCAGGAGTATCTGCAATCTCTGACAAATACACTTCATGGGTAATTGCTTTGGAGTATCACAATTGTCCTGTTCCTTCGAGGAATGGCAGGAAGTGGCAGTAGACTCAAACTTCCACCCCCGTGATGTGGGAACCTTTGTGTTTGTTGGGGAGCTAAAGCAAAGGAATGAACCAAACAAACAGGAAGAAACATTCAGGGAGGGACAAAGTAACAGCAGGGACAGAGAATGACAGATCAATTATGACCCACAAGTAGGGATGGGAGAATCTCTGAGTTTTGGTTTCTCGTTTTTCCAAATCTTAAATTCAGTTCTCCACATTTGCACATCTATTTGGTGTTGTTTGAGTGTGACTGTGTGTGTGTGTGTGTGTGTGTGTCCATGAAACTTCATTAACAGTTTATTGTGAATCTCTCCGTATGTCTATGTTTTGTACACAATTTTGCCTAATATCGTGGAACTTTGGTTGTCGAAGGCTTCAGAAGTCGAACGGTCTTCAGGAACGGATTATATTCGACAACCAAGGTTCCATTGTACACACATTTCTGCAATGCAATTTCCACTAAAATAATGTATTTTTTTCTATTTTATTTTCACTAATATTTTCATGGACACTTGCATCTCAGTGTATGTATTTTTCTACACATTACTTGGCTGGAGAACTGCATTGCAAAATTCAGAAAGTGCAAATTTTGAAGAATGGCTGCTTTTCAGTTCACATATTGTTTTGGAAAATGTGAACTGGGGTAAATTTGCCTTTAAATGAGAAAGTTGGGGTAGGTTTGCCTTTAAATAGGTATCTAGAAATTCTGTTTTGAAATATGCTTGCAATAGCCCATCATCGCTTAGCAGAAAGAAACACCCCAAACCTACATTTCTAGTGGCAATGCAAAGCTGCCAAAAGTTTGAGTTACAAACTGGAATAATGGTGAATGATGATTAAATGCCTCAATGGGTGTCAAACTTCATCTTCCTGGTTATTTTAGCTTCCAAGCAGTGAGCATTCTGGATTCTGGCACACCGCTTCCTTCCAACTTAGGTGTTGGTGGTGAAAGCAAACTAGGGTAGGTAGATCAGAAGTTGTGAGAATGAAAATCAGAGGTAGGCTCTACCCAACATGCTGAACATGCTTCAAATGACAGCCAATGTCAAGGGATAAAAAGACTGACAAACCTGATCAGCTGATCCACCAGGAACGCAGAAGGGCAACAGAGGTCTTTAGACAAGCCAATGTGCAAGCATGCTGGTGCCTGGGCTGGATAAATAAGTGTGGTATGACTTTAGGCTAAGTGGTTCCCCAGAGCAGGTAGTATACGAAGCAGTAGATGCCTGTTCAACATTGCAGAAAGACAAAATGAACACAAAATGAATGCCAGAGGGTGCATGCTCTAGTTATCTCCTGCTTGGACTACTGCAATGCGCTCTACATGGGGCTCCCTTTGAAGGTGACCCAGAAACTACAACTAATCCAGAATGCGGCAGCCAGACTGGTGACTGGGAGTGGCCGCTGAGACCACATAACACCGGTCCTAAAAGACCTACATTGACTCCCAGTACATTTCTGAGCACAATTCAAAGTGTTGGTGCTGACCGTTAAAGCCCTAAACAGCCTTGGCCCAGTATACCTGAAGGAGCATCTCCACCCCCATTGTTCTGCCCAGACACTGAGATCCAGCACCAAGGGCCTTCTGGCGATTCCCTCACTGCGAGAAGCAAAGTTACAGGGAACCAGGCATAGGGCCTTCTCGGTAGTGGTGAGGGGAGGAAATAAACTAGTACCTGACTTTTAGAAGACATCTGAAGGCAGCCCTGTTTAGGGAAGTTTTTAATGTTTGATGCTTTATTCTGTTTTTAATATTTTGTTGGGAGCCGCCCAGAGTGGCTAGGGAAACCCAGCTAGATGGGCGGGGTATAAATAATTTCTTCTTCTTCTTCTTCTTCTTCTTCTTCTTCTTCTTCTTCTTCTTCTTCTTCTTCTTCTTCCCTCAAGTATCGGCATTCCGACTTGCAGATGTATCTTGCATATTTCAATGTAAGCCTTCATGAGTCATTGCTCAAAATAAGTCAGCTGATTCAGGCCTTTAAATTCTCCAGCTAAGGATCTGACAATATTTCAAACGCACAGTAATTATAGAAGTTGCAGAGGTCCAAATTGCCAAGGAAATTCAGTTCAGGAAGCCGTAAATGGCCAACTGCATGCAACTGTTTTGAATGCCAAATGAAGCTAATTACAGTACTCTACTGGTCTCCGGCAAATGAAGACTCTTAACTGTTGGCTTTTCATCTGCCAGATGGAGTGAGTCAGAATAATCTGTACCAGGCAATTACTAATGGGCAAATCTCAAAATGTGAAATTCCAGATCCTGAAAGTTTGTATTCATGAACCATACAGTGCTTCTATCAGGTACAGTACATTGCACTGATTAATGTAGTATCCATGATCCATTCAAAGCCCAGAAATCACTTTCACTCTTATCAGCTCCAGGTTTTTTGTTTTGTTGTTTTAAAAAAGATTTTGGTTTAAATGTTTTAAACTAATAATATTGTACCTTTCAGACCACTTTTTGCTTTTGCTGATTGCTTGGTTAAAAGATGTGCACAGCTTTTTCTTTTGTTTCCATTGTGATATCAATGGAAATGAAGTTGTAGTTGCTTTTTACAATGGGGAATCTTTTAGGGTCAGTGTAGATATTTGAGAACCGGTGTAATATGGTCCAGTCAGCCTCTCCCAGTCACCAGTCTAGCTGCTACATTCTGGATTAGTTGTAGTTTCTGAGTCACCTTCAAAGGTAACCCCACGTAGAGCACATTGCCGTAGTGCAAGCGGGAGATAACCAGAGCATGTACCACTCTGGCGAGACAGTCTGTGGGCAGATAGGGTCTCAGCCTGTGTATCAGATGGAGCTGGTAGACAGCCACCCAGGACACAGAATTAACCTACACCTCCATGGACAGCTGTCAGTCCAAAATGACTCCCAGGCTGCACACCTGGTCCTTCAGGGCCACAGTTACCCCATTCAGGACCAGGGAGTTCCCAACACCTGCCCGCCCCTTGCCCTCCAGAAACAATACTTCTGTCTTGTCAGGATTCAACCTCAATCCGCTAGCTGCCATCCATTCTCCAATGGCCATTTAAAGATCATATTTGTTGCCATTGTAGACAAACAATGTGCCTAGTATAGAAATGAGCTCCGTTCAGTACTTGTCCAGTCAGCCAAAGTGCTGCTTCAGGTGAAACATAGCTGTTTCATTTAATGTGTTCCAGTCTTATTGACTTCAATGGGATCAAGTCTACTATTATGATTTCACTAAGCCATTGATTCAGCTGCTGGACTTTTCATTGATGCATAAAGTTAACTGCTACAGGGACATTTGATTCATTCAGTATATCTTAGACCTGACACTTTCCTTCCTACTCATTTCTCAAGATAAGCTGAATGTACTTGAAATTTGTTTGTTTCTGCCACCTAGTGGCTACAATTTGTAAATGCATCACAACTGTGAAAGAGTTGACACAGTTAATTTAAAATTCTTATCAGTTCCACTTTATGTCAAATTTCCTTGAAGGACAATGGATTCTTTGGAGAAGACTAGCAGAGTGAATAGTCCAGTGTTTCTCAACCAGTGTGCCTCCAGATGTTTTGGGACTACAACTCCCATCATCCCTCACTAGCAATACCAGTGGACAGGGATGATGGGAATTGTAGTCCCAAAACATCTGGAGGCACACTGGTTGGGAAACACTGGAATAGTCTATCTAATATGGAACTGGAGAATATAATATTCAATTCACACATGCAAATTTGTCTGAACTGAACTGAAATGTTTACAGAAAGCATTTATACCCTGCCCAAAAGACCCCCAGAGTGCCTTACAAAAATCAGTAGTAAGACAGCCCATGCCCTGTGGCTTGTAGTCAAAAAATACAGGACACACAAAGAAAAAATGGATGGGAGGGAAGAGGGTAAATGCAATCTCAGACACCAGTTCTTCGATTTATTGTTCTTGTCATACAGATCTGTCTGTGCAAATTCTAGTATCTAGGAGAGCAAAGCCTCCCTAGAAAAACACCCCGTTTAATTCCCAGGCCAAGAAGACAAGGCTGCTCTATGGTGACAGCCTTTCAAATAGAGGAGAACTCTCTGTAAAGTATTCTGTCCAACTATTGACTACTGGATGAACTCAGCGCAGGGTTTTTAGACACATATTGACACACTTCACCAAGATTCCCCATATTGGATCCACTTGGCCTGGCTTGTTGATGCTTCAGAACACAGTCAGTGGCAAACATCTTCCTGATAACATTTTAGATTTTATAATGTGTTATAGTACAGATGGCGGACCTCAGCCCAGGAGTGAAATGTGCCTCTCCATGCCTCTTTGTCCGCCCCCTGGGAATGTCTGCAGCCACACCCCTTCTCCCAGGCCACACCTCTTGCTGGTCCTGCATTGCACCCTCATTGAGGTACAACATATATGAAGCCACTGGGAGAGATCACCAGGGGGTTTGGGCTGGGTGTTCACCAGTATGCGGATGATACCCAGCTCTACCTCTCGTTTGAATCAGAGCCAGTGAAGGCAGTGAAATATTTGACTTTTAGAACACATCTAAAGGCAGCCCTGCATAGGGAAGTTTTTAATGTTTGATGTATTATTGTGTTTTTAATATTCTGTTGGGAGCCGTCCAGACTGGTTGGAATAACCCAGACAGAAGGATTTCTTCTTCTTCTTCTTCTTCTTCTTCTTCTTCTTCTTCTTCTTCTTCTGCTGCTGCTGCTGCTGCTGCTGCTGCTGCTGCTGCTGCTGCTGGAATATGTCATTGAACTCTGATAATGCCACCTGCTTGCCCAGGTGGAGAATAGCGAAGGTTGTGTCAGTGTGTATAGAAAATAGCTTAATGTACGAAGGTAAAATTCACATTTGTTAGTCTGTCCACTTTTACCTCAGGCTTTGTCAGCCGCTTGACATGACCCCTAAATGGTTGACCAGAACGGGCAACTCTTTGTCAAACCTTGTGTCCTCAAAGGTTTCCCACCCCTGTACTATAGATTTTATTACTCTATAAATGGGATCCACAGCAAAGTAAAATGTTTGTATTCAATGAAGGGTTTCATCTATCATTCTGAAATTTTGGCTCAGGCCACCTAACCTATGGTTATTGGTGGTTTTTCTGCATATGTTTGAGATATATATATTGCCTTGTTCATTTGGGGCTTATCAGAGAGCTACTGCAGCTCCATGTGGCCCATTTCCTAAGCTGCATAAAATCCCCAGTACAAAACAATCCAGGTTTAATGGCTTTCTCACCATAAGGAACGAAATATCTCCATCTTATTTATATAATGGCACTTTCTTCTTCAAACTGGAACTCCTTATACTGACGCAGATGAGAATTCCTAGGACCTAAATCTCATTGAATTTAATTATTTTCCATTAAACTTAGTTTTATTACTTTTAATGATAGTTGGAAACAAACATCTGCTTAGAGACAGAATTAAAAACCATCTTCATTACACACAGTGTGGTCTCTGCCTGTCATGAGGATTTATATCATAGTTCTGATTTAACTCAGTTCTATCGCCCCTGTTACTAATATTACCAGAATATTGCTTAAAATTTCTTACCAACTTGCTTTTTTTTTAAGTACAACAATTTTTCAAATACAATATATTCCCTTTCTTTTTCCTTAAAAAGGGAGCTAAGACACATAAAAGTAGTTCCTCAATCCTGCCTGCCAATATCTGCTTTTACAATAAAGTAATCAAGAATTACTTTGCCAACTGTGCCCAATTAACTTTTTTACGCTTAATTTGTACAACTGAATTACAAACAGATGGAATCTGGGTAGTAAAGTGATCATAAATTAGTATTATATATTAAAGGGAGTCTGGTAAACTTGTAAAGGGCAGCTGGAATCATCTGGGTGTATGCTATATACTTTAAAGGGAAAAAAGTTAATAGAATAGTTCACAGTCTTGAAAAGCTACTTAAAAACTCAACCATCCCATTAATTGCTAAAAAAATTACAAAAACAGATAAGCTTTCAGAACCAAAGCTAGGATGCATGAACAACTCTTGCATTATAAAACTCATTGCATTATTTCAAACTGTTCTGTGGTGTTATACTGTTTTGTTTTAATATTGTTTGGTATACTGAATGGTTCTAATACCATGTAAGCCAATTAAAAAGACATGGTATAAAATGTTTAAAATCAAATCACAATGAAGCGGGGTCCCTGTGAAAATAAGTTGTCTGAAGGGGGCCAAAATGCAATATTGGCCACTGATACCAGTTCTGTGGCTTAAAGCTCATGGTTGGCATAACTACAAGTCTTATATTTGATTCATTGCTAACCAGCTGGCGTGAAGAGCAGTTTATTTTGATTTAAGAAGAAATGCAAATCTTATATGATGATGACATAACCTTAAAACACACAGACAAAATGAAAATTCAAAGTCATAAACAACAGAGCATAATTTAATCATTGCCATTTCCATCTATGTTACCACAGCAGCACTTTCTCTTCTTTAGAGGGTTTCTCGGTCCAACAACTTGTCTTCAACAAAAGCACAAAGCAGTGGTAAGACTTGTCACACTTACAGGAATACTGTGCTTTGCGGGGATCCTTGACTTCATGATCTGAGATGACCTATAGCATTGTCAGTATTCCAAGTAGCTCTCTCTGTAGACTCTCAAAAGAGCACTTCTGTGGTCTACTGATGTACATCTTCCAGCAGTCATAGCTTTCAAGCCATGGTGACCTGTTATCTAAGCCGTCAAGGAATACTTTAGTCATTCAGCCTGTCAAGAATGCGTTAAGTACAGGGGTGTAGCTGCATTGGGACTTCCTGTAATGTTTGTTCTGCCCTTTGGTCAAAAATAGGAGATGCAACAGGCAGTAACTCTAAAAACAGACAGCGAGACCCAGCTAACTACACACCAAGAGGGCTTCATTTCTCACTACAGTGTGCAGATTCCCATGTGTTCTATGTGAACACAACCCCCACACAAATCAGGGGTTCCCTATACTGTCCAAAATGGGTTCATGGGCTGCATTCAGAAGTGTGGTGGGCCTGAGAAACTGCACAGATCAGAGGTTCTCTGCTGCTGGTCTACAGTCACTGGAATTCACTCTCCAGGGCTTCAAGACAGAAGTCTTCCCTGGCCTTACTGAGAGATACAGTCGTACCTTGGAAGTCAAATGGAATCCGTTCCGAAAGTCCGTTTGACTTCCAAATTGCGGCTTCTGATTGGCTGCAGGAAGCTCCTGCAACCAATCAGAAGCTGTGGAAGCCCCATCGGACGTTCAGCTTCCAAAAGAACCAGAAGAGTCACTTCCAGGTTTTGATCGTTCAGGAGCCAAAACGTTTGAGAAATAGGCTGTTTGAAAACCATGGTACAACTGTGCCAAGAATTTCACCTTCTGCTGGTATAGCACATGCTCTGCTATTGAGCCTTTATGTATTGCAATTGCCACTCTTATGTCTTCTCCCTGAAACAGTTTTGAATAAACCACCAGTTCAATGTTGAATTGTTTTGTATCTAGACACGAGACCAGTCTGAGATAGTTCACTGAACAAGCACACTCACCAATTCCTGGGAGTAAATACATAACCCTACGTGCCTAATCGCCTAAAAGTGGCCTGCTTGATCTTCAACATCCAAATGTTGCTAAAAGCGTTCCTCACAGGGCCCTTAGAGACACTAGCCTGTGAGTTATGTATGAGAGCAGCCCATTCTAACACTAAAGTAAGTGTTCCTTTTTATATAACTTTTGGAGTTTTTTGTTTTGTTTTTGCTTCTCAGACGTTTTTCATACCTTTGATTCTTATAGAGTGAGAAGTGCTATTGCTCCTAAAACCTTAATGGCCTGTACTCAATAGACCCCAAAACACAATAACCCTAGAATTGCTGGTATGTGTCATAACGCTGCTACCAACTTTGGTGATAAATATGTAAAGAAAAAAGATGAGCTATTTGGAAGACAGACCATTTTTCTGAAATGTACCATAACATGCTTCTATTACTTTCAAACTGCTGGAGGGTGTTTCATATTCCTGCTATAACACAGCAATGGATTTTTGCATTTAACCATCAGCTTAGTGAACTTGTTCAAAATATAGTCTTCTATTGGGACTTCCCTGCTGCTATAAATGTAAACAATAAAGGCAGTAGAAATACACACTTCTTGCAAAACGTGGAATTTAGGTGTGCTTATTAATGTCTTCTACTAAATCAGCCTCAACCACTTACCCAAGGCTTCCTAGGGAAGATAATTGTCCCCCCTCTTTTGATTTTAATGGGCTTAAATCAGTGTAGGTGCAATACAACCAAAGTTAAATACTTTAGGGTGCAATCTCACCAGGTGAGGGGCTCCAGGATTTGGCAGAAGCCCCCCAATTCCACCCCTGGTATCCATAAGGTGCCCTTGTCAATGGTCAAACTCTACACCAGCTGGGGAGAAGGTGTAAAGAAATTCCCACCCGTTGATTTCAATGGGACATAGAAATGGAAAAAGAATTCTGTCAATAACTACACTGACCACAGAGTGTGTGATGTGCTATAGAGAGGCTATAGCATGTGGGCTTCAGTTTCCTGTATTTATTTCACATACACTTAGAGCTGACCAGGTGGGAATTTGGTAATGGGAAACACAAAGGGATCCCTTTGCACAAACAGAGTGTCCCCAGAAAATCCCTAGGAACTGGAGTACAGTTCTAACATTTCCATGCCTAGATTACTGCAGTCAGTGTGTCTGTGGCTTCCCTTGTTACCTGTCCTGGCCTTAGCTGTTTGGTGAAAGGGTCTGAAACCTTGTTTACTAAAATCATGCTTCAACTCAGGGAGGAAGGAAACACCCTTTGCCTTCTTATTTTGCCCACACACAAAACCACTAAACGTTCCTAATATTTAACTTCTCTCTCTCTCTCTCTCTCTCTCTCTCTCTCTCTCTCTCTCTCTCTCACACACACACACACACACACACACACACACCTTCAGGCCTTCTAAACCAAGGCAATATTTTAGCAAGAAATGCAGTGCTTTAACAACAGGAATACTGAATCAAGGGAATTAGAACCAGATTGGGTATATTTCTTGCAGGTAATTGCATCATAATATTCTTTTAACTAGCACTAGTAAGTTAAAGCAGCACCGTCAGATAAAATCACATTTCCCCCCTTTTTAAAATAGCATATTTTTATTAAAGATTTCTTGGTTTACAAAAGTATGTGTGATGTCTCTTTTTTCAAGTTACATTTTCTACAGATCAGTTTCATTTGTTGAGACATTAGTGTTACAACACCTTTTTATTATAGAAAACAACCGTTCAGACACATGGTAGAAATTCATTGTGTTAGATATACTGCCATCTGCTGGAAACTACATGTTCCCAAAATAGTTCTGGAAGAATAATGTTGTATCTTCTAAATTTTGATAAAGTATGTTTCCAGGGGCAGCCCAGCCAGTGAGGCCAACGAGGCAATTATCTGAGGTGCCTCAGTTGTGCAAACCTCTTTGAAAGAGGTGCCCTTTGGAGATGGAACAGAGGCAGCTGCACATCTTGGCTGGGAAGCATTCTCAGAACCTTCTGATCTTCACTACCTTCCCAAGGCCTGGACAGTTTTAACTGAAGAAGTGGCAGGAGTTCAATATGAAAAGAAGGAGATGAGACTGTAGTTGACTCGTAGCCCTCTCAGGATATGATAAGGTATAAAGGAGGGAGGAGGGAGGAAACCAGAAACATTTCAAACTACCTAGCAAAAATAAGCAAACAAAACATTGGACCACATATTGCACATTTTGCACAAGTGTAAGCTTTTTAAAAAGCTTTCTAAAAGTGGTAGTTAAAAATTATATGCAATGGCCCATCCGCTTTCCGCTGTAAATGAAAACAACTATCTTGTTGTTTCTTACAATAGATAACATGCTTATATTTATTTATATTTATATCTATTTATGTCTGATGCAGATTTTTCTCTTTTTCTATTATTTTTGGCTCTTTTTGTCTAATTTGATCACAATTAATCAAATGAAAACGAAACTGGACACTATGACTTGTACAAGTCAACCTATTGTTATACACAAGCCAAAACCTAACCCAGTTAATGGATTGACTCTGGCTCCCCCTTCCATGCTTATTCTGAACGTGCCTTGCTTTTCTTTCTATTCATATGATTAGGCAGTGACTCCCTTTGGTACCCTGGCTCCCTTGGAGAAATGGTGAATAGCAAACTCTCTTCCATACCAGTGGGAGAATTTTGTGCGTAGTTTTACATAATAGATTCTCAGTGGAAGAACTGTCAAGTGGAAGCGCTGTCAAGACCCACCCACACACCTGAATTTCAGAAGCACAACAGAGTCCCTATGAAACTCTGGAAACCTGTCCTGATAGTTCTGTAGGTTGAGGCATCATAAACAGTATCTGGTGAACAGGACTCCCCCTCCCCTTTCTTCCTAACTACTGGAGAAATTATGGGGAGATTTTGGAAGACATTCACCATGGATCACTTATCCCTGCCTGCATGAGATCTACCTTTTATTTAAGGCATGAGGAACCTGTGACCTTGCAGATATTGCTCTACTTCAACTTGGAATGATGGAAGGAGTTGGGTATGTTTAGCCAGGAAAAGAGGAGACTGAAAATACCCATCATCAAATATCTAGAGGGCTGTCACATGGAAGATGGAGCAAGGTTGTTTTCTCCTGCTCTGTAGGGTAGGACCCAAACAAATGGATTCAAGTTACAAAAAGGAGATTCCGACTAAACATCGGGAAGAACTTTCTGACAGTAAGAGCTGTTTGGCATTGGAACAGACTTCTTTGGGCACTGGTGGACTGTCCTTCATTGGAGGTTTTTAAGCAGATGTTGGATGGCCACCTGTCATGAATGTTTTAGTTGAGACTCCTGCAGTGCAGGGGGTTAAACTATATGACCCTCAGAGTCTCTTCCAACTATACAACTGTATGAACCTCCATCACTCCCAGCTAGCCCAGTGAATGGGAAGGAGTAATAAGGAGTCCAACAAGGTCTAGAGCAGGCATGTCCAACTGGCCAATTGCAATCTACTGGTCGATTGCAAGGCGTCCCTGGTCAATCCTGGTTGGTCGTGTGATCCTGATCGATTGCAAAAAAAAAAAGCTCAACAACTTTGGTCAATCCAATGGGCAGATCACTGCCAGTTTAGATAGATGATAGATAGATAGATAGATAGATAGATAGATAGATAGATAGATAGATAGATAGATAGATAGATGATAGGGAGTAGATTGCAGTCTCTTGGGAGTTGGACATGTCTGGTCTAGGTGGTCACAAGATATGGGTAACTCATCCCTGCTCTAAGGCAAATTGAGCCTTCCTTTTCCCTTGTAAAAACACTGAGATAAAAAGGGAGTGGTGAAGATTGAGTGGTGAAGGTCTGGCCTTGGAGGCATCTTGCCACATTGTGATGTGTGCAATGTTTTAGGCATGCACTTTGAATAAGAGTAGAATCAGCCTTTGGGATACAGAGATGCCCTGAATGGAGAATGCTGAATAGAGAGGGAGAATAATTTATACACTTCAGAGCATGTTTGGGACAAAGAGGGATGATTTCTGCAATGATCCTTCTTCCAAATACCATAGCAACCAAGCTTGCCGAAGAATAGTGAATACCGGTAGCTTTCTACTGCATTTCGCTGAATCTGGCAGTTTCTTATTAGTACAGTGTTAGAGCTTGTGTTTACTGACTGCAGTGGAGCAAATAATTCATCAACACATTCAATCACTTTTAAGAAATTCAGTCAAAGTGACAATTAAAATCATATTGTTCGGCTTTGGCAAAAAAAAGGGGGGGGGGGAGAAGAAGTTATAGTCCACTAAGGCTGAAGTTATTACAGCACAATAGACTGAAATATAGAGTATACACTTGATTTGTGGGTCTTGAGCTGACATTTATAAACTTAAGTTTGATGTAAATAGACATATGATATAGATTTACAAGGTAAGAGGGGTTTAACATGAAAGACCCCTTTTGAGATTTTCATTGAAGCCTTCTAAACCAGGGGTTCCCAGCTGTAGCCAATGGAGCTGTGGTTCATTCAAGTGGTTTGCAATGTGCCTGTGGATTTGTGGCCAAAGATGTGAGACTGCGCATCCATCACAATGAATATTCACATTGATTTTTAATTGTATTTGCTTGCTTTTTATTTCTTATATTGTATTTTATTGTATTACAGCTTGAAAAACAACTACCAGACTTTTGGAAGACATCTGAAGGCAGCCCTGTTTAGGGAAGCTTTTAATATCTGAAGGATTACTGTATTTTAATATTTTGTTGGAAGCCACCCAGAGTGGCTGGGGAAACCCAGCCAGATGGGCAGGGTATTATTATTATTATTATTATTATTATTAATAATAATAATAATAATAATAATAATATATTATTATTATTATTATTATTATTATTATTATTATTTATTCTGTGAAATTACAATTATGATTTCAATTGCAGAAAAAACATTGAGCGGTCTGCCAAAACCCTGAGAAATTTCCAAGTGACCTGGAGCAAGTGGGGTGTTGGGGAACTGCTATTCTAAACCACCACCACCCCTTTGTTTCCCTTTTGAGCACTAAAATTGTTCCACCCTTATGCTTTAAGGCTCCGAGTAAACCCAATGGCAAAAAATTGTCATTGGTTTTTAACAGCAAGGACAAAACTTGCAAAGCTTTTGGTCATTTGTTTATTGCTGAGTCAACTTAGCTCACAATGGCGAACCTTTCCCTGACCACAGATACAAATCAAGTAGGTTGGAAATGCTGGCTGGGTAGTCTTTTATTCTCTTATTTGTGCAGCTACCAGATTCTTTTGAATAGTTCCTCCTATCTCAGCCACGCAGCAGATAAAGTGTCCGATTAGAGCATAACCTTGGAGGCGGAAAGAGTGAAATAGGCAGCATTTATTAAAATAAGATTTGGCAGTTTTCAATACTTCTGAAGCAGGAAAGACACTATAGATTTATTTTTTTTAAGTGAGCCTTCCGTATAACTTCAGCCTAAGTCATATTTTGATTGTGCTTTGCCCCTGGAAGTCATTCTAGCTGTTATTTAGGATTTAGTTCCTCAAATATGCACTCCTATCTGCCCCATCATTTAGAAGAGATCATCTTCACAGACAAGCAGGTTGATGTGGGAGAAGACAGTTGTTATCTTGGAATCAGCTATACAGCTGCAAATAAAACATTTAAAATGTGTTGTAAAGTGCAATATACAAATGTGACACCAGATTGCGACAGTGAGCTATGCAAAATTCAATGTATTTTTCAAAACGTTTTTTTAAAAAGCATTTTTACAGCGTTTTTTATATGTGTGTAGATTCCACCCTTGTTTCCTCAGGCAGGCATTTCCAGATGCATCTACAGGAGGCGGCTGTGTACACATTATTGGCTTAAACTTCTGCTAGGTTACTTTTCCCCCAATACAGATTAAAACTGGTTTGGAGCAAAACACCTCAAAGTCCAATGTGCCATAGGAAACAACAGGATAGATGCATGATGGAAAGCCATTTGGTGTACTCTGCTTCCCAAACTGGCAGCGGGAGTGCACTGGATGCAGATTAAAGTGGTTCGGGGAGTAAGCCCTACTTACCTGGGTTTGGGAAGTAGGAAGTAGCAACTGCCCTCTGGGTAGACACTGGGGTGGCAAACTGAACATGTAGACATATCTCTATCAATATTATACTCAATGGCCCTTAGAGGTCACAAAAGTAGCACTGACCATGGTGAATGAATCCACATTGCCAATAAGGACCTTTGGCGCTCTCCTTGCTGCCATTCCTCCTGGGCTCGAAAGTTTGATGGGTACAGCAGCTTATCTTCCTGCTTCATGGGCAAGGAGGGTCTGATTAACCACAGGTCTGGAGCCAGTGGAGGAGGCAATGGGCAAGAATGTTGTTGACTTTCATCAGGGAGAAGTAACTTCCTCCCTCGGTAGCTTTCCCCCAAGCTACACAATGCATACTTATTTTGCCCAAAGCACACACCCACACCACATACACACAAATGTACACATGGAAAATGAGGGCCGAACAAGAGACAAAACAGCCACTTTATTTTCCTGATATATTGTGCAGTTAGCAAGCAATGAATGATGGGGGAGGGGGATTACAGCAGAAACAACAAAGATAACAAGGCACTCACTGAAATGTACAAATCATTCTAATGGAGGCCAATGCATTCAACCATAGGCATCATCGTTTGCGAGTGCATTTTATTTGCTCTTAGGAAAGTGAAAGAAAAAAAATGACACTTGTACATTCATTTGTGATTTTAAATGATGTGAAATATCCCATTGTGTCAGTATGCATTGTACTCTAATGTTCTGTAATAATGTAAAAGATTTTAAATACTTTATGACACCAGCACTTTCCAAAGTCAATTTTTAGTCATTTTAACTATAGTCAACAATTCACAGTTGCTTGTATTTCACCTTCAGTTTACCTTCCGTTTACCCTGTTTCTTAATTTTCCCCAGTGATTTCCATGACATTTTCCCCCACTGACACTTCATACAATACATTTCTGCCCATACAAACAAGGCCAACTGTTCTCAGTTTCATACTTTTGGGAGAGCAAAGATATCACTCCAGTCTGAGTAACAGACTGACTGTTAAACCACTCTGAGAATTTTAGTTCTGTGAGGAGAACAGGGGGTCTCTTAACAACTCTCAGCACCCTTAACAAACCACAGTTCTCAAGATTCTTTGGGGGAAGCCATGACTGCTTAGGGTGGCATGATGCTGCTTTAAATGTATAGTGCAGATGGACCAGAAATATAAAAATTCAGCACCAGCTGCTGTACATGTGTACAGCTTGATCAGTGTGCAAATCTGAGATTGTATCTGATTTTTTTTTAAAAAAAAGTGCTGTCATGCTAACAGGAATTAATGCTGACTAAACCCAGCATTACTACATGTAGTTGTACATTACATTTCTCTCTGTGAGCATAGACTGTAAGGCAATCAAGACAGTTTTATGCAGCCGAAAGATATATTGTGTGAACTCTTTGTCAACTCCTATTACACTTCTAGGCCTCTTAAATTGTTTTGAGGTGATCTTCATCTATTTCTTTGCCAAACTTTTAATAAGGATATTTTCATTCTACTAATAGAACATCCCTTCAAGCCAGGTCACCTTAGGATCTCCTTGTGAATTCCATTTTTTAAAAAAATTCTATTTCAGTTACCCCAAGGTGCTTGTTTTCTCCTTGTTAATCAATCATGCTTCCGTTTATATATTTGTCTTCTGTACTTCATCTGAACCAGATTTTCTATTAACACTGGTTCAGTTAGTGCATCTTATCGTGCTGCATATCTAATTCACCACCGGCAGCCCATTAGATCTCTGAAGTACCACAAAGTCAAGTGATACACCCAAAGTCACTGTGCAAACTTGGAAAAGACTCTGCACTGGGACGGGTATGAAATGGTGTTGTCTATTCAGGAAAGAAACATTGGAACTATTTGCAGCAGTTGGGGGAAGGGGCGCTTCTTATTCATTCGTTTCTTTGTTTATTTTAACAAGGGTTATTACATACTAGCCCCACACCCCACCTAAATTCTAGTGTCTTTAGCCACAATTCTATACACACTTACATGGCAGTAAGTGCCATTGGACTTGGTGGGATTTTCTTCTTGAGTAGATGTAATTTGGATTGTACTGTTAAGAGTTGCCACGAACCATCTAAGGTTATTGACTTAGATTGCTGTTGCCCACCGTCTAATGTCATAAACAAGAGAAAGGAACTCTTTTTTCATTACCGATTGCGCTTTGTAAACTGAAGTAAGCAGCATACAAATCGTGTTACCTAAATATATAACAAGAACACGCTTTGCTATTACACTGCTTTTACAATTTGGTTTTGGTGCTTTCGGACGCACTTGCCATCAAGGAACCAATTTAACTGCATTGCTTAAATAACTGAAATTGCGTCAGTGTCTCAACAGGAAAAATCCTTTTCTTTGCATAGTATTATCAGATGCTATTTGCTGAGGAATCGAGCTCTGGAGCTGTACTAATAAAGAATAAGGTAGCTGAGAAGGCTTTGGGTTTCTATCTGTTAGTGAGAGTTACATTGCTGGAAAGACTTCAGGTTTTTCTGAACAATAATTAACTAATAGAAAACCAAACTGTATTTTTTACGTGTATGTCTCATAATGCAGGGTAAAAAGTTTAAATCAAGCCATTTTCACGGGGCTTTCACTTAGTTAAACATCCAACTGCCTATGTCGGCTTTATAGACACTGGGGATCAATTCCACTTTAGGCTCTTGCTCAAGCATCAAATATCCCATTTATGATGATCTAGCTAGCTACATTAGGAGGACCTGTCATTTTATATTTTATTATTCATAAATGTTGGGCCATGCTTGGCATTAATTAGTGCCATTCACCAATTGTCTGAAACGCAGAAGCTCACTCACAGCACAACATCTAGGGCAAGGATGACGGGGCCCTGCTGGTATTATTGATCCCCAGTTCCCATCAGCCTCAGCTAACATTGCAATGCTCCAAGACAATTGGAGATGGACTCCAGTGAGAGTTGGAGGGCCACATGTTCCCCATCCCTAATCAAGAGGGAAGAATAAATGTAACCAGAGATTCAGAGCAGAGCAGCGCAATTTTAATTCAAGTTTTCTGTGGCAAACTGTGTGTTCTTATCCTGTGATTTTTTTTCCAGTTCTTGTAGTCAAATCAGAATCAAGAAGGGGAAAAAATAGTGTATTGCTAAAAAAAAATTCCCCCCTTTATTCCCACGTGTATATAAATCTGCTGTACTGAAATATGCAGAAGGCCTTTGTTGTCTCAAGGAGTGAGACAGATTCCTGCAATTGCCCTGGTATTGTGCCTCAGAACAGACCTGGATTTAGCTTTGCTATTATCCTAACCTGCAGTTTTCTTTGCAGTCAGCTTTTATTTAATACAAATGAGTGACAGGCTAAAAGGGAGGATCAAAGTCTGAAACTATCTGGCTGGTTATCTTTTACAGATAAGCCAGTTATCTGTAAAAGACAGTTTCTCACACTGTTGCTTTTAGTGTCAGGTGCTCCCTCTTTTCTCCCAAGAATGCATAAGGAATATTAATGTCAATCACATGGATACATTTCATTCATCAAGTTGTTTTCTCAGTGTAAGGATACAGTATACCGTATTTTCCGGCATATAAGACGACTGGGCGTATAAGATGACCCCCAACTTTTCCAGTTAAAATATAGAGTTTGGGATATACTCGCCGTATAAGAAATACGACCCGGCGTATAAGACGACCCCCGATTTTGAGAAGATTTTCCTGGGTTAAAAAGTAGTCTTATACGCAGGAATATACAGTAAATGCAAGAGATGAAAGCACCATTGAAAAAAGAAAGAACTCAGGAGAAGACCAGAGTTCCCAGGACCGTGTTATGCATTATTCTGCTCTTGCTTTGAGGGTGTCCCAACTGCTGCCATGTCTACGGGTTCCACAGCAACAGAAAGGGCTTGATATTATGCTATGACAGGCTTTTATTTGTGCTTAACTTTTCAGTAATGTGCCTTATTTAATTTTCTTAAGGTTTGGTTAGAATTACGTGTGTATTGTTTCAGTTGTATGCTTGCTGTGCATTAATAGAACTTGTGATCCTCACCCATAAACATGCTCATTACTCTCGAATCTGAAAAAAGCAGCCGTCTTCGGCAGAAAACCTGCCAATGCAGGACGGCACTTAACGTATCTGATGAAGGGGACGTTAGTCCACTAAATCTAATGCTACAATTATTAAGTCTTGAATGTCAAGAGTTTGGACCTCTCTGAACATTCTTCATAGCTACTCTGTAGCCTCGAGAACCTCCCTGAACACCCAGTTACCATCAACTACAGAAGTGAATGGATAGCATTTGCCAGAATTAGCAAAAGTAACCATTATACTTTAGTGGCATGCCACACACAGGTCAGTGCAAAAGGAGTGCCAGTTCTGCTTTCTTTTTTCACATGCACCAATAATCCAGTGGTGAAAAGATGACTTGGCTTTCCTTATCTGTTCCCTTGATGAACTGAAAGCCACCAGCAGTGGGAATAAGGTGGCTCTGCAAGATGTTTTGGCAATGTGGATATTGACATTGAGAGAGGCCAGGGGCCATGGCCCACTGAAAGCAAAATCAACCTACATCTGATGCTACCAACCACTTCAGCCACTTTGGGACAGTCCTTCAAATACAACCAAGTATAAATAGAAGTGTTGCCCTGCAAGCAAGGCAATTAGCTATTGTGAACATGAGTGATCATCTTCCTCTACTATCATGGCCCTGGCTATCTCACAGAGGGAACTCCAGGAAGGATTTGCTGGAAACAACTTCCAGAGTAGACCTCGTGCTTGGACCACTCTAAACAAGAGGACCGCTCCCCTTCTCTATTTTTGGGTGCAGCAATTGCAGCCTGGCGCAGCCTGTGGCCAGGGCAGGGCAGCCATCTGGGTGGGCCCTACGTGGCTGTCTGGGGACACCATTTCCTCTTCTGCTGGCTACAGGAGCTGCTGGGGCTCACTCAAGGTTTCAGCCAATCACTAGCAAGCCAGGGGCATGGCTTTGTATGAGGACCAGGGGGAAGACTTCAGGCACTAGTCTTCCCTCTGATCACTTGGGTGGTGGATAAAGCATTGAGATGGATCCCTAGTCAATGCAGAGGGCAGGAGTTCAAGGGATTGGAGTACCCACTTAGAGGTCTAAGGGGAGGTGCTTCTGTCTGAATGCCCAGTCAGGGGCCGATGGGCCATAGCACCCTCCCAAAATGGAGATCTTGGTGAGGTTGCTCCAATTTGATGTACATCATAGGGTGATCCTTAACCCGGGTTCAACCCTGCCAAACAAACAAGTATTCAGGAAAGAAGATATCAGTACCTGTCACAACCTATCAGAAATAATCCACAGAAAGACATATTTCACTCAAATGGACCCAAATTAATGATGTAGCAAGGAAACCACAGTTTGGCTAAGCTGGCAAACAGATTACTGACTCAAGACACAGAAATCGGGAATCTGTGTCATCAATACTTAAATACTGTCAAAAGCACTGAACCATCCCCAATAAAGCCTCCTGCTCTCTGAATTCCCACTGGGTTATTTTAAGCTGCAACTGACATTGTTTCGCCTGTCTTTCACCTGCTTATCAGTCACATTCAGGCATCAATCTGAATTTCCTGAATCATTTTCCTATTTAAGTGTCATTCATGTTTCTCCCCATGCTATCTTGTCAAGATTTCTCAAAGGCTTTTTACGCTTCCAGTATCAGACCTGATCATGTTAATGATATTTAAAGAATGTTGAGTATATCTTGAAAAAAGAAAAATCACCACCTGATCAGTTTTTTTCTCGATGCCAGTTATAGACCTCTGAAACTTCTAGGGAAGGAAGGAACTGCACTCCCAAACTGGCAAGGGCACAGGGAGAACCAAGAAGCAGAACTGCAGATCAATTGCGGTATAATTAATTACAATCATGAGACTTGCACTTCAGACTGGTGATCGTTCAATTACACTTGCAGAAGACAGGGCACAAATTGATTCTGCCCCAAAGAACAAAGGAAGAGAGGTCACTGTGTCTTTCTTTTCCTATCCCCAAAGGGTGTGTGTGAGAGGAGCTATGTCCTTAAGAAATTTGATGAAAATGAATCTAAAATGCTTGTTATAGTTAAAATAGATTGTTTGTTTGTTTGTTTGTTTGTTTATATCCTTGATTCCTTACCTGCCCTTCACGCACCTCTTTATACTTTTGACATTTCAGAGGCATATTTGTAGGAACCACTTTGTTTTTGTAATATTGCGTTGTTTAAAACTGTTTTTAATATTTTGTTTTAATAATAATGTTGTGTTTTGGTAGTTGTAAACTGCCCTGGGATCCTAGGGTGCAGGCTGGGTGATAAACTGTGATAGCAACATCAACAACATCATCATCAACAACCACATCATCAACAACCATTAAGGTCCCAGCCAGGGCATGTTACAACAGTGCAGTATAATAAGCAGTGGGGGGCAGTGTGGCACAGGTGGGGCTGTATTGCTGACTTGACTTTCCAAGAGCAGTTACTGGGAGGGCATGGAGGAGGGACAAGGCAGCAGGGAGCTCAAAATGGTGCAGGTGCAGTGATGGGAGCACTGGATTGGCTCTGCTGCCAGTATGCACAGCATGCCAAGCCCCCCAGCGCTTTGCTTCTCAGTAAGAACATTGCAATTTGAAAACAAGTAGAGCAACTGGAAGTGGAATAAAACACCAGAAATTCGTGGTGGGCCTCACAAAACAAAACACTTAAACTGCCAAATGCCAGGGTAAAGAGGTGTGTCCACTGGCGGAGGAACGGGGGGTGGGGGGAGCACACCGCCCCTGCACCATCGGGGAGGGGGTACCACCACGGACGCCCCCCCAGACATGGGGCACCACGCCCCCGGGATGCACGCCACACCCCCAGGACGCGTGCCAGCCACTCCCCCACCTGCTCTCCGCCCCCAGTGCCAGAGCATGCAGCTTCGCCACTGGGTGTGTCTTGAGGAAGTGTTGCTTTTGAATAACACTTGCTGGAAACCACAGGAAGTGAGAGTGCTCTTGTGCTCAAATTCTGCTCGCTGCTTCCCCACAGGCATCTGGTTGGCCACTGTGAGAACAAGATGCTGGCCTAAACGGACCATTGGGCCGATCCAGCAGGTTCTTCTTATGTTCCTAAGCAGCAAAAGCTGTAGATGTGAGACACCACAGTTTAGGGGCAGCCACAAAGAAAGCTGTCTGCCAGCCTGCCATCCCCCACACTTCTGAGGATGGGGTATCTGAACACCTGAGAATGTTGTTGGGGTGGAGGCAGTTGTTCAGATACCAAACCATAGCTATAGGATCCATATGATGGATGCTCATAGCTATAAAATGCGAACGGTGCCCTTACAACGTAGAAGGGGAAAACTCACAAATGAACTTTAAATTAGCAAGTGAGAGCAAGTAACTTTGGATCAGTATTAAAGCTGGTGTCTTGCCAGTACTATTTACTATGGCTATTGACACCTAGTAGTCCTTGAAGCTACATTTCCCAGGTCTGTTTGTAGTTCTTCTTCCCTCCCTCTTGCTGCCACTGGACAGCAGCAGCCAGGGAAGTGAATGGAGGGAAGAGAGGCTTGGAGAATTGTAGAAGGCTGTGGAGATTATTTAGGATGGTAAGAACAGAAAGACATTGTGAGGAGCCAAGTTTATAGTGCAACCACACTTGGAATACTGTGTACATTTCTGGTCACTGCAACTCAAGAAGTATATGGTTGAGCTGGGAAAGCTGCAGAAAAGGGCAACCAAAATGTTTATGGGAGACCTTGACCATCCAAGGTCCACAGAACATGGGTGGATATAGGTTTGTCTCCCTTTTTCATAATACTAGAAGTTGGGGTTCTTAAATGAAGTTGATATGGGGATTTAGGACAGACAAAAGGAAGTACTTCTTCAAATAGCACTAGGGATGTGGGAGAAATCCAATTCAACCTGCATTCAAAGGCAAACCTGCCTAATTCACACTTTATGAAAGACTAGGCGAACTGAAATGCAGCCATCCTTTGAAGTTTGCACGTCTCTGAATTTTGCAAGGCATTTCTCCAGGCAATGTGTACAAAAATGCACATAGCGAGGTAAATTATGCATCTTTATTTCATACAATATATATACTGATCGATTGTAGAAAACCTCGAGGCAGCCAAACTATCAAGTTGGTGGCTAATCCTACATCTTGTGATAGAAAAGTCTATAGTTTATGTGCTGTGTAGGGTTGGGCAACCTTGTTAATTTCAGTTTCTTTCTTTTTTTCAGTTTTCTCCAGTTCAGCTCTCCATGTTTCCATATCATATTGTGATTTTTAAAAATGTCCTCATAAAAAAAATCACCAGCATTTCAGTGTGAATTTCTTCCAGTGCTCATATTTCTGCATGCAATTGTCCCTCAACAGACATTTTTGTAAATCAATATTCCCTAATATTTTGTATGCTATTTTCACTAATATATGGTTTTCTTAAAAAAAATAAGTGAACAAACATAGTAATAAAAACAGCATCAGATTAAAAACATATATAGCCAGTCAGCAGTCAAATCAATAAAAACCTTAATTTATTCTGAAGTCTTTACAGGCTATTTCTAGCAGATTCAGGGAGCCTGTGACCCTCCAGATAACACTGGACTACAACTCCCATCATCTCCAAATATGACCATAAGCCATTCTGACTGGGGCTGATGAGAGTACCTTGAGAGATACCTAGAGAGATGCAAGTTCTCAAATTCCGACTTAGAAGAAACTGGATAAGTGGTAGAATCAGACATCAAAGTGCTCCAAAGTGACAAGGGCATTTGAAGTAATTGTAATGGTTACAAGGCAGCTTTGCCTAGCATGTCAAAGTTTTACTCTGACAAAGCAGCATTGTATTTAAAAAAACCCCTATGTTTCCATGTTAGTTCACCCAGTTTTGTGACATTTAAATTTTTTTAATGCCTTTGTTTGGCATTAAATGTCATAGCTGACTAAATAACCATCTTTAGATCTAAGCCTTTTTGCATCAACCCTTAAAATGTCATACATTTCTAGTCCAGAAAATAATTGTTTTGACCATAACTCCCTTCCCTTTACACATAAGGCAATCCCACTTGAATCATAAGCCTACATACACTTCATGACAATTGTCTCACCTGAGCAATACTCCCTATCTTTAGGATTCTCTTTATTATCTTCCCAAGTAGCCCTCAGGGTACATTTCCATGTTAATTCATCTGGAGGAACCCTTAGGATCATACGAAACTACGGAATCAGATCATCGGTCCATTTAGCTCAGCATTGAGTGACAATGCATCTCTAGGGTAGAGTTGGGAGTCTCCTCAATTTGCCTGCAGATGCAAGAGATTGGACCTGAGGCGTTTTGCATAGAAAGCCTGCTTATATTGTATATTGTCTTATCCCATATTTTCTCAGTTTGGACTCCAATAAAATTGCAGAGGATTCTGGGATATGTTTTATGATGCAGTTTAAATTTAAATTTAGGGCAGTGGTCAGGACCACATGAACTGTGACCTAAAATCAATCCAAATCCAATAGTTTCTCTTCCGCCCTGACTAGCCCAAATGGCAGAACTCCAGGTGTAGCAGTGAAGTTGCCACTTGGCTCTACACCCCAGGCCAGGGCTTAAGACTGTTTTGTCTGGTGTGATTTTTTTGTAGCACTAACAGCTTCAAGAGATATCTGAAAGAAAGAAATAATAATAATAATAATAATAATAATAATTAATAATAATAATAATAATAATAATTTATTACTTATACCCCGCCCATCTGGCTGAGTTTCCCCAGCCACTCTGGGCGGCTTCCAACAGGAGATTAAAAATACATTAAAACATCAGTCATTAAAAGGACAAACCGCCTTGACCCAACCAGAGGCGCTAGTGGCAGAGAGAAGCACCTGTCTTGGCAACGGCGTGCAAAAAAAAAAAGAGGCAACCTGCTTTTTCTTTAATTGGGAAGCGCAAAAATATTTGGCACTTTTGAATGAATTGGGAAGGACCAATTGATGAACTGATCATTTTTATTACTGTTATTCAGTAATCATTTGGAACATGAATGGAAAATCAGAAATTCCACAAGGGGGAAATAGATACTTAGTAATAACCCAGTCAGCGCCTGTTATTGAAATCAGCAGTGGAAAGAGTGTTCATGACATTATAAAGCATTGCATACCCACTGAATACAATGTTTATTTCATTTTATTCGTGACCTTGAGGTTGTCAATGGTTTAAGTTATCACTAGTCATTCTGCCATACCCCAGAGCCACCTTGTAGGATTGTAGAATCATAGACTATTTCCCTCCTTCTTATCTTTCTGCTATCTTGTAGTTTATGCTGTGAACTGCCCTGAGATCCACAGATGAAGGGAGGTATACAAATTTAATAAATAAAATAAAATAAATGTCACTAATCAGGAAAACTAAAAAATCCACATGGCACAGGAATTGCTTTCTTAGCTGCAGCAGCAGGGGCAGGGCTCTTAAAAGGCCATCATTAGCTTTATGGCCAGTCTAAAACCTATGAGTGAGTCCCTTGCACTGATATCTATCTATCATCTATCTATCTATCTACGTCTGCAAATATAACAAATGAAAATGGGTGGGTGTAAATTGGCAAGGGGGGGGGGGGTCAGCTCCCATTAACAATAAGAAGAACCCACCACTACAGCAAGAAAGTTTAGAATAATCCATTAAACCATGTGGACAAGATAGTAAGATCCTCAGTGACGAGTAAAAGATGTTGGTGTTCTTTCTCTTCCAACCTTGAAGTATCTCTCTTTACAACCATAAGGGCTCAGAGGATCATTTTTTGTTGTCCATCTATTAGTCCCCACACCACTGGAATATAATTTGGCACTTCCAAACTTCTATTTCCTTGCACTGATTTTTGAGTCCTGCTAACTCCTCTTGACACGGGTGGCGCTGTGGGTTAAACCACAGAGCCTAGGGCTTGCCAATCAGAAGGTTGGCGGTTCGAATCCCCACGATGGGGTGAGCTCCCATTGCTTGGTCCCTGCTCCTGCCAACCTAGCAGTTCGAAAGCACGTCAAAGTGCAAGTAGATAAATAGGTACCACTCTGGAGGGAAGGTAAACGGTGTTTCCATGCACTGCTCTGGTTCGCCAGAAGCGGCTTTGTCATGCTGGCAACATGACCTGGAAGCTGTACACCAGCTCCCTCGGCCAATAATGCAAGATGAGCGCCTCAACCCCAGAGTCGGTCACGACTGGACCTAATGGTCAGGGGTCCCTTTACCTTTACCTTTACCTTTAACTCCTCTTGCTATTGCAGTTTCATGATACTGCCTCTGCTTATGTCTCCTGTGGGGAAATGAATAGAGAGCGTTGTCTGTGAAGGTGCACAAGAACTGTTTTTATTAATGAAATATGAACAATTTGGATGTTAACATCAAGATGTGCTCTTTCTGCTAGATATTTGCCCAGCTATCCCAAGATTCTGGGGGGCTTTCTGAATGGGGAGACTGCTATAGTTGCAGGAACTTGGTCACTAACGACTACTGGATTCTACATTAAACCTTCACCATATTGTGTACTTGAAGTTACAGAGAAGCACTATTTAGAACAGGGGTATCCAACATGGTTCCCTCCAGATGTTCTTGGTCTGGATGGATTATAGTCAGGGATGACAGGAACTTTAGTCCAGCAGCAAATGAAGGGTACCACATTGGCCACCTCTGATTTACAACAGTTGCTTATGCTGCCTCCTATTCTGCTTAGGCAGAGTTGAGGAACCTGTGCACTCCAGATCTTGTAGGATTATGATTCCCATCTTTCCTGACCACTGGCTATGCTGGTGCGTCTAATGGAAGTTGGAGTCCAACAACATTTTGGAGAGCTACAGTTTTCCCATCCTTGTGCTAGGGCTAGAATGGGAACCTGTGACTCTCCAAATATTGTTGAACTCCAGCTCCTACCATCCAATGGCCAGGAATGGTGGCAGTTGTTCTGCAATATCTGAGGTCCCACAGCCCTGTGCTAGGGCAATGGCAATATGCTTGAACAGAAAGACAAGTACCAGCTCAGAAAATGATGGAACTGTAATCTGCTGTGATTAAGTGCTAGCTCAAGTTAAAGCAATGACAGTGTTTAGAGAACAATGGGAAGAGGGGACAGGAACAAAAAGTGTCCTAGATGTTTATTCTTCTAAAACTATCATCAATGCTGTAAGTTAATTTGAAGTTATATCTTGCTTATTCCACTGGATCATATTGCTTTTAACATTTATAATTCTTGTTTCATATTCATATGAATAAAGCTTGACTATTTCCCCCTCTGTTTTTAAATTTAAATATATTGTTATATAAGAGATTTTTAACAATCAGCTCTAACTGCCTCCCCCATCCTTAATTGTGCAAATGAGATGCCGGTCAAGAATCTTATTTTTTATTGCCAGCTTGCC
Source organism: Darevskia mixta (assembly GCA_034641385.1). Taxonomy (NCBI): domain Eukaryota; kingdom Metazoa; phylum Chordata; class Lepidosauria; order Squamata; family Lacertidae; genus Darevskia; species Darevskia mixta. The sequence continues at coordinate 7,750,841 of JAWWNH010000049.1, read as the reverse complement.
TTTTCTCTTCCTGATCTGTAAAATCTATAGCCAGTATCTCCTCTGCGTACTTTTTAAATAGCAAAGTCGTGACAAACTCTGACTCATTATAGATATTGTTCTTTTGTGAATATGTAGCATGCAGCTGAATAATTAAATGCCACTGGTAAAATTAAATGTTTCCTTTGTATTGCTCCTGTTTAGTAAAAAAAGCTTCTTGAATTAAAAAGAAATACATGTTGCTATACACATACACACACAAACACACACATGCATGTGTGTGTGTGTGTGTGTGTGTGTGTGTGTGTGTGTGTAGAAAAACCTTCAATTGATAGTGGAGTAGCTATGATATTTGAATTTCTCCAATTTTAGTCTGCTGTTCTTGTCCCCTTAGTGGATCACTGCCCTCATAAAAGTCCATTAAGTGATATAGGCACTTCTATTTCCAATTAGTTCATTTAACAGCCTAATCAAGTATATTTTAGCTAGAAAGGAACAGTGTTCAAAACTTAAATATATAAAATATTTAAATATACAGGATATCTAATCAATGGGGCTTGGGTGTTGCAAACAGAAGGATCTGTCTGTAGCAAAACTCCAGTTATCCTATTTGCATGATCACTTATTTTCCCCCAAGCATTTTCCAGTCTCCTTCTGAAAGTCCAATTATTTTGTAGATGTTTTTTTCATCTGCTGAATCCTGAAGTTGCATTTCGCCAGGTCTAAGGAATAAAGTTGTATTGCCTCTTCCTGGTTGGTGGCAGTAAGCTGAATTCAGCCTTTCATTACTATGAGCCTAAAAGGGAAACCCCAGCAATATTTGATTTTCGCTTCCTGTTGTTTTAGGGTACAAAAATGTAGCTCCCTCCATATATATATTTTTTAAGTTGCTTGTGCAAGATCCTGCATCACCTTAATATTGGTGTCCTCATATTGTAAAAAAAGTGAGGTCCTTTATCCTGAACTATACTTCCTCTTTCTTTTTGTTGTGAGCAAAGTACATTACAATGTCCCGAGGAGGGGTTCCGTCTCGTGAGCTGAAGCAATGCGCTCCATGCGCACACACACCAAATCATCCATAGATAATTTCAAATCAGGGAGCAGGGTCATTAGCCATAAATTGTGAAAAGGGGTTTCCTTTTTCAGCTCCTTTTTTAAAAAAAAAAAATCAAAAATGAAGATTAGCTCTAATCTGTTTTCCAAATCCATTAGTTCATTTCTCATTTTCAGCTGTAAGACGGGGAAGTTCTTCCTCACATGCCTGGGTCTGTAACTTTGCACGTTAAGACGCCCAAAACCACCCCAAATAAAAACACAATAGACGCAGAATTTAGTTTAAGGTTTTGGGCATAATTTTGGCCACAACTTTATTGATTACAGGCTGTGAGTGGTTTGCTTAGGCATTGGTTCCAAACTATCTGAACCTGTCCAGGACAGGAGCAGAACTGACAACTGCCAGCGCAGAGGTCAGCAAGGGTAAACAGCCTGGGGGATCAATTGGCCTGGGAGCAGTCCCAATATCACCCCAAAATGCTCCCACGTGGCTCTATCCCCTTTTCAGGGGTCGGACAAAGCAAGATGAGCACCTGGATTCCTTTAACCCCACACCGCAAGAATTGGAGAGGCAGGCCACAGCCAAACCACACCTTGAACCAATGCCTAACCACAAACATTACAAAGTTGTGATGATTTGCTAAGCAGTAGGCAACAGCCTATTAGCTAAATGTCAAAATTCCTACCATGCCCCTGCTCCAAAACAGGTGACACCAAACGGCATAGCAAGGTCAGAAAAAAAAACCTAAATATAGGGAGGGTGGGCGGGTGATCCGATGCACGATGCGAAAAAGAGGAAGCTCAACGCAACCTGCAGCAGGATATAAAAGGTCCCTGGCTGCTATTTGTGAACTCCCATTGGCCAGAATCCGCTCCAGCAACCAAGGGACTAATCAGGTAGTTGTGGCTATCCAAACGTACCCACCCCAGCAAAAATGAGGGCAATTTTGGTGATCTCACTGCAACACGTGCTCTCCGTGAAGAGGACACGATTTGTCATTGTTGTAGATTCCGTCAGGGCTTCAAGCTTTGTGTTAAATCCCTGAAGTTGTTTCGCTATAGGGCACAGCAGGGTTTTAATTAAGTCCTTAGAGTTTCCTGTTGAGTTGCTAATAGAGTTGTAAATTCTGCCTTTGTCATGTCTGCTACAGAGAGTCTTTTACTAATGCCTGCTATTGTCTTTAAATTGTCTCTATGCTGAGGAGTCTCCATTTTAGGTTCCTCTCAATTTCATGAACACGTTAGGCTTTGACTTTGTTATTGATGCTGAAAAAAGTTTGTAAGATCATTTGGGGGTTGTTGGTTTTTTAAAAAAATCCCTTATTAATTTGCAAATTTGGAGATGTTTTGCTAGCCAAAAGCCGGTTTTGCGGGTGGCTGTAGGGAAGCTCAGATTCCAAGCAGCCATCTCGGATCTATGGCCTTGGCCACGCTGTAAGGAATCCCAGTGTTGTTTTATTCCAACTCCCATCAGCCTCAGCCAGCATAGCCAATGATTGGGAGTGATGGGAGCCACAGGTCCACAACATATGGAAAGCTGCATGTTTCCATGACCTGCAGCTGTTGGCCTAAATTTAACAAAGAGCTAGACTTTGTTTAAGCAATATTAAGTCTCTCTTGGGTTTAGGTCATTAAAGGCTACAATACTATGCACACCAACTTATGCTAAGTTATACTGAACTCAGTGGTGTATACATGGATAAGACTGCTTTCCAAAATGGCTATTTACATCAGAACATGAAGAAGAAGAAGAAGAAGAAGAAGAAGAAGAAGAAGAAGAAGAAGAAGAAGAAGAAGAAGAAATGGCCCATCTAGCATCCTGTTTTCATGGATGCCTTTGAGGAGCCCCCATGCAGGACCTGAGCGCAAGAGCATTCTCTCCTCCTGCAGTTTCCATCAACTAGGATAGTATGTACAGAAGCATACTGCCTCCAGCAGATGGAAACATTGGCAGGATTTTGATTTCACTTGTAGTGTAGTAAGTACCATGGATAATATGGTTTGATATAAAAATGGGAGTATGGAAGAATATGCAGTAGTAAATGTTGAAAATAGGACACCATGGAGGGGATGTGGGGGGAGGGAGTCCTGAGATTTTGGAGGAATCTCTTTAAATGGATATACTTTTTGATTCTCCGTTTATAACTTTGCATTTGTAAAACTAATAAGAATGATTTCCAAAAAAGAAAGAAAGAAGCATACTGCCTCCAAAAGTGGAGAAATAGTTGTTCAGAAGTAATGTATGTGTTTAAACAAAGACGTGTTGGGATTTTGTGGTACAAACAAGAGAATCTGAACCCAATTTGTAATGAAGTGAATGAATTTATTTTAAATGTCAAAGATGATCTCAACTTCTCCCACCCTAAATTGTCTATTCTCCATTGAAAGAGGCTCATTGAAAGGTGTATCCTTGAAATATTTTGAAACTGTCCAATGCCTTCAAATTCTCCGGGTTATTATGAGTCTCTTTTTTTCGTGAAGAATGCATTCTCTGCGAGAGATTCATTGTGGAAAAGCATTAGTAACCATATATTACAGAGTTAACAACATCTGATTGCACTGAGTTAGAAATCAGACAGTATTATCAAAGACACTTCAAAAATATTAGCAATCAGTCAGTATAAAGAAAAAATACTTAAGATTATTCAGGTCCCATGCTTTAATTTTAGCCAGACTTCACCAGGACTCCAGAACCTACTTCAGATATATGGGGAACATGTGGTCCTCCTGATGTGGGACTCCTGCTATCAATAGCACCAGCCAGCAATATCTGGAGCTATTTCAAAGTCAGGTGCTTTAAGTACTTAAGAAAAGCATTACATTGAGAGCTAATGTCATGAAGTCAAGGTAAATGGGGAAATGCAACAGTGTTCAAAATATGAAAACTAATGCTGCTAACAATGAGAATATAAATCCAGGCATACAACACTGAGCTTCTTCTGCTGTTGTTTATAGACCATATGACAAGAACAAGGCTTACACATCCTGCTCCTAGGAAGGACATCAACACACATGAATTGAGTCACCTGTTTTGTAGTAAGGTACATTTCATCATTGGTATTCAATACAGAGTAAATTGCAAATAATATAAATGCAAAAATAATACACAGCACATTGAACGTAGAATATTTAAGAGGTTTAAGTGGGATAATTTATCTTTTCCTAATTACACAAGATTTTATAAGCAGCCCTATTTCTTATCCTAGGGGAATATTAATGTGTTTTAGTGACAGAAGTAGACAAATACAAAAAGTAGACAGAGAAGTCTTTGAGAAGAATTGCTTTACTGTACTGCAATCACCAAAGCAATGGAAATGTTTTACAAAGTACTATAGTAAATGTTCTTATTATGTGAACATTTCTGGTGCATAAAGGGGGCTTTGCGGAGAAGCCAAAGTGTTTCCTTAAGGACTGAGAAACAAAAAAGGCTGTTATCAGTGCTTTTTTCGGGGGGGGGGGGACTCATCATGAAGTTTGTTTGTTTGTTTGATGCGGGCCCAGTTACAGTGCTACACACACACCCCAGGCAGTAGCTAAATGTAAGATTTGATTAATGAACTCAAGCAGGCAACGATCTGGATTAGAAATGGCCGCAACATTATTGATTACAGATATAGGCATCCACAAACGAAATTTCCATCTTATTTAACTTCTCTATCTGTGGCGTCACACAGGTATGCTTTTATAAAGGCTAGATTCAATGCTTTCCCATCAAACGTTATGGGCAATAGACTCTCAAATGGTCAGATCTCACTTCTCTGCGACTGCAAAAACGGAGCTACAGAATCGTTACATCATATAATCCTCAGTTGCCCATTGCACTCGGCTGCACGGGCCAAATTTCTAACCCCCTATCTTGTGAATATTACTGATGAAATCCCGGAAGCAAAAGTAATATTCCTTCTGAACGATGAAGATGCTAGTAGATCCCTTGCAGTTGCAAGATTTCTGATAAATGTACTATCTCAAAAGAAGAGAAATGGATCACTGCAAGATGTCTGTTAGTTTATTTAAGCCCAAAAAATTTCAAAAACCAGCGTAGCTAAACCTAAAGGGTTACAAATAAAACTGTTTCAATCTGTTTCCGCTGGATCTAAATTCAGATTTTGATTTTGGTTTTATACGAATGGATTCTACTGTTTTTACCGTGTACATAGTTTTACATAGTTTTTATTTAAATATTTAAATTTTATTTCTATTGTATAATTTTTTCTTGTTGTTTGTTTTATTTTGAATTTTTTATCTGCATTTGCTTTGTCTCGTTTCTCTGGATGTAATACAATGTATATCTATGGGCCAATGGCCGTAATAAACATTACCTTACCTTACCAGATATAGGCAGATTTTTAGCTATGGCATTGGGTGTATATGCATTTCAGTTCCTTCAGAGAGAGAGAGAGAGAATATTTAATTTAAAAGAATGTAAGGGAACACAGTTCCCCCGAGTTCCTGCTAAAAACCCCAAACCCTGGCTGTTGTTTACAAATTACTGTTGTTCACTGCTGGGCTAAGCAGCTGATGCATCTTTTTAAAAACTACAATAACCACTGGGACTTTGTCTTTTCCACAATATGACCCAAGTCAATTAGAGACCGTGTTGTGAACAAGCTGACATCACAGTGCCAAATACCCAGTTTAACTTGGCAATGTGATGTCAGTAAGGACATATGAAGCCACTTCAGAGTGAGCTCACTGCTTCCTATATATCACATAACCCTCATTCTGGACACGTAGGAAAAGGGACCTGCTTACCCTGAATACATGCTTATTTGTGTTTGTTTGATATCTCCAAGTGGAGTACAGCAAACTAAAACAGCCAAATGCATCCTAAGTTGCATCCTAAGATCCCATGGTGGATGCATCCTAAGATGATACAGGATATACAGCTGCTGGATGTTACAGAAATCTGGGTCCTGGCCCCAAACAAACAAGCCCATCAATATATATTTTTAAGTCTCCATGATGGGGACTTTGCTTTGATGTTATGTATGTGATAAAGAAAGTGCCATAAAGTTCTTAGAGATGAGGCAATGGAGTAAATCCATTTTCAACTCAGCTAATTGTTCTACAGCAGCAGCCTTCATCCTACTATATAAAATACATAGCCCAATAGCCAATTTGGTCCTGGAAAGAAAGGCTTATCTGAATCCATATGTGTACCTCAACCTCTTCCATATTTCATCTGGTTATGGGGGGGTCATCTACATCTTAAGTCTTATGTTCTGCTGAGTACACTTTAGCAAGATACTAACTCCTGGTTTAACTTCCCAGATTACACAATATATATAGAATCTTGGACATTGCTGATCATATAAAACAGCCCACAAGATATTCAGATATCTAAATGTATCGCTGTGTGAATAGCCGCTCCTCCCATCAGATTCTTTCTAACTTATTTTTACATTCTGTGTTGAAATCCAAAGGCAAACGCTCAAGGTACTAGGTATATTTAAATAATCTTACCCCAAGAGATGAAACACGTTTTCAACAGTAGTACATGTTCCAGAACTACTTTGTTTGAATTTTATATACAGAAAATATCACTCAAGAAAATTACTTCAGGCTGAATAGATCTGCCAGTTATAATGTCACAATGTTTCTTCTACAAGACTCTTAAGATTAATTCAACTCTTCAAGTAAAGTTACTTTAACAGCTCTTATCATTAGAATTCTGTGTCAGTCTGACTTATGTAACTTGCTTCCATTTGATGGCTTCCATTTGATGGCCTACTTGAATTCTTGAATACTTGAATATCTTTCTCCCTCCTCGATAGAAACTTCCATGTATCTAGATAAAGCTAACAAGATGGCAGCATGGACCAACAAGACAATGGTTCCATTTGCATCACACTAAACCATGGTTTGGAGTGACATGCGCAAGCTGCGATGAACCTTCTCCTTCCCCTATCCTCCTCCAGCAGAGGATAAGGACAACCAGAAGAATGGCCCATGGGCTCGAGGAGGTTGGCAAACCTTATGTTCTAATGCTTTTAATCCTGTGGAAAGCAAGCACCTGAATCTGTGATACCTACTTGTATGAGCTTCACTAATCGAAATGGGAAAGGATTTTGATGTGTGACACTATGGACAGCTGGTTCATTGAGTTATATATGGATGTCAAACTTTAGCACAGGTGCCAAATGGCTTGTATGTATCTATGCCAGTCATGCCTCAGATAAAGAGGTTTGCATCCAATGTGTTCCATTGTATCACATGAAAGGACCATTTTTCAGGGCATTTGACTTTGGAGCAAATAAGGATTTCCAAGATTCTGGTTGAGTCTTGTGCCAAAATGGAGTCAAAATGACCTTTGTGTCCCACTGTTATTGGCAGAAGGTCCAGACATTTATTCACTCTCAGAACTAAATAAACCTGTTCAGTCCAAAGTCACTTTTACTTGCAAAATATGACCTTCATGTCACAAATCTGGCTGTTTGTTGAAACTCCTCTCTCTCTCTCTCTCTCTCTCTCTCTCTCTCTCTCTCTCTCTCTCTTCCTCTGAATTTATTCTGGGCCCTGTAAAAATAACACCTAGAAGAAGATAAGGAGTGCTTCACTGATGAGCTTTCTGCTAGCTCTGTAACCACTCCAAAATTCCTACCATGGGGAAGGCAGATTAGTGAGTCTGGCACAAACAGAGCAAATTAGTTGCCTTTCATCATGCTTTCAGAGCAGGAAGCATTTCCATTCTATTGATTTTCATCCTTCATTCTGCCCAAGCCTTTATTTCAGGGAGAGAAAATGCTAAGCTGTTTGCGTTTTTCTTTCAAATTAGGTATGGAATTTGATTACAAACTATATCAAAGCTGCCCCAAGAATACAATGTCTATCTAGGAGGACGGGAGAAAATGACAAATGCAGATTACAATCAATCTTTAACTGCTGCCTGCATTTAGTGGGAGGAGAAAGACTTGTGTTTTTGTAGTTGTTTTTTAAGCGGCAGCTGTGTCACAAGCATCGATGCAAGGAAAGTTCTGCACCAAGAAAGCTAACTTCTTGGGTATGGTACCCCCAAACTTTGGCGGTTATGGCTTTGGATGGAATCCTTTAGACTTTTCTTCCCTATATAGGGGGGGGCGTGTGAAGTGGTGACTCACCCCCCTGCGGCGGCGATTCCAGGGTCCCTTCTTAAAGGGGTTATATATATGGGTGTCACTGGCCATACACTGAAAGGTTGTCATTGAACTACCCTGCATGAAGGGATATGGACTCTGCTGCCTGGCTACACTCATTCATCCCATTTACCCTGATGAGCCCCAGTTCCCCCTGGCTGGGGGGCTGGGGGGGATACACGCCCAAGGTCTAAGCCAAGGTCTTCCTACATTCGGAAGTTTAATAAAGTTGTGGCCTAATTTTAATTCCATATAATGTCAGAGTCTTTGTTCCTTCCTTATGATCCCTGGGGGCTGGGGCTGTCACTGCCTGGTCACGCAATGTTTGCTGAGGTCACTTGGATGATGTTGTGCCGCATCCTAGCGACGCAACTGGCAACCCGATTGAGCAATAGGCGGGGCTTCTGTGAACTGATGAAGTGTGTCACAGGTAGCTTGGACAGAGCCAGACAGAGGATCATGACAGGTGCGTGTCTTGCTCCCCCCCCAAACATAAATCCGGGCTGAGCCCATGTAACACAGGGACGTTTGCCTTCACCCATTCACTGCCACAAAGATGTGAATCTGGGTATTAAAACCAACTGCACCTTCTTCTTGGCTTCTTTATTGGATAACTTGGCATGAAAGGCTTGTGCAAAATAACAACAAGCCTCACCTTCTGAGTGTGCAACTTGCTAATTAAAGGGTCAGTATCCTCTGGCATGGCTATTGGCTTCTTCTAGGATCGGTGCCTGCAAGGACTGACTTTTTGAAATACGGTGCCCTGTGCGAGGCCAAAATTTGGTGCCCCCAAGTGGATCTTCTCAGTTGTGGATCTTGTAAATTTTTCACTCCTTCAGCTCAGCTCCCTGTGTAGATACTTGATCCATGAATGCTCAGCACGGCTATATAAATCCTTGTGGGAATCAGTAGTCCACAGTCAAAGGTACATCGCCAAGTTTTGGAGTGCTAGTTGTGGGGTATAATGCCAGTGGGCCAACTCAGGCTGAGCTAGGAAGTGGGTCCATCTCCCACTGCTACTACTGCTCAAGAACCCAGGCACTTGTCTGCAATGGTTCTCCTTTTGCACCACTTGTTATCAGCATTGCTACCAAACGAGTTTTACAGAAATTCCAAAAACGGTAGAAAAAAACCAGTTCCCGAACATGATAAATTACTCTCCGGAACGGGGTATGGTTATGTAAATTACCTTAGGCCAGACAAAAATAAAATGGAAAAGAACAATCACTTCTTTTCTGGCCTTTCCATTTTTGAAAGAGGTTGATTTATTTGCTACTCTAAATAAATAGAGAGCTATTAGCCCTGCATATATACAGTATATTTTTATAAACTCAGCCAAAATAATCTAGAATATCAACTCTTGGGTGCATTGTGACTTATGATAAATGCTGTTATGCATTTGTCAGGTGATGCATTGGGGCAGCATTATCATACTGCAAATTCTCCTTCCACAGAAAACTCAAACATAAGTTTTACTGAATTGCAGTTTAATTGTCCATGGTTTTTGACAGCAATTTAAATTAGGAAGCACCAGAATCATACCGACTATCACTACTTATAAAATGGTATTTATTTCATAGCCTCAAGTAATGGGAATTGCTGTACTTGGACCACTTCCTATCTTTAACTATAAAATGTTAAAACTATGTGAAAACTAGAAAAATGAATCTGCCAAAACTAATCAGCCATGTTATCTATTTATTACTTAAATATAATATAAAGTACTTCATCAATAAAATCTCTTTTGAATCTTTAGGAGTTCAAAATTTGAAGTGAACTGCTTGTTCGAAATGCAAAAAAAAAAAATTAAAAAAATTATTTGAGCATTTCATAGTAGATCTATTCCCCATTGATCTACTGTTGTCAAGATCACACTACAAAGTCATGGGTTAAAGTTTCTGTTAAAAAAAGAGAGAGAGAGAATTATTTGACAATGGATTGAACTCAGAGCTTTCCTTCTGCTCGAGGAAGAAGTATTTCCATAGGTAGGATGTTCCTTTCATAAAGTAGACTAGTTGGCATATCTGTTTTCTATCCTCATCAATCCTGGATTACAGAAATTCACCACATGGACTATTTTGTCAAGACAAGCCACAAATAGCATATACCAGCATAAGCATTCTTACTAACATTGTTCCCTATCCTCCATCTTCCTTTTCTTGCTGGCCACTCCTGCTGCAAACCTGTGAATGGGGTTTAATTTGTTATAATGATTTATAACCTAACTGAATAAATAGATGACAGTGTCTCACGCCCATATAGAATTCTACTGCAATAGCAGAGGGTATTGGGAACTTTGCTGTGGTAGTAAAGCAATCAGTGGTATTCCTTGCTATCTTTCCAGCAGCAGCAAGACCAGGCCAGGCTCTTGAACCCAGAGACCCCTGGCGGCAGGCAGTGCAGGATGGGGATTCCTGCATGGGGGCACCTGGTTTGCACCCCCACACACACACACACTGTGCCCCTGCTCTCCAGTGGTGTCCACACCAGAATGAGTCACTCTGAGGGCAGGCTGTTCCCCAGAGTGAAGCGTTGTGGGTGAGATGGCTCCCAAGAGGACTGTGTTGGTTTCAGCTGGCTTCAGTAGGTGCAAATACTATTTAAAGTTTAAGGGTAAAGGCAAAGGTATCCCCTGACCATTAGGTCCAGTCGCAGACAATTCTGGGGTTGCACGCTCATCTCGCTCTATAGGCCGAGGGAGCCGGCGTTTGTCCGCAAACAGCTTTCAAGTCATGTGGCCAGCATAACGAAGCCGCTTCTGGCAAACCAGAGCAGCGCACGAAAATGCCGTTTACCTTCCCTCCGGAAGGTATCTACTTGCACTTGACGTGCTTTTGAACTGTTAGGTGGGCAGGAGCTGGGACCAAACAATGGGAGCTCACCCAGTCGCGGGGAATCGAACTGCCGACCTTCTGATCGGCAAGCCCAAGGCTCTGTGGTTTAGACCACAGTGCCACCCACGTTTAAGAGTAGCAACTTTAAACAGTTAAATGTAAACAGTAGTTGCTGTGGCAAAGCAGCAGCACAGGTGATCAGCATGGCCACTTTTCCCATAATGCCTCACTCCAAGGAAGGACTCTTCATCACAGTGAGGCGTTCTGCCATGAGCCCTGCTGGAGAGCACTACAGGAGCTCCACTGACCACTTTGGCTGCAACAACAGTGCTCCTAGAGCGGTAAATATTAGCAGGTGGGTGGGTGGGTGGGCGAGGATGTGTAAACTCACTGCCCTCTCCCCTGTACCACATAAGATGTAACTAAGAGGCACAACAGCCTTGCTCCTGCATCTTGAGCAGCAGCATGACATACAGAATGTTAGCAAGTTTCATTTTTTTCTACCACTAATGTTCCTGCTAGGATGTAGCTACTGTACCTCTGCTACATTTCTGTGTGCCGGGCTGATTTTACAGGCAAAGGATCATGGTCAGTGAAAAGGCAGCTACTCTAATAGGGTAGTAAAGAAAGCTTATGATTATTAAAAACAAAGGCCACAGTCCAGCACTGACTAATGCATGCTTAAGCCTATTGATTTCAATTTACTTAAGTATGCTTAACTCTGAGCTATATGCGGCCAATGCATTTTGGATTTTGGCCAGAACTGAACGAAGAGGCTTTCCAAACAAATACTTGAATATCCATTATATAAGAATAACATAGAAGGAACAATAGGTTTGTACTCCATTAAGTATTCTGAAGGCCACTTTACAATGGGCATTTGAGCTGATTAATCGTGTCACTAATTATTTTGATGAAAGCTGTTGCATACAAATATGAATATGCCTGATAGACCTCACTGTTGACTGTGTGAACTGAAACGGCTTCCCAGAAGCATATATGTAGATAGGTAAAGGTAAAGGGACCCCTGACCATTAGGTCCAGTCGTGTCCGACTCTGGGGTTGCAGTGCTCATCTCGCTTTATTGGCCGAGAGCCGGCGTATAGCTTCCAGGTCATGTGGCCAGCATGACAAAGCCGCTTCTGGCGAACCAGAGCAGCGCACGGAAACACCGTTTACCTTCCCACCAGAGCGGTTCCTATTTATCTACTTGCACTTTGACGTGCTTTCGAACTGCTAGGTTGGCAGGAGCTGGGACCGAGCAACGGGAGCTCACCCCATCGCAGGGATTCGAACCGCCGACCTTCTGATCAGCAAGCCCTAGGCTCTGTGGTTTAACCCACAGCGCCACCTGGGTAGATAGGGCCATTATATTGTTTAGTCACCAGGTGGCATTTGAATAAATTGTATTTGGGTGAAGTCAGGTGTTACCAGTTGCTCCTCTGCTATTGTCCTCTGAGCTGCCCATAACAACTCCTCACTTTCCTTTGTAGCTGGAAGAAGAAGACTGGGACTGTTGCCTATGCATTTTCTTCCATTTATGCCCAGACCCTTCAGCCTATGTCCACTCTTCCTCTTTATAATCTTGTATAAAAAAAAAATACCAACCCTGAACCTTCGGGGAAGTACAAATTTCAGAAAGTGCCACTTAGATACAGTTCAGCAGACATTTGGTGCATGCATTCCAATATCTTCTCTAGAATCATGGTCAGAAACATTTTAAATACATATTAGGAATCTTTTGTTCAGCAGAAAGGCAGTTACTCAGCAGCATTTGATTTATACCACCAGCAATCACAGAACTTCACCATCTGCCTGTTTGTCATAACCCTTCACGGAGAATGATTTTGTCCATCTGAAAAGGGAGAAGGCTAATCTGGCCTAATCACCATCATCACTCACTGGCTTTGTTACGTCATAAAGCAGCTGTAATCAATTTTCTTTATCTTCAACCCTGGAACTACAAAAAGGCTTTCAGCTACTGGAAACCTTTTCATCTTATGCATTAAATGGGGAGGAAATATAATGTTGTAATCTAGGGTGACCAGTTATGTATGTCCAAAAAAAGAGGATTTGATACACCAAAGAAGAGAGCCCCGGATTGCGTAAAATTTGCATACATAGACAGAGGCATAAATTTTTTAAAAATATTAGAATTTAAATGGAAATACAATAACCTCACCAGAGTGGAGAAGGCATCAGGCTACTTGCATGGCTTTTTTTCAGCCAGTCCTCACCGGAGCTTAGCTCCATCATCTTTCAGGTGGGTGCCATTGCTATTCTAAGAAAACAAGGTAGAAGTTCACGGTGAGCTCTGGCATCTCTTTTTCTAGAAAAAATAGCATTGGTTATTTGGGTGCCTACTCAGTCTGCTATGTGTAGAGGTTCCTTTCTGCATCTTTTGACTGCCATGAACACATCTGGTGACCTCAGATTAGCCTAGGCATCCCCAACCTGCGGCCCTCCAGATGCTTTGGTCTACAACTCCCATGATCCCTAGCTAACAGGACCAGTGGTCAGGGATGATGGGAATTGTAGTCCAAAACATCTGGAGGGCCGAAGGTTGGGGCTGCCTGGACTAGCCACTCTTTCCAGTCTCATACTTCCACCCTCAATATATAGATATAATCCATACATACATGAGAAGTGCTTTGAGCCCACTCAACTTCTAAGGGTAGGTGGTATGGTTCATTTCATAATTTATTTTCATAAAATTTATATACTGCTTGATTGTAAATAAAATAAAAGTGATATGATGCTGTTATATTGTGAAATCTAAGCAGGTTTGATAGCCTTGTCTGTCCCTGGCTTTAAGATTGAGAACTTTTTGTAAGTTGCTCAGATCTTCCCCAAAGAAGAGTTGGACATAGCGGTAAGCATTTTTTCTCCCTCCCAAGCCCAGAAATGAGCAGCAAGTCATTTTACTGGCAGATTTCCGCCCAACATATCTTTAGACACTTACATATTTCAGTAGCTTATTTTTAAATATTACTCACCCTGAGCCTTTTGGGATGGTGGAGAGGAAATGCACAGATAGAGGATCCAACAAAAATGCAATGGTCAATTCATAGTTTGTGTTGTGGTGTGATATATTTTCCCAGTGCTTTTTTCTGGGGGTATGCAGGGGTACGCATACCCCCTAAACATTTTGTGAATCTAAGTTTGGCCTCATTGAGGGGTAGTATTTGAATATGAGTAGGAAAATTAGAGTACCCCTAAACATTTTTTAAGAAAAAAAGCACTGTCTTTTCCCTACTGAAGGGCATATTATGTAACATAGAATTCAATACAGCACATAAAGCAGCATTTCATGAAAGTCTATTTAAAAAATCTCTTAAGACATGTTTCTCTCCTAAAGCTTTACAGACCAACAGTATTGTTTAAAAGAAGAAGAAAAAGTCCATGCTCAATAATACACCTTGTAAATTACCTATTTTGCAAGCACTAATATATAGCATTTCTCTAGCATATATTTAAAATGGTACCTCATTAGGCTAGGACTGATTAGGTCCAACAGTGACTCATTGGTGATTTAAAACATAAAAGTAAAGAAATGCAGTATAAGCACAGAGAACAAAACATATCAAACTGTGGATATGCAGCTACGTGTTCACTTTAGATAAAATAACGCCAGCAAGAAACAAATCAACTGTACCACTAGGGGAGCTGCACATGTGTAGCAAATAACACAAGTACTGGAGTCTTCTTAATTAGAGAAAAGGTGAGTAAGAAGCAACATGACAGACATTTAATGACAGGACTCGGATGATGCTTTCCTAGAGCAGATTACCAAACATTCAAAAAGGAGAGATACTGCAGTCATGGGAGACTTCAACTACCTTGATATCTGTTGGAGCTCAAACTGTGCAAAGAATCTAAGGTCCAAAAGATTCCTCACTTGCCTTTCTGACCATTTTATTTCCCAGAAGGTAGAAGGAGCAACAAGGAGGAACATCTCTCTTGGATCTGGTCCTCACCAATAGGGAGGAACTGATCAATGAAGTGAACATACAAGGGACCTTGGGAGGATGCGATCCTGTCCTCTTGGGTCCTCAGCTCAGGACCTCAATACATTAAGTACTGTCTCTTCCCATATGAACCAACCCAGACCACTTGTCATCCTAGGCCCTTCTCTAGGTCCCCCTCTCCCAGAGAGGTTCAGGGGGTGACATGAGAACGAGCCTTTTCTGTGGTGCTCCCTATCTGTGAAATGTTCTTACCTGGTGTCACATCTTTAGGTTCTAGGAGAAAACATTTCTCTTTACCCAGGTCTTCAGCCATTAAATAGTCTATAGTCTGTTAAAGGGAGAGGGCTGTTATTATGATTAGTGGTCCAGTTTTCCTATGCTCACGTTATGCTGGGCTATTTGTTGTTTGTGTTTATTACAAGGTAGGTGTTTTGAATTATTTTAGATTATTGTTTACGGGTTGTGTTCTGATGTGCATTTTGCAAGTAATTTTATGAAGAAAGTCTCTTAACATTGCTCTGATTTTGAGAACTTGTTCAGCTTGGATAGAAAATAAAACTTGGGCCCATTACACAAAGGAAATATAAAGCGGGAAAGTCTTCATTCAACCCTTGTGTTTCTCTCTGTCAGAGCATCTTTGTCTTGGAAGTCAGTTTTCTTACCCAGAATGTGTGTGTGATCTTCTTCAGATCAAAACTTGAACTTTTAAACCAATTCACTTTCACATAAGGCATAAACTCGCTGTGTGAACCACTGCATTGCTGTACTGAGGCCAGAATGACTGCCTTCATTTTCCTCAGGCTTAATTCAGCTGCTGGATCTAAACAGAAATTTAAGAATGTGATTATACTTATGATTGCTTCTTGAACAGATAAGATTTAATATTGCCTTTGATTATACAGTCTTAACTTAATCAATATTCATTTCATACATTCTCTTTGGAAACTAAGGCTCATTTGTCATTCACCAAAATATTTAATTCATTCTTAACTGTGTGTCTTGTAGAATTAACACATGAACAGAAACTTATTTAAACTGATACTATCATATTTCAGTGTTTTGTCATTAAGAAGGCTCTTTCTCTTTCATCACCAGCCTTACTTCTGACGGTAATTACAAGTTAATTAAAGTGAGGGACCATGCCCAGGAGGACTGGACACTTTCCCAATTATGTGCCATGCAGGAGAATCCCTCTAGAGATTTGCAGAGGGCCAACAGCCATTACTTACATCACTACTGAGAAAATGTGGTCAGTGCCTTGCCAATACAGTAGTACCTTGGTTGACAAACACCTTGAGACTCGAACGTTTTGGATCCCGAATGCCGCAAACCCGGAAGTGAGTGTTCCGGTTTGCGAATGTTCTTTGGAACCCGAACGTCCGACGCAGCTTCCGTGGCTTCCACTTGGCTGCAGGAGCTTCCTGCAGCCAATCGGAAGCCACGCCTTGGTTTCTGAACATTTTGGAAGTCAAACAGATGTTAACCAAGTAGCATTTCTGTTACTCCCAACCAAAAAGCACAGTAAACTGCCTGAACTTATTTCCAGTGCAAATCACTGCCCTTAAAAGACAAATTATTTGGATATATAGTAAACGAGGGCCACATATCTTGTTTTGGATTTAACAACTGAAATATGTTGAAACAACAATGTAATAAGGAAAAATAGTAAAATATATTACAGTATTCCATAGGCATGTGCATAAGTCCCAAGATTTACTTTCTATCTGGATCGGGGGTGGGGGTGGGGGTGTTTGTTTTAATTTAAAAACCCAAAGCCTTTTAAAGTTTTTGAGCACATCTACCCTGACCATTTTTAGCCTGCAGATGTAAAAGTATAGTTCTCTACACAAAATGAATCCAAAAGCAACATATTTTCCTTTGTAGGAGGAACCTTTGGGAAGTTTAGGCGAGCTTTCTCCTGCATTTCTGAACAATAAGGTGATTCCTTAGATAACAAACTGATGTGCTCTGCTGTACAGTAATTTGGTATCAGAAGAACCCCAACAGCGAATATTAATAGCCTTGAAAAGTCTTCACTTTTTTGTGGCAAGACAGGTCTGAATTATCATGTCAAAGATTTAAAATAATGGCTGTCTAGAAAGTTAGGAATCATAGTAATTAACCACCTGCTAGTGCTGCCTTTTAGACTGTCATTTGAAATAGGCATGTATAGGAACTCCTAAGTTTTGTGTTGTTATTATTGTTTTTAAATAAAAACCAACATCGAGTTTTGGAGCATCATTAATCCACAACATCTGTTCATCTCTGCCTAAATTTAGGGCATAATTAGGAATTATGTTCTGGGCAGAACTGTTCTAACCTAAAATGCCTCCCATTACACTATATTATGCTACCAGGCCTCAGTTTAAGGTTTCAATATTTGTGTCTAAAGCTCTCAAAAATGTTGGGACCAGATTACCTCCAGGAATACCTCACCTTGTATTCCCCTCTCTGGTCACTTCAGTCCTCAGGAAAAACACTCTGAA
The DNA here is from genome assembly GCA_034641385.1 of Darevskia mixta. Lineage (NCBI taxonomy): Eukaryota > Metazoa > Chordata > Lepidosauria > Squamata > Lacertidae > Darevskia > Darevskia mixta. The sequence goes on along the minus strand of JAWWNH010000049.1, from coordinate 7,733,409 downwards.
TGGCGTTCCATGCTGTTGAGGTTTGTCTTACGTTCCCTGGACACAACAACAGAAACCACCACACACTGGCTGACACTAAAGTAACAATAGCATATAAAACTCTAATGAGGAACTGATAATATTACGATGAAACCAAATACAAATCATAAATAAAACCATGTAAATATCGCATATATTACGTTCCCTGGAATCAGGGCCTTTAGTATGGTGGCACCTGCCTATTAGAATGCTCTGCGAATGAACACCAAGCAGACACCTACAGCATTGGCACTTAAAACTTACATTTTCCTGAGGGGTGATCCAGTTGTGTTGATGTATTAAGCTAATCTACTAATTTGTGATGCATTTTGTGCTTATTTATGAATGTATTTTTAATTGTTAATGTTATGCTATTTACAATCCTGATACAAATGTTGACTGTTTATAATTTTTTGCAGATAATATTAGGGACAAGGTAATCAATGAATTGGGTTGCATGGTATTTTTGTGAACACAGAATCTCCTTGGCCATCAAGTTTAACTGTTTCAGTTGGCTGTTGACTTCTTTCCTGAAACAGTTTGTGTTGCTAGGGTCATCCCTGTTCAATATACATAATACTGCCTGTTACTTTGCCCTCGTGGTGAAAGAAAAGCAATGCCCCAAGTCCCATTCTATTTCAATAACTGTCCACAAAACAGGTCTTTTACCAAATATCTATTGAGCTTCAACCACAGGCAAACACAAAACAAATGGAATGCCATGGTGTGGACAACCCAAACCGGGGGAAAAGCTATTTTACATACATCGATTTGAAGGTCAAAAGTGAAATATCAGAGTCCACCATGTTTATTTTTAGTTTTCCAGTATAGTTTGAATTAGTAAGACTTTTTTTACACAGATATTTCACAGAGCTCCAAAACTCACAATTAGCTGAGCTTGGTGGTGAATAGACATCTAGTTTTGGGATTTTACTGCATTAACTAGAAATGAACATCAGATTTGAATGAATCCTAAATCCCGGGGTGAAGCAGGATGCCTCAGAGGTACTGAGGGATTATCAGAAGCAAAGCAGAATCCCTATCATGTGGTGAGAATCCAAGCAGAGACCCCTGAAGTGCTTCATGGCACCTTGGCAATTCAGGCACTTAAAAAAGGTGGTGGACAGAAGATGACCTCTGTTGTAACTGGCAGGTCTAGCTTTTGGAATGAGTTTTTCAGCATACTTCAATCCCAGTGCTTCAGAGGAGGGAACAGCATTGGAAGAACAAACTGTATGTCTCTAAGATGCCAACATGGATAGAGGGTGCTCCTTCATGACTGACAGATCTAGCTTGTAATTAGAGGGAATGGTTTCACCTAGGAAAATGAATCCCATGTAGTTCTTTCCATTCCAAAAGCAACTTCAGATGTGCCTATTAAAAAAAGCCCTTGAACCTATTTGCCTGAATTCTTGAAAGAGGCATCTATCGACACAGTCCTCAATTTTCAGACCAATTGCCCACAACATACAAGCAGAAATTAAGTGATTCATTTTTCATCTGCTCCAAAACTATAACTGCTGCCTTTAAAATGGCAGCTATACTTCGTAAATTTGGTAGAATTCATGAAATATAAGGGTGGCCTTACATTTCAATTTTATCCAAAAAAGGTAACATGTTATATGTGGTTCCTTTTAGAGGGGATCACATTTAAAAGTATTCCAGACATACTTGCCTATAATTTGACAGTCTTTTGGCATTCTGGACTGTTATTCCCACTTCTGTCAAAAAGGGAAAAGATTATGGCCAGAGATGGGGGAAACAAAATGGAATTAGACCCCTGAGCTCAATTCATCAGCCTCCCAATTGGTCTGTGCCAAAGTGGGCTGTTTTACAAAGTGGTGAATTGGGATGTGGTTCATCTAAACAAATTGGTCTTTTAACATATACCAGAGTAATGTTGTGACTATTACTACTGTTGACTTACCTTCAGGATATACATCTATCTAATTACATAAATCATTGGACTGAGTAACAATTACATACGATTAAAGTAAAATTCAAGCAGGCTGCAATCATGGAAGCAAACCAGCACTTGAACCATTTTGCCACCACAATAAATCTGTCATGTTATAGCAGATTTCATTCTAACACACAATTTAATATATCTAGAAATGGTATACACTGTGATCATCTGTGTTACACACAAAAAATCCTGTTTACTTTTGCTGCTTCATCATTACAAGCTTTAAGCATTTCAATATCATTTAGGAAATTGGCCATGTTACAGAGCCTCAACATAGGATAAAACCCAAAGGGCAAAGGAAGAGAGGTTAAACTATGCTATCAGCACTGTCCAGTAGTATATTTCCCCTTATTATAAGCCACCCCACAGGATGGAACTTTATGTCTCCAATTTATTTAGAATGTTTCCAAGGGAACTGCTGTGTATTTGATCTATCAACAAAGGTTCGTTCTGGACCAGAGTTTTGTTTTTCTTTTTGGCAGCTGTACAATGCTGTAAATCATCTGCAAAAACAGATTAATTAGGGGCTTCAATTTTCAATTATGATACTGTTCTGAATTATGCCACATCAAACCCTGGGCTCTATCCGGCAAAATTAAAAGGAACAATTGGAAATGGGAACAGTTAACAGTGCACAGGAATTGTCCCCCCAAAATGCTTATTCCAGTCATTCGCCACTCCATAACGTCAATCCAGGGATATTACAAAATTGCAAATGTATATATACCACTGAAAAATGAAGTTAGAATTGAGATAGCTGAAGCTTGGGCAGCCTGTTTTTAGGATCCCACTATGCCACCAGAAGCTATGCCACATCATGCCAGTGTTATGCCAGAGTAACACACTGTAGCTACAAATCTATGGTCGCTATAAGGATTGCCACCACATAAAAGAGCACTCTAGTATTCTACATGGAGAAACATGTGTTTACATTATCACTTATACTAAACATAGTATAAGCGTTTGATTCATCCATTATGAGCATATTTCTGTGTTTCCATAACGCATTGTGCAAAGTTTGCATTTCTACTCCAGCAACATGGATATGCTATGTGCCAATTTCCACCCTGCAAATCTGGAGAGTTCTCGGCTTGCATAGAATAAATATCATACCATCATTATACATATGACTCAGCAGCAAATGTTAGTCATAGATAATTCCTGAAAGTGGGGTTCCCTTTCATTTGTTTTCCAAATCTTGTTTGAATTTCATCTAATTCTTGCCCTTCTTGTTGTTGTTATTGTTATTAAGGAATATACAGGGATCGAACCTGCAACCTTAAGCATTATCAGCACCATGCTCTAACCAACTGAGCTATCCACACAGTTCATGATTTCGCTTGTGCTTACTTGTGTAGTTTGTAGTTATTATCATGAACAGGTTATGTTGGTATAACATCTGGAGAGCCACCAGGCCACCTCTGGATTACAACTCAAGTCTGCTATCCCTGCTCCCTTTGCACACAGCAGGACATAATTCTGAGTAAACATGCATAGGAAATGTCTAGAAAATATTCAGAACTGGAACTTATGCTCATTAGTTGATGCAGACCTTTCTTTTTTTCATTCCTAAAGATTTAAGAAGCATTCCTGACATCTTATTCCCCACTCATCCATATTAATAGCATCATTATCTCCCGGAAACATTAGTGCTATATCCTGCATTATGTCAGCCATAATGTCATGGTTTGCAACACTGAACTGGGGCAGGAATTGGCAGGCATCGTCTAAGCGCTTTATTTGCTGCCAAAGCAAATCTCAGCCTCAGACTAAAGATGTTATAAACAGCGTAAAGATCTGCTAGTGCCGCTTGTGCATACAAAAACGGTAGAATAGCTGTCCTAGGAGACTTTGCAAGTGAAGGAAACCTACAAAAAGCTTTGCAATGCCATTACTTGAAATTGCCTCTCTTCCATATTCCATCATAGAATTAAGCAGGTGTTTGGTTTCCAACGTACTTGAGATGCTCTCTGCTTTCTGCTGACGTCGTCGTTCTTTACGTGGCAGCCTGTGGCTGAAGCATTTCCAAGAGTTCATTTACATGCTCCTGTTTGAAAAGAGATCAAATGCCATTAAGTGTGAGATTATTTTCATAGATGGAATTGAATAGAAGTGGGATATTTCTGATGCTTTGCTCTCTCTTCAGCATTGCATCACAAAGCGAGGAATGTTCATGTTGACATTTATTTGTCATGGCCTGAGCAGATTCCCTTCCACTGCAAGTTCAGCACCCAGTGCTATTCATCTTGCTGTCCACTGTGGCAGAATTATTTGTATTTCTGGTCACTGTTCAGACATTTATATGTGATTCACACTATTTATTTCAGTGCATCCATGTGTGTTTTAATTGCAGTAGAATTATATGTATTTTTGTTGTACAGTAATTGCTGTTGTGGTCTACAGCTAGACCCCTTTCTATGTGATTTTACAGTATTTCAGTGGCTTCAACACCACACACCTTGGACGCTTCCCCCATCCAAGTAACTACTTCCATTTAGGCTATTGCAATGCATTAAGGCCTCTGCTGTCTTTGGAAGTAATTTGTGCTTTCGGAAGTTGCTTTGTCAGTGTGTGCGTGCGTGTGTTTAATTTGGATTAGAGCAACTCACAGTCTTACGTACAATGAGGCCCAATTAACAACGATGTTGCTAATGATGATTAAATGTAGGTGGCAATACACGAGCTGAAAAGCAAAAGGGTACTTGTTGCCATACCAGTCCAGGCTGAAAGGCCAGAGGATGGGGGAAATCACTGTAGTTCACAAAAGTTGTAAGCAGGCAAAACAGGTGAGGGAGGAGGACCTGAGACCCCCTGGTGATCTCCAGCCAACCATTAAAGAAATATTGGTGAATACCAAAGTAGATAGACCAATGGCATGACTTGGTATAAAATAGCACCTTATGTTCCTGCGGTGTATTGTGTGTTCAATTACTCTTTATCTTTTGAGATTCTTGTTAGAGATCCCCCCCCCATTACTCCTCAATCCAAATTCTACTGGAGTAGCAGTAAACACACACCCCTAGCATCTTCTCTTGGACGCAACCCAAATTTTTCAATAAAGAATTCCTATCAGATGCTGAAGGTGAATACGTAATTTATAAAGGCTTCTACATTCAGCTGTTGGAGAATGCAAATCCTCATCACCGGATAAAGATTTCCGAGTGAGGCCATAAAAATTGCCAAAGTGTTATCAAATAATGAAAATGCCAGAAATGAAGGATGTTTCGTGATTATGAACCAAAAATTAAATTAAGGAAACTCTGTTAGCATGTATGTTAACTCAATCAGACCGAAGGAAGTCATTGCAAAACGATTCCCATAAACAGATACATCTTACATCTGGCCTTTACAATGAATTTAAAGCATAGCATCTATTTGGAAAGACTATTTGTTTCTGTCATTGGCAAGAGATAGCACATCCTCTCTTGCCTCTGCTCACTTTATCCTTCCTCAGATGATTTACAAGAGGAGCTCTTAGCCTCACTTGTATTATATCATATCTCTTTACAAAAAGATCTACAATTTCAAAAAAAACACCTGCATACTCAAAACTTAACTGCTAGAGAGAGAGCTATTTTATTTCAGCAAATAGCTCAGCTCAAAATGAACTACATATAACTTGTTTTCTCTGTCACCTCTCTAGTATTCATTTGATAGAAAAACATCTTGATATACATTGGGGAGGAGGCCTGTAGCCAATCATGCTTACCTTTAAGGTCAGACGCTATTTGCGGGATAGCAACAATGCCAGCCCAGGATCTGGCAATCACACCGGAGGCAAAGTTATTCTGGACCTGGGTAAACCCTCTTTGGCTTCACCCAGGGACAAGAAGTGGATAGCAGCCTGCTTGCCCTATAGGCCAATGGCAGGCCAACTACAGTGTGGGATGGATCAGATTAGGCCAGCAGGCTTTGCTCTGGTCTGCCCCAAGGGGATTTAAACCTGGGGCTAGTCTACCTCTTCATCCAGTTCTGGGGGCACATATGGCTGATGTAATTTGTGTGGTTAGTTCTGTATCACATTCTCTATTTACCAGTCTTCCGAAACACATCTGTGTTACCAAAGAGAAAGTCTAATGCTTCATGGGGGCAGGCAAGAAGATGTTCAGCAAAAACATTGGTGTCAGGCATCATTTATAAATTCATTGCAGCTCCTTGAAGAGTCTATACAGCCAAGCTTTTAGTGTAGCAGCAGATTTGAATATCCAAAGATGAATGAAAACAAGGCACTGTGGATAAGGAGTGTGAACAGTTCCAGATTTTTTTTTAAAAAAATTAATGTTCTCTCTCACACACTTCCATTGTTGCCTAGGATACATCATCCAAGGAGCAGCTTGTATGATTGACCCTATTTCTTCAAATACATTTCTGAGAGGATTAAAAAAACACAAAAATAAATCTGTACTGCATTCATTCATATGCCCCCTGGTATTCTTCCACAACAGCTGCAATGTGAATTGGTGGGTTGTACTATAGCAAAAGAACGAGTCACAGGCTGTTGTAAGTTTCCATTACAGTGGTACCTCGGGTTAAGAACTTAATTCATTCTGGAGGTCCGTTCTTAACCTGAAACTGTTCTTAACCTGAGGTACCACTTTAGCTAATGGGGCCTCCCACTGCTGCCATGCTGCCGCCATGTGATTTCTGTTCTCATCCTGAGGTAAAGTTCTTAATCCGAGGTACTACTTCTGGGTTAGCAGAGTCTGTAACCTGAAGCATCAGTAATCTGAAGCATCTGTAACCCGAGGTACCACTGTATATTTTTCCTAAATTGCAAAAAAAAACCAAATGTCCTTGCTGTCTGTTCAAGACTTTAACTTTCATAATCCTATCAAGCTGTTTTTGAAGTTCGTAATTCTCTGGAGACTCCCCCCCCCCCAGTTTTATTATGACTGTTCTGCAGCTAATGGTTTCTCATCACTTTTGATGTTCCTGTGTTGGTTCACTACACTCGGCACAATTGACGAAACAAAGCTTGTATACTGCTGGGCTGTATTTGCTGCCTGGAGATTCATGGTCAAATCTATGTTCCCTGCATGAGGCTATAGTAAATATATATAGACTCTTAGAAGGTCAGATCTTTGTCATCAGGGAAGGGAAGGTAAACTTCTCAGAACAGCAGATGGGAGCTAAAAACCTGTCTGTTTCTATCCCGGCAACTGATGCCCCAGCACTGCAGAGAACTTACACTTCTTTACTATCGATGAAGCAGGGGTCCTTGACTGTGGGAGCAGCCCTAATCAAAATATTGCAAGCAGAATTGAAGGGCACAAGCCCACAGCCAGCAGGCCCTCTGCCTCCATTCCACATGTATCCAAAACACCATACTGTATGCCTACCCTTTCTCATGGGTAAAAAGAAGAAGAAGAATCCCCTAAATTTTGGGAAGGTGATGAGGTATTTGGCTGGAGAGTCCAGATTAAATGGAGTGGGGGGTGGATACAGTCTTTTATTCTGGTGCCAATGACACCATGTGAAAAACATGCATGCATAAGAAGCACCCATCCCACAATAGTCACTGGGAAGCACACCAGTTGCAACAAGAAAGCTTATCAATACCCAGTTGATGAAGGTGAGGCAAGTTCTCTCATCACTCATAATGTGTAATTGATGCAAAATAGATCCTGCTACCTTCAGAATCCTTTCTTTATCTTCCATTATGCTGTACACTTCTGTATCTCCCTGCCTGAGTTTTATCTCTTTCACTTCTGAGAGGATTATCATTTATCTCCTGAGTTAGGTAATGCCTGACAGTTGTGTACTTAGGAAATGCCATCTTTGCAGATCTTTTGCAGATCTGTTGCCCTGCTTCCATTTCCAACAAGCATGACATGGCTATTTTTCTTCAGACAAAAGGACACATTCAGACACAGCTGCACCCTTCTTTATAAATAAACCCTGATACCTCTTACAAGATCTAACCAATAAGGTGACCGTGTGTATAAAAAGGAGTGCTGGCAGAGTAATTCCTATTGAAATTGGGTTTATTTCATTATCAACAAGTCATCTGACTAAATATCAGCACAAAAGGAATGCAACAGGGATGAGGGACTTCAGGCCTGTGCACAAGATTTGGTAAAGGACCAAAGCAAATCAGGTCTATACGGAGGGATTTGGGCCTAAGATGAGTGGGGTACCACAGCCCCTGATCACTGCGAACCAGGTTGGTTTGACCCAGACCAATCCATGGCTGTTGGGGGGGGGCCATCAGGCAGCGAGCAAAAAGGCTGAGACCTACCAGACAGGCAGCTCCATCTTCCCAGGGGGAGGCAGACTCAAGCCAGGACTCCCCTCCCTGCCTAACACCACACAGGATCAACACATGCACTCAACAGCTGTTCAGCAGAAGGATCTGGTCCTGTGCTGTGCTGTGCATGCCCCCAGCCTATTTAAAGGGTTTAAAAACACTTTTAAAAAACTTACCCCCCCCCCAAATCTGCAAATTGTTTCAGACATGGCTCTGAGGCTGAGTGGGTGGCCCTTTGGGCAAGATAGGTTGAATCACCCTGATGTGGGGGCCACAGATGTGGGAGCTACAGAGTAGATTAAGGGGTCCATGAATAGCCCTACCAAATATACCATTTCAGGCCTCTGGCTCCTAGGATTCCCCCAGGCCACACACCTCTCAAACCATAGCTCTCACCAGCCCTGCTTTGTACCCGCCTTGAATGTCCCTGATGGGCTAGAATGTGTCCTTGAACTCTTGCTTGCCTGGATGGAACATAGAAAGCAGTTTCTGCTAGCCTATCATACAAAGGTACAGTTCACATATTTCACCCACCAAGGACATGTGGCTCCCATAAGGTTGTTCCAAAAGAAATGTGGCCCTTGGGCTGGAAAATGTTCCCTACTCCTGAAATGCAACATCAGAATCAATGTAGGGTCACCCATCGATGAACATTTCCTCTCTGTGGTTGACTGCTTCTCAAAGGTCAAAGAAACATCAGGATTCAAGGAAAGTCACATAGAACAGCAATTGCTAACCTAAAAGGACTGTTTATCTGGTGAATCAGGCCAAACCAATGGAGCAGGAAGAGCAGGTATGGATCGTACTCATAAATAGTCCCAAATATTTACAAGATTTTTAGACCAAAAGTGTTACGAAGAATGATTGAGTTTGCTCAAGAACACCCATCTCTGGCCAAGTCACAGGCTTCCCATTGAGTGAAAAGTTATAAACAGCTGCATATGCCTGTGTAGTGGGTGTGTGGCTGCCCGACACAAATCCATTTGCTTAAGCATAGGGGTGAATGTTTGGTCTATGTTGATGATATTTCCACAGTTATGAACCATGAGCAGACCAATGAACTTTGCTAGGAATGTCTTCCCCTTCTTGCCCCTAAGATGTAATCTTAGTGAGAGCACTGTGAAATATTAGCAAACAAGACGATTTCCAATTATTTTTGTGTTGTGTTTCTAAGACACATGAATGCACCACTAATTGTCTCTTGAGACTGGAGTAATGTTTCCTAGTTTAAATTTCATTTGAACAGAAGCAAATCTCTGGCTAGGAACTTAATTGGTTACAGGGCCTCAAGTCATAATTTAGTTTGTTCCTGGTTTTTTAAAAAATTGGGTTAAAAATGAATTAGGGAGGCTAATTCAGTTAATAGCCTCCTGAGAAGTTACTTGTATTTTGACCTTTGTATAACAGACTGGACATGGACTATTGACCTACAAGGGACTCCTTTTTTCTTTGAAAAAATAGGTTTTAACCAATGTTTGGACAATACTACATTTTTATATTGCCCAGCAGACCACATTCTGGTGGGTTTGGCTTTCAATCTCATGGGGCTTTCATGTTCAAGTCTGCAATGGCTTAAGAAGGATGGGGGTGGGGGAGAGATTCTGGCAGGTCACCTTTAGATGCACAAGCCAAATTTACTTTAATTCTGTGTTGCTGCATTAATGCAGACGAAAGTCAGCATAAACTGTTACCAGAATCCATCCCTTTATCAGCAGAATAAACTGGTGCAACGTATTCTGTATGTGGTCATTTCAGAAGGAGTATAATAACAGAATACAGCCTAAGGAAAAATGTTATTAAATTTAGGCTTATTTTGCTAAACTCACAAGGTGGCAGCATTTCAGCACAGTCTTTGAAGCCTTATAGCCTGCCTTTAGTGTTACAGAACTAGCAGAGATAAGGCAGAAACAATTCCTTGCTCCAGAAAGTGAGGATCCTTTGGCTATTGAAATTGGTGCCTGTATTTCTTGCAAATTCAAAATTCCCCAAATATTCCTGTTTAGAAGCCAAGAATACTGTTGGGGCCTGTCAACCTATTGGGACCTATTCCATCACAAATGTAGGGAGCTTGTCAGGCACAGTCTCTCCACTATCTACAGATGCCACTGTAGAAACAAGAGAGCAACAATCACCTGCAATGTCATCAGCATCAATTGTTGTGAGTGCATACATTCTTCAATTTGTTTTGGGGCTTTTTCCAAGGAAGCACCCAGACAGAGTGATTAGAAAAGTATTACCAGGAACAGCTCGTTCTTGTCCTTCTTGAGGAGGAGAAAAGCATACTAACCTCGCAACTGGTGATGGAATCCATGGTCACCACACATTTAAATTGGCCTAAGAAACCCAGCTTGCTAGATTGCTGCAGAGACCACAGTGAAGTAGATGCCTTCAGAGAACTTGCCTGAGTCTCATTGTGCAGAAATGCTATCGAAAAGGGAGTGGGGCATGCTGGCAATTATGTTCTCAGAAAAGTCAAAAGACTTCTGAGTCTTGAGAATACTGAGCATCATCTGCTATGGACTAATTAGGTGTCCGTATGAAAGGAACATAGGATTCCTCCCAGAAAAGTGCCATGTTGTGGCACTACCCAAGATTCACCCTGTGTGCACGTCTGCAAAAATATAGGGGGGTGCTTTCCTATGATGAGATCCCACATTGGTGGCAAGTATATGTGAATGCGATGGACAAATGGCCTGATTGGGAGAACACTGTGATTGGCTCCCTGATGTTCATGCTTCCTTCCATATAGTGCAGGATTATCCTGTAGGACTGAAGTTGAAAGAATTTATAAATGTCATGCTATAGAAAATGCAACACTAAAATGAACTATGATACAATACAATACAATACAGTCGTACCTTGGTTGCCGAACGCCTTGGAACTCATACGTTTCGGCTCCCGAACAATCAAAAACCGGAAGTGAGTGTTCCAGTTTCCGAACGATTTTCAGAAGCTGAACGTCCAGCATGACTTCTGTGGCTTCCGATTGCAGCTTCTTGGTTTTTGAACAGTTCCAGAAGTTGAACGGACTCCCGGAACGCATTCTGTTCGAGAACCAAGGTACGACTGTACAATGCAATGCAATGCAATGCAATGCAATGCAATGCAATGCAATACTAAACTAAACTAAACTAAACTCAAATATAGGGCTGTGCCCCATCCAATCTGACCTAACCTGGATCCAGGCCCCAAATCAATTCAGAGACCAGTCCTAATGTTTAATTAGGGTTTTAAATCCTAATTAAACTTGTAATGAAGAAGGGGGAAGAAGGGGACACTGCACTTCCTTTCCCTTCCTCCCAAATGCATGCTTAATAGGGGTTTTAAATCCTAATTAAATCTGCAGTCAGGAGCGGGAGGGGGAAGAAGGAAATGTTGCATCTCCCCACCCCACCTTATGTTTAATCAGGGTTTAAAAACTGTTTTAAACCATGTTTAGACTCTCTTTAAAACTGCATGTTTAATCAGCGTTTACAACCAGGAGCGGGTGCGAAGAAGGAAAGATGTTGCTTTTAGATCTTAGGCACTAATATAGACCCTGCCATTATTTAACACCTTATGGATCAAGTTGTGCATTATTTCCCTTTGGATGTAGCATAAACTTTTGAGTTCAGTACCATGGACAGCAGTGGTAAGGCCCCCTACCATGTGTGTGATCAAACCTGCTTTATTATATAGTAAAAGTCCATGCCTTTGCAAGTTGTCCTGCCATTTCCTTCCCTTTCAGTGTGCTTTGCCAATGCAAGAGGGTAGGATCTGAAAGCTGAGGAGGAGATAATGAGCTATATTTAAGGAGTGTGTTACAGTTCTCCTTGAAGAAAGCTTTCCCAATGCCCTTTTGCCTAGACAATGCTTATGGGATAGCCAGATAGAATATGAGATGCAGAAAATAAATATGGGATATCTGTGGCTTATCCCTAGCCCTACTTAAAGGTGTAAGGAATAGTTTTTTGGTAGGTTGATCAACAATTGCAGTTGCTGCATATCATAGGGAGCAGTTCAGTCTTGTCCCCTCTGACTGGAAACAACTCTACAGTTTTCAGACTAGAATCTATTGCCAGCTGAACCTGGAGATGCCGGAAACTGAACCTGGGACCTTCTGCATGTGAAGCATGTTCTCTACCATTGACACCACATGTCTTCCTTTCTTCTGGTGTTTAGTAACCTTTGGACTGCTTTCTCAGATTTGACTCTTCACTTGACCTTGATTTTCTGCATATTTGAGTTATGGGTGCAGGTGGCCAATTACGGCACACTTCCACATACTCATTTCCACAGCTGGTAGACCATTTGGTGACCATTCTGCTGCTTAAAGATGATTTAATTGTTCGGCGCAAGCATCACTTCTATCTGAGAGGCATGCATCTTTTCAGCACAGCGAAATATTATACAGGTAACAAAAATCCGAGTAGCATCCCACCATGTGTTTCTCCTAAATGCAACTTAATTTATATTTTTAACGTTCTTCATCTTGATCCTGCAAACGAAATGCTATTTCTCATCCATTACCCCTGTTAAAGCCAACTCCAATGCCTTGCATAGTTCTACGATTTATGAAAGCCTCTTTGACAAATGGCTCTGCTTTGATGAACCTTGGGGAATGCTAATTAAAAAGCAATAACTTCTTACAGCTCTCAGCCAGCAGGGGTATGTACAGTAATAGCGAACTCCATGTTTGCTCAAATAATTGTAGCTGTCTCATCTAGTAATTTTCCTAATCAAAGCACAATGTATGTTAAATAGTATGGAGTCTGCTTCCTGGGAAAGGGCACAGTGCTTCAGACACATCCATCATAAAAACATTTTGATCTTCTTGAGCATAGTAAACAGCTTGAATTCAGCAGGAAGCTCAGTGTGCTCCTTTCCTTCCTTAAAAATGCATGAAGTGCTTGATTAATGGTTCTGTTTCACAGATGAGCAGGAAGCAAGTTTTTCTTTGGGATCAATGTTGCAAAGATGTTGACAATCCTGTAATACACTTAGTCCTGCTTACTAAAATGTAGCTGTAACAAATAGGCATTCTACAGTATAGTGACTACAGTGGAACCTCGGTTTTCGAACGTGATCCATTCTGGAAGACGGTTTGACTTCCAAAACGTTCGAAAACCAAGGTGCAATGGGCTGTCAGCAAAATCAATTGTGGAAAATGAGAAGTTGTTCAACTTCCGAGGCGCGTTCGAAAATGGAAGCATTTCCTTCTGGGTTTTCAGCGTTCAGCTTCCAAAACGTTCAGCAACCAAGATGTTCGAAAACCGAGGTTTCGTACAACATTCTACGTACAACATTCGTACAACATTCTATGTACGAGAATTATAACTTACCTGTTTTAAGGCTGAAACAAGTTGAAAATATTGTATTGTACTATATTACATCTGTATTCTCAAAATATATTCTGCTGACTAAGATAAAATATAAAAACCCTCAAACTTAAGGCTGATTAAAGCATAGCTGCTGAGATGGTATAGTCCTCACACACAATTGTGCTAAGTTAGTAAAGGTAAAGGGACCCCTGACAGTTAAGTCCAGTCGTGAACGACTTTGGGGTTGCGGCGCTCATCTCGCTTTACTGGCTGAGGGAGCTGGCATTTGTCTGCTTCCGCAGACAGTTTTTCTGGGTCATGTGGCCAGCATGACTAAGCCGCTTCTGGCAAAGCCAGAGCAGTGCACGGAAACGCCGTTTACCTAAGTTAAATGTTAAATTAATGTTAAATGTGCTAAGTTAAATGTTACCAATTGGGAGAATGCACGATTTTAATGTGAGCTTGCAAAAATGCAACTGGCCCACAAGAAACTTAAAGTTGCAGAACCATGTGACAGAAGTGCATCACCTCAGAAGCTGCATGTTTGGCTTGGCCATCAGTTGGGGAAAAAAGTCATAGTATGTATTCAAAATTAATATATTAGTGAAAGCATCATACGAAACGTATTATATTAGGAACAACTGCAAAAAATGAGTATAATTAGTCAAAACAGCAGACAAAAATATGTTTAGTAGAAGAAATTGGCACCCAAATGCCAACAAATTTTCATGAACTTTTAAAATATGCAAATTACTGTAGAAATCTGGAAAACTGAATTTAATATTGGAAAAATGAAGAATTGAGAGAACCAAAATCACAGTTCCTGCCACCCCTATCACATGACAGCTTTCTCAGTTCAAATGTCCATGCCAGCAGATGGGCACCCAGAGGTGGGGGGTAGAGGTGGGGCCGGTAGTATGCCTGACACTAGGGGCAGAGACAGAAGCACAGCTCACCTTTCTTGTGGTGCCTTTTTCATAAGAAGCAACTTTATATTGAGCCAGACCTTTGCTCCATCTAGTTCAGTATTTTCTATGCTGATTGGCAGTGACTCCCCAGGGTTTCAGACAGGGGATATTCCCAGTCTTAACTGGAGATTCTCGGGGACAGAACCTTGGGCCTTGTCATGCAAAGCAGATGCTCTACCATTGAACTACAACTCTTCCCCTTCATGCAGCTCGTATGTGAAAGGGGCACATGTGTCAGTACTCAGCAGGGTCTCTTCTAGACAGGTAACTGTAGGAAGAGGGCAGAGAGAAGGGTGTGGTCCATTACAGGTGAAGTGAAGAGTAAGACTCAAGAGCAGAGGCAGGTGAGCAGTCCCAACGAGGCCACAGGTCATGCTCCTAAGCAGGCAAACATCAGAAGGGTCAGAGGCAGGAGAAAAGTGTTATCGGAGTCATGATCTCCTAGACATCAAGAACTGAGAGCAGGTGTGTAAGCAGAGGCCTCATATTCAAACCACAGGGAGAAGGGGAAGCAATTAGGATCAGGAGCCCAATGCATAAAGTTTTAACCCTGCAACAGGGTAGCAACAAAAGTTCCCTCCCAAAGCTGCTATTCCTCAAGAAGCAAAACTCCCTTGATAGCACTAGGTACAGTATAGCAATTCTACCTCATGGCAGAGCACAAATCATGATGTTGGGAGTGGTGGTGGCTGCTGGGCACCGTTTCGCCAGTTTTGGGGGGGGTAGGTTTTAATGCATTTGCTTTTTGCTCAACATTTGACAAGTTGATTTTTTGAATATATAATACGATTGCTGATGACAGGCTACAACGTTCTCATTGCAAATGATTTAAGCATCAGAGCTGTAAGTCTTGCCATATGCCACCAGGTAGTCTCAACAAGTTACGCTGCTTTATTCTTAGAGGTGATTACGGTGTCAACAACACAGCAGTTTGTATCAGCCCATGTGGCTGTGAACAATAGCCTCCTACTGCTCCCAGTAGGGAAGTCCTTGTAAGTTTCATAGCACTTAAACCATTCTGTACACATACAGTTGACTTCACTTGTCTCCATTTCCCTTTCATTTACTTCCCTTGTGCAGTTCCCACAGAGCTGGAAGGCTTTAACTATACTCAAATAGATTTATGAATGATAGCTTATATTAGCTTACTGCCCATGAATGAATAGACTTACAGTGGAGATCCAAATCATAAAAACCAAGAAAGCCTGGAAATGTTTGTTACAAACTACTCTTTAAATGAAAAACAAACAATGAGTACTTAGCAATATGTTATATGGTATGGAAGACAGGATGGAAACTGTCCAAACTGTTCAGTTCTGAGCAGATGAAGCGACAAGATCAGCTGAAATGAGAGAGTGCAAGACCAAGCAGGTCCAGAAACTGAGAGTGGTTCCGCAATCATGGAACGGGGATAGGAAGAAAGGGGGCAGGATATGGCAAATATGGCTATAAAAAACTCCTAAAGAGTCAGAAGTAGCAGGTACAAGAAAGGCCCCTCCTTCCAGGCAGGTGGCAAGGAAAACATATATGGATGTGTTTGAAGATCATGCTGCAGACTGTGGGTGTAGCACAGCCTGTGTTCTCCCCAAGGTCATGGAGCCTTCTTAAGCCAGCTAAGGAGGTTGAGGCCTTAGGCAAGAAGATACCACATATGGCATGGATACTTTGCTGAAAAGAGAAGAATCCACACTGAAATATATTTATTATTATAGGTTTGTGGGGGTGAGGTTCAGTGTGTGAGCTCGTTCCAAGCCTGTGATCCTGTAACTATGAGTTAAAGGTAAAGGGTAAAGGGACCCCTGACCATTAGGTCCAGTCGGGACCGACTCTGGGGATGCGGCGCTCATCTCGCTTTATTGGCCGAGGGAGCCGGCGTACATCTTCCAGGTCATGTGGCCAGCATGACAAAGCCGCTTCTGGTGAACCAGAGCAGCGCACGGAAACGCCGTTTACCTTCCTGCCGGAGCGGTACCTATTTATCTACTTGCACTTTGACATGCTTTCGAACTGCTAGGTTGGCAGGAGCAGGGACCAAGCAATGGGAGCTCACCCCATCACAGGGATTCGAACCGCCAACCTTCTGATCGGCAAGCCCTAGGCTCTGTGGTTTAACCCACAGCACCGCCCGCGTCCCAACTATGAGTTAGAATCATCAAATAGAAACCAGGGGAACTATTCATACTAGTTTTTTTGTATGGCCTTGGCTTGCCAGTTAAGTGCTGGCATTTACATTAGAAAGATGTTGTCCTGTTGCCATAGAGACAAATGGGAGTATCCCCCTCCCTCGCATAGTTGGAAGCAACATCACTTTGTAAGAAATAACAGTAGCCAGAGGTGTTTTCGTGTGTGAAAGTTTTGGCTGATTCTGGAAGCTGGAGACACAGGGGCATTTCTTAGCATCAAATAATTGTAGAGTTGGAAGGGACCATAAGGGTCATCTAGTCCAAATCCCTGCAATACAGAAATAATTTGCCCAACGTGGGTCTCAAACTCCGAACCCTGAGATTAAAAGTCTCATGCTCCACCTGACTGATCTGTGGCTAGATCATTCCATTTGTTTTGTGTTTATGCTGTTGGGAAGGGAGCAAAATGTGTGGGTTCCACATTTTACTAGGTTAGCCCAACTGTGATGTGAGCACAACTGACACGCTGGGTCACTGCTTCTCTTCAAAAAGGACCAAAAAAATTGAAACCAGGACCTATTTAAGCCACTGTTCATTTTACCTTTCAAATATCCTCTTTTCCTGCCTGACATCTTCTCTGTGTGAATGTAGCCTTTGGCCTAGTACCATCTGCAGGGAAGACTGATATTATTAGACAGCTCAGCAGGGGATGGCAACACTTTCTACAGGGGCATTTGCTGTGAAATTTGTTCCACCAACAAAATGATGCATTTATTTTCCCTGGCATCGGTCTTATTTTCTTTTGTGTTCTGGGGAATATTCCCAGGGAACATTCCCTTTAAGGGGAAGTCATTGACTTTTACTGAGAGGCCATACAGTATGTGTGATTGTGCTGAAGCATGCCAGTTCCCCAATATCTGCCTATGGTCTGGGTTATCATTTATCTCTGCTTCTGCCCTCCAGCACAACGATCTCTCAGAATACCATAATGTTAAGGACAGCAGTCATGCCTGTGGTTTCAAATGGCTGACACATTCTCAAGATATTTGCAGGGTTAGCCAAAGTGGTACATTGGAGATGTTTCTAGGCTCTTTGCAGCCCAACAAGCATGGCCAATGGTCAGGGATGATTGACATTATAGTCATGTAACATCTGGAGGGCTTTGTGCTAGATCTGCTTTTAGGGAATCCACTGGTGCCCTAATGAATTTTTCATTTACCCTGGAAACATATAGTAGATGCTCTGAGCAGCTTTTCAGTGTTAAAGCAAGGGGTGGGAAGGGAGGTGTGTGACTGTTTGCTTTTTGGTAACCGGTTTTCTGCTGGATTATGGAGAAAGCTAGAGAGTTCCAGAAAAACATTTACTTCTGCTTCATTGACTACGCAAAAGCCTTTGACTGTGTCAACCACAGCAAACTATGGCAAGTTCTTAAAGAAATGGGAGTGCCTGATCACCTCATCTGTCTCCTGAGAAACTCTATGTGGGACAAGAAGCTACAGTTAGAACGGGATATGGAATAACTGATTGGTTCAAAATTGGGAAAGGAGTACAACAAGGCTATATATTGTCTCCCTGCTTATTTAACTTATATGCAGAATTCATCATGCGAAAGGCTGGACTGGATGAATCCCAAACCGGAATTAAGATTGCCGGAAGAAATATCAACAACCTCAGATATGCTGATGATACAACCTTGATGGCAGAAAGTGAGGAGGAATTAAAGAACCTTTTAATGAGGGTGAAAGAGGAGAGCGCAAAATATGGTCTGAAGCTCAACATCAAAAAAACTAAGATCATGGCCACTGGTCCCATCACCTCCTGGCAAATAGAAGGGGAAGAAATGGAGGCAGTGAGAGATTTCACTTTCTTGGGTTCCATGATCACTTCAGATGGTGACAGCAGTCACGAAATTAAAAGACGCCTGCTTCTTGGGAGAAAAGCAATGACAAACCTAGACAGCATCTTAAAAAGCAAAGACATCACCTTGCCGACAAAGGTCCGTATAGTTAAAGCTATGGTTTTCCCAGTAGTAATGTATGGAAGTGAGAGCTGGACCATAAAGAAGGCTGATCGCCGAAGAATTGATGCTTTTGAATTATGGTGCTGGAGGAGACTCTTGAGAGTCCCATGGTCTGCAAGAAGATCAAACCTATCCATTCTGAAGGAAATCAGCCTGGAGTGCTCACTGGAAGGACAGATCCTGAAGCTGAGGCTCCAGTACTTTGGCCACCTCATGAGAAGAGAAGACTCCCTAGAAAAGACCCTGATGTTGGGAAAGGTTGAGGGCACAAGGAGAAGGGGACGACAGAGGATGAGATGGTTGGACAGTGTTCTCGAAGCTACTAACATGAGTTTGGCCAAACTGCGAGAGACAGTGAAGGATAGGCGTGCCTGGCGTGCTCTGGTCCATGGGGTCACGAAGAGTCGGACACGACTGAACGACTGAACAACAACAAACCGGTTTTCTGTGGATTTTGTTAAGAGTCCTTTAAATTCTGCACAAGAATGTGGTAGGACATAAAGAGCTGCAGACTGAAGCAGGATGGGATGGAGTAGGGTAGATTCATTCATCCCTACCCCCCACTGAAGTCCTGCAGAAAATCCCTCTTCTGAAGCAGCTATTTGCATTGGTGCCAATGGAGGATGTCCTCCCCACACCTCAGGACTACAGGTGGAGTTAAATCGCATTCCATGACTGCTGAAGTAGCCATAATAATCAGCTCCCACTGCCAGTAGCTGGTGCTATTTGTCTTTGGAAAAACTGATATATTAAATGCAAAAACTAAGTTGACCCTGAATAAGTTGACCCTGAATTTGACTGCTTAATGATGCATCTTTGCACTTGCATTAAACAGATGTACAACAAATGGTGTCTGCTCAACTTCATTCCTGAGATATTAGATAAGTTAAGTATGGGGCCTAAATTAATGCAATGGCTCTTTAATGAATGACTGGCTAATCTAAAGAAGATATTGCAGGATCAGACCTATGGCTATGAATATCCATATTACAACTCTAGTATTAAAACAGAAGTACCTTTCTAATTCAAGCTAGTAAACTCTTTTAATGGAAAGATCACAGCGCTAAAGTTTGCTAATGATAACGTCTTTCATTTATTGTATATCATCTGCCCTTTGGTTTAACAAGCCTAGATGGTATCTGTCAGTCACAAGCATGACCTCAGTAAGGACAGGTTTCTAAATCTAGTAATGTCAGATAGCGATGGCAGTTAGCTAGAGGCGCTTCACTCTGAAGAAGCAAATGCACTTTCTCCACATCAGGGACTTCTAAAGCTGTCTCTGTATAATTAATTTTAAAAGCAATGCCAGTCATCAGCAAAGCTGTAACAATATTTTTAAAGGCCTAGTTTCTGGTTGACAAGAAGAAATTAAATGAAACCACCGTCTTGCCACAGCTGCACTAATTTAGTCGCAGTGGCTACATATGCACCTTACAAACACACTAATTTGGAAATAGAATTATTGGGAGGTAATATTCGGGCTAGAGAGTCATTGAAATTAATTAAGTTAGCAAATGATATCATCTGCTACAAAATGTTTTACTTCTTACATTGATTCAATCAAGCCACAAACCAGCAAAAGACCTAAAATTATGACACCACTGAAACCCCAAAGTAGACACTATTTTAAAAATTTCTTACTCACTTTTCAAGACAGTGAGCATTACCAATTATGAATTCCCTAAAATTAAAGAAAATTATATATTTATCTACAAAGGCAGCCACAGTTCAGTATGCATTTCTGATAAATACGTTCATTTGGTTTGTATTGAGACTGTTGTGTAAACCATCTCGGGAGAGTTTTAATGAAGGGTGGAATATAAATCAAATAGATGGAAGCCAAAAATAAAACCCCCAAAGTTCAAACGAGATATTTAATGTAGGAACCTTTCAGTGAATAAGAGATAAATCTACCGGTGGCAGCATTTCCCAACTTTAGGTCCCCAGGACTACAGTTCTCATCCTCCCTCATCATTGGCCATGCTGGTTGGGACTGATGAAAATCCAACATCATCCAGAGCTCCACAGGTTAGGAACCCCTGGACTATGAGATATGGGCTAAGCATTACGGCTGTAATTCTGCACCCAGTAACCTGGGAGAACCTCGCTGAACTCACGTGAGAAGACCTGCATAGGATCAGTGGCAGCTCTACCTGCGCTAGGTGTTCTCACTAGGCAGTCTTCTGTGGCTGCTGGCCATTTGCTTGCCCCCAACCCACATGCCTAGAGGTGAGGTAAGTCTGGGCAACTGCTCATTTCCCTTGTTCCCAACACTTGGAGACAACAGACAAACAAGCAAAACTTAGGAGGTTGGCAGCGGGGGCCCTGCTAGCACTTGAGTCTTGAGGCTTGTCATTGCAGTCTCTGTATTGCAATTGAATGTAATGGATTTCATTTTACATTATTGCCAGCTGATGAAGAATTATCATTGAAACAGTTCATTATCCTGGAAGAACTGTTCTGTCTGCTGCTGTGCTTGGAGCACCCTATTGCTACATTTGCAGCACCCATCATCTCATGTTTGCAGGATATTGACTCTGGAAAGGCTTTCTGCCTCCATTTCCGTGATCTTGAACAATGACTTACCACTCTTACTATCCCTGTTCATGGAACATTTATTTGTTGTTTGTTAGGTTGTGACTCCATACACATATTGTATACCTTCTGTTTATGATTTTTGACAAAGTATAGTGTTATAAAAATATTGTTAGTATATTATTAGCAGACGTGTTGCTCGTTGTTGTTTAGAATGTTCTGTTTTGCAACACAGGGGATTTTCTTTGTTGTGTAATACTTGAGTCTTCGCAAGTGCGTGGTGATACCAACCCATGATGCCAGCACTGGATTGTGCTGTAAATGGACTAACGTCTAAATGCAGGTTTTAATGTCACTGAGGCAATTGACACATTGTGGGAAATCATTGTAAAGTTTTAAGGAAGAAAATACAAGCATATACTGTATTGGCCCAAATATAAGTCGCACCAGCAAATAAGCCACACCTTTAAAATTCAAGGGGGGAGGGGGAAGAGAGAGAAAGACAATACCCAAATATAAGCCGCTTCCTTAAAATTGTGTTACAGGCTGCAAATCGCTGTGGTTGGTAGAGTTGTAACTCAGAGCCAACTTAAGCCTTTGATCTTGCAAGCCCGCAAAAAAAAATAATTGTTCTGTATGTAAAAGTGTGGCTTATATTCGGGCCAGTATGGTACTTCCTACACTAAACTAGCCAATGACCACAGTAAATTGCCATATTATTTCGTCTATAAGATGCCCCCATGTATAAGATGCCCTTATTTTGTTCACTCATCCTACCTGTAGTTCCAGCAATGAGAGCATAACTGTTTGTTCTTTGAATGCTTTGATTCCCTTGCCTTTCCCTTCCACCTCTGTCTTGTCCGTGCTCAATGCTCTGTCAAAATCTAGAAATCATAGAGATCTATATTTGTTCTACTCAGTCAAGTGTCACGTACAGTGATGGCACTGTATTAAAAATATATTATTCTATTTGTGTTTACTCAGTACTGTGGAATGGCTTATTTAGGTGACGCTGGAATGATCAGAAACCACAAGTGACAGCCTACCAAGAGAAAAGTAATAATCATAAATATGCATGTGTATCACTGAATTTGCTTCTGACTATAGAGTACATATGTTTGCTCTCCAAATTACTTAGCAAAATAGTCCGCCATTTGGGGATTTTGCAAGGTAAGAGAAAATATATATTGTCTCTTAAAAAAAAAAAAGTCCCTAGTGCCCCAAAGCAATAACATGTTTGAGCCAAAATATAAGAAGAATATTTTAGAATGTGACTATAGACCCCATGCATAGCAGGCAGATTGAAATGACAGATTAGAGTAGCTCTGAAGGGTTATTATTGCACATCATCTCAGTGATCCATGAAATGAAAGGCATTTATACAAAAGACCCACCAATCCCAAAGGAAATAATGTAGCTCCGTAGCAGGTCAGTTATCAGCTACACAGAAAAGGCTAGAAAACCCTAATTAACTGAAGGTCAGAGGGGATATTCCAAATCTTATTGATAAGATGGGGTCGTGGAGAAACTGCACATTATACACTGATGTGTATAGCCTTCTCTCCCATTTGTACTAAGGAGAATCAACTTTGAGAGATGCCAATTTGGGGGAGAAAAGCAATGTCAGGTCAGGTGAAGTTCATTTATGGAAAGGGGTTAATACAACTCTTACTCACTTACTTTCTCACGCACACTTTAGGCATTCAGCATTAGGTTAAGGCAGGAATGTGGAACCAGTGTAATCCTCCAAATGCTGGACTACAACTTCCATAGTCCATGACCACTGGCTATGCTAACTGGGGGTGATGGGAGTTGTAGTCCAACATCATCTGGAGGGCCGTGGGTTCCTCATCCTTGGGTTAAAATATGCAGGCAAGGGACAGCAGTGATGATATGAATGCTAGCTGTAACTTCCCACTATTTACATACTTCTTTTCAGTTAACAGCTATCACCCTTTGGCCCAAAGTATGAAGTTTCAAGGTGCTGTTGGGTAAGAGCTCTCTGCTGTCTCTCTGTTGGAGACATGTGATGATATTATCCTTTAGGGAAGAACTAGGGCTATTCCAAGACTCACGGTAACATCTCAGCTGTCAAATAAACAAGCTACTCAGGCTTCTTCTACCATGAAATTCCGTCTTATTTTGTGGCACTGATAACTATTTGGCTAAGGAATTCATATTAATGGCCCACATGTTGCCTTTGCCTTTCCTATTCTAGGGTGACTTTTTAAAACCTACAGACTTGACAAGCCTGATTAGTTGCTGGAACATAACTCTAGCTCAGAGCTTTCCCAACTGTGTGTCATGACACGTTAGTGTGTCAGCTGCAGTGTGTAGGTGTGTCACACAAATGCTCCCCACACTCCTCCCGGGGCTAGAAAGGGGTTAACCCAGTGATGGCTAACCTTGACACCCCAGATGTTTTGGAACCACAACTCCCATCATCCCTAGCTAACAGAATCAGTGGTCAGGGATGATGGGAGTTGTAGTCCCAAAACATCTGGAGTGTCAAGGTTAGCCATCACTGGGTTAACCTAACTTCTGGTTTGCTAGTAAAACTGAATGACTGTGTCATGAAATGATGCATGTCTAAAAAGTGTGTCACCAATGTCAGAAGTTTGGAAAGCTCTGCTCTAGCTCCTACCAGTGCGAGAGCCAGTGTGGTGTAGTGGTTAAGAGCGGTAGAACCTGGTGAACCTGGTTCGCATCTCCGCTCCTCCACATGCAACTGCTGGGTGACCTTGGGCTAGTCACACTTCTCTGAAGTCTCTCAGCCCCACTCACCTCACAGAGTGTTTGTTGTGGGGGAGGAAGGGAAAGGAGAATGTTAGCCGCTTTGAGACTCCTTCGGGTAGTGATAAAGTGGGATATCAAATCCAAACTCTTCTTCTTCTACCACAACCCCACCCTTAGCATACCATAAGCCCATTTACACATTCGTACATGTGCTCCAGTTTCTCCAATTTGCCCTCTGTTTGATATGATGGGTGGGGCATTCCTTTTCTCAATATCCCTGCCCTCTCTCACGCACACACGAAAAATCAGAGAGATGTAATTAACATGGGTCCTTTTATACATGTTCTGAGAGGTATGTTTCTGTGGTGGGTATGGATAGGCTCACAGTTTTAAAATGTAAGGAAGAAGGGATTTGTGAAGCAGCTCAGCTATTGATGCAGTGTGCGCATAGCATTTGCAAATGTGTCACCCCCACCCCACCCCTCCACCTTAATGGAAGTATTCATCGGATGACAACTTTCATGTCTGAGTGGATGTGCTCTGCCTCTAAAGATCCAAAGATTTAGAAACCCGAAGGTACCGAAAATGTTGCAAATCATGAACAATCACCTTTCACAGAAGCATGTGGCTGTCATCTGTAACATGCCTCATTAATCATTATTCAGAAGGGAATCACTAGCTGGGAGGGAAGAAGAAGATCCTTATATTTTCCCAGACACCAAACATTGCTGTTTTGCTAGAGAAAGGGGTTGTCCCTCACCCACTCAATATAATAGGAGTTCTACCTTCAAGGAAGGAATCTAGAGAGATCCCTTCTCAAGTTATCGCCTGTTCTCTTGGAATACGTGGGTGAATGTCCCTATTTCCAGTGCCCAGGTAAGTTATATAATGCTTAAAGAAAAACAAGCTCTCCTGTCATTCGCTGTGCTACTTCAAGCACACTAGATATCTCAGCTTTGCCTCTAGTTTATCACTCCATTTCCAAGAAAAGGAATTTTGACTTATTTCTTTGTTCTTTTATTTCAGGGGCATTAATTAAAACTGATTGATTGATTTGTTTACCATTCTTTGAAGTTTTTGCTTTAGTCGGGCCTTAACACATTAGGAGGGGAGAGAGCTGTTGCATTCAGGTCCTGCTTGTGAGCTTCACCCTTAAGCTACTGCAGGCTTCCTCAACCTCGGCCCTCCAGATGTTTTTGGCCTACAACTCCCATGATCCCTAGCTAGCAGGACCAGTGGTCAGGGATGATGGGAATTGTAGTCTCAAAACATCTGGAAGGCCGAGGTTGAGGAACGCTGAGCTACTGCTTGGTTACTGTGATAACAGGATGCTGGACTAGATGGGCCACTAGTCCTGATCCATCAGATTCTTATTATGCAGCTTGATCTGGGGTGTGTGGGTGTTGCCATTTGCTGTTCCACCTCTGAAAAATGTCTTGGGTCATCCTCGACACAAGGAAAGTTTTAGCGATGGCCTACTTTATTATCTCAACCTTGGTCATCAAGCCAGTCACATGGATTCTTTCTACTTTTCTTTTTTCATCCAGCAGCCCTTTCATTTGCTTATTATACAAACAGCATTGTTCATTTGTACCCTGAACTTGCCTGATAAGCTATTTTAAGGAGCCCAATCTGTTAGGATATCTGCTGGCCTCCATATGTGAATAGCTGAATGGATTGTATCCAAGATAAGCGGGAGAAATACACAAAGCTGCAATCACTACATAATTGTATTTAATCAGCTTAAACAGCAGGCTAGAGGGGATTCTAGGAGTAGGAAACCATTGCTTATTGGCACAGAAGGTGCCTGGCCAAGAAAGTGTTTGAAGGGCAGTGAATCTTTGTGTTCACAGTGTCTGTGCTTTGAAACTGTTGCCATGGTACATCTTACCTATGTGGAAAAGCATCAGTCCTCAAGGTAGTCAGTCACAAACGATGCTGCTGTGTCCTTTGCTTCACCCTTAAGCTGGCTAGCTGGAAATTAGATGAGGCAACCGAAGGAAGAATTTCCAGATAAAGCATAGTTTCATATAGTGCTTCTGGCAAGCTGCCTAGTTTAGCCACGAAACCTTTCCACTGCCATTTGCCAGTATTTTGGGCAAGGGAGGCTGGAGAGGCACCAATAGGCTCTTCCCAACACTATCTGACCACCCTCAAGCCTCACATCACACATGAATGTCTCAAAGGTGAGTTAAAGAAAAAAATGCACAAACGTTTTCAGAAGATGGGATACCACTTTCCTTTTAAGGGTAAGGTTTATTGACCAAAATCACTTTGTTGACTCACACCCAAATAGGCGCCAATGGTTAAAAGTGTCAACTGAGAAGCTCCTACTTCAGACCACACCTAGATAGGAATGTTATGCCTGTATTTATTTATTTTCATATGATACATTTAGTTCTTCCATTGTGGAACTCAAGGAGGCATGCACAGGGTACTCGTGTGGTCTCCCATCCTATCACTGACCATACCCAGACTTGCTTAGCAAGATGACCTCATCTGTCTTCATAGGCCATGCCCTGCAACCTTTTTTCATGCAGTGCAGTTTGGGACTGATTTTTCAACAGTGCAACAATAAGGCTTGGGGCTGGGATACTTCTTATTACTTAATAGCATTCTGCCTTAGGTTAGATCTAAGTGGCAAATCTGAAGCATGAGGACTGGCCTTGCTTTGCAGTTAAAAGTATAAGCTCTGAGCTGGGATGTTACTGATTTAAATTTTCTAACAGGTCAGACTTTAGAAATCATGTTCTAAGGGAAGAGGCTCTGATTGGCAGGAACATCTCACTCCCAAACTGTTGTAAAAGCACCCTATTTTGCTGAACTACCCATGACCTGACAGAGGAGAAGCCTTTCCTCTGTGTAACTAATATCCCAAGGAAGAAGATTACTACTGTAGGTCCTTGCCTCCATATATGGATGGACTGCAACTGCCATCATTCATGACCATCGGCCATGCTGGCTCAGGCTGATAGGAGCTGGAGTCCAACATCATCTGGAGGGCCTCTGAGGCCTCTGGCTCTCTACATCCCAGCAGAGGAATCCTGTCATGTAAGTCTCCTCTGGCCTGTCTCCTCTACCTCTAGCCTAGCCTCCCCACACCATGATAAAGGGGCTCTTCTTCCCTTCATCCAGAGTAGATAGGGGTCAAATGAAGGACTTCTAACATGCATGTATTCCTGACAATCTGCTTGTCTGAAAAAGAGCCCACCTACTTAAGCCAATTCAGGAATAAATGAGGTAACCATGCTACCTAACCTGAGAAGGGGTTAGTGGACCACTTAACAGAATCTCATAGGTACCAATTTCATGCCTGTTTGCCTATTCTTCACCCTAAAAAGAGAGAGATCCCTATCAGAGTTTGCTCTCCTTGCAAATGTAAGCAGCAGCTTCAAGAGAGCAATTTTCATCAGGAAAAAATTAGAGTGAAAAGGCGTAAACTGCCCCTTTTGAGATGCTGCGATTCTGATAGTTATCAGCCAGCATCCATAGTGGCTACTAACCTCCTTTTAAAATGTACATTAAATGCAAAGATGCATTTAACATCCCACCTTGTTTGGCCCTTTGACTATAGGTCAGGCATTTTGTAACACTGAAAGTTGCCTGGTAGTTTCCAGTTTCAACAACCACATCCCTTGGACCTAAATGCAAATGGCTACATGCGATGTCTGGACCAATTCCAAGGATCCATTCCAATTTATCTGAAGGCAGCCCTGTTTAGGGAAGCTTTTAATGGTTGATGGATTCTTGTATTTTAATGTTTTGTTGGAAGCCGCCCAGAGTGGCTGGGGAGGCCCAGTCAGATGGGCAGGGTATAAATAATAAATTATTATTATTATTCAGCTCCATCTCCACTTAATTATCTGAGATGCTTTAACAATCATATCTCTTGGCCAGGAGAACACAAGAGGAATTGAAAACCAGAGTTTTGGTGCTTCCCAGAAAATATTATAAGACCTTGGGAATTGCAGCTACTGCAGAAGACCCCTTACTGGGAAAACGTTAAAAAAAAAACAGGCAAAAATCACACAATTCTTCAAAAATAAAGGGGGTGCTGGTGGAGCTGAGTAGAAAGTATTCAACTCCCCAAGCCCCATTTTCGATTGGCAAAAGGAATGTCCAGGTACCAGTTGAGATTTTTATATGTAAAGACTTAGCAGCGGAGCTGATGTTTGCTGAACAGAAACTTCCCTCAGGATGAGGGCAGCCAGCTGCAGATGATAAAATTAAGAAAACCAAACAATTAAATGATGCAATCCTTAGGTATCTCCATAGTTGCTTTTCTGAGGAAGAAAAAGACAGTGGGCACTCCAAACACTGAACTTCCATATCACATCCACTTTGACCCTCAGAAAGAAGAGGCTTGAACATGCAAATGAGAGCTATGTATGCTTGAGAGTGTTTGTGGGCAAAAATGAGCAGCAAGGCACCCAGCTAGGCCAGCCAAGCTATAGGGATGGCCACACTGGTTGGGAATGATGGGAGCTGGAGTCCAGGAGCACCTGAAGGACTGCATTCCTACTGCAGCATGTGAATGACAGTGGAATTGCCTTCTTGAGAGCTTCTTGAGAGGGGGCCAGTGCGGTGTAGTGGTTAAGAGCGGTGGACTCGTAATCTGGTGAACCGGGTTCGTGTCTCCGCTCCTCCACATGCAGCTGCTGGGTGACCTTGGGCTAGTCACACTTCTCTCTGAAGTCTCTCAGCCCCACTCACCTCACAGAGTGTTTGTTGTGGGGGAGGAAGGGAAAGGAGAATGTTAGCCGCTTTGAGACTCCTTAGGGTAGAGATAAAGCGGGATATCAAATCCAAACTCTTCTTCTTCTTTAACCCTGAAACGTCTTGCTTCAAGAAAAATGGACTAAACTATGGATGCATTGCTCAGTGTTTTCTTTTCTCTCCCCCCCCCCTTCACTGGTGACAAACCAGGAAACAAAAAGCAAATCTGGCAGAGTGACCAAATGCAGGAGAGGTCCAAGCTTTCATCTTTACCAGCTTTATAGAAGACATTTAGATGCTCTTCTTCCTCTGGCACTAAAACACAGTAAACGGCATTTACTGCAATTGCAGGATACACAGACCCCTAATGTGCCGTGGTGACATCTAGCATCAACAGCTGAGGTCAGTGGAAGAGCAATGGCTTTTCCTTGAAAAGAGTGGCCTCTGATTGTGCTCTATAAAGGAACAATACCCTTAAAATGTTCTACCCATTCCAAAAATAGCAATGCTTTTATCCCAGAGTTGCTATCTAATATACACTGAAAGCTCACTGCTCCTTATTGAATCAGCCAGACAATGCCTTATGTTCCCCAGTGAGATCTCAGGCTTTCTCACATCCAGTAAGGGACTGACCATTTTTCTTTCTTCACGCAGTGTGCCCTTCTGATTATTATTTTTCTGGAAACTGATTGCCAGCCATTCTCCGAGTATGGATGAGTGAGGGCTGTTCCAGACTTTCAGAAAAAGTATCTGTACTTTCTGTTCACACGAATCCACCCACATATCATTTACAGTAAAAGCAGGAATTCCCATTGGGTGGGGGATATGAATACAGGTATGCTTGCATTTGGCGTTCTTTCAAAGAGAACAACAGCAAAAAAACAACAACCCTGTTATTACATCAGTGACACACACACACACACACACACACACACACACACACCAAATCTCAATGATCCACTCTGTGACTTGGGCAATGATGGCAATAAACAGTGTTACAAAGAGGAAATCTCAAGTTTTTCCCCTTTGTGTTTTCACTTTACATTTGGTGTAAGGGAGAGAGTCCACGAGCCATTACTTAAATTATTCAGAAACTACTGATATGAATTCTAAGTACAATTAAAAGCCAGTCCCCTACTTTTCATAGAGCTGCCACTGCCACCCACCAAGGAGGGAGGGAGGAAGAGGAAGGTGGGAAAGCACCGCCAGAGCCATGTGCATTGTCCAGAGTGCCTCACTGCAAGGACAGGAGGGCGAGGTGACACAGCAGAGTTTCCGAAGGGAGGGTGGCCGCGATGTTGGCAATTACGGTAAGGGCAGTGGGGCCACCTCCCATTCATGAAAAACTGTGGTTGAAATGTCACAAATGTGCAAATGGCTCCTTTGTCAATTGCTTTGCTGGGAGATTGTCTTCTCTTGCTTGTCTTTCCCAGAAATTGTGTCCTCCATCATGGAGAGCATGTTTTGTGGTGAGATCACCATAAACTGCCTCCCTGTGGTGGGGCGGGACCATTTGGATAGCCGCAACATCCCATTGGTTGCCCCTTGGTTGCTAGGGCAGAGATTTGGCTAATTGGGATGGCTATTGGCTGCTGAGGGGCTGTAAGTGGCTGCATGTTGCTGGAGAGTTAAACTTTCTTGCGACGTGCAGCGGATCACCCAACCTCCCCTCCCTTTAGTTGGGTTTGTTCTTTGGACCTTGCTATGCCTGTCTAGGGGTCGTCTGTTTTTGCAGCAGGGGCCTGGTAGGAATTTTGCCATTTGGCCGATTGGCTGGTGCCACTTGGTTTTTGTCTAAAGGTAAATGGCCAGGGGTCCCTTTACCTTTACCTAAAGGTAAAGGGACCCTTGACTGTTAAGTCCAGTCGTGAACGACTCTGGGGTTGTGGCGCTCATCTCGCTTTCCTGGCCAAGGGAGCCGGCGTACAGCTTCCGGGTCATGTGGCCAGCAAACCAGAGCAGCGCACAGAAATGCCGTTGACCTTACTTTATCTACTTGCGCTTTGTGCTTTCGAACTGCTAGGTTGGCAGGAGCAGGGACTGAGCAACTGGAGCTCACCCCGTCGTGGGGATTCGAACCGCCGACCTTCTGATCGGCAAGCCCTAGGCTCTGTGGTTTAGACCACAGCTCCACCCGCATCCCATGTTGCTTTTTGTCTACCGTGTAGCAAATCGTCACAACTTTGTAAGGTTGGCGGTTAGGCATTGGTTCAATGTTGTTCGGAGGGGACGTGGTTGGCTGTGGCTGCCCCTCCATTGCTGCTGCTAGGGAATTCCGTTAGAGGAATCCAGGGGCTCGCCTTGCTTTTGTCCGAACCCTGTCAAGGGGTAGGGCCACGCCTGAGCCCCTGGGAGCATCCGGGGTGAGCTGTGAGATCGAATGAGTTCTCGCTCCCCCAGGATGCTTTCCCTTACTGACATATGGTGGTGCCCTGTGTCAGTCCTGTTCCTGCCACCATGCAGGTTCAGGTAGTCTGGAACCAATGCCTAAGCAACCACTCACATGCTGTAATCAATAAAGTTGTGGCCTAAATTATTGCCAAAAACCTTAAAACTAATACTGTGTCTATTGTGTCTTTATTTGGGGGTGGGGGTCTTCACACACAACAATTTCTTTCTGTGCAAAGCCTGGACAGTTCCTTGCAAACAGTCCCTGCAGCTGCAATTCCTTCCAGGCTCAATTTGTTCCTTCCTTCCTTCCTCTCCTCCCCTCCCCCTGCCTTGAATGCCCCTTCTCTGCCTTATCTCTGCTCCCAGATTTGGGCTAGTTTGCAAGGAGAGACTTCCATGATTAGATGCTGGCTGGTGAAGGCGCTGCCCAGTCTACCAGGGGGACACAACACTTGCCTCACTGGGCACCGGCAACCCATGCTATGCCCCGGCTTAGTAGTATTGCATTCAAAATCTGTCCAAATTCTTGTAATCAAATTATATCTTAATGAAGTTTTTATCTAAATTAAGAACCCATAAATAGGTAGATACTAAACAGTCCCTGAACTAGAGCACCTGTAAGTAATAAAAAAAAATGTCACTCTTTGGTTATTTTGTACTTTTCAACTACCCTTTAAATACTTGTATCCACCCCGACTAGCTTGACTCTAAATTGCCTAGGATAGAGGCAGCCAATGGGAATATGCAGCCACATTTGCCACAGACAGTGCTTTACAGACTGCCAGAAAAGATACATGGTCATCTCTCGGCACATAGTAAGTGTTCTCCTTCATCACTGTCACCATGGTATTTTCAAGCTGTGGACAAAACAATGTAAGAGGCAGAAACAGCACTGTTCATTCTGAAGGCACCAGTTTTAAGTACTGCATTCCAAATCCAGTGCTTATAACATATGCAGGAAGGTTACAATGCACTCACAGATCCTCATAAAAGCAAAGGTTGCCCACTGACATCAATGACAATGCTAAGCTTTTCCTTGTTTCATGCTTCCTGGGTAACTTGCAAATCAGATCACACATTTCCCTCCTAGAGCAATGGATAAGTTTCACACAAATATGATATGTTCACATCTCTCTGCAAGGCTGATGCACGAGTCTCCATTTTGTATGTTGCGCAAGGAGTGCTTGTCGCCTACATTTTCTAAGCCACTGTTTTTGCGTACTCTATGAAGCAGCCCTGCAGAAATCCCCCCAAACACCATATATATTCTCTAGTCAAGAACAACTCACCTACAAGGTTGAAATCTTAACCTCAGTATAGTTTTGTAAAAACCAAATAAATGGAATGGGAATTTTACCACTCCAACCAAGGACAAAGCATAGTCCTTGAACTGCAGCTTATGTAAAACTGGAAGCAGGAGGCATGCTAATAGAAAACATTGAGTCTAAAATGCTGCCAATTAAAAAAAAAAAAAGAGCAGCTCAAGAAGCCCAGGGCTAGATCTGATTTCTACCACAAAAAACCCACTATATTTTATTCTGGTTCATACTACTTAACTTTCCTTTTGGAGGAAGCAGGTGAGGTCCAAGGGAAAACCAACCCGGATTTCATTTTCATTTCATCTTTACATTTTGCCAGCATGCGCTGAATAGTTTCTAAGCTCTTGAGAGTAAAGGGAAAACATCACCACAGATCACTGATATATTTTTGCATGAATGATTTATCAACCCTGAAATTAAAACAACCTTTAATTCAAAGGAACACGTCAGGCAGCAGAATGGGGCGTGTGGTTCGTGTAAAGTTATATTTATTGTGAGAAGCCATAAATGAATTCAAAGCTTGGTGTCCTACTTATTTTCCGAGAAACATGGTACGCAGGAGCCCAGAATGGTTATTATTCAGCAACTTGTATTTGTAAGCTATGGGTATTGATTGCACTGTGTTCTGTATTGATCCTAACCATTGCAGAGGGTTGCATTAGATGACCCTCAGGGTCCCTTCCAACGCTACAATTCTACAATTTACTTTTGGTCTAAGCTGAAACTGAAAGTCTGAAAACAGTGGCCATTTGTTTCGCATAGCTGTTAAATATGAGTGTCAGGGACCTGACCTCACACAAGGCACTTGAGACGGGGAAGGAGGGGTGGAGGGAAGCACAGCCTCTCCTGAGAAGCAGCTCTGAGTCCAGCGGGGATAGTAAGGACAGCCCCAGTGGTGAGGAGCAGGAACTGTCAGGCAGTGCGGTGGAGCTGAGGGTCAGAGATGCTGACAGAGCCCTAGATCGACCTGAGGGGGTTGCAGAGCAAAGCAGTCAGCTACTTCCGTCGCTCCAGCTGCGTAGAGGGAAAAGGCGTAAGGAAAGGAGGAGACGCTTCAGAATTCCCAAGCTTCTATGTTGGGGGAGGAACCGGCAAAAGCCACTCCCGGATTCTGGAACCGACTCAAGCGGACATGAATCTTAGATGCTCCGATGTACATAGTCTGTAAATAAAGTATTAGCTTTAGAAGAACGGGTGTTTCTGCCTCTTTACTCTCGAGGAGACAACCCCGATCCTTTACAATGAGTGTTTTTATGATGGCACTGTTAGGATCGTCCTACTCGCGTGTAGGGCCCTGGCAGAGACTGGCATGTTCTGTCCCTCCTGGTCGATCATTCAGGAGCTTCAAAAGCTTTCTCCAACCCGGACATCACAGTGACTGATACCAAGTGGCATTAGCACCCTTAGGATCCTGCGGAGTGTTAGCAGTTTGCGTAACAGAACTCAGGAGCACAGCATTTTGGCTAATTTACTTTATTTACATATAATACACTCGGAGCATTCTGACTTAGCTCCTTCCTCTTTCTCATCAGACAGCAAAGAGAGAAAGAACAAAGGACAATAGTCCCACAGCACGGAGCAAGAATCCTAACAGGCACCAGTCCAATCCTTTCCATGCTTACTTGGTATTAGGTCCAGCTGAGTTCAAGGCAGACTTGTGTCCCCAGTCCATGTGCTTCAAATTGTAAGGCTCAGCCACTTAAAGTTACATAGCCTCAATTCATATATTCAGGGAGGGAGGGGTGCTGAAATGCTTGGGAAGTCGTTCAGAAAAGGAAACAACACACTGCTGTAACACATATGTTTGTCAGAGGTCAGGAGCAGAAATCATGCAAGCAGTATTTTCTACCATTTTCTCTCTCTTTAGTTTGAAAAAGCTGTGTAAATAACTACATTGCTTTCTGTACTTGACACTTGAATTCCGTTAAAATGCATTGAAATTAATTATAGAAATCATATTGGTTTCAGCCAAAGCAGATAGCAAGACAAACAGCATAGGTCTTAGTGGGAGCTGAAATGTAGTGTAATGGAAACAGTGTTGGTTGTGATAAAAACAGGATGGGAGAGATATTGCTGCTTCTTTACATCCCTAGCAAGAACAGAGATCTAAATCATCCGGCAAGTATATTAGTGACCTCAGATTTCAGCTAGGAACAAATTAGTTGCCATGTGTCTAAGTTAAGTCAGTAAGAATGCAATCCTTGTGTAAATAATAATACTGTGGGGGTTATAGTTTCTGTTTGCTACTATATTCTGTGTTTTTGTGTTTTTATATTGTAAACTGCCCTGTGATCCTTGGATTATGGGTGGTAATAATAACAACAACAACAACAACAACAACTTACCTGGGAGTAAGCTCCACTGAACCCAGTGGGGCTAACTTCTCAGTAGACATGTATACAGCTCATGGGGGATAAATTGTGAAAGCACACACCATTCTTCCAGTAAGCACAAAGTTTCTCCCTCAAACCACATGGTTCTCTTTGACCCTCCTCAGTGATTTTTCACTGCAAGAACAAAACAGTCTGCAGTTGAGGACAGTCTTTCAGCTTTGAGTAGGGTGTAATTATTTTCGAAGCCATGGACAGCATTATGTTCTGCAGGGCTGAGATTATATGGCTAGCAATTCTGTTTCTCTTTCTGCTGCTGAAGACTAACGTGGCTATTCGTCTGGAAACACATGATTATTCATCTGTAAAGAATTCAATAAACTGTGAATTCAGTGTTCATATTCATTTATATAGATATATATAGTTGAAGCATCTCCTAAGTAGCTTTGAGAGGTGACAAAATCTATTTTCCCCCAGCACCTCCCAATATATTGAATCTTAGGAACACGTGCTGTGCAATATGTACACTGATGTTATAAAATGAGAGGTAGCCTCTGAACATTGGGTTCTTTCAACTTATGCAATCGAATAGCATCAAACACGCAAGCAATCTGTATATAGCCCAATATCTAAAAAACAAAAATGAAAAAGGACCATGTTTCCATCTGAATGATTGATTTGCTCACCAAGAGGCGAGGCCAGCATAATGTCAGACCTTAACATCTATAGGGAAATATGCTACAGTGATTTGTTTCTCTCTTTTTTATCATGGAGAATTTAAGAAGGCTAGATCTGATGACGGCATCATAAAAAATGCTAGCCGTGTAAGAAGCTGTAATTCTCCCTTCTCATTCTCTGTTGGCTTCAATGAATTCATTTCAGATGATTGCAATGGAAGCATTTTGCAGTATAATCCTATAAATGTCTATTTAGAAGTTAGTCCCACTGCTAATTTTTAAAGTCTTCATAATTCAATATAAGAATACTGTACACGTAAAAAAAAAAAAACCAAACCTATGTCTACAGTGAGTTTTCTGCATGTGAGGGGAATCTGACCATTAATTAGCACAATGTCCCTTAAATTCCAATTTCAAGAGATAGTGAACATCCACTCATTTGATGACATGGCCACATTTCACTCTGTATCTTCTGCCTTACTTAGAATTGTTTGCTTTTGCTTGTATGTAAACAGGGCTTCAAGGTGCCAGAATCCATTTACCGGTAGCTGTTCATCATATTAGTACGATACCAAGAGTGAAGTACAGAGAAGAACTTCAGAAATCGAAAGTGGAGGTACCACCAAGACCTCCACGTTCAAGCTCAAATCAAGTATGAGATGAGCATTACAGCTCCCAAATCCCTCTCTTCAGATGCTGGAATTCTAGAACAGCAGTGGGAAGCCTCCGTTCCATGGGCCTATGGGGCCCACAAGGCTTCCAGGTTTGGCACATGAGGCTGTTTTGGCAAATCCACAGCCCCCTTTGTGTGGCAGGTAAAGATGGGGCTTGCACCAAAGATGAGGCATTCAGGTACCAACAACTAGGTGGCTGTCAGTAGAGTTCTTTTGCCAGCACAGTATGAAATTCAACTGTGATAGCAAAGGAAAATGTTTGCCTGTCAAACTTGATCCATGAGATCAGGCCCACTGGAGTGATCCAGTTCCCCACCATTGTTCTAAAAGATAACTAATGTCTGCCTAGTGATATTGTTGCTGCTGTTAATAGTAAAAAAAATTCAAGAATTATATCCATATCTAACTTGACCACCCAATACATCCAGATATAGGACCTAATGTCAACTTATAATAGAGCCCCCATTTTATTTTATATTTTATATCAAAATGCTTTTAATAATGGGCACTTCCACCAGCTATGGAGGAAAGAAACAGAAGTCAATTTAAGATAATCCATCCCAGCTTTTAACTGCATGCTGAGGCGGAGAGACTTTACGTTTCGTCGAAATAAACACAGGGGACAATGCTATGCACCTCAAAATATAAAGCTATTTGAGAAGTGTCTATCTAAAGCCACCCATTTATTTTACATTAAAATTTAAAATTGTAATTAAGCCAGTTCCTTCTTGGCCATTGCTGCAAAACCTGCAGGGTACATTTCTTATCTCACCTACAGAATATGGAATTCGCTTTTTCAATATAATTAAGTCTTTGGAACTGGCTTTTAGAGTGCACGCTGATGCCGTTTCACATGGGCTTGAAAAGATCTCCTCAAATTATACATGACAGCCCAGATGCATTCCCATCAAAATGTTCCAATCTTATGGATTAATTCAAAGAGAGGCATTGCTCAATCTTTCAACTGTTGGCTCCAGGCAGGTGTTTCTGTTCCTTCCAGCTGAAGCACAGATGAATGGAGTTTGACAGGGTTTCCCCTTCAGTGACATTCTAAGGAAAATGAGTTAGACTTGTCTTTTGGCCAAGGCAGAGGTGAGTGACAAACAACTGTCAGTCAACGGCTTCCCTCCAACTGCAACTCTATGGCACTTTCTTAGACAAGCCAGGTGATGAAGAAATAAGCTCTTCTTGGAGCATTATTATTTTTTAAATCTGCATTTTTCATCTTAGTTCTTTTATAACTAGTTGGAAAAGTTTTCAGCACTATTGGTACCCAAGGAGATTGTAATAATGGGAAACTTCACAGGAACTTTCCCGAAGATATTTTTTTTATACTTTTCCAATGCTCAAACTGGACATTGGGGGGGAGGGGAATCAGTTGCAGTTACATTAGTGACATTTTCACAAGGGTATAGCATTATGATGAACTGGAGTTACTAGTAAAAGCTCTTGGCATTCCTATGAAGCTTGCCAGAGTTAGGCCTAGAAATGAGTTTCAGGATCTCTACAAGTCTTCCCCCCCCCTTTTTTTTTTTTTGCTGTGTAAAACCTGTTAGAACACAAAACAAAGAACAGGCAGATATAATTCCTTCATGTCACAGCTTATATTGCTTAATAAGTTTATAATCTGTGGCAGGGTTTCCCAAGCTTGGGTCTCCAGCTGTTTTTGGACTACAACTCCCATCATCCCTAGCAGGACTAGTGGTCAGAGATGATGGGAACTGAAGTCCAAAAAGGGTCTGGAGACCCAAGCTTGGGAAACACTGATCTAGGGTTACCTAACTACTGAGAGGGTGAAACTCTCCTAAGAAGGGCAGAAACATGGCAAAATCTTCACTTTTTATGCCATTTTTATTTGGGTCTAATTGTTGGGAAAGATGGAGGGCACAAGGAGAAGGGGACGACAGAGGACAAGATGGTTGGACAGTGTTCTCGAAGCTACTAACATGAGTTTGACCAAACTGCGGGAGGCAGTGGAAGACAGGAGTGCCTGGTATGCTCTGGTCCATGGGGTCACGAAGAGTCGGACACAACTAAACAACAACAACAACAACAACAACAACAACAACAACAACAACAACAAAAAGGGATACAACATTTAATTGAGCGTTCAGTTACAATCATCAAATTAAAAATATTTTATTGACTAAAAAGGGCTTATTGATTCATTAGGCAACAGTTTAATGAATGAGTATATGAACACTGTTTTTAATATAAATACTTTTTTGGATGCAGGTGGCATGCACAAACTTAGAAAAGGCATTCTCTCCTGTGAGCAGAGATAGGGTGCAACAGTGAACCTACCTTATTCACGCTTTTCAAAACAATATGTGAACTAAAACACAGCTATCTGTTGAAATTTGCACCTATCCCACTATTGCAATGCAATTCTCCAGCCAAGTAGTGGGTACAAAATGCATATGCTGTGGTTACGTCTGCACAAAAATAAATAGTAGTAAAAAATAACACACCAAGGTGCATTATATTAGGGAAACTTGCTTTGCAAATAATAATAATTTTTAAAGGCAGAATTCAATATAGCAATGTGTGTATTTAGAGAAATTTGCACTTAACAGCTGGTGAATTTTCATAAGGACTTTCTTTTTTTTCTTTTTTAATTGCAACCTGATGTGGAAATGTGGAGAAGGGAACTTAAGATTGGAAAAATGGGAAACAAGAGAGAGACCAACATTTACAGATCCACCCATCCCTACCTGTAAGAGAGAGGGAGATGGGGACTGACTCTTTTAATCTTAGGCCAGATGCAACACACATGCATCAGTTAAAAGGCATCAAATAAAAAGTATGCTCTTTACTTTGGAATTATTGCTTTTGCTCATGCACAAACTAATAAATTAATTAATCAGCTAAAATTAAATAGACAGCTGAAAAAATTAATCGACTACAAACCTTTATTCTAAATAAAGGTATTGTGCTATTTTCTCCTGTGGGCTTTTTTTTTAGTCTGACCAACACAGAGCTGCCTGCTATTTTTGTCTATGTTACAAATGTGAATTTACTGCAAGAATGACTATCTTTCACAGCACATGAAGGCCCAGGAATGCCTCAGGAATATTTCCTCCTACACTGATTCATCTGCCGAAAAAAATATCCTTCAGTAGAAAAGTATATTTTGCAGAATATACTAAACTGAAATCAAATTCCAACCGGATCGAAAGCTGACCAGGTAAGAATATATATTTTTCTATTAACAATAGCATTCTCTGTGGTTTGTTGGGTAATCTAAAAATGCATAGAAGCATGAGACACTTCTCCAAAGCCACATTAATGTACCATAGTAACTTTCATTAGAAGTTCTGTCTTAGAAACAAGCCAGTTTTGTTCCCATTGATATCAATTATCTATAAAAATGCCGATGAGAGAATTATCTATAAAAATGCCGATGAGAAAAGGAATCACAATCTTTCCCCTCAGTGCACTGAGCTGGAGTTTGTAATTGCAATGGGACCAAAATTGGCTTACATTCAACTACGGTACTTAACTAATTTGTTGTTGTTGACCAATTTTGTATTCAGAGCAGGGCCAGCTCCAGTTTCTGGGAGGTCCTTGGGCAAGATGCTGTTTATGCCCCTCCTCTGAGTGTCACCATTGCTCATTTCACTTACACTCTCCCTCTGGGCCCATTCTACACAACCACTCAGGGGGGCAAGGTAAGGCAAGTGGAGAGGCCAGCCGCACCTTCTCACTCTGAGTTTGTCTGCTCCGGGAGCACAGGTGGATATGCAGCAACAGCAAAGAGAAAGGTGTGGAGCCTCCGTCACTCACATCATTATCTCTCTCCAGATATAGATGGTTCTGGAGATCAGTAGTGGTCCCAATGCAGTGGGAGAGCCCGGGCAAATGGCCAGCAATGCCAACCTCTGATGCCAAACCTGCCTAGAGGGATCAAGGGTACCGAAATTAAGTTCACTGGAATAAGCAGTTAAAAACTGCTGAAATAGAGACCTAGATAACCAGGCTTTCTAGGCAGGAAGATACAGTCAACTAACACAGCATTCCTGGCATCTCCAGAACAGGTGGCTATTACATAGAATCATAGAGTTAGAAGGAACCCCAAGGGCAACCCCCTGCAGTGCAAGAATCCTGCCCACAACCGTCCCTGGATGGGCTCAAACCGTCAATCTTCTGGTTAACAGCCAGACACACTGACCAATGGTGCAGTTCAGTGGGGCTTGTTCACAGTAGGTGGGGTTAGGGTTGCAGCCTTAATCATGCTTTGGATTGGAAAGCAGTTTGGAAGTTTGGGCAGCTTGTAAATTAAGATGGGTGGTTGTTGTTGTTTTTCATTATTAAGGTTCTGGACAATAGAAGCAGTTGCCAAATGCCCTAAGATGTGAGACACAATAAATGGGTTTAAGTTTGATCTGCAAC
This sequence comes from Darevskia mixta, assembly GCA_034641385.1. Lineage (NCBI taxonomy): Eukaryota > Metazoa > Chordata > Lepidosauria > Squamata > Lacertidae > Darevskia > Darevskia mixta. The sequence goes on along the minus strand of JAWWNH010000049.1, from coordinate 7,692,997 downwards.
ACCCTTAGCTATTTAACTGCCACATCTCTCTAGTTCAGCACAGGTAGACTTGCTGCCCAGGTAACCATGCTTGCCTGCCACCCAATGTGTTAGGACAACCCCACCCTACCCCCATGCATTGGATCAGTAACGTAATTGTCTTTCCCTTCAGCACCTTACAGAAGAGGAGGAGGAGGAGGAGGAGGAGTTTGGATTTGATATCCCGCTTTATCACTACCCGAAGGAGACTCAAAGTGGCCAACATTCTCCTTTCTCTTCTTCCCACACAACAAACACTCTGTGAGATGAGTGGGGCTGAGAGACTTCAAAGAAGTGTGACTAGCCCAAGGTCATCCAGCAGCTGCATGTGGAGGAGTGGAGACGCGAACCTGGTTCACCAGATTACTTGTCTATCGCTCTTAACCACTACACCACACTGGCATTGAAAGGCACTGGAAGTGACATCAGCCTCCCACTCAATGATCCTCTCTGCGGTTTGTTGCAAACAATGGTATTACCCTGCGTTCCAAACTGCCGTACGTTTTTATTCTGCTCAAGGAGCTGATCGCTAAATCAACGTTACTGGAAGAGAAATTAGTTTAGGGGTAGGTAAGTTCAAAATATGTTGTCATAGCTTGCAAAAACTGTCCCAGAGTGGGAGCCCAGATGCTGGCGACGTGATGTATCAGAGCTGACATTTGCCAGGGCCGCCCTTGCTGGGAAATTCCAGACTCTGCCCACACACTGTTCACACTTTTCTCCATAGCCATAAGGGCTAAAAAGCAGGCTGTCACATTTTGTAAGGAAGGCTGAGATTCAGAGGACTCTTTCCGTGCCATATATAGGTGTGTGTGTGTGTGTGTGTGTGTGTGTGTGTGTGTCTATATAGGAAGCTCGCAGTCATGTGCAATACACACTGGTGTTTGGCGAGGGTGATCGTGGGCTTAGAGACACCATCCCAGCACTCACCACTGTTCTGCTTTCATCAAGATACGACCACACAGCAGTTTTCCAACACAGCAGCAGTTTAGGAATGCTTCTTAGGAAATAGGAAACTGCCTTGTAACAAGTCAACTCAGCATTGTGGGTGCTGAATGACAGGCATGAGTTTTCTCCGGCCCTACTTGGAAATGCCAGGGATTGAAGCTGGGACATTTTGCAGGCAAACCATGTGTTCTGCAACGGAGTTACAGTCCTTTCCCAAATTTCCAGGTCTATTGCAGTGCAGTAAATTCCAGTACATAAATAATACTGGCTGAGATTACCAGTGGCAACAGCATTTACGTTGAGGCTTCAGTCTGTACCGCTGAAAGTTGGATTGCGACCCAGAGACCACATTCAGGGATCTCGCTGGTTGGTGGTGGTCTTGTTGTTAGCAGATCCTTGGCCTTATTTCAGAATTCTGCTCCTGCAGAGGCACCTGACTTTTGCGCTATATAAATAATCTATTGTTATTTGCTCTTCAGCCCTTGTTTCACATCCATCTCTTCTCTCCTCTCCCGGTTCCCAGGATTTAACTGATCTTTAAAATCATGTCTCTGTGAAAAGGTATTAGGAAGACCTTTGAAATCAGCCAGGAGGCTTTGTGTTCACAAAAAAGACAGATGGAAAGGTAGGGAACATCCTTCACTTCACAGTTTTTGATGTTTGTGTCTTACCAGAAGCACAAAGCTTAGGCTAATGTAGTCATTGTCAATCTGCCAGGATGTGGCGGGGGGAGGGGGGCACCACTCTTCTGTTCTAAACATAATAAAAAATAAAAAAATACTTGGGTTCTCTTCTGTGGGACTTATTAAAACAAAAGTAATCAACTTTAAATGAAAAATGATCTCACCCCTCTCCTTTTAAAAACTTCCATCACAGAGAGAATATACAGAAAAAGTTGCTTGGCTCTTTATTTTTCTACAACTCACTGGAGTCCCTCTGCCTTGTTGCTATCTTTTCTTACCTCTCTGGCTCTTGTGAATATGCCACACTCTTAGTTAGCAACAATTGGTGGTAATATTTTGGCACTTGTTCAAATGTACCTATGCACTCAAGCATTTTTCTGCCATTTAATGTCAGGAATTAATCAATTCTTGGGCTATAAGATGCATTCTATGCATATTATTCTGATTTTGCTGCTTTATCATGTTAATTTGCATACCTCCTTGAGACAGATTGAAATAGTCACTTTAAAAATACTTCTATAAATAACTAAGCATCACAATGTTCAGTGGGGTTAACTCTCCCCACAGGCATTAGGTCAGGGAAAATTGTACGTGGGGAAGATAGAACAGTGTTGGTTTCTTCACAGTGCTTCCATAAAGCTTGAAGTTATACAGAACAGGGTTGGTGTTGTTGTTTCTTCAAATTTAGACATTCAGAGAAAAGCTCCCCTCCTAAGCCTACATTGCACGTTTACCTAATCAAATGCTTTGTTGCAATATTTCTGGAAGTGACTCCAAAAATACAATCTTATCTTGCATTCTAGGCAAACAGCTATGCTGTAAGTTAAAAAAAAAAAAGCACACACCTAAACTGAAGAGGGAATATCAGATTATTCCATCATCATCTTTTCGACATAAACAACGGATCCATCTGTAAAAGTCCCCTTCCGGCTGTATCCCCTTTAGTATGTTCTGCATGATATGATTAGCTGGCACAGGAGACCAAGGAGATACCTTATGCTCTTTCCCTCCTTTGAAGTAATGTGGAAAGAAGGTTTAATCTAGGTTTAATTAGCTACCATGAAGAATGGGTACATTTCCTTTTAACCTGCTGTAACTAGCTTTGAAGAAAAGTTCCTTTTTTAAGAACACTTTTTATTTGCACTCCATCAAATTTCCACTAAAAAAAAGATGGCTATTTTTACCTGTCCTGTCTCAACCTTCCGTAGGAGCTCATTGGCACACCGGGTCACCTGAGGGCAATATACACAAGCAGGTAAGCTTGCTTGGCATGTTGTACACGTTTCTCCTCATTTGCTGCCGCACAATATGCCAGTTGTGGTTTGTCCCCCACAGTAGCTCTGTGTGATGTGTCGCTTCCAGTTGTAAGAACACTACCTTACTCTGTTGCTTAGTACCACAGAGTGCTTCCTAACCCTAGCTAAAGACAAATTACTGGATCAGTGCTGGTGCAGCAGTTCACAGAATCAGTCTGTAAGTCGCATCAGCTGTACATACCTTCACCATTTTATCCTCAGAATGAAGGATGCTAGGGGAGAAGTTTACTGACCTAACGCTGCGCGGTGAACTACATGGCTAGTAGAAAGGGGGGATTAAAAAATATGAAATTAAAGAAATATGCAATGCCTGATTGTGCTTAGACATCCCTTTTTAACATGATAAAGGTAAAGGTAAAGGTACCCCTGACTGTTAGGTCCAGTCGCGGACGACTCTGGGGTTGTGGCGCTCATCTCGCTCTATAGGCCAAGGGAGTCGGCGTTTGTCCACAGACAGCTTCCGGGTCATGTGGCCAGCATGTCTAAGCTGCTTCTGGCAAACCAGAGCAGTGCACGGAAACGCCGTTTACTTTCCTGCCGGAGCGGTTCCTATTTATCTACTTGCACTTTGACGTGCTTTCGAACTGCTAGGTGGGCAGGAGCAGGGACTGAGCAGCGGGAGCTCACCCCGCCGCGGGGATTCGAACCGCTGACCTTCTGACCAGCAAGCCCTAGGCTCTGTGGTTTAGACCACAGTGCCCCACACACACCCCTTTTAACATGATAGACACTTTTTTTTGCTATTTGCATCTAACTCTCTTATAAAATTTCTTATTTTGTTTTAGTGACTTCTCTGCCTCTATTTTGACAATGATCCTCATAGGACCTTTCCCTTCTTCACAGAGGACAAGGTATGAAGTAGACATTTTTTTGTTGGGGATGCTTATCATAAAGCTTGGGAGTCCATGGTCCTCCAGATATTGCTGAGCTCCATTTCCCACCAGCCCCTGCCCATTGATATAAGAAGGTATAATCAGAATTGTATTCCAACAACATCCAGAGGGCACCAGGCTTTCTGTCCCTGCTCTGTATGTTCTGACATGCACACAGAGCTTTGGACAAGTTGGGGCAGTTCTGTGTTGTATAGTACCAGGGATTGCTCTGCATGCACAAGTGATTCAGATTTCCATGCACACTGAAGCCACCAGATCAAATGAGATATGCTTCATGCATCCAACTAAGTCCCTGTTTAATTGGGTAATGGGTTCTTCCTAGCTCAGGTAGCTCAACTATGAATTATTTAGAAACAAAAAGCTCCCTCGTGCTCTTGTTTTTCTTACTTTACGAAGCAGTCTGCCGAATAAGTACCTCAGTAACTGAACTGCTTCTTCCCTTCCCTTCGCATAATCCTAAACCCAACAGGCTCATGTGATTAAAATTAAATGGAGCAAGAGACTCCTAAAATAGCAGCAGGAACAAGAAGCAATAATCTTAACAGTTTGCAGTGATCACTCAAAATCATTGTAGTGGCTAATGTGGCTGATTCTTCCGTAAAATAAAAGGAATGGAATTTGCTCACTTGAACTGATAAGACATTCCAAATACTATATCTGTTTTGCTCACCTACAGCAAGCGCCTTTCATTTAAAATCTGGACAGTAATGTGAATCAGTTTCAAAACGAAGGAGGAACGCAGTAACTAATGCTGATGAAGAAAATAGGAGGCAAAGAAAGAACCACTTAATTTCTAAAAATAGCCAACCAAATACAGACAGTGTAGCATAGTGTAGTAGTTAGGGAGTTGGGCTAAGAACAAAAGGGTTCAAATCCTCACTCAGCCATCAGGCTCAATGGGTGACCTTCGGCCAGTCACTGTCTCTCAAACTTACCTACTTTGCAGGGTTGTTGTGAGGATAAAATGGAGGAAGGGAGAACGATGTACACTCCCTCCATTCAACTTTAGGGATTCCAGTAACATACCTTGATGCTCACTAATCTGAATCTGACTTGCGTGGCAAGGTCCCAGACCCTCCCGTTAAGTGGAATAAAGACACATGAAAAAGTATTTTAGGTTAATGGGTGAAAAAGGCCACAACTTTATTGGTTACAGAATGTGAGTGGTACTGGCTTAGGCATTGGGAACCACACAACTATATCTGACTCCTGCCCGTCTGCAGGAGTCTTGGAAGGGTTAACCACCAGAAGGGGGAGCCCTACTGATGCACATCAACTAGGAACTCCCCCAGGGTCACCGCTAGGGGTCGTGCCATGGCCCTAGCCCCCCGCCTGGGGCTTTGGATAGGGACCATGCCCCTCGGATTCCTTTAACGGAATACCCTTGAAATAGGAGGGGTAGGTGATGGCCACTACCTCCCCTCACCTTCAACCTAATACTCCAATGCCTAACCGCCAAACCTTACAAAGTTGTGACGAATTGCTATGAGGTAGGCGAAAAACCAAATGGCCAATGCCAATTTGCCAAGTGGAAAAAATTCCTACCAGGCCCCTGTTAAAAAACAGGCGACCAACCGAAGTCCATAGCAAGGTCAGGAGATCAAGAGCCTAACCTAAGGGAGGGGCGGCGGGAGAACTGTCTGAGCAGGGAGAATAGGAACATGTCCTCGGCCGTGGGCAGTTTAAATAGCCTGCGCCACACACCCGGACCGTCCTGATTGGACAACCTTGGATTGATGCGGCCGAGGAGCAACCAATGGCGCAGGGGCTATCCCACCCCATGCGCGTGGGGAGGGCGTGCTCCCAGCCCGCAATGTCATCTCCCCAGGGACGGGGACTGCCTTTCTGAGCAGAGAGGTTGTCATCTGTTTTTTTTCGCCTCTCCCTCTGGTATAGCTTTCACAGATCATAGAATGAGGGACTGAAATCCAGCTTTCTTTTCCTTCTCTCTCTCTCTCTCTCTCTCTCTCTCTTGGCCTGAGGCTGGAGGATCAGATGCAATCCAAAGAGCCATATTTTCAAGGCTGAGATGTGCTGGGCCTATTTCACAGTCCCCCAGATGTGCGGGATTTACCAGTTACTCAGCAGGAGGGAAATGTCACTCAGATACATGCTTCAAAACTTTTTTGATTTTTTTATTGGCTAAATGTTCTGGTAAGTCAGATTCTGACAGTAAATAATGCTATATCCTGCCTCAAATTAATTTCAGATATGTAAGATTTACTGGTTAGTAAGCAGTAGGGCAAGGGACGCGGGTGGCGCTGTGGGTTAAACCACAGAGCCTAGGGCTTGCCGATCAGAAGGTCGGCGGTTCGAATCCCCGCGACGGGGTGAACTCCCGTTGCTTGGTCCCTGCTCCTGCCCACCTAGCAATTCGAAAGCATGTCAAAGTGCAAGTAGATAAATAGGTACCGCTGCAGTGGGAAGGTAAACGGCGTTTCCGTGCACTGCTCTGGTTCGCCAGAAGTGGCTTAGTCATGCTGGCCACATGACCTGGAAGCTGTACGCCGGTTCCCTCGGCCAGTAAAGTGAGATGAGCGCCGCAACCCCAGAGTCGGTCACGACTGGACCTAATGTTCTTATAATAATGGTAAACCCTTCCTCAAATTAAGCTCTTTCTCAGAGCAACAAGGATTCTGATGAGAGGCTAGTCTGTTACATAATGGGTGGAGAGAAAGGGAGTTCAATTTCTCCCAAACCTTTCTCCCATGGACTCAAGCAATGGATTGAGCACTGCCTAAAGATGGTGTTATATTGCAGGAAGAGCTTTCAGATTTGGAACTCAAGTATGGAGACAGCTCTTCAAACAGGATTGCTAGGGAATGTTAGTTCTTTCTTTGATCTCAACTTTTACAAGCAATCTAAACACACACCGCACTTTTTTTTCTTACAAGAAAGCTTTCAAAAGTTTGCATTCTCAAAAATATCAATAAGGTCAAAACATACTTTTCCTTCTTTCTTGTTTCTGAAATACAAGTGCTCCTTTTTCTATAATGAACATGGCTGCAGTTCTAAACACATCTGGGAATTAGTCCCATGGAACTAAATGAGGTTTACTTCCAAGTAGACGTGTCGTGAACCACACTCTAATTGTTCTATACTTGAAAATGCAAGCCTACCATTCCATAAAAAGCTATTCTCATCACAACGGAAAGAAGAGGGCATCCAGATTCATATCTATATTCATATGCTGTGCACTGGAACACTACAGCATTTCTCAAATGCCTCTAACGATCCATCTGTTTGCTCAGGGCTTCTGATCTGAGAGGCAATACAGAGATACAGAGCACTTAAAGAGATAGAAACCACAGATTGAGCTTCTTGTCCTCATTCTGTCCATGCACTTCAAAGAGAGTGAATTCTGAGGTGTGGAATTTAAACAGACTTTCATGTGAATTAGAGGTCATCAAAAGTTCTCCTTTGAGCCTCCCGAGTTTGCACATATTGTTTTATAGCTAGATTAAAGAATCCCAAAGCTGGGACCAGGACTCATTCTGAACTACTTCATGACTTGTTTTTCATCCCCCCCCCCAAATAAGTAGGCCTATAAAAAGATGCCAGCAAAGGGGAATGTGTGATCAGCCCCAGCCAGCATAATGAGGAATAATGTGAGTTGTAGGCCAGCAAAATCTGGAAGGTCACACCTTCCTCACCTCTTCTCCAAGAGAGAAGAGAGAGCTATATTGAATAAAGTTAGGAGAGCAGCCCAGTAGGAAAGTTGCCCAGTAGGAAAGCAGCCCAAAGTCTGGGATAAGGACCACAAGGAATTCAAAACATTGACAAGCCAAAGTGATGGATGTTGCTCTGCCTCAAGAGGTTGCTGCGCCGTGAAGATGGGAGTGCGGTTAAGAATTTATGAAGCCTGAATGCTCAATAGATGGGAAACCAGAGATCTAAAGGATGGTTTGCCTATTGTATGTTTGGCAATTTCAAAACCATTGTGCTAGAGTTTTCACTATGCTTAGCATAGATCATGTTTTGGTATGATGTTCTGTGAGGTTCAATGTTCTGCATTGAGTTCATAAATTGTTACCTGTGCATAACGTACAATGCTCTCAAGTTAATAATAGATAGAGATGGGTCCTTTAAGAATCGAGTTTTTCCATTCAGCACTAGATATAGGTACTGCAGCAAATGCTGCTTCAGAGGCTCGGGTTGAAGAGAGATACCAGGTCCTGGTGTTCACTGTTCCCTCAGGTTTAGCCAAGGATGGTGGTGTAGATGATGATTTAAATTTGTATGCCACCCTTCATCTGAAGATCATCTGTGAAGCTATGCTGGCTGGGGCTGATGGGAGTTGAAGTCCACAACATCTGGAGGTCAGCATTAGCTACCCTTGAAACAGACGATGAGGACCTGTTCACTGAGACTCTGCAAGGGATAGGTTTCTTAGTGCTATACCACACCTGATTTCCACAAGAGAGGGGGCAACTTAAAAACATGCCTTCTACTGGAAGCCCTTGTCCTCTATCCTCAGATGTGTGGCTTGAATTGTTGTTGATCACATGAATTGAGGCACTCTCTGCTTTATTCTTCCACAGCTCCATCAAAGAATAAGCCATCGGGTCATATATTAGGCTGTGATTGAGTCTACTGTCTCCAACAACCTATGTATAACAAGGCATGCCTAACTCGCATTGAAATCAGTGCTATTAGGGCCTGTCAGGATTGTGTACATATGGCACCCAAGTCAATGGCAGCACTGTTGTTTATCGATTTGAAATGTCTTGTTTTGCATGGTTTCTTCCAGTTCTATTAGCAAATTCCCTGTTGTTCTAAAACTGATTTGAGATGGCATGCCTAGGCCATAAGAGATCTAGATGAAAGCATCACCTTTCACACTTTAAACTATTAAGAAGGAAATGTAGCTATTGGTGTTGATTAAGGTTTTATCTGTCACCATGATGTTTCTTTTCTATGAAAGAGAAATGTTTTTATGCTCTATTGGAGCATGTCAATGGAGCCTTCAACCACTAGCAAATGCCACGATGCAGAATGTAACATTCCTGCCCTGTCTGTTCAGAATGCAGCAATAGGGGAGAGAACACAAGCCTAAACTTCATAATGAAGCAGTTTCCAGAGGGAAGGCCATGTTTTTGTGGCAAGTCTAAGAGTCCAGTGGCACCTGAAAGACTAAAGGGGTTGATCTTCAAAGTGCCACAAGATTCTTGGTTGTTTTTCCATTAAACAGGTTAGACTAGACTCCTGCAGCAGATGTACTTGCTATCAGTACGTTTACATGTGGTGAGGAATTATTCATTACTGACATCATCATCATTATTAGAAGTAGTAATTCAATTTCTTACCTATCCTTCAACATAAGGTCTGATAGTGGGTTACAGAAATTTAAAAATACAATATTAAAAACAGTTCAGTACAAATTAGTCACATGGTTATAGTGTGGCTTAAAAATATACGGTACATCTCAAGAGGTGTGTCTTCAGCATATAATGGAAACTATATAATGAAGGTGTTCCAACTTATCAATGCATGAGCCATGCCTTTGCCCATGCAAACAAAGTTATATTATTTTCAAGTATTTTCTTAGTTGTGCATCACAATTGTTGTGGTCACTGACCATAATCAGTGACTGGGCATTTCTAAACCTCATTTCCACGCTGTACATGCTAAGAATGGATTAGACATGTTGTAATCATTATTGCATGCAAACAATTTAAAAGAAATCCTGAAAACGACATGAAGAGACCTTAGTTGGTCTCTAAGGTGCTACTGGAAGGAATTTTTTTTTTTTTTTTTGTTATGAAATTTTAAAGTTTTCTTGCCTACTAAGATATTAAGGGAAAGATAGCTAATGTATTACTGAAACATAATAGAAAAATCAAGTCATCGCTGCTCATTTAATCTGCGTGATCAAAAGACTTGCACCTTGCCTTCAGTCTAATCAGTCCTCCTTGATTTCAGTTATTTTAAAACACTATTTACAAAAATAGCACCATAATTGAGTCTAATTATGGTTTTTAAGAATCTAGGCTTAGGATGATGTTCCCAAAGCTCTTTAGGTTTACTCTCTTTTGCCTTTTTTTATTTCCTTCCCAAACTTCTAGAGTTAGCATGGGGTAACTGGAAAACCCACCTGATTCTTTTCACAGTATTTGCTTCTACACAAGCCAATAGATTGACTATTTAGCACTGCAGACAGGGTGATCTCAGAGAAGTGGACAAAGTGGAAAGGCAAATGCCAGGCAATTGAGAAATGGCAGTTTAAGCATCAGCAGACCAGGGAGAGAAAAGAGGTGTGATGAGACCTGAAAAGGCCTTTGCAATAATAATAATAATAATAATAATAATAATAATAATAATAATAATAATAATAATAATTTATTATTTGTACCCCACCCATCTGGCTGGGTCTCCCCAGCCACTCTGGGCGGCTTCCAGCAATTATTAAAAAACAATACATTAATTAAAAAGCAATACAATAGGTATGGAACATCACTCTGCAAGTTCCAGGAAGTGGTATGAAAGGTGTGAAATGTGGTGGAAGAAGAATGTTTCCTACTTCTGTGCTGTTGCCAAAGAATAATCCAAGGGTCATAGCCAGTGTTGGTGCTACTCAGAATAAACCCATTGAAATTAATGGACATGAGTAACTCAGGTCCACTAATTGCAATGGGTGTGCTCTGAGTAGTTGCCAACAACCCCAAATTCATCAGAAGAAGTTGTGGGCTTTTTTATAAATATAATAATTTTTATTAAATTTTCCAATTTTTTTCTTCAAAATTACATTATAATATATATCAAAATTCACCAATCCCAATTATCTCTTCCTCCCTAACCCCAGGACTTCCCTCAACCTCCTTTTCTGGTTTATTTTAACACAATGTCAATTCCTGCTTATTTCCTTTCCATTCATTTTTTATATTTAATCTTATAACTTATATATTTTTTTATTATTTGTAAATGTTTACTCAAAACCTGCTAATGAGTCCAATTCCTTGCATTGTTTCTGTAAATAAGCCGTAAATGGTTCCCAGTCTTCTTTAAATGATTTTTTGTCCTTATTTCGTAATCTCTGTTAGTTTTGCCATTTCAGCATATTCTGTAAGTTTTTCTTGCCATTCTTCTTTCATTGGTATTTTATCGCTTTTCCATCTTTTTGCCAATAACATCCTTGCCACCGTTGTAGCATACATAAAAAGTCTGTGTTTCCCCCTTGGTAAATCTTGACCTAATATTCCTAACAAAAAAGCTTCTGGAGTTTTTACAAAAGTTATCTTAAGCATTTTTTTCATTTCATTATATATCTTTTCCCAATAATTTTTAACTACTTTACAATTCCACCATAAATGATAAAAAGTGCCTTCCTTCTCTTTACATTTCCAACACTTATTGGAGCTTGATCTGTACATTTTTGCCATTTTCATTGGTGTGATATACCACCGGTACATCATTTTCATATAATTCTCTTTTAATAGTATACAATCGGTAAATTTCAAATTTACTCTCCATAATTTCCTCCATAAATTGTGGTCTTCGTCAGCTTGGATAGCTTTAAAAGAGAATTGGACAAATTCATGGAGTATCAGGCTCCCAGTAGCTACTGGCCAAAATGGGTATGTTCAACTTCCACTGTGAGAGGCAAGTGCCCCACCAGTTGCCGGGAATTGCAGATGGAGAGATCAGGAGGTCTTGCTTGTGGGTTTTCCATAAGCATCTGACTGGCAACTATGATAACTGGATTAGATGGGGCTTTAGGCTGACCCAGCAAGACTCTTTCAAAGGACTATTTCCAAGAGTAATGCATGAGATAAGTGACCCCAAATCTAGGGAGGTACTAGAGAGGACCCCCAATACATCATTGTTGTGCTGCGAAATTTTTCCACTAGCACCTGCACAATAGTTAATGGAATAGCCTTAATGTGTTTTCTTTTCCCACTCACAATTCTTTGGCTCCAAGCCAAAGTTTTGATTGTATGCACCAAAGAATGATGGGGGGGTATTCCTTAATTTTCACCACTTTAAACTAATTTTAATTGCATGGCTCTTATCTAATACCTGAGAGTCCCATAATCAAATTTTACAGAGTTATCTTTAGAACATATTTTTGCAACTTGGGCATTTGGGCAAGTTTTCAAGTGCATACTAGAGACACGCCATCTTGATTACTAAAACATCTGTATAAGCTTATCACCAAAAGGCTTTATTAATAATATGCAGCATTTCTACAGCATTTTGGAGTGTTTATTTTCTCAGTAACTGTGACAACAAACCTGTAGGGTGGGGCAACACTATTATATCCAGATTGCAAATAGGGAGAGGGCTGAGAGAACAGTGACTTGCTTTAATGATGAGACGGAAACCAGATTTTGGTTTACAGATGAGAATGTCATCCACAATTGTATTGAAGCTCACATAACCTTATTGCATTACAATAAATCATAATGATGCAATTTTCTTGTCAGTAACACAATTTCCAAAAAAAAGAAAAAGTTTTCATTCCAGAGCATTCCTACCCATTGGAGAGTTCTAAGAGGTTTGTTGGGTTATGATGTTATGAGTAGACATAATTACTTATAATACGAAAGTCAGTCAAATGAAAAATGTGAGATTCAGCACCACCATTTGTGGTGGAGGAGGAATCTCAGTCATCCAATGAAGCCAAATGGTGAGGGATTCAGAACACACGAAAAGAAGTTCTTCACACAGCACATGCTTCAACTATGGAACTCACTTCCACAAGATACATTGGTAGTCATCAACTGCAACAGATTAAAAAGGGGCTTAGGCAAATTAATGACAGAGAAAGCTATCAATGGCTACAAGTCATGATATGTATATACTGCTTCCAGGATCAGAGGCAACATATTATTGGGGAACAACAGCAGAAGATGACTATAGCCCTCAAGTTCTGCTTGAGGACTTATCACAGGCATCTGACTGACCACTGTGGAAAAGAGGATGCTGGACTAGATAAGCCTTTGATCCAGCAGGGCTCTTGTTATGTTCTTGCAGCCATCTCATTTATGCGCTGGTTGCCCGTGACCCTTGCCCTCCTCCACTCCCATACAGACGCTAACTCATATTCATTCTCTCTCTTTGCCATGGCAACCATCTTCTTTCTGCAGGCTGTCATACACTCCGGTGATAGCTCGAAACAGCCCAAACTTTCCTTTCATGTCACCAAATATCATTTTGCCCGTGCTGCACTTTTGCTTTAATCATGTTATCTCTCTTCTAGTCTGCTCAGTGTGATGTCGTTTCAAACGATTCGGCTCCTTTTCTCCTGTTTTGATGTGTGTGTTTTTTCTGGTACAACCTTTAAAGCTATAAATAGGCCAGCGTAACTCTTTCTTGGGGACTGGTATTGGTCTTACTTGATGGGCGTTTTATATAGAAGACAAAATATTCTTATGAACATTTTACCTGGGGAGAGATTTTCATTTAGTGGTAATAAAGCATTGCCAGGTTCTTTAGGGTACCATTCCTGCTATTGGACTGAATAATGTGCTGGTCTATTAGACTACATATAGAAAAAAGAGAGATCTCACTTCAACAGTGCTGAATTTTGGGAGGTAGCTATCCATCATAGACAACACTGATTTTTTGATTTTTTAAAAGACACTTTAGGGAAACTACTGAAGGGAAATACTTGAGCTCTCATTAAAGAAAGACGAAGATCAGATTCATACAAGGGGTAGCACAGGTGGCTGGTTGCAATTGTAGCCACATCGCCATGTATGGAACAGCTCTCTATGTAATAATTCCCCAACCTAATGCCCTCCATCTTGTGCTGAACACACAAACACCCAATCATTCCTTATCTTGGGCCTTGGTGGCTGCAGCTGAGGGGAGTTGGAGTCCAACAACTTCTGGAAGGCATCAGGCTGGGAAGGCTGTCATAAAACTTTTTTTTAAAAAGAGTTGACATATTTGACAAGAACTGAATGTCACAGGAAATGACTTCTCATGTGATGCAGACCCCCTCATGGATGTGCTAGAAGCAGCCATGCATATGGGTCACTGTTGTTGTGACTCAGGCCACACAGCACACATGAGGATGCCTTCAGAATGAGGGTTTCTGGAGTGTCAGATTTGTTGTTGTAATAAATGCATACATATTTAATGCATAGTCATTGTTATGAGCAATGTATGTAATCCTAGAAATCATAGAACTGTAGAGTTGCAAGCGACCTCAAGAGTTATTTAAAAATACTTTATTGAATAAAACAAAATATATATAATTTCAAAGTTGTTGGGTTTTTAAAAAAAAATAAATCTGATTTAGGATGTCTAGCACCTGTATATTGCAGAGACCTCAGGCCTTTCCCTCTGTCACAATAAGACAAGACAAGAAACTACCCCAGGTTAGCTTACTTCACAACCCACAGCTATTATTCTGGCATTTGGGGAAAATATCAAATCTAAATCAGTTGGTTGTGTTAGTTTTTAGGCCAAGGATGACTAACCACTGGTCTAGAAGACTGAAATAGGCCCCAATCGATTTCTGCACCCTCCTATAACCCCAGGCAGGGTGGCAAAAGTAGATTGAAGCGCTGTAGGAGAAGCAACAGTCTTTCCCAAAGTGAAATGACATATTTTGACAGCACACCAGTTCAGATCATCCAATGAAACATTTTTAAATTATAGTAGGTTTCTCTGGGGCACGTTCTTTTAAGACTCCACTTACATAAGGTACTGTGCTCATTCAAAAATGATTTCTTTATTCCTAAACTTCAAGGCAAGGAGGATTTCTATATGTGCTGTCTCTGACCTGATTTTAGCTCTTCGTCTCTAGTTCCTTGCTCTTTCTTCCTCTGTCTCCTCCTGCATTATTCTGTCTGATTTTCTTCTGTGTCGCTTCCTAATTGCAAGACGCTTCGGGGTTTGCGATAGCACTTTTGTTTAGCACATGGAAGGCACTGACCTTTCTGCCTAGTGTTATTTTGTGGGAAATCTCCACATGCATTTGCCTCAAAAGCTTTAAAAGGGCAGAAACTCATTCACACGTTCAGTTTTTGTTTGTTTAAAAAGCTGCTATCCACGACTTACATTTATCCAATACAGAGACCCATATAATATTAAAAGTTCTTATTCGTTGAGAGTTTTGAGGGGTTAAGGGTTTGTCAAGGGAGTAGCAGACTTATTGAGGTGGGTTTAGCATTCCTTTCTAGAGAACTGGCAGAGGGGAGCTATGGAGGATGAAGAAAGCCCTGCTTGCCAATGCCTTCCTCTCACTTTCACATTGTGCCTATCGAGCTGCTCTATACAGAGTCAAATTATGGAGCCATCTAGCAAAGCATTGTCTACAGAGAAGGAGAAGGAGAGAAGGAGAAGGAGAAGGGGAAGGGGAAGGGGAAGGGGAAGGGGAAGGGGAAGGGGAAGGAGAAGGAGAAGGAGAAGGAGAAGGAGAAGGAGAGTTTGGATTTGATATCCCGCTTTTTTATCACTAACCTGAAGGAGTCTCAAAGTGGCTAACATTCTCCTTTCCCTGCTGGCTCGAGCATGATTCACACTGAGCCAGGTGGCTGAAGTGGTGGATTGGAGCTGGGGTGGGCTTTTGGAGAAACAAAATCTGTTCAACAAACTCCTTTACATTGTTTTCATGTGGGAGTGGGGTAGGTGGGTGTTTTGGATCAGGTTAGCCATATTGATTCGTATGCAGTTGGTGGATTCTTGTCGTCTTGTTGAGCTGTGTATGTGATAAAGGGGAGCCATACCGGGGTGAAGGCGTCTTCTTCTATTTGTCCCCGTGTCGGTTTCAGTCACCACAGCCAGTCACAAACGAACAACCACATCCTAGGCCACCTGCAACCTCTCTCACCACCAAATGAACACAAGCGGATAGCAGAGAACCTGCAGAAGCAACGCTGACACGAAACCCCACGCATACATTAAGTAAAATAGAAAACATCGCCACCCGACCCCACCACCCCTCGCCTTTCTCCCCTCCGCCTCTCTCCCCCTTTTCTTCCTAATGTAACACTAATGTCTCAACAAATGAAACTGATCTGTAAAAATGTTACTTGGAATAAAAAATTACCAAAAAAAAAACCCTCCTTTGCAAATGAATTCAAGATATTGTGATTAATAGTCCCCACCCTCCCCCCCAAAAAAACTCCTCTTTTCACTACACAATGTGTACTTAGCTCAATGTGTTAAAATATGCTTGGATTTCTTTCCTATATATTGCCTGTGTCTTGTTTTACGAGGCAACAGCTGCAAAGAGAAGGAAAGGTCTGTGGAAAGAGCCCTCCTACTCCCTGTCAATCTTTCCTCCCTGGAATGGAAAGAACCAACCACAGCTTGCTGATGAGCCAAATAACTGCTACATTAGAGAATGCCTTGCATCCTTGCAATTAGATTGATTGTGTGAAGTAGCAAGCATCTGAGCGCAAGCCCAGGAAGGGAGATGAAACTAAAATCCGTTAATGCGAAGTTTTCTGATGTTGAAAACAGCAGCAGCTGCATGAGTCTGGAGACAGTCGTGTATGTATGAACCTTTATTCTCCCCCTTCCAACATTTGAAAGGAAGTCTAATGATGAATCATACACTGCTCTATAAATAAAACATGACGATGGATTGCCAGACTCAGAAACATTCGCATTAAAGCCTGTTGTTTTTAAATCCAAAGAGCCTCATTTATTATTTTAATCTCTGAATCATTTGGGGACAATTGCACCATAATGTCAAATACACTTCAGTTGTGCAGTGAAATTTAACTGTGTTACATGCAATAGAAATTCATGTCCAGTTTAGAATTCTGATTAAGTAGCTGCCACTGTAGGATGACTCACTGATATGATATATATCCACAAATTTCCGTCTACAGAGTCAGGAGCAAGAACAAGGACCTGCCAGATTTCCATCTTCATTCCAAAAAAGCACTTGCTAAGTGGCTATTGAGTTTCCGATACTACTCTTAGATTGCGTTGCTCATTTTCTTCTTGAATTAAAAACAAAAACTAGCACATGGTGACGAGTGGGAAACTCACAGTTAAGAAAATCTTCTCTTCGCTGTTAATGAGTTAGAATAGTCCACAGTGTCTCTCTAGATACATAAATAATAGAAAGCTGCATAAATTGTTAAGATACGCTTGGCCGCAATAGTGATCATTCTTTTTCTTCTAAATAGGACCTGATTAATACTACGTATAAGCACCTGTGATTACCACTGAAGCAGTTCAGCAGATTGCAGTTGTTACATCATTGCCTCCAGAGCAGCTCTTCAGAACTCAGAGAGGATTATTCCAGCATCAGAAGAGCAGAGCCTAAAAGGAAGATCCACAAATAATTTAAATGAGAGTGCTTCTTTGTATGTACAGACAACCCACAAAGAAGCCAATTCAGTCTTGAGTGTAAGCCTGAGGGTCCATGACGCATTGTCTCAATATTTGTAAAATATATTTTTGTCAAGCAATATCTTGACGAAAAAAGAAAATAAAAAAACCCAACAACACATAGGTGTAAAGGTCAGTTCTTTCACAACCTTGTCCTCACTCAAATCTCCATTCCTATTACCATGACAATAAACTGATTCCCTTTTCTCTCATGAATATGTAGGCTAGAGGAACATGCTATATCTCTTATCATATTGGAGAAGAATTTTAGATAGGGCATTAGGTTAGCAATCTGCTGTGTGCAAAACCTTACATTTGCCCTTATTTTTTCCCTTTGGGCACTTTATTACCACCTTCAGCTAATGGGCTGTCAGTGGGATTGTTCCAACATGGGTATTAAATAGGTCTCTGTTTTATTCTCTATTACAAGTTTGCATAAGTTATTTTGGCATTAATTCCCTTGTTTTATTTATCCTGTTCAACTGATTCTGGACTGGTTGCTTTGTCCATCATCCTTTCTCCTAAGTACAGAGTAACTCAAGCTGTTATTTCTTTATTTGCTCATTCATTTGTTGCCTTCTTTTTATACTATCTTGCCTTCATTTTATGTAATGGGTCTGGTGCCAGAATAAAGTCTTAAATTCATTTCAGTTACGTAACTGGTTCTGTGGTCACTTTTGTTGCTTAAGCTTTGTCCATGGGAGTGTGATTATAGTTCACACCCCTGTGGAAATATGTGAGTTGCAATATGGGCACAATATTTATCCTTGGCCCCATTTATTGTATTTTAAAAATCTGTTGGAAGCCGCCCAGATAAATACATTTTGAACTATGTGTTTGCAGTATGAGTTAAACTGTTCTGGTTTTCCTTTACTGGGAGCTCATATAGCATTCAGAAGTTTATCTAGTTGCTTGCCATATGGGTAACCCTGCTTAAAGATGGGCCATCTGCCTTGCAGTTCCCTAACATGTGTTCCTGTTTTCTATTTTGAGCAGTGTCTCCAGTTTCTGAATGTTGTGTCTGTTTAGCTCTTTGGCTGGTCACCTGACATTACTATATTTATGAATTAGTCTCTCTCGCTCTCACATACAATACACACACTACCATTTTTTTCTGGTTTCGGGTAATGGTGGAAATTTAGTCTTTATGGCATTGAACCTCTCTGTACAACAAGTGCTCATGAATGTTCCAATTATTCTATGCTATGTGCGTCCATGTGAAATCCTGGCAACTTTCTGCTTAAAAAAGAATACTGTTGCTGAGTTTGCTGAGAGCTTGCAACTTCAAGTCACAATTATCTCTATTAAGATTTGACATCTTTTAGGCAACAACCAGTGCTATTGTTCTCTTATAATGGTAATAGTGAAGGTGCTGGAACTGAGTTCTGGTGACTTCCAGCTGAATAAAAGCCCTGGCAATAATACTCAGTTGCTCGACTGATTGAAATTATCAGAAGTCCTATTAATGTATTTATTAAATGCATATTCTGCCATTTGTCTGAGGATCACAGGGTAGTTTACAGTATAAAAACACAAACATGCATAACCTAATAACACACAAAACAATACCACCACCACCCAGTTTAAAAGGGTGTAGATTGTTTAATTACTGGTAAACGAAGGTCTAGGAGAAAAGGAATGTTTTAGCATGGGCACCTAAAGATATGTAACTAAGGCACCAGGTGAGCCTCCCTGGGAAGAACATTCCACAAGTGGGAACCCACTGCAGAAAAGGTCCATTCTCATGCTGCCACCCTCCAGAGCTTTCATCCAGGGGGCACATGAAGAAGGTCCTCAGATGACGATTTCAGGGTCTGGGGTCCTTGAAGTACTGTGGACCTGAGCCATTTAAGGCTTTATAGGTCAAAACCAGCACTTTGAATTGGGCCCAGAAACTAATTGGCAGCCAGTGCAGACCGGGATCTGTGTAATATGCTCAAACCATCTTGCCCTGGCGAGCAACCTGGCTACCAAATTCTGCACCAGCTGAAGTTTCGGAACCATCTTCAGAGACAGCCCCATGTATAATGGATTTCAGCAGTCTAACCCAGAGGTTACCAGAGCATAGACAGCCCTCAGTCCTACTAGTGATTTCAGTTGTCAAAAAGCTTCTAATGGTCAAACTGTATCCTATACTTAAGGTGTAGTGTGCAGTTACATCTCTATCCAAGTTCAAGAAATGTAGGAGGGAAGAGAGAAAGGGGAGGGGAGGGGATTGAGGAAATGACACTATCAGTTTAGGCATTTGTTAACTTAGAGTTTCCGTTCAATAGACATGCACACCTGCGCGGAGAGGGAGAGAGAGCGCTTACCTTTTTCCCTGATGGGACTCAAGGCACCTTACAGATAAAAATAAAAACCGCTAAAAGCATAGGGGGGGGGAGTAACTAAAAACACTGGTAGAATTAAAACTATATGAAATTGATTAAAACCATACAAATAATGGCAATAAAAACAGCACGGCATTTAAGACATCTTCTTAAAAAAAAATATTAAAATAATGATTTGCAGTAAAGGGACCCCTGACCATTAGGTCCAGTCGTGGACGACTCTGGGGTTGCAGCGCTCATCTTGCTTTATTGGCCAAGGGAGCCGGCGTACAGCTTCCGGGTCATGTGGCCAGCATGACAAAGCCGCTTCTGGCGAACCAGAGCAGCGCACGTAAACGCCATTTACCTTCCCACCAGAGCGGTTCCTATTTATCTACTTGCACTTTGACGTGCTTTCAAACTGCTAGGTGGACAGGAGCTGGGACCGATAAACGGGAGCTCACCCCGTCGCAGGGATTCAAACCGCCGACCTTCTGACCACGAAGCCCTAGGCTCTGTGGTTTAACCCACAGCGCCACCTGGGTCCCTGGCATGATTTGCAGTAGTTACCTACATAAATGTCAAAAAATGGGGGGAAATGTATGCAAAGTTTAAAGTTCCACAAAGTTACTCTGGTGGTTACTTTGTCTCATCTCTGAGGCCTTTATATAATATCGATTTAAAATAGGGTTAAGGTTCTCATTGCAATATTACCCCAAATCATAACCCCATAAACCGAACAAGCAGTTCCAAGATGTATGTGCATTACTGCTTCGCCTGATTGAGTTCTTTGCCATTTCCATAGCACTTTGGATTTCACGCATCAGCGATAACAAGCCTCTTTAAAAACAACAACATCCAACCCCCTTATCCTGGATGAAGCAGAGGTAAATCAAGGCCTGATGTTCTTTCCCAGAGGTTATTCCCTGCCTTCCCGTCTGTGATTCAACCCTGAAACTACCTCAGGGAAGATAATGAATCGAGGGGGGTGTTATTCTGGAAGAACTGTGTGTAATTTATCCTGCTGGAAGATAGGCACGTATCCTCTTCTCCATATTACAGTTTAATGCAGCTTAAGTTATGGGCGTGATTTCCAAGAGCACATCAGGGCCTTCTTAAAATGACACAAATATGGCTCTCTTTTTCTAATACACTTGGTAGTCTTTGCCTTGCATTAATACCCAGCATTGATTCCAGCAGCTGCATAATAACAGATCACTGCAACAGAATCCGGTATGTGCTTCATCTTTCTGGAGCAGAATGTAAAGTGCCCAAGTTCCTGATGAATGTATTACACAACTTCTTTGATATATGAATCAGCTAGATGTTATGCTCTCAAAATTCATTAAAAGTCCTCAGGCAGTTAAGCTTCATGCTTATTATAAATTATTCTGCCCAGCTGGGCTAATCTTAACTTTTTACCCAGCCAAGTCATAATGTAATCAGTTACCTTCCTGAAATGTAACCGGCACACAGTCTTCCGGATGTTCAGAATCTCCTGGTTAGCTAGGTGATAATCTTTCCTGGTATGTTCAAAAATGATACAGAAGGGGACTCCTAATAAATTATAAGCTTCAATACAAACAGTAAATTGACAATAGCAGCATAATTCATATGCCTTACATCAAGCCTACCTAATTCTCACCAATTCAATTCTGTCCTAATCTGTCCAGCATCACTTTTCTAAAGTCAGGGAATTCTTTCTCCAAACTGCAATACACACACATACACAAAGTTGTTTCCATTTTCATACCAGTAGATTAAACTTAATTGTGGGACTCGGTATCAAAACAAGGGACTGGTTAATTTAAGTAACATATATTGTCATATTGTTAAAAGGAGTGGGGGGACTTTCTGTTTTTCCACAATTAAAGCCAATATTGATTTAGTTTTTAAAGTGAGCTTAACATGTGTGTATCCCAATATAATTTTAATTTTCACCAGGCTATTTTTTTAAAGGAAAATATTTTAAAATGATTAAATCTGATTTTTAGAAATCCAGTTGATAAAAATAATCTGCTATTTTTAAAATTTACGCTGAATGCCATATTAAAACCAATACTCACAATCATACATATATGAATGCAATGCAGTACATTAATATACACTGATTCATGCATGTCCCACCAGCCCACTTGTCCACATATAGTATGTGTACATCTGCGATGGCTGTGAATTACACATCTTGTTGGACCCTAAGCAGAGTGTGGAATGAAAGTGAAATGTATTTCTGGAGCTGAATTGGTCAGCTACAGTACTGATATGCTTTGGCTTGAAGTACACATATAATTATTACATGTGTACATCAAGATGTCAGATCCACTGTGGTACCTCAAGGACCTTCTTCATCGCATATGAACCGACCTGGACCCTGTGATAAATCACCTGAGGCCCTCCTTGTGCCTCCTCAAAAGGTCTGGAGGGTGGCAACACAAGAACAGGCCTTTTCTCTGGGGGCTTCTCCCTTGTGGAACGTTCTCCCCAATGAGCCTCACTTGGCGTCTTCATTACATACCTTTAGGCACCAGGCAAAACATTCCTCTTCTCCCAGACATTTGGCTAATTAAACAATCTATGACCTGTTGGGGGTGTATTGGTTTTATTTGTTATTATGGTATGTATTTTGGTGTTTTTATATTGTAAACTGCCCTGTGATGTTCAGATGAAGGACGGCATAGAAATTTTAATCATAATACAGTCAACAGATTGAACAGTTGTGAACTTACCAGAATTTCACACCAGGAGCATCTATTTCTGTGGGTCTTGTCTGCTGAGAAGTCAAGACTGCTTAGACTTATTAGAATATGAGCTATAAATTATTCACATTGATTTAGAGATGAATATTCTAATGACAGAGATAATCTCCTATCATGAAGGAGATAGAGACTAAGAAAGGGTTGACAGAGGCAATATTCTCTCTCTAGCTCCCTTGCATAGGATCCTATAAGCTTCTTTGACCTTCCACTCTGTGGATGGGAGTATAATTTGGCAAACTCTCAGTCAGAAACCAACACATATACAGAACGAATGTTCTATCACTTCCTGGATGTCTGAATGAGAAAAGCCTCCAGTTATCCTTAGCCAATCTGCACCATTGCTGCCCAAAGTAGCTGAGCATGAGAGATGCACCCAGACAGGAACTATAGAATCTGCTGCCACGAGAAGATGTGGTGGGCCACCGGCTTAGATGACTTTAAAAGGGGATGAGACAGATTTCTGGAGAATAAAGCTGTCAATGGCTACTAATTGTGATGGCTATATATCTCCAGGGTCAGAGGCAGCAAGTCTCTGAATACTTGTTGCTGAGGAACAACAACAGGAGTGTCCTCTGGCATTCATATTCTGCTGTGAGCTTCTCATAGGCATCCGGTTGGGGGATAGGATGCTGGATGAGACAGGTTTTGTTTTTTATCTGAGCCAACAGGACTCTCCTTATGTTAGATAGATAGATAGATAGATAGATAGATAGATAGATAGATAGATGATATAGCAATTGAAACTGTAAGTGAAGAATGTTTAGAGGTGGTGGTGGCAGCAACCATGGAAGCAACCCAAACTGGATTTGTTCATAAATTTGGTGGAAAGTTTCCCCTTTAATAAAGCTAAGGAATAGCTCTGCCACCCCAAAACTTTATCTACTGTTATGCATAAATATATACATTACAGTTACATCATTTTTTGAACAAAACCCATGGTAGAATACATCACCCCTTGGCATACTGGAGAAACTCATGCCATGTAGCATCGGAATCGCTGTCACAAACAGTCATGCTTCAGGGCTTTGTCAGGCTTATTTGGAAGAATAGGCACCTTCTAAGTGACAGCTCTTAAAAAGACAGAACCTTGCTGATGCTTTTCGCATTAAAACATCTGTAATAAATTGCAACATGTCTGCTTGTCAACAGGCTGGCTCCATTTTTGTGATAGCCAGGAGACTCCTAGAACAAACACGCTGAATTTATCCAACTTGGGCAGGGAGGGAAGTGTCTCTAATGTGTGTGTGTGTGTGTGTGTGTGTGTGTGTGTGTGTGTGTGTAGATGATAGATGATATAGATAGATAGATGATAGATAGATAGATAGATAGATAGATGATAGATAGATAGATGATAGATGATAGATAGATAGATAGATGATAGATGATAGATAGATAGATGATGCTAGATAGATAGATAGATAGATGATAGATAGATAGATAGATAGATAGATAGATAGATGATAGATAGATAGATAGATAGATAGATAGATAGATAGATATAGATAGATAGATAGATAGATAGATGATAGATAGATAGAAATAGATTAGATAGATAGATAGATGATAGATAGATGGATAGATAGATAGATAGATAGATAGATAGATAGACAGACAGATAGATAGATAGATAGATGATAGATAGATAGATGATAGATAGATAGATAGATAGATAGATGATAGATAGATATAGATAGATATAGATAGATAGATAGATGATAGATAGATAGATAGATAGATAGATAGATAGATAGATAGATAGATAGATATAGAAAGAAACTGGGTGTTGAATAATGCCACTGAGCATAATTTTGTTACACAATTTAAACGGCATCTTTCAGAAGTCCTTCAGTATTGCCAAGGAGAGATTAATCAGCTTTAATCAGACTTAGTCTACCTATCTGCCACACTGGAGTTCCACTTCAGATCATGCTCCTCCTGTGCCTGCAGTTTAATTTAATAGTCCATTCAGGCAATTGCTAACTGTGGAAGTGGTGTCCTAGGTGGGCTGCAAGCTTTGATAACCAAAATCAGGATTTCCACAGGTGTGATATAATGAAATCACAAAATATCAGACTGTAATGATGAGGGTTCTATTATTTTCTCCCATTCAAAGAGTACAACGTCTTGTTTCTGAATTTAAACCATCTTCATGACCTGGCAATAAGGTGTACCCCCTCCCACCTAAAAAACCCTCATCAACAAATGGTAGATATGTATATAGAAGGGAGCATTACTGTTCACAAGAGGCTGGTTAAAGCAGGATACTTTCATTTCAACAAGTCACTGCAAGTTTAGGACTCCTTCAATGTCCAGGCGTTTTTGTATTGTTTTGTTTTGTTACATACTGCTAATGGTTTCAACATTTTACAAGTCAGCAATTGGCCATCCTTGGACAGTCTGGGGCAAATCCTTTTCAAAAATGGAAAGTGGTTCAATATTAACAATCAGTATCAGCCCTAAATAAATTTCTAGAATTACTTGAGAATAATATTAGCACTTCTAAGGGCTTTCTGTTCTCACTTTTAAGTCTGTCCAGAAGCAATGACCTCTTACATGTCCCAGTTGATATGTTGGAGGGTCGCTGGTCTCCACAAAATCTTTCTGGAAAAGTTGATAGAACCTTTTCTCATTTTGTAGAATCTCCGGGCTCCAGACCGTTATCCTGTAATTGATCTGAGGGCTCTCAATTGTTTCCCTGCAGCTTGCCACACCTTTGCCACCCCTGAAAGCTTTTCCATGTTAAAAGTCTTACACTGGTGTCTGATTTTACAAGTTAAATCTAAGAAAAATGAAAAATGGTGTTCCGATTGCATAATGGCTGGCGAGAAGTATGAGTGTACATAATATTAAACTCTATGCAGGGCATTCAGTTGCACTTTATGTTCCACCAGCTGACATAATGAGTGCATGTCCAATCTAATTTCTCTTAGTTGTAAAATACAAAGAGCTGTTATTTGAAACTAGGGTAAGATAGCAGGAGGTTTAATTTATACCAGGGCTGCTAGTATTATTCAATTTAATCATGAGCTTATTTAACTAAAGCTTTAGTTGCCTATTAAAGTTTGCGCCAATTCTGTTAATTACTGAAATTTAAGGGCACAGAGCCACGAAGGCTACATCACCTCCCTCATTCTGACAAACTTGTGAGAAAGAGATCTAAATATGGATTTTCCTTCTGTTTATTAATAAAATTGTAAAGTCATCAGGCAGGCTCCAGCTTTTTAATGTGTTTAGTGCAAGATCTAGGTTTTTTTCAGCTGTTTGCAAATAAATAAGTATTGCATATTATCAGATGTTTTTGCATTTCAGGGGGAAACCAATAGGAGTCTTCTTCTAGAACCGGGGTGAGAACCCATTTCAACCAGAATGGCCACGTGATGGTGGAGGGGAGGCCAGAGACCAAAACAGATGGAGCAACGGATGCCAATTTTACCTTTCTACAGTAGTTTCTCTACCTTCAGGCCCCTCCTCTTGGAAAGCAAGAAGTATTATCGAGAACACATTCCTGCTAGGTCAAAACACTCAAGAAGGGTGGCTTGTCTGGAAACCATTGTTTAAGTGAGCACGATTACCTCAGTTTGACCATCACATGGAACTGTGGATTGTTTAAGACTGGAAGTGTTCGGCATCAAAGTGAAAGCTTTCAATCTCCGCCTTGTGAAGAATAAATGATGCATATTCTGAACTCGTTCAATTACTGTTACAGCAGGGAATGACTTTTATGTGTGTCAGTGATCACCGAGTGGTATCCATGCATTTGTGAACCAACCACTCACCAAACAAATCTTTCTGTCTTCTCCCCTTGCATTCTCCAACAATAAGATTCCATTTTATCACCACATTACCGGCAGCATTTTCAGGTAACAAATGGTTACATTTTGCAATGGATACACAGAAAGAAGCTGCCCAGTTTCACAACTAGCTTCCATTGTAGAGAGACAAAGAACACGACATTCATTCCAGCCTACACTTAAATATTATTGAACTAAATCTGGTCATTGCTATTCTACATGAAATCTGAATGAAATATTTAAAAGTCCATTTTATAGAGGTCATGTTTTACTGAGAAGGCCATTGTTCAATGCCTCGTGCAAAAACTGCATGATTTGTGGTTACTGTGGAGATTTTTGACGTGTAAAATATGGAATTCATTAGGAGAAGAAAAGTGAGCAAAGCTGAACTATTTTAACTTGTTTATTTTGAAGGTCAAATTTTGCACTGCATATCAAATCAAAACAAATGTGCTACATTTTAAACAATACACACTTTTTTTTTTTACTACAACAATGAAAATGGCTCTTCTTCTCTACCAAACTACTATGATTGTCAGGAGGTAATTATAACGGGAATAAAACTCATTAATGGGTAAAGTACCAATGGTGCCAATGGTACTGTACCATTCCTTTCTAATGATCTGGATGGAACTCCACAAAAGTCCTGTTGATTGTGGTTGAAAAGTAGCAGTGTCTGGAAGATTGTGCTCAATATAAACTACTCACATTGCAATAGTTTCTGAAACTTTTATCTTCTGCCAACAAATCAATCATCAGTAATTACTTTTTTGTTTCTATCTCTTATGTGCTTTTGCTTTCCCTGTCTCTCTTTCTTTTTGGAACAAGAAATGAAAAGGTCAAAGGAATGACTGAATGGCAAGAACAATAAAACAAAAGGGCAACTTCTAAATATTGACTTGATTCTTCAAAATAGCAACCTGAATTCAACTGACAGCTTAAGGGGGAAATGTGCTTGGCTAAATTTACTGTTTCACTTAAAAGTCTCTCTCATATTGTGTTTGAACAATTTCCCAAAACAACTTTGGTAAAAATGAAATTGACTTTTATTTTAATCGTTAACATACATACAGTTTCCCAAAATATCTTTAGATTTATGTAGATTAAATGCATAGAGATTTTACCAATGAAATCACATATTTTGACATTACTTTCAGGCCTGCTACTTTTAAGAAAACAATGCTAGGAACAGAAAAGTACTGCTGCTCTATTGAACACCCATTTCTGCTGCTCTGCTCTGCTTTCTTGAATTTTTTTCTCTTTGATTTCCTCGGCTCTCTTTGAATTTTTTTAGTTTGATCTCTGACAGTTCTTTTGATCTTTCATATTGATCTCCATAGCCTAGATCCTGTTTCTTTGGCAGAGAATGGAAATTTTGCTGTTATCTCAGCGAGTTCAAATTCAGGCTCATCTCTGTTTGAATATTTCCCCCCTGTTTATCTCTTCCTTTTGTTTTTCCTCTGTGGCACAATTCAGCTCTGCTTCTGTTGGGGCTGAAGCCTTGTCCAATCAAAAG
Source organism: Darevskia mixta (assembly GCA_034641385.1). Lineage (NCBI taxonomy): Eukaryota > Metazoa > Chordata > Lepidosauria > Squamata > Lacertidae > Darevskia > Darevskia mixta. The sequence goes on along the minus strand of JAWWNH010000049.1, from coordinate 7,665,468 downwards.
GACCTTACTGGTTTAGCAACTATTGGCAATTTTGGCATTGGGGGTGGGTTGGGAGGACTTTTGCTCAATTGTAATTCCCAGACTGGAGTACTTGGGAGTAAAAAGATTATAGAAATGTAATCACCCAAGCCTAAGGCCAGGAAGGTGCTGAAGATGAACTCTTCATGCACTGTGGCTTCTATGGAAGTGGTTTCACTTGCAGTTGGGCTCCACACTCCTTATCACCAAATGAGTTATAGTTATCTATAGCAGGGACGTCCAACTCCCAAGAGATTGCGATCTACTCGCAGAATAAAAAACTGGCAGTTGAGCTTTTTTTAGGGAGGAAAGTCAAAGTTGTTGAGCTTTTTTTAGAGGGGCAGATCAAAAATGTTGAGATTTCTCTAGGGGAAAAAGGAAAAAGTCGCTCACCAAAAGATCGATCAGGAAACAAACAGCCTCACAGCGAAAACTCCGCCTTCCATTCTAGCGATCATGCACGAATGGAGGACAGGGCAAGGGGGCGGATCCTCTTTTTTTTCCATGCAAAGAAAAAAGAGCCCGCAATCGACCCAAACCTCCCAGGGATCAACCAGTCGATCGCGGTCGACCGGTTGGACACCCCTCATCTATAGGATCTTTGTGGGATTCCTTCTGGGAACTGCAGAGAAGGACGTGAAAGCAACAGCCCTCCCTTCTGTCCATCCACTGGTATTACGTCTTTTCATGTTCCTTATCAAGAGCAGTTGGTACCATTGAAGAACAACCTTGAAAATTCCCATCCAGTTTCTCAGCTAAGTCATGAACAATCAACACCATTAAAGACTGTTGAAAGGTCTTTGGGGGCGAATAAGATACAGAATTGTTGGGAGGTTTTTAAGACGCAGTTGAACTACAGTAGATCTGAAGCCATATTGCACTCTGGTTTCCCTAATAAAAGCATTTGTTGATCCATTCAGCAAAGGAGACTCAGGCTGTATTTAGACATTGGGATTATTGCATTATGTCTTCCTGGTGATGATGATAGCACTTCTGTCCTGGATTCTAATATTCCTTTTACATGGCATTGGCTGCTGCACTATGGAACTGTAGCCTTCTGAATGATATGCCACCCCATGTCACACTAAATTTTATTTACACCAGTGGGCATTGTGTGACATCATTGGGACATGCCACCACCCTTTATGCACGTGTTTCTGTTTCCCCATGATAACCAATGAAAATGGAAGGAAAGAACTGTACGCCCCAAATTTCATCACACACCATCATTCTTGGAAACAGCAGAAAAATTGCAGTGCAAAACTCTTGTAATTGTCTAGGTTAACAATGTTGCAAACAGTTGTGTCGTTTTTTTCTGGAAGCAACTGACATGGAAAAAAGTCCAAAACATCTGCTAGATTTGCAGAAGTGGCGTTTACACCATGTGAAAGATTCCATAAAAGGCCAAAATTATCAGGTAAGCAAACACTGGGAAAACAGAATAAAAGGAGGTCTGAATGCATCCTCAGCTTCTCCCAGCTGGTATGTGACCAACAAGGCTCAACGCAAAAGCAGAGGACTGCTAGCAATAAATTGAATGGGTAATATTTACCAAGGAAACAGCATGTGGAAGGATGGTCAAACACCCTATAGTAAAATAACAACTCACGTTCCAATCAATAGTTCCAACTGGAATTTTATGGTGCGACATTTTTATTTCACTCTGAGGTAAGCATACACAATAATATAGCAGTGAACGGTAATGGATCACTTCATATATTTAAAAGTGGACCAGGGAATTCAACATTGTGCTATGATAGTTTTATTGGAACGAGCATTTCTGCTTGCCAGATGGAACAATCTCCCTTCTTGGCCCCCCACCCCACCGTTCTGGAGTTTCTACCAAACCTCTAGAGTGGATCTAGGGGAGGCACAAGGGGGAGAGAAGAGGGAAAGCCAATTGCACTAGGGGGAGTCATTACTCTGGCTTATGCTAGCACACTGGGTTAGTTGAATCTGGCTCAAGGAAGCAGAAGTTCTCTCAAAATTGTAGCAAACATTTGCACTTCATTTCTGGGTTTTACACAGCAAGCACTAACCTATTGGTTTTAGATCAAAAGTCTTCAGCAAGAATGTTTCAGCTAATTGCTTTTCATTAATTTTGATACCGGCTGCTGATTAAAAACACGTCTTTTTAAGTGGTTGAACAATTCGAACTTAATTAAAGCAAAATAAGCCCATTCAATACCGAGACTTCTGTAGAGAAAGAATGCTAATTGTGTAATATCAAAGAAATGTAATGTGAATTTAAGAGCCTCTCTGTTCAACCACCAAGGGAAATATCAAAATACCTTAAGTATTTACACTCTCCTTTTAAATCATTACTCTGATTTGATACAAAACCATTAGAGATTGCTAAGGAACATTCATAGCTGCAAGAGGATTACTGATGCCCTCCACCCTGCTTTATTTATGGCATTCTTCATGCTTATCCACTAATACTGAACACAGAAGTAACAAGTTGTGGAATCAGCGACTTCCTTCCTTTAATTCTGCCTTTAATTCAGAGAGTGAATGGAGACTGCCAAGCAATTTTGCAATGGAAATCCAGTTGGAGTGTTGCTTTCAGTTATCTCCTTTTGTATCTTATTTTAAAAATAACCCTAAAAGCTGATCTACCCATGTAGCTAAATCACATGAGGCAGGTTTTTTTTATGTCTATTATGTATTTTATGTCTATATTTGAAGGCAGCCTTATATAGGGAAGTTTAGTGACTGATGTTTTAATGTATTTTTAATCTCTTGTTGGAAGCCGCCCAGAGTGGCTGGGGAAACCCAGACAGATGGGTGGGGTATAAGTAATTACGGTAATAGTAGTAGTAGTAGTAGTAGTAACAACAACAACAACAACAACAACAACAACAACAACAACAACAACTTTAGATTGTATGGATTTCTTGCATGAATGATTCCACCATTAAAACAATCCCCTGCAATGTGAAAATCATATTTCTTATTGAAATAAGGGTGTAGTATATCTTCTCATTAGTGTGCTAGTTCCCTGTGCCCTTGAGGTTTTTTTTGGGGGGGGGGCATTCAAACATTATACCCATCTATGGTAGAAAGTGGAACTGTCCAGGGAACATTATGCTATTAAGATGTTTGTGTTTATCACTGGTGGTCTAAAACATGATTCAATTGAAGTTGAAGCAACTGCAAAATAATAATAGGTGTGCCTACTAGGAGAGGATGTTTAGGTAATGGGATTACATAGTGGTCTCTGTAGAACCCTGATTTATTCCCATATTATTGTACAAGCGAATAGCCTACCTTCAAAACATTCCTGTTCTCACTTCTTTAAAAGTCCTGGAAAACATAGATTCTCTGTCCAACATGGACCTACTCACCAAATCATGGCTTCATGCAAACTGCATAATTATACCACACCAAGGAAAATGATGAGTACCGTATCTCAGCCATCATCATCCTAATCTGAGCACATGCAATGCAACTTGAACTCTCTTCCGCTTAACAATGAAATCAAGTACTAACCTTAGGAGGAAATCTTAAAAGGTCAAATGGCTGGAACATAAACATCAAAAGATTATTTCAGATAAATACTCCAAGCAGAAATGACTGCCGTGGAAAATTATTCCCACTGCTACAAGCTTCAACCTCTAGGACAGTCAGGAGGAAAAATAGCGGCATCTCTCAGACACTTGAAAATAATGGCCTCAGGCTTACACAAATGACTAGAAAATGTAAATGGCGATCTTAAAAGGACACCAGTGCCTGATGGGCATTTAACCTAACAAAACTGAATATTTCAGTTATAAAGACTGCCAACAAACGAGAAATATTTATAGACCAGTCACATGAAATCCTGTCTGCTTTCTGAAGGGAACCCCCTTTCACATTCATTGTGCATAATAAGGAGTTTCCTGTAGAGAAACTGAAATGAAAATGCTGTATTCTAAACAAAAAATTGTGACAACAGTTTTATTAGTCTTAAACACAACTCATTAAGTGTTTCACATAGGTTTGATGTAAGAATATAATAGTGTAATGCTGAATTATGCTACTGACCAAAACATCTCACTCTAAGGATGTCTAGAAAGCATTATTCAGAATGCTATCTTTAGAATTGTAGGGATTGAAGAGATGAGCATTTTCATTAGCAATCCCCACATCATAGAAATTGTTCCTCCGGGAAGCTCAAGGTTGTAGTTTTTAGTAACAGACATTTTGGGGGGACTTACAATAATTTTTAAATTGCATTAATGGGATTTTAATATTTTTATGCTTTGTGCTGTTTTGTTGCTTTAAGGCTGTGTGTGTATACTTCTTCCTATATACATAAAATGTAATGCTGCCATCGCATAGCCCTCCTTCGAGGATTTGTAGTGCTGCATCACTATCCTGGACTTGCATGAAGTCAAGGGAAGGGAGAGAAATATGGTTTTAAAATGCCAGTTTTAAGCAACATAAGTTTGTACAAAGCAGGGATGGGGGAACAGATGAGCTGTGATAATATGAGGGATTCAGGGGCGTACCCAGGATCAAAACTAGGGGGGGCAAGCCATGGTCGTTCAGGTTTGCTTTGAACTAGGGGGGGGCAAGCCATGATCGTTCAGGTTTGCTTTGAATGGACGCTGATCATTTTTGCTTCTAGGGCTGCCTTCTAGGGGGGGCAGCTGCCCCCCTCTGCCCCCCCCCGGGTATGCCCATGGAGGGATTTGAAGGAGCTATGAAGAGTCGAGGGGCTTAAAGGAGCTGTTGGGGCTTGGGTGAGGTATAAAGGGAAGGGGGTAAGCAAGGGGGCACGTTCGGTTGACAAGCAATGCAACAGGCATGACAGCCCCTAATATATATACATTTTCATGTGATTGCTATTTTTAGTTGTTCTATGCCATGGTGTAGGCCTGTGGCAGGGTATAAATATTAAAATAAAAAAATAACAAATAAATTAGTGGTCCTATGAAAACATTCTCTAGCAGGGATGTCCAACCGGTCGATTGCAGGGCGTTCCTTGTTGATCTTGTGATCCTGATTGATCGCCAAAAAAAAAAAAAAAAAAAAGTGCTCAACAACTTTGCTGAAGCCTCCCCCAAAGTAGATCAACAACTGTGACTGTTCCTCCCCAAAAGAAGCTCAACAACTTAGGGTCTTCCTCCCCAAAAGAAGCTCAACAACTTTGGTCTATCCAATGGGTAGATCACTGCCAGTGTTTTTATAGTGGGAGTAGATCGCAGTCTCTTGGAAGTTGGACATCCCTGTTCTCTAGCATGCTTAGGGACATGAATTCTCACACTTTAGAAAATCAAACACTGCCAGCAATGACACCATATGAGATTGTTTAGAGCTATGACAATCAAGCTCTGGAATTGCCCAGTGGCAGAAGTCATAGGCAACTTCTGATGATGTTGTGCTACATTTCAAAAATTACGAACTTAGCTTACCTTTTTCTCCCCTCCTTTTTTCTGCAAAGATGTTCTCACTTCCAGTTTCGTTTTCCAGCAGAGCTGATGCCTTCTTCCAAATGTGTGTAACAAAGGAGACTAGCCCTCAGCAAGCATGGACACGTAGCTTGCTGCAATCATTTTAAACCTATAGGAATGTCACCATTTTCTGAAGGCCCAAGAGAGCTTGATGAATTATATTCCCTGCCTGATGATATTTCTAAAGCTCAATTTTAAGGACTGTTAGCTCTTCAAAATGTGTTTTATACTGCTCATTCAGAGCTGCAGTTCAATTCCAGTGTATTCAAAAGCATTAGTCTCTTTCATTTCACATTTTCCCATCTCTTAGCTTTATGAGACTTGAAGGTTTGATGCAATTTACACTCCAAGAGGGCAAGAATGAAGGTGCTGATACACCATTTCCTAGAGGAACCAGGAAACCTAGGTAGAGAAATAGGGAAATGTCTCTTGGATACACAATGCTTCCAAAGCAGTGTGGCCTCCTTTCTTTTAGTGTGTATAAAAATATACTGTATAAAGCGTGAGGCACAGAAACAGGCACATCACTAGTGAAGGAATAGGTAATGCGGTGACTTGAGAATCATAGAGGTAATTGGTGGTAGAGTAGACAGAAATATGAACTGTTATTTGTCCCATGACAAATACTCCAAAACATTAAGTCCTAAATATTGGTTTTAAGTTTTCCTATGGAATTCAATTATCTCCAAAGCAACAACAGGGCTTCACAAGGGTTTCTGTGGCTTGTCTAGGCCAGTCTGGTCAAAGGGGACACAAGCTTTTATTTCCATCCCCAAACTGCCAGCGTGTGTCTCTAATATTTCCTAATTTTCGTTTAGAAATCCTTGATGTTCTTCCCTTGGGGTTTATTAGTATTAATGAAATCACTTGCACTACTGCTTTGTAATCAAGCATATTAAGCAACCCATTTTTCCTTCCCTAGTTTCCATATTCTTTTCCTATTTTCATTATTGGCATCATTATTGAAAATAGGTGCTGCATGATTTATTTAGATAATAACATGCTTTCTCAGTCTAATCCATTTGAGACTTGTAAATTCACATCTCTGCATTACAAACAAAGCCAATTATTTTCAAATCTAATTGTTTTACCCAGCTTTTACTTTAAAAACCTCAGGAATATATATTTTTTTTAAAAAAAACTTTAAAATAATGTTTTTAAAAAATAATGTTAAGTCCACCCATCTATTTTTCAACCTAAATTGATAGCTATACAATTAGAGTCCATTTTCACACTTAGAAAGGCACCTTCGGTTCAGCTGGACATTATTCTACAGTGTATCTTGGTTATACCAACTCTCCTACTTTTAGCCTAAGGCAGGGGTAGGCAACCTTAGGCCCATGGGCCGGATGCAGCCCATGGGCCTTCTCAATCCGGCCCGCGGACGGTCCGGGAATTGGCGTGTTTTTACATGAGTAGAACCTGTCCTTTTCTTTAAAATGCATCTCTGGGTTATTTGTGGGGCATAGGAATTCGTTCATATTTTTTTTCTAAATATAGTCTGGCCCCCCACAAGGTCTGAGGGACGGTGGACCGGCCCACGGCTGAAAAAGGTTGCTGACCCCTGGCCTAAGGCTTTTTAATTATATAGAAAATAAAAGTATTTTCTCCTCATTCTTCTTCACTCCAAATCCACCATTGTGTGTCAGGCCACTGGGCTTGCAGGATGTATTTTGAAAGTCATCATAGGATCTCATAACTTTGGGAGAAATTATATCAGGATTAAGGATGTACATGATTTTTTCATGTTAAGAACCCTTAAGCGAGGCTTATGCAGAGTCAAATTTCTCATAGGTTCAGCAGAGTGAGGTTTCACCAAAAGTAGAATACCAGCACTAGAGTAAAGGGATGAAACAGGCTTATGCAGCCAAGGGCCCAATAGGTATGAGGAAGGAAATGATGGGAGCAATCAAGGACGTAAGGCTGAGGTTTGGAAGCGGCGGAACCATGTCAGAGATTGGCCAGCAAGACTTTGCTGAGGACTCTGAAGCAGGAATGAAGCCGACTGAAATAGAATGTGAAGTGAGGAAATCAGTGAGCTATAGGAAGGTTCTGCATCTTCCTTGCTCACTATGATTGCAGACGAGGTCAAAATGAGTCAGGCTACAACCTGGCATTAAAAGTGTACACAGCATTTATGTGGAGTTCCTCTTGCTTTTCTGTAAAACTGCTGCCACATGTCCATCTATTCAAAGTCCAAAAGCATATTCGTGGGAAAGTGAGCCTTAGGCTTCGGCCAGCTACAAATGAAGCCAAATCACTTCCACTGCAGTGGTAGTCCATGTCCCCATGCTTCACATAGACTGACACTTTAATCTAACACCCCAATCCTAAACATACTTCTGTATGTCCTATGCGGACACCATGTTTGCATACAGATGCATGCATAGTGGTGAGCTATTCCTGGCCCCTCTGTCTCATTGCACCTGAGTTTAAAGGAAAGTCCAATGGGGTTATTTTCAGGCAAGTGTGTACAAAATTTAGCCCAAGGAACACAGTTTGGGGAGCAGAAGGTGAGACAGCTTCCAGAAGAATCATTTGCAAGGGCAGAAGAGCTCAAAACCGAGTAGGAAAGGATATATGATGTGAAACAGCATTCTGTTATTTAAAAAATATAGTGTTCTCTTGTGGACATTTCAAATTTTCAGTAAGAAGGCACTGTTTCAAAAAAAGAAGAAAAGGATGTAATATAGCTTGGAATAAACTTCTTAGCTTATGTTGTGACAGCAAGGGCATGCACAGAGATATCCTTGGTGTGAATGTGAGCGGTCCTACAAGAGTAAATGCTTATCACATGTCCACCTCCTGCTTAACAGCAGATGGGAAGCTCATTCTGCTTGATATGTAGCTACTTTATGCAGCTACTTGGAAAGGGGAATATGGGAACCCATCCAAAAAAATTATGTGGGCCCAAAGAGAGTGTTGTGTAGAATGGGTAAGACTTGCTGTTGCATAAAGGGGGGGGGGTCTATGTATAATAGATGGTTGTAAGCAACTTCTGGATATCTATGAATAACTTGAGTAATATCTTGGTTAATGTGTGTCAACTAATTACTAACCTGTTCAAGTAGGAAAAAATGAATTACATACCTTGCTTTTAAAGCATGAAAAAATGCTGTCAAAAATACAGGACTCCTCACTAGCACTAACCTCCTAACCCCTTGCTTGTTTGAGATCCAGTTTCAAATAACTGAGGAAGCCTTTGAGGTCCCATTCTTAAGAGCTGGGCTGCCTTGGACTTCCACAGCTAAGAATCTGAAAATGCTACATACAGTCGTACATTGGAAGTCGAACGGAATCCATTCCGGAAGTCCATTCAACTTCCAAAACGTTCAGAAACCCAAGCGCGGCTTCTGATTGGCTGCAGGAAGCTCCTGCAGCCAAGCAGAAGCCGCAGAAACCTCATCGGATGTTCGGCTTCCAAACAGTCACTTCCAGGTTTGTGGCGTTCAGCAGCCAAAACGTTTGTGAACTAAGCTGTTCGAAAACCAAGGTATGATTTTATATATGGGAATTATAAGTGAACAGTATAAAACAGGGCTAAAAGTTAGAGGCGGGCATTAATTTGTTTAAGGGGTAACAATTAGGAGAGGGGTGAACTTCACCCCTCTTCCCCCTTCCATTCGTCTCTCCCCTTTCATTAAACCAAGGGACATTGGTTTACTCCAGAAATAATTTGTGAGAAAGATGCAAGCGACAATTAGAATGGCCAAGCACTCTTGAACTAGATAGAAAGAATGAGAAAACAGGAAACACTAAAGAAAGATGATAAGCCACATTGTAAGGTATGTTCCAACTTCCTCCCTGGATCTTTTGAATTTTATTCTCCATTTCTGTTAGTTACATGGCCACTGGCTTCTACCAGGCTTGTGCATGCACCTTGACATGTTCACAAAAATGTCTACAATACAGAATTTCAGAGGTGGGAAAGGTCCTTACATTCAAAATACCAGGGTGACACACAGTTTCTGGAGAAGGTCTTATTGAACAGGATGGAGAGAATGTAATTTATTACACAGTACCCGGCTACAAAGCATCATAGACATAGAATAGACTTGAACAATTTACCACAAAAATCACACAAAGTTAAAGAATATCTCTCTTATGCAAAATATACATTTTTAGGATCTATTTTATATTTTATATTTACTGATGTTGTTTCTGTGATAGTTTCAATAAAAAACCTATAATATTTTTTACTGCCAGTATTTTATTTCTCTCAATACCTAAAGTCTGAGGTAACAATGAACTAAAAAAACACACACGCTTCTATAGAACTCTAGACAAAGACTGTGGTCTCTCTCTCTCTCTCTCTCTCTCTCTCTCTCTCTCTCTCTCTCTTTTTACTGTTTATGTCTGCAGTCACATATTTCTTATCCATTTCAAAAGTAAACCAAAACGTTGGCATGTTCACTAGTATTCATAAAAATATAGATATGGCGAACTGAGAGCATAAAGACTTGTAGCAAAATCCCATGCCAGTAACGTTCATGAGTTACAAACTTTGCAAAAATACAGTTGTTATGAGGAAACCTATAACAGACAGCGTTTACATCACTATTGTTAAACATGTGTGCCTCTGTATGATCCACAGCATAACCTACTGTAGGGACCAGGAAGAATACACAAAGAGGTGTGTCGGCCTTCCCCCCACCCCACCCCCGTGGAGTCTCAGAGATGATGTCTTTGAATTCAGCATCTCTTGGCATAGATGACTAAAGCTGATATTCCATGCACACACAACCTATGTACAGCTGATTCATCAATAGTGACTAATAATTGTGTCTGCTGGCGGCAGCAGCAGCAGTTGGAATTGGTCCTTAATCCCCATAACAAGCTCCACTTCCATAGGAAATTGGAAGGATCTCTTCAAGGCGGCAGGTGATTATCAGGACCCATTCAGGAGGAGCAGTCTCTTTCCAGTACAGTCCTTGGTATGGCTAAATTCCATTGTCCCTTTTTCAGCAGTCAAAAATCCATGATAAATTCTGTATAACACTGTAGCCAATAACAGCAGCACCAGATATTAATTCCTTTGCTAGAAGCTGTTTGCATATTAAGTATATACATTACATTAATCTATATCTGCCAGCGCTCTTTACCAAAACTAAATCAATGTACATCTCTATGTATCAGAAAGGTAAGTACTGATAAATACATTCTTGTACAAGAAATTTTCACATGCAGTTCATGCTAGGCTATATACAGAATAATATGTTACATGGTCAAATAGACTTCTTTTCCTAACAAAAATAAACATACAAAAATCAGGGATTTTTCAACAATCTCAAGGATTTCTTATGACACTGTTTGATTTTCTTTCTCCCCCCCCCCCTTATATTTCTAAGGCTTTTACGTTGCTGGGTGTTTTCCTCACCAGCCCAAAACGTCGTAATTGCGACTGCATTCATGATGTTGCATAAACAAGGCTGTCTTGTTTTATTGTAAAGAAAAAGCTGATGTAGGGGGATAAAGTCTCAACAAAAGAATGAATGCAGATTGCTACGGGTGTGGGATTGAAGCAGGAACCCTATTGAAATGGCAGAACCGTTGCTAAATCCCACACTCGGGGGAAATGTCAAAGAAGTGCTCACTAAAAGGATATCAGCTTACACTTGAGATATGCATAGATACATATATCAAAAAGTGGGGGAAAGAAGGAAATGCGTTTAGCAGCTAATCTTATATGAAGGGAGCATTTTTGAAAAAGGCAACTGTGCTTTATGGAGACAGATGAAAAATACAGTCAGACAGTCAGCCAGACAGACAAACAAACAAACAAACAGAAACAACATATAAAACAAAGCATCTTTAAAAATATATGTGACAGAAACAAAATTGTGAAAGCTTGGGAGTTAAGAGGTTTAAGGCTGGTCAAAAAACCCTTTTGAAAACTATTGCCCTCCTATACCTATAGCAAAATAAAAATTAAAACTCCAGTATACTTCTTGCTTTTACATGGCACTCAGCCTCTGAAAATGTTGAAGAACCCTGCAGAAGAGAAATCACTATAGGGCCAAGCAGCACTTGCTATCTTAAAATTGCAAGCCTGGATGGTGTTTACCTTTCTTTCATGTTTTGTGCCTTCCCCAAGCCATTAAGAAAGAGATCTGGCTTCTGCTTGCGTGTAACCAGTAATGACAACCTCTTTGCAGTTATCTGTGTGCAAACAACCGAAAACATTCAGAACTCTGATACATCAGTCCAGTACCAAAATTAATCAATCAAGAAATAGACATTATTGGGGGGAAAGTTATAAATAAATAAAAAAGAACTAAAAAGCAGCACAATAAAAACAGCCCAATCCCACATGCGGACCTGTTGGTCGTGGTGTTTTTTTTGTTTTTGTTTTTCCTGATTTCAGCAAGATGGTACAATGAATAAAACAGCAAACCCACACAATCCAGAGCCATCTGTGGTCTTGGTTAGTCTGCAAGACGGATTTCAAGTGATGGAGACAGTATGGTCCATGCAAATGATCAGACTGAAGTCACATTCTATGCAATCAAGACAAGATTCCAGGCATCTTCGAGATGGGTTAGAGTCACAAGAAATGGTCCAATGGAATGGTTATCAATTGGAAGCACATTGGTTTTACTGTATCTCCCTGAAAATATGCTTATTTATTTGTACTGGCCAGTGAAGTCCACTAACTGTCCTTTTATTGCTGTGGTAAGATAGGACAAAATCAGGTAAAAGGTGAGGGGAGAATCTACTTTAGAGGGTCTTATAAGCAAAATTGGGATCTTCAGCTACCCAAGTGGCATTGCTTGCTGCTGACAGTTATATCGCACAAGATTTATACTTGTATTAGTGGAAACCACAGCTAATGCTACACTTATTTCCATTAGGTGATAAACAGCACTTCAGTTAAAGCTATGTAGCCAGCTGATGCCATCTGGTTTACAAAATAGATGGGATGGGAGACCGAGAGCGTCTCAGAGGACAAGGTGAGCTGTAGGGTGATGTTACTGGAGACAGTCTCAGGGCATTGCCTGCCATGCCAGCTATGTTGTTTAAACTTCGGGATTTTTCGTAGCCTTTCACGAGAAAATGCACAGAAATCAGTTGAGTTCAGCCAGAAAGTAGACAAACAATACAATGCAATGCAATGTAATCGTTCTTGCTCATTGGGTTCTAAGAGAGTAGGGTGCTAAGACTATTTACAACAACAGAGAAAACACAAAATGGTGCTATTCTTACTAATGACATTAAATGAATTCAGACCAACTACATACTTAATTTTATTAAGGCAATGAGCTGGGGTGTATACTTAGTACAAGCCCACTGGTTTCAGTAGAACTGCAATGATAGCACATAGAGAATGTTGTAGTAAAATTCAGGGTGATAAGCAAACAGATGAAGAAAGCATTTTATATATACAGGTATATAGATATATATATTTGGTGTCAATGCCAGTTCTTAATATTTTAAACCACAATCATTTCTTACCTAATTTTATGAAGTTATTTTGCAATCATAAATGCAGAGGAATAAATTATGTATTGTTAGAAAAGCTCCATCTCCAGAAGGCTTTGATTTAGCATCTGACGCTCTGTCTAATACTATTTAAAGTGTGTCTTGTTTGCAATATTTAACTGATTTGCAATTCATTAAAATGTGTTATTTATATGTAGGTTTTTAGTGATCTATGCAGTACATACTATTTGTGATCCAACTGATATAGGAACAAAGCATGACTTCGTTTAAGCCTAAAATAACCAGAATTTACATATTATAGAACAACATTCACCACTAGCGTAGAATTCTGCACCCCCAGACATTTTCATTTCCCAGATACTGTGAAAGTGTCTACTTTTAAAGCAAAATATGGGTGCTTTATTTAAGCAACAGAACGGCATTGCTATTTAATGTCACAGAGTGTTGCGCATGGAAAGAGGACCACGGTTCTTACAGCACACTGAAAAACCAAAACTGTGTATTGGCTTTAATCCAAACAAGTTTACCTGGGAGTCAAGTCCCATTTATCTTCATGGGGCTTCCCCATACACACAAATCTCTGCTTGACAGAAAAGAGATAGAAGCACAGCTTGTTTAGGCTAGTGGTTCTCAAATGGGGGAGCCAACCCCATGTGAAAAGACACCCACAATTTAAGCACACAATTGCTGCAACCACCACCAGTGTTTCCCAAAATAAATACAAGAAAGATGACTGATAAAGCTATATTTTTAAAAAACTCGTGTATACACAGCTGGTAGGCCTGATTGGACTGAAACTCAATAACGCATGTATGCAGTTGTTTCAATATGCAAATATGCCATTGACCTTTCCATAGCTTGCCATGGGAAACAATTATTTAACACTGGCCTACCTGCAGCAATATTGTGCTGGGTAAGTGGGTTCACCTTTAGCCTATTAGCCTATGGCATCAAAGCCTCACATTTCAATTTCAATGTTTTCCAAAATACCGGTACTAAGTGTATTGCACATTAGGGCTCTGGCATTTAGAACTACAGTGGTACCTTGGTTCTCAAACTTAATCCATTCTGGGAGTCTCTTCGACTCCCGAAACCATTTGAAAACCAAGGCGCGGCTTCCAATTGGCTGCAGGAGCTTCCTGCACCCAAGCGGAAGCCACGGAAGCCGTGTCAGACATTCGGCTTCTGAAAAACGTTCGCAAACCAGAACACTTACTTCAGGGTTTGCGGCGTTTGGGAGCCGATTTGTTCGGGGGCCAAGCTGTTCGATACCAAGGTACCACTGTACAATACATTCTTAACTGAACCATCCTTGTAAAATATTACTAAATTAAACTAGTGAGTCCTTAACTGGAATTTCAGATATCCCAAAGCTATTTCTAAAGAACTGTTATGAAAGTGATTTAATGAACATGACCTAAATTACATTTACCTATGTACAGGACAGACAAATGAAAGCATGAATGATACACCTATCAGAAACAACGCGGACATATCTTTGGATGGATTGATGAGCCAAGACCGTTATTTAAGAGGAAGCAAGAAAGGGGCATCTGAAGAAGAAGAAGAAGAAGAAGAAGAAGAAGAAGAAGAAGAAGAAGAAGAAGAAGAAGAAGAGGAAGAAGAAGAAATGCATTAGTCTGAATACAATGTTTCCTATATAGCATTTGTTCGCATCTCCTTCATTCCGGGTTTGTTTACTCAGAAGAACAGTGCTGGATGAACTATTATAGTCTAATGAAAGAGTCCATACCTTTCCTGATCCCTCCATCAGTAGCACACGCGTAATCACCTGCTGTCAGTAGGAAACATGTTCCCCCTCTTCTGCTTTTGTCTCTGGTACTAGAGCGTCTGATTGGTGGGAGCCTTTCCACAGGTGACAGTGGCTGCTCACTTTCTGTACTGTCTTCACCTGATAACACTGGTTAAAGCACCATGCCCATTTACATAATATAGCCAGAGAGGAAACGAAACATCACAAACAACTTGCCTGACAGCCTGTTACTTACGTTGATATTTATTTATTTATTTATTTTTAAAAAACTACTAGGTCTTGATATGGGGGTGGGGGGGAGATGGCCGTTCATGGTCATTCGTTAATATAGAAAGAGAACAAAGTTGCACATCTGTATTATTTGGTTAAGGAAAAAAATATTTTAATGTTGATTTTTGGCTTTTTAGACAGTTGCCATCTTCAATGTTATACTCATTGCCTCAGTGTCTTCAGTACTTAAAAACAAGTCAGATTTTGCTGCCAAATAATAATAGTAAGTACTAAATCTTGAAATACAGATGGCACACTCATATCCACTACTAAAATAAATTCACATGTACTCATAGAATAGCTTATTTGGGTCTACTGCTAACTAATATATTGGGTGCTTACTCAAGAGTAAGAGACCGTGCTTGAGTTGTGACTTCACATCAGGCAAGCCCAACTTGAACGCAGCTGACAAACCATGTCCTATGGCCTGCCAAAAGCTCGATAAACCTCTTTTTTTCTGTCTCCCTGGAACTGTTTTCCAAACCATAGTACACAGCTTGCTGGGTCACAAGTTGTGCAGGTCTGCTGAACATTATTATATGAGTATCACATGACTAAGTGGTCTTTCACTAAGAAGCACACAGGGTGCCATGTTGGGTTAAGGGTACAGAAAATGGCTCTCCCTTCCACATGGCACCAAGTTTAGGGAGGAATCTTGTTGCTTCTCGAATAGTGCATGCACACACAGAGGTAGGCATGGATCAGTCTGTCAATTTTGGGTTCTCTCGGTTTCTCCTTTCTCCCGTTTTAAAGTTCTCCACATTTCTGCAGCAATTTGCATTTTTAAAAAATAAAATCCACATGGAAATTCATCAGCATTTTAGCACACATTTCTACTAAAATGCTTTGACTAAAGTGCAATTTTTTGCAAGCAGGTTCCCCTTATATAATGCATTTAGGTATGCTGTTTTATGTGTGCAATTTTATGCACAATTCCCCCTAATAAAACCATGCTTGTACATTGTTTGGTAGGAGAAATGAGCTGCAAAAGTGGGAGAGGTGTGATTGATTGATTGATTGATTGATGGATTACTAAATTTATATCCCACTTTTCCTTCAAGGAGCTCAATGTGGCATACATGCTTCCCACCCACCCCTCTGTTTTATCCTCATAATAGCCCTGTGAAGCAGAGAGGCAGTGACTGGCCCAAGGTCACCCAGAGAGCTTCATGGCTGAGTGGGGATTTTAACCCTGGCCTCTTCCAGGTCTTAGCTCAGCACTCTAACCACTACACCACACTGAATCTTTGGAAGGGTAATTGTGCTTTGGGCTGTGTTTGAGGGTGTATTGGTTTGAGGGTGATCTGAACAGCCCTAATCCCTTCATGTGGTCTGGCCTAGGCAAGGATTAGCAAACCAAACACGGTGTGTTTTACTTTCCCTTTAGTTACACTCATGGTGCTTAGGCACTTCCCTGTGTCCATCTTAAAAGCTAACTGTGGCAATACCTAATAAAGCTTGGGGAGGGGAAAATAAAAGGTCCTGCTGTAGAGCAGTTAATAGTTATTAAAATGCCTAATCCCTCTTTAAACATCCACAGTTTTTGATTAATAGGCTCTTTTATCATGATAATAGGGCTTTTAATATTTCAGAACAATGATCTATTACTTTTAAAATGCTAACCATAATGATTCTAGAATTTAAAATGGGGATGGGAAACCTTTGGCCCTCCAGATACTTCCGTCATCTGTGGCCATTAGTTATGCAAACTGGGGCTGCTGGGAATTGGTCTGTCAACATCTGGAGAGCCAGATGTTAAAGGCACTGGAAAGTGAAAAGACACATTTTATTATCTTATTGTATATATATTTTTTCCTTCTCAAGATTTCTCTTGTTATAACCTTTCCCTACCACTGCCATGTAATTGAACACTGTGGCCTTCATATTGACCTGTAATCAGGGTGGGCCTTATCACTTTTGGTAAGTACCAATCAAGCACAGAATATTCCAACCACTGTATCTAATCTCTTCCAAGATTTTTCCATACTTTCCCAAATGTTCAAATTTAGTATTCCCCACCCCAAACCCCAGTATAAACACTTTTGATTCACTATCTCCGAGGGAGTTTGAAATTAGCTGTGATAGCTGTGGAGTCGTAAGAGCACCTATTTTCATTGATATCCTTAAAAGACAAATCACTGGGACCATAAATCCAAAAAGCAGCAGTTTTTTCTCTCTCTGCACCTCCATTATTACTTTGATTTGGGGGGGGGGTGGAGAAGCATTGTGAATCATTACAGTAATTGATCATTTAAAAGGCTGGCAACCACAATGATCAAGGAAGGTGAAACAACTCTTCTATGGAGGGTTACAATATTTGAGGATCCTTAGTTTGGAAAAAATGCAGGTAAAAAAAGGGGAGGAAACCACAGAGATATATACAATTATGCATCCTACAGAGAAAGTGGGGAAAGATGGATTTTTCTCTGTTTCATAATACTAGAATGTGGGGCCATCTAATGAGGCTGAATGCTGAAAGATTTGGGACAGAAAAAAAATGCATTTCTTCACAGTGTGCATAGTTAAATTCTGGGATTCACTACCACAACATGTAGTAATGGCTTTACAAGGAATTAAGACAGATTAATGGAAGGCAACCAATGGCAACCAGCCATGATGGTGACATACTATCTCCAGGGTTGGAGGCAGTATACATCTCAACACTAGTTACAGTCGTACCTTGGAAGTTGAACGGAATCCGTTCCAGAAGTCCATTCAACTTACAAAACGTTTGAAATCCAAATAGCAGCTTCTGATTGGCTGCAGGATGCTCCTGCAGCCAATCAGAAGCCACGGAAGCCCCATCGGACGTTCGGGTTCCAAAATAACGTTCATAAACCGGAACAATCCCTTCTGGGTCTGTGGTGTTCATCCGAGTTCATCCGAGTTCCAGGGTGTTCGGGATCCAAGGTATGACTGTACTGGGAATCACAAGGGGAAAGTGTCTGCTGTGTTCATAACCCTGCTTGTGGACTTCCCATTTGCATCTGGCTGAACAGGGCGCTGGATTAGAAGGGCCTTTGGTCTGATCCAGGAGAAATTTTATGCTTCTATATATTAAATATAATTATGAAAAGTCTCTAAGATTACAGCACCATGGCTGCAATGCTATACGTACTTACTCGGGAATAAGATCCACTGAACTCAGTGGGACTTACTTCTTAGTAGGCATTTATAGAATTGCACAGTTAGTTAAAATTTTGTCCATGTTGTAACCTCTGCCTACAAGGAGATGTGAGGTTCTAAGCATCCTAACGGGGAAAGCTTCAAATGAAATTAAATGGATCTCTTGCTCCCAAGTAAGAAAATTTTAGTCTAAGCTTAACTGTAATTTCATGAGCATCACCTGTTCCCTTAGGACGGGGGGGGGGGGGTGTCATTCCAATCTCTGAAAAAAGAAATGCTCTCCTTGAAATCTAGAGAACACCCTTCTGTGTTACTTGTTGCGCTGAATGTAGGCCCAGATTAATCATCCATGTTTAAATGAATGTTTCTTTATACCACTTCTAGTATTTCATGCCACCAGTGTGGCACAGGCAAAGCAAACAAAAGAGACAAAGCAGACAGAAGAGACAAACACCACGCAAAACGCCATGAAGTTCAACAAAATGGAGGCACAGGCATGCAGGAAACAAAACAAAACATTGTACAGTGCAACAGGCAAAAGAAACAGTAGATGCCACCAGTAAAACAAAAGAATTATGAAGAAAGAAGGAAAATTAAAGGAAGCTCAGCAGTCACAATCAGTGCTTTTTTTGTAAAATAAATAAATAAAAATGAGGTGTTGGTACTTCTATCTTGATAAAAGTGCTGTGGGTGCCAGCACAAAATGGCTGCTATGGGCAGCAAAAAAAGGGGGTGATTGTACTCGGTACCATTGAGTACTGTCACAAAAAAGCACTGTTCACAAAACACCTAGCAAACACTACAGACCAGCAATGCACAGATCTGGGAACATCATTCTTATGCTGTAACTATTTTGCCATCTACAAGACTGACATATACAAACAGTGAGTGAAGGGAGAGGTGTGTCAACTACCTCCTCTAGCTGCAGAAAGATTCGATGCTTTCTGACGCCTTGTACTGCCAAACATACCAGACATGCGTTTCGGACGGTGTCCTACCTGATTTATTGTGTTCCATCAGCCGGTTGTCTCTGCCCAGACAGATTTCCCCCTGTGTGCTATTGCAGGCTGTGTTCAAGTCTGTCTTGCAAAATGTAGGGGAGCTTGCCTGAGGAGCAGGTGGGATGTGCTTCTTTCTCTTTCTCGGAAGCTTCTGTTTCGCCATGGCCAGAGAATAGTACATTCCAAAGTTGTTGACAATAACAGGCACAGGCATGGCTATAGTCAGCACCCCAGCTAAAGCACACAGAGCACCCACCAGCATCCCTGACCATGTCTTTGGATACATGTCTCCATACCCAAGAGTGGTCATGGTGACCACAGCCCACCAGAAACCAATGGGGATGTTTTTGAACTCTGTGTGTTCGCTAGCAGAAGGGTCGTTGGGTCTGGCTCCTATTCGCTCAGCATAGTAGATCATGGTGGCAAATATCAATACTCCTAATGCCAAAAATATTATCAGCAGCAAAAACTCGTTGGTGCTTGCGCGGAGCGTGTGACCCAGCACCCTGAGGCCCACGAAATGTCGGGTGAGCTTGAAGATTCGCAGGATTCTCACAAACCTGACCACCCTGAGGAAACCAAGCACATCCTTAGCAGCTTTGGAGGACAGCCCACTTAGGCCCACCTCAAGATAGAAGGGCAAAATCGCCACAAAGTCAATGATATTCAAGAGGTTTTTGATGAATTCAAGTTTGTTGGGTGAAAAAACAACGCGGACTAAAAATTCAAATGTAAACCACACCACGCATACTCCTTCAACATACGTCAGAGCAGGGTCCGTCTCTATTTCATACTGCAGAACCACCTCGGAACCATTGATGGTTGGCTCTGTTTTGTTTTTGATGGTGTTGAATGCTTCGTGGGTTTCCAGGCAAAAGGTTGTGATTGAAAGTAGGATGAAGAATAGAGAGGCAAACGCAATGAACTGCAAAGAAAAATAAATTAGACACTTATCAGAATCAGAGAGTAAAAAAAAAAAAAAAAAACCCAACATAATGAAAAGTATCATATAGCTTAATTTATAACATGCTTGAGTGCAAAGACTCCCCATCGGGTTGCTTCCAATAAGATAGATATCAAGAATTCAACTGCTGGTCTCCCCAGTTGGAACTCCAAAACAAGCATTGTGGGTAATGACCTGGACAAATAGACTTTTTAGAAGTAGCTTTTATTGAGAAACTATAGTCAAGGCTTAAATTAAGCCAGATGTACCGACTCCATTCATAAACTCTCTTGGAAGTAACTCTGAAAATCATTGCCAATGCGAAGGCTCATCCGTATTATGTCTAGTTTGCACAGTGTGTCCCCCTCCATATTTGGGATTAGAAGAAATAACTTCTGGGACAGAGGATGTGACAACTATTAGTCATAATTGATAAGCAAAATGAAGGTTTCTGAATAAAATGTAGCATTGTTTATGCAAATCCTCTGAATTATGTTCTTTTTGGCTCTCGTGGATGCAGTATAGAGTCCTTATAAGGTTTCCGGAAGCATCAGTAAGGAAAGTTGCTGTTTTGGCTTCATCTTCTCAGAAAAAAATATATTAAAATCTTTTTAGTGAACTAAAACATTTCCTTATTAAATACACATCTAGCATTCCTGCAACAGAGATGGCAGCTAAGAAACATGTTGTAATACTACTGATGAATATCATGTGCTCAGCTTCTATCACATACCTTAGCCAGCATTGATTTTATGAACTTCAGGATGCTATGAACTGCCTGAAGGGCTTAATCACAGATGGCAATTAGACCAAATGCCTATCTAGTCCAGCATATAGCTGCCACAGCTGCCAACCAGATGCTTATGTCAATACACAGGATGTCAGCAATCAAATATTATTTCTAAAGTATCTTGAAGACTCATGTTTCTTTTTTACTTTATTTTATAATATGCATATAACACTCTGGAGAACTCTAGTAAATGTACAGGTGTCCTGAATTTGAATGATGCATGTTGGTGAGATTCTCAGCAGACTTCAGGTATTTTTACCACGATGCCAAGCCTTTCATTCCTTGCTACTTTTTCACTTAAGCTTTGTATGTCTTCACACCCTGCACATCTGCAGTGACAGTGGGTGGCAGTGCTCACTTAGCCTCCTATATCATCTCAGGGCATGAAAATGTCCTTAATCCCTAATTAAATAAAGATGTGTAGGGCAATATCCAGTGACGTCGTGCCAGAACAAGGATTTCCACTGTGCAAAGGAACGTCCCTTCCATTCCATTTCCCCATGCATCTGCTCCAGAGGTTTGGGAGAAAACCCATCACAGATTTAGTGGTGTACAGGGAATGAAGAGCAAGAGGAGGTTGGGTTGGTTGACCCAAAGTCCTTATGCTAGTGGAACGAGTTCATGAGATACCACCCATAAACTGGGACAGCAGAAAGTTAATTCTCCAGTGAACCCATTTGCATTGTTACCCCTCCAGGTAACATAAAAAGGAAGCACCTTGGAAGAGACAGCTGTGTGAAGAATATTGACCTGGTTATTTATTGTAGGTTATTCCACCTTTCAGAGGGACGCGGGTGGCACTGTAGTCTAAATCACTGAGCCTCTTGGGTTTGCCGATCAGAAGGTCAGCGGTTCGAATCCGCACGATGGAGTGAGCTGCTGTTGCTCTGTCCCAGCTCCTGCCAACCTAGCAGTTTGAAAGCATGCCAGTGCAAGTAGATAAATAGGTACCGCTGTGGCGGGAAGGTAAACGGCATTTCCATACGCTCTGGTTTACATCACGGTGTTCCGTTGTGGCAGAAGCGGTTTAGTCATGCTGGCCACATGAGCCAGAAAGCTGTCTGTGGACAAATGCCGGCTCCCTCGGCCTGAAAGCAAGATGAGCACCACAACCCCATAGTCGCCTTTGACTGGACTTAACCGTCCAGGAGTCATTTACTTTTACTTTTTACCTATTCCACCCTTATATAGACATACAGTCTGCAAAGTCCCAGGCTGTAAAATGTTTCCCAGAACCAGCTTCTCAGAACAGATTGATGTAAAGCCTTCAAAGCTCAAAGCTCAACTGTCACATGTACCTGGACTAAACCTCAACCTGGAAGTCAGAGACGACTATGACTTGTTCTTAATTTCAAAGACTTGGCAGATAAAGAACTATAACAATGACAGACTATAAACTTTGTATACAACTAGATTGCAAAGAAGAGAAATAGTAATATTACTATTTCTGTACAACATCTTAAAGGATGCATTTATCTCTGTATCTTTAAATACATTTTTGACATTTCATTTTAATTATTGCAGAATGCAGACCTAAAATTAGCTTGCTTAAGCTGTTATCACAAAAGGGCACAGAGTAATAGATAATCACTATAAAATCCACAGAGCGTTACTAGTAATTACATTAAAAACCCTCCCCAAAATCTGCTTAGAGCACTCCTAATTTTAACACAATCAAGTAATCACAACCATAAATCCAGGCCACACTTGGTAAATGCTGAAAATAAAAATAAAGCTCCAGAGCATTTCTTTATTCCTAATTTTCACCTCAGGGTGTTTTAAAATTCAAAGTGTCTCTTAGTCCCTGCTAAACTGGGACCATTGCATCCAAATGCTGCAAAACACTGAACTGGTCAACGCAAGAAGCTCATAAAGATCAAGTCAAAACTAAGTTGCAGGAAATGAGAGCCTCACTGCTTATTAGGAAAGTCTTTTCCTTATAATTAGCTGCTTTCTTGAAAATATACTGCTGTAATCTTGGCAGAACAACAGACTATAAAACTGTATACTGTATGGAAGCAACAATGCAACTCTTTGTAATATTGAAATGACATCAGTGTAATCAACTTTCCACATATTTTGCTGAACTAAAATGGAATCCAATGTGTATTTTAGCTCACCCAGGTGAAACTGGGCTATTGGGGCAAAGGGGCAAAAATACGGAAACTTCCACAAATTGTAAGCTGATCCCATGGTTCTGCTAGATTCTTCTGGCATAATGCCAATGGCGCCACAATCCTGTTCACTCCTGACAGCAAAGCAGAACACCACCAAAAGAAGCAAGAGAAAATGTAAAACATCAACAGACTGTTTTTTAGGGACCCCCTATTCCCCACACAGAGCCACAGGGGCCTCCTAACAACTCTCAGCACCCTTAATGAGCTACAGTTCCCAAGATTCTTTGGCCAAAGCCATGAATTTAGCATCATATGATACTCTTTAAGGGTACAGAACAAACGAGACCTATATCTGTTGACCTTGCAAAGGAAATTCAAAGGAGCCCAGTATATCACTATCACCATCACCATCAAAGTGACTGCACTTCCTGTTCCACAGTCTACCAAGTGACATCCTGAGAACAGAAGGAAGAAAGGACGGCCGTAGGGATGATATGTTCCTAATTTTGGTAACAGAACGGTCGATAACCTTGCAATCTTATCCAAACCAAGCTACGTTATTGGCATGCATATATGGGATAGGGAGGGAGGAAGGACAACACAGTTTCTTATTAGAAACAAATATACACATTATGTTTTTAAGCCCTTTATTCTGACATCACAGAAGCGCTAATATTTTATTGGAACTTCCTAATTTATTATTTTTCTGTTTATTGTAGGTGTTTTTTATTGTACTGTGAACTGCTTTGGTATCCTCTAAATGAAACCTGGTATACAAATGATTTCAATAAATAAGCAATCATAATTACAGAAAGATCATACAAATTATAATCACGCCAACAAAATGAGATTTATCCTTGCTTACATTGCATTGTGTCTTGGGGCTCATTCTCACGACCCTTTTAGCATAATACAGCTGTAGTTTTGAGTCAACCTGTGCTACTTTTCTGCACCATAAGCAAAACTCGACACCCATAATAAGGTTATTATGTGCTGTTGTTTAAGGACATGTTACATGTGTCTTTTCCCTGGTTCCCTCCCACCCCCTTATGGAAAAGCAGCCTTGGAGACTGCTAACAGGAGTGGAAGTACAGTAGGAAAAACTGCATTCCCCGCCCCCCAAGAAAAAAACCCTAACCCAAGGTGTTTTTCTCCTGTGGGTGGAAAAGTGATGGCAATTCCATTTCTCTTCCCCATGGGTGTGAAAGCAGCAGTGGGTAAGTGCTAATGAACACAAAAGAGCAGAAAAGAAAGGTGTAAGGGTTAAGCAAGCTCATCCCTCTTGCACACTTAATTACAGCCTCTGAGAATGCTTTCAGCTATTTAAAAACACACACACACACTAGGGGAAAGAGGCGTGAGTGGCTTTCCAAAGAAGCGTAGCCATCTGGGGGGAAAGGTGACAGCTCAATTTCAAACTGCTCCTGGAAGTCAACACAGATGGACTAAAAACTAAAATGGCCACATGCTGAGAAAGTAGTAAGAATGTGGCCACATGTGCACTTGAGTGGCTTCCGTTGTTCTCATACTATGGTGGAATCTACACACGTATATAAAAACGCTGTGAAAATGCTTTTTAAAAAAGTTTTGAAAAATACATTGAAATTGCCGTAGCTCACTGTCGCCATCCAATGTCACGTTTGTACATTGCACTTCACAACACACTTAAAATGTTTTATTTGCAGCTGTATAGCTGAGTCCTGGGTCAAAGCAAAATCACTTTGTTAATTTAGCTGGGATGCGTGTCACGCGACATTGCAACCATCACCTTCCATCACCTTTTCATTTTGAAATGTGTGCCACTTTAATCGACTCAATAAAATGTTTTTTATTGAGGATGAAAATAAGGGCGATGATCTAGGATGGATGACACATCGTATTTAATTTGGGGGGCGGGGTCATTCATCCAGTGTGGTGCTGCTTACTCATCTGTTCCCATCTGTGCCTGTTCTGAAGGCAATGAACCTTGAGCATGAGTCATCCGTGTTTGTTTGCATCATTCAGCAATAGGGCACAGGTGGAGTTGGCGCAGCTGCTTGCCCATTGTTCGCATATACTCACAAATTATCCTCTTGTTTCAGGCTACAAATGATAGCGCTCTTCAACAATAGTAACGGTAGCAGAAATAACTACTTGGGATTTATTTATACTCCTACATAGGATCTCCATGAACCCTAGAACCCTAGAACAACCTTAGGTAAAGGTAAAGGTAAAGGGACCCCTGACCATTCAGTCGAGGACGACTCTGGGGCTGCGGCACTCATGTCACGTTACTGGCCGAGGGAGCCGGCGTACAGCTTCCGGGTCATGTGGCCAGCATGACTAAGCCGCTTCTGGCGAACCAGAGCAGCGCACGGAAACGCCGTTTACCTTCCTGCTGGAGCGGTACCTATTTATCTACTTGCACTTTGATGTGCTTTCGAACTGCTAGGTTGGCAGGAGCAGGGACCAAGCAATGGGAGCTCACCCCATCGCAGGGATTCGAACCGCCGACCTTCTGATCAGCAAGCCCTAGGCTCTGTGGTTTAACCCACAGCGCCACCCGCGTCCCTTACAAGGTTGTATTGTAACCCTTAATGCAGATGCAGGGCTTACGCAAAGGCCATCCATGAAGGTTATGGCTCCGGTGAAATCTGAACAAGAGACTACTGGAATCGTGCCTCGTGGCCTTGCACGGCCTTGCCTTCCAACAAAACTCCCAACAAAAACTGGAATAATATTTCCAAGAAACACTTAAATGCTAGACAAAAACTTATTTTTAGTTACAAACAGATATATTTTAATTGACATGTACAATGTCCCTATGCAATTTACCCTGACGACATTGGCAGAAACCCAAACTGCTCTATGGAAATCAATATAGCTAGTTTTTATAGCAAAGGTCTGACTGGTGGGATATAGAATCCAATAGCATTCTTAATACAGGAAAAAAAGTCATTTAAATTCCAGTGGCAAAAATTATTCTACCATTATTGGGGGGGGGGGTCTTGAGTACAGCATGAGAGGAAGCACAGGGGCCTTCTGGGTTATAGAGGATTCAGCAAAAACTGATTCCTTTTCCTTCCACTGGTGGGATCCTGCACTGAATCAGGATCCCTTCTATCAACAGATAAGAGTTTTTCTGCTTGCAGATGCTTAGCTATAAGCAAGCCAATATAAATAATATATAAACTCTGAAGCGCAAAAGCCTTGTGGGCTACATGACAATTGCTATTCAATTATTCTCCTGCATCACCATTGGTTTTAGAATGTTATATAGCAATTAGAAAGCAGACTTTTTCAATAAATAATGAGAATTTAAAAATTAGAGCATTGATTTAAACCTGGAAAGTATAAACCGTATGAGATTCAATGATGAATGAAGTGGTGTATTTTAACAGATCTGCGAAGTGACCTGTTGACACCTTTCTGTAATACCAGTAGTAGCGTTGCCAAAGACTGCTTACTATTTTGGGCAGTGGCAGTATGCTGGATCCCTTACAAGGCAATGGTAATGATGAACTAGCTGCTCATCTAAACTCCTTGTCTCCTTACCTACTATGAATATTCTGTTAAGTATCCTACCAAAAAAAAGTGAAGCTGAATTATCATAAGGCATACAAGTGTAGAGTTTCAGAATCACACATTTTGTTCTACATATGATGGGGATGTGTCAGCAAACCTCAAAACACAAACCTCAAAAAGAAAATTGCTTCACTTATTTGCAAAGCACCCCAGCTTCTCGCCATGCCTCACACATTTTTAGTCCCTGCATGGCAAATAGCCCAAAATGCTACCCTTCATCTCACCATGTATGGCCCATCTGTGAACTGCTCCCAATTCCCCCAACTACTTGGATTAACTGACTGCAGTGTTGAAAAATCCCTGGTCACCGAGAAATGTGATGCTGACAATCAGAAGTGTGATATATTCTTCTAGCCCCCATTCACTATTTCCCACATATCCCCATCCCAACCAAATCTAGGTAACTCTTCCCTGATTGTATCTGATTACTCATTCATTTTAGCTACCCCCAGAGCATTAAGAAAACTTCATTGCTTGTTCAAGAAATTATCAGTTTTAATATTCTGAAGGGACACAGTAGGGCTCGCAAAAGTTTATTCCTATTTGTTTCATGCTGCTATAAAAATGTCTTCCTTACCTTGCCAGCAACCTTTGAAAAATAGGCTGCTTTTTATTCTCATCACCTTCTTTTCCACTTCCCCTTGCTATGTAATATAATGCTATGTAAAGTACAGCGTCTAACCAGAGGGTTCAATAGCAGATTTTAAGGTTCAGTTAGCTTATTTGCATTGATTTCAGGACTTACAAGACTGCCCTTGATACAGAAAAAGGCTTAAATATTTAATAGGCTCTTGAAAATACACCATTTAATATTCTCTGATAAGAGGCCCAAGATGGACATAAAAAGAAAACAGAAGCATCTCTTAAAAAACAAAACTGGAAGCACATTGTTTGCAAGGACACCGAAAACCGAAAATGTAGGTGTCATAGGTAAGAAGTTCACTGTCTCAAGTTCAGTCAAATGCAGCTTAGTGGACATAAATTGTGGCCTGCCAGTTGCTTGACAATCGCTATATCTGCAGTCTCAGGAAGGCAACAAAGCCAAGACATTGAGACACTGATGGGCAACCACTTGTGGCATGATGGCTATATGTCATGGCAAAGAAGAAGAAGAGTTTGGATTTGATATCCCACTTTATCACTACCCGAAGGAGTCTCAAAGCGGCTAACATTCTCTTTTCCCTTCCTCCCCCACAACAAACACTCTGTGAGGTGAGTGAGGCTGAGAGACTTCAAAGAAGTGTGACTAGCCCAAGGTCACCCAGCAGCTGCATGTGGAGGAATGGAGACACGAACCCGGTTCACCAGATTACAAGTCTACAGCTCTTAACCACTACACCACACTGGCTCTCAGTGTGCAACTTGGGTAGATCCGCTCTCCAAACACATTCAATCTGCAGGTTACTCTAAAAAGTGATAGGAACTGTTTGTAGCCAATGAAAGGCCAAAGGGGAAAGCAGCTTTGGGCAGATCCACACCAGGATTCTTCAGGTGGGTTGGTGGGTGTGCTCTAAATGTGTGTTGGATGCACTTATTTAATATGGTGTAGCTCTGCCCCCAATCTCACCTAGCTTCAACCCCACCAGGACCATCCACTGTTCCCACATCAGTCTCATATCCTCAGGCTGTACTTGCCTCCACTACTGAGCCACAAGACAATGCACACAGACTCGGTTGTTTCGAGCAAGCCAAGCTTCTGGCATCCCTGAGACAAAACCATTAGCAGGAATCAGGGGAACAAGCAGCATTGACCCTCACATTTCCTAGGAGATTCCTAAGGTCTTCTGTGATTGTTTGGTGGTCCATAGATATAGCATCACACATTGTTTATATTTTTAAACATTTTTTGGAATGAGTTTGTTGGAAGCATCCTTCCATTATCAGAATGTAGCTTAAGGTATCATTTTAATTATCTTATTTTTACCTAAACTAGTATTTTAACAAGAAAACAAGTTCTGGATAGAACTAAAAATCGAGTTTCTTTTTGTTTTTGAAACAGACCAGATTACTATAGTTTATGCATCCCTAGATCAAAGATGGTCTAGACAGTAATTGATCCTTTTCCCCAAGGTAATGTTAAATGAGTTCAGAGTTGCTCTTATTAAACAGAGCCAGGACAAATTTATGTAACCTTATTTAAA
Organism: Darevskia mixta; assembly: GCA_034641385.1. Classification (NCBI taxonomy): domain Eukaryota; kingdom Metazoa; phylum Chordata; class Lepidosauria; order Squamata; family Lacertidae; genus Darevskia; species Darevskia mixta. The sequence goes on along the minus strand of JAWWNH010000049.1, from coordinate 7,636,846 downwards.
TGCATAATGATTATCCTTTTAGATCGAAATTCTGAAATACAGTCATATAGCTCTCAACTTCAGTTACAGAGTAATCAGTGTCTTCTAACCAACCAGTTGGTTTGAAACTCTCTTTTTCTAGAATCAGAAAGATTAAACAAGTATTTTAATAGTAGTAATAGTAGTAGTAGTAGTAGTAGTAGTAGTAGTAATAATAGGTGTCTCCTATGGATGAACATCTGTTCTGCAACTGTAAAGGGGATCTTTACTGTATCTACAGAACTTCAGCAAAACAAAAGGGGTAAGGAGGGCCGTTTCTGATTTTTAGACATGAATCTCCCATACTAAATTTCTGGTAACTGAGATTACTTTTGATGTCCCTCTGACAAAGAAGTCAGTTTTGTCGGGTAGTTTGGTCAGGGAAAGTTTGATAAAGAGCACAACAAGCTAAAGAAATTCTCTGCTGCATGACAACAGACAAGGGGGAAAGAAACAAAACATATCTTCAATCATATGCATAAATAGCACTTTTGAGGTGGATATCAAAAAGCACTTCTGCAGTAGCCTCAGATATCAAGGAGAGTATTTAATAATAATAATAATAATAATAATAATAATAATAATAATTTATTTATACCCCGCCAATCTGGCTGGGCTGCCCCAGCCACTCTGGGCGGCTTCCAACAAAATATTTAAATACAATAATTCATCAAACATTAAAAGCTTCCCTAAACAGGGCTGCCTTCAGATGTCTTCTAAAAGTCTGATAGTTGTTGTTCTCTTTGACATCTGGTGGGAGGCATTCCACAGGGCGGGCGCCACTACCGAGAAGGCCCTCTGCCTGGTTCCCTGTAACTTAGCTTCTCGCGGTGAGGGAACCAACAGAAGACCCTTGGCGCTGGACCTCAGTGTCCGGGCAGAACGATGGGGGTGGAGACGCTCCTTCAGGTCTACTGGGCCAAGGCAGTCAATCGCTGGGTTCGTATGGAATGTATGAAGTGCCCCCTCATAAGTCTTTCGTTTGACTGTATGATTGTGTGGTGACAGTACTGTATAGTTCTCTAGCACAAACTCCTGTGTTCTAGGCTTGCTGCTTCTCCTTTTTCTCCAAACTCACTGCTGCTGGTAGAACACCTCTTGTGGTGTCACTAAACCATACCTCAGTGGAGGGACTCAGGTCCATATATTCTACTTCCCATTGCTTTGCACCTTTCCTCTGAGAAACCAGACACCTTACAAGGTTACAGCCTATGAGCTCACTGTTGCAATTGCTGTTCTTCCTTGCCTTTAGAGTCATGAAACAAACATTGACATTTCAACTGACATCTCTAATTACGAGTATCATTATTTGTGGAAGTGATCGGATGGTTTCCATCTTTTTAAAAAAATGTATTTTCAGACTGCTTGTGGGCCAAGAAAAGTGATGTTGTTAAAGTTCCCCAAGATGCAGAGGTCAGAAACATTTCTTTCACGAAAACTTTAAGAGTATGGGCTATAATTATCCCAGCTGTAAATGCTGTGAAAAATCCAGCCGTTGCATAATTGGTTGATAAATATGAGCAAAGAGTGCTGCTGTTTATTATGCACAGCCATGCAGAGAACCTTTGGAGTATGATATTATAATCAACCCCAGAAACAGCCATATTGTACACATTAAAGATGCATCATCAGCTTACCCTTCAAAGGCAGAAATGTGTGATATTGTGCAAAGTAGTAAAGAAATTACAATATTTCATTTCATTTCTGAGTAGAGTATGCTGAAATTGTTGCGCTGTATACAAAAGAGTTGTTCCACTTGCACAAGGACTTCCATTTGTGCAACAGAACTTCCCTTCCTCTCAACTTCCTACACTCTCCCAAGTCTGTTTTGGGGTTCCCCAACTTTCCAGAGCATTTTTGGGGGAGGTGGGGGGACTTCTGTTCTGCCACCATAAGTCCTTGCACAGACAGAACAACTTCAGAGAGCACAGCTCACTGTGTTCAAAAATAGAATGCATGTTCATGTTTAACCCTGTATGTAGAAAGGGAGGACTATATTAGCATTATTGTACATGCAATGTGCATGGCACAGACCAAAAAAAGGCAAAAATAGGTTTCTAGATGTGGTTGTCCTCCCTACCATATAAAAAGAAGCAATTGATCTATGTGGGAGAAAAAATAATTTCCCAGCACAAGACTTGGTTATATAGGATTCTTTTTAAAAGCACATATCTTTTCTGTGAACTGCCCTGAGACCTCCAGATATAGGACGGTATATAAATTCAATAAATAAATATACATACATAGATTCTCTCCTTCTAAACTGTGAATGGACAAGTAGTTTGTTTTAGTCACAGGTTTATTTGGGAATTATGTTGTGTAGAATGAACATGCATGGGGAGGGGGTGTCCAGTGCTGGACTTAGGCACAAGCTAAGTAAGCTTATAATAAAATAATGAATTTCAAGATTTTAGTCTCAGATAATAATGCAAGTGTTTTGCTCTTTATGTTATGGCTCTCTCTCTCACACACAGTGCCTGTTGCATTGCTTCTTCCATTTAGTAAGTGCTAAACTGTACGTACTCCTTTGTTGCTAGATATTAAGTTTTCTTACATCCTAAGAAATCATACAGTATTTTCATTTAAAGGTATTATGCAAACAGACATATTGCTATATTTATGGTTTAGTTAGATTGTTAGCCTTTAGTTGCATCCTTGCCAGTATATATGCAAATATAAAACTTTATTAGCTCTCTCTTTTTTTGTCCTGTCTTTTAGAATACTACACTTTTTTTGTAATGCTGTGGGGGCCTCTAAAACTTGACATAGTTTAGGGCCTCCGCATGTCTTAATCTGGCCCTGGAGGTGGCATACAGGCAGCAGGCTCCATCCCCAGAAACCAGCTGAGAGATAAAAAATACAAAATATGCACACCTTGAAGCTTGGTCAAGTCACGGCATCCATCTCTTTACTTCATCAGCACAATGGGAATGTGAGTAATGAGTACATGCAAAAAATGCAGTCAGACAGTTTGCAACTTTTAAGAAACATATAAAATAATAAATAACACCAGACTTGCAGCCTAATGTTCTACTCCACACTACTGTGTTGGCTCTAATGACCACTCTGGCTCCTTGCCTTACTGTTTCTGAGACTCCAAAGCTCTTAAGTCTACAACAACCCAATGCCTGGGTTTATATTTTTGTCTAAATCCTCTTTTTCCTTGGCTCTCTCTTTTCTTCTTCTCATCAACCCATTCCTTCCTGCAGGTTTCTTGGTCCAGTTGTCCAGTGCCTATGCTATCTTTTTTTGTTTCTGACTTCTTGCCTCTGTCCTTCCTTGTAGTATATTCTTGTAGTATACTCTTATTCTTCCTCTGGAGAAGTATTCAGCTAAGTTTTAATCAGAGGAGATCCACTGAAATGAATGCACATTACGAAGTTACTAACATTACCCCCCCCCCCTTGGTTCCCAAGCCAATATGTCCTTCTATCCCTACAAAAGCTGCTGTTTTTCAACATTGGGCTCCTGATATTTTCACCCTGGGCATTAAGAATGTTTATGAGCATTCCATATATCACTGCAGTCAAGTCAACGGCTGGAACAGGAAATAGGCAAGTGGCAAATACAGTTTGGCTCAGTGGTTTGGAGGAATTCTACGGAGACGTTGGCATATTCTTTCTTCCTCTGGCAATTACTCATTTCAGGTTTCTTATTGCATTCAGTAGATTATCAGACCGTTCATCAGTGAACCAATTATATGCACATGATTTTCCTCTCAATACCCTGTTGACCTTGGTGAAATTCTCAACTACAGTCTCCTCTCCTCAATAAACTTGCTTATTTTTCAATCACGTTGCCATATTGTCTCTAAGTGTGCATTTTCCAGACTACACTTAAAGATCCTCATGCTCACTGTATCTTTGCAGAAGGGATACTGACAAGCTGAAAGCATCCAAAATATGGCAAAAGTCCTTCCAGTGTAGGATGTTCATCCTTGAGCTACAGTAGGTTTGCTCAGGAAGAAGAGAGGCATGAAGCATATTCTGAGAATTCTATGCGAAAAGCTGGTAGAGTTTGCCCATCATAAATGGCATACCTCATCAGCATATAGAGAAAGTTAATGCTGATATCAATGTATGTTTGAAAGGGATTGTATGCAGTGTGATGAATGAGTCCCACTCTTAAAACTCAGCTGGGGGAGAAAGTGACTGTGTAACTCAACCCCTGTGCTCTACCAAGGATAGGCTTAAGCAGTAGCAATAACTGCACAAACATTTCATGTTTGGCAATCAGGAACCATCTCCATATTAGCAATATTCATAAAGGGAGCGGGTGGCGCTGTGGTTTAAACCACTTAGCCTCTTGGGCTTGCTGATCAGAAGGTTGGTTGTTCGAATCCCTGCAACAGGGTGAGCTCCTGTTGCTCTGTCCCAGCTCCTGCCAACCTAGCAGTTTGAAAGCATGCCAGTGCAAGTAGTTAACTAGGAAACACTGCGGCGGGAAGGTAAACGGCGTTTCCATGCACTCTGGCACTCGTCACGGTCCTCCGTGCACCAGAAGTGGTTTAGTCATGCTGGCCACATGACCTGGAAAACTGTCTGTGGACAGGCACCGACTCCCTCGGCCTGAAAGCGAAATGAGCGCCGCAACCCCATAGTCACCTTTGACTGGACTTTAGCGTCTAGGGGTTCTTTACCTTTACCTTTTACCTTTAATATTCATAAAGAGAAAGTGCAGCAAAGTTAACATCATGTTAGGAAAATATGGAATATGGACCTAAAGAAAAGGGCAATCAATAAGAACAGGCGTCAAGACTGCCTTGATAGATTAACCTAATCACATTCTGAAATAAGAAAATTGCTTTGGTTGGGTTTCTAGCATTTAAAAAATGCAACGAGAGGAAGGATGAAAAAATTAAATAAGTCCATGGAACTTTAGAGCAGATGCCACAAATGTGCATAACATTTCTTAAACAATAACTGCTCAAAAATATCTGTACAGAAGGTATTTTATTTGAAGTTAAGCATCTGGGAAAGTCATGTATTAATTATAGACAAAGATGGGCAAGAAAGAGGCTGCTTTAATGTGCTGCACTGGATAGCAAGACTCTTGGAATTTAAGACAAGATGGGTATAATTTCAAGCAAAATTTCAGTCTGCTTCATCATTAAATTTAAAAAGCATTCACAGCAGTACAGAAAGCAAGGTATGGTCTCCAATTTCATAGCTGACATTCTCACCCAGAAAGCACATTCTTCAAATTAGGTCACCTTAAAATCAACAATACTTAAACGTGTGATTAAGCTAGATTCCATAAGCTTCACTCAAAAGTTTCTAACTAGCCTATTATGTCAAAACCCCACAGTCGCTTAAGCTTTTAAAATTTCCATAACAGCAAGACGCCCTCTTGATCTCACCATAATTTTCAAATGTCTTGCACTGTAGGATATATTGGAACGATTCTGCATTTTCAGTATAAAACCAAGTTATTATTACACGTATACAAAGGTGACAAAGAATATACTGTAACTGATTTATGAATAGGGATGAGGTTTCTCGGTACCTGCTCATTTAGTGATCATGGCATTTGTAACTCAAGCTCAGATCATACCAGTTCACAGTTGGTAACATTTGTATGGACCCAAGACACAAAAATATCATAACTGATCTTGACTGTCCTGCCCCAAGCCTGTCTATTTAGAAGAAAACTCCATTTAACTAAATGCAGCTTACTCCCAGGAAAGTGGTATAAAACAAATAGGCATATTTGTTTAATAACAGAGATACTCTGAGTCTTGACCAAGCAGCCAGATAAAAGTGAGCAGATTTTTAAAATTGAAGGTTTGGGATTCTTTTCTTTTCTTGTTTTGGAACAGCAAAATGTGCTCTAAATAGTCCCGTCTCCCCAATATGATACAACTGGGTTGCACTCCTATACAAAATGAATTGGGTTTTACTTCTGAATAGACATGTACTGTATAGGAATGCACTGTACCATAATATGAGAAAAAGGACTTCATATCATCAATCCAACCATGCAATGAAGCTTTTCTTCCTAAAACTTTGGCTGAAAATTGTAATCCTTACTGTTTTATTCAAAATTAGTACAGAGTATGATTAGAGATGAGTAATTTTTTCCCCTGCCCACACACCAGAACCCCAGACTAACACAAATATAGCCAGCTGCTTGGATCCCTGAAGTTCATCCCAGTTCACATAGCTTTTTATTATTCCAATCTTAAATTCAGTTTTCCTAGCTCAACAATTTTGGGGTCTTCCTAAAAAAAGCTCAACCCTAGTTTTCCGCATTTTCCTGCAAATTGCATTCTGGGGGGGGGCGTCAATAATTTAGTGTGAATTTCACATAATAAACACTTTTTAATATGAAGTTTTGACTAACGTACACATTTTAGCAAGCAATTTCCTCTAGTCAAATGCATATTTGAGTGCTATTTCAGCAATATATTCATTTTTGTGCACACTTTCCCCTAATATATGCATTTTGTAAACATTGGGTGGTGAACTGCCTAGCAAAAAAAATCAGTTAAGTGCAAATTTGGAAAGATAACTGTGTTTCGGTTGGCATATTGATTCAGAAAGTGCAAATTTTGATAGATTTGGCTTCAAATAAGATTTGAACTGAATTTCTCCTCCACCCTTACCTAAAAGTAAAAGACCTGTCCCAGAATTGCTTAATAATTTGGGTCATTTTGTCCATTATCACCAAAGCAACAAAAACAATTTTATTGGGTCAAGAAAAAACTATGCAGTAGAATTCTGACCATATTATATAGAATAACTGGGCGCATCTGTGTCCTTGTCAATACAGATGAAAAGAGCTTCAGAACATAAAAAAGAGAAGAGCAAAATGGTATAACAATACATTAAAGAAGAAGATCCGGGGGCAGGGGGAGGCCAACACCACTGTCATCATTATCAAACATTGCAAAAGCAGTACTATTCTTGCTGAAAACTTGTGGAACACTGGAGGGGAAATAAGAGAGTTTACCCTTAAAAATCTAAGTATAGAGTTTCTGTAAGATTCATGGCACCTGACTCTTGCCAAAGCTGCCAGCTTTCTTTTTATAGTGTTTGGCTTGAAATCATTTTATAGATTGTCTCACGGAAGTCTAAAACATGGCAGATGATTGCTTCATTCAGGGGTGGATGTGGCTTGGCTGCAACTAGGCCACAAACATCCTTCAGGCATTATTACTGATCCCATTAGAATCTGCCCATGGAATGAGACAAAAAGTAAGAACCACTTTCTCAACATAGGCTAAAGCTTTTCTATACTCCTCAGTCACATGGAAAGGGGTTATGTTCAGGATGTGATGTTCAGATTGGGTCGAATCCTGTTTCATGTTCATTACATGAATAAGTATTGGATCAACACTCATTTAACTGAATATAAAATAAAAGGGTTGAATCCAGATCAGTTTAATTAGTGGCACTTAATTTCCATTGAAACCAATGGGTTGCATTCAATGTTAGTCATACTCAGTGTAGATTCATTTAAATCACTGTAATTAAGTCTAATAGTTTCAGTATGTCTGGTCTGACTAAACTTGTATGCACCAATGGGATTTAAGTTAGGATTAATTTGTCCCACTGATGTAAATGCAATTTAAGTTAGTATGGATCTACCCCATCACCAACATATATGCCATCCCCTCCCCCAAATATAATGGAATGTTTTCATGTTTTGCACAGCATAGGGAACACACGGGGGTGGGGTAGGAATAAATCAAGGATGTTTCAGAAAGTAAAGATTTCACTTCTATAAAAACTGGATTATTCCAGTAATACATAAAATGTGGTATTCTAAAAGACTTATTTATGGGTGGGTTCTGCAACACACTGCATTACAATGTTCTCCAGAACGCCAAAAATTTTTTTTAAAAAATTGACTATTATTGTAAGGCAGCTCCCTGCCTACAACTGCAGAAACAGAGGAGGCAGTCAAGTATCTGGCAGACCAGAAATAATGTCTGGTAAGCAGAGTTCATCTTAGAAGGTCACAATTTGTGGAGGTCTGGTTTTCATTGTTCTGAAAATGCAAAGAGTAATGTGGCACTATTCCTGCTGAACATTTTTTTTTTGGGGGGGGGGAACAACCACCCGATACATTTAAAAAACATAAATAGTCAGCCACAAATTATTACACAGCCAAATAACAACTTCATTAAATTGATGTACAAAGAATAATGGCAAATCTTTCAAAATAGATTGTCTGGTAAAGTGGCAGGAAGAGTGATATGTCTAATCAGTCAAACTAACCTTAAAATGGACTTTTATTGTGGTTTATTCTTACAAGGCATTCTGTTAATTTAATTATGCTAATATAATTCATTTCAATTAGGCGAGATGACAGTCCATTTGTTAAAAGGATGATCTATAGCACCAATGTATATTTGAGAAAGAAGTTATTTGGCTGAATTAAAAATTATAATAGCCAATTATATCCATTCTAGAAAGCAGGCATAGTTGAATGCTGTTTAATTTTCCTTTGAATGGTCAAAGCATTAGAGGGACAGATTTACTGACAGGTTTTGATTTGACTTGGCTAACCTGGAACAGGCTCCATATCTATTGCCTCAAAATGTCATATGGAAATACTTCTGACACTGGTCACAGAAGTTACATCTGGAGCACCTCATATTTACGAGGCTGAAACCTAGCTGAATGCTTTTATGGGTATGCAATTTATGTATCTGTCACTTTGCTCTCTGCTCAGACAGGTGCTAAAGATGGGTACTATTGATGCAAATATCTAACATCAAGATCAACTCTATAAGCAACTGTGTCATTTTTATAATGCTGTCTCAACAGATTAATTGAAAATTATTATGAAGTACTGTAAAAAAAAAAAAGCATGTGCTTCCATTCTACTCTAAAGTTTCATTCAGAGGGGGTGCCCTTCCTTTTAAAGCTTTTAAAGGCTTGCAAGGTCCCAGGATAAAAGCCACAGCTGTCCTCTGCTATTTCACCTCATTATGTTCTGCCAACATACCTCCCCTCTCTGCCCCATCTATTTCAATGATGCAAAGAGAGAATGCTGGGTAGATTCTCTCTTACATCAATGTCTTCTTAGTTACAGCTTAGGCCATCTTTTTGAATTTAGTCATTTGCGTGTTTAGACCTTTTACCGTGACCCTAGAAATAAATTCAGACATGACTCAAATTTTGGTTTTGGTTTTTGGCAGAATTTAGGCCACAACCTTATTGATTACAATCAAGTGAGTGGTTGCATAGGCTCTGGTTCGACTAGCTCCCTGCACAATTGCAGGCAGCGCTGACCCAGAGCTCTATCGTAGGTCAGCCTGGGGTAAACACCAGGGCTGGCGGACAGGGGACGACCCAGCTGTTCTGCTGCCCTGGCAAGCCCTGGATTCCAGTACGGGTGTAGCCCCTTTCAGGGTTCACCAAACCATTGAATCCTCAGATTCCTTTACCGGAATATCCTTGGCATAGGGATGGCCAGACCGTTCTGCCACCCCTATCACTTGAACCAGAGCATATCCGCCAACCTTACAAGTTGTGATGATTTGCTACGCGGCAGGCGAAACCCAAGTGGCACCAGCCAATCAGCCAAGTGGGGAAAATTCCTGCCGTGCCCCTGCCTCAACAACAGGTGACACACGACGGCATAGCAAGGTCAAGCGCAATCCCTAAATATAGGGAGAGGTGGGTGGGTGTTCCGATGCACTAGCCCCAAAGAGGAAGCTCAGGATCACGTGCATGGGCCTAAATAAATCCCTCGATGTCCTTTACTTGCGTCCCATAGGTCAGATTGCACCCAGCAATGAGGGATCTACCAATAGGGTGTTGTGGCTATTCAATGGTCCCACCCACAACAACACAGGGTCTGGTAGCCAGGTTGCACCGCAACATGTGCCCTCTTTGAGGGAGGACCCGATTTATTAAGTTTATATCCTGCCATTCTTCACAAAGGACATCAAAATAATGTGAGGAGGAGGTATGGTAGAATGGTTTAAGATAACCATCCCCTCACCACCGAAACATATGGCTCACAAATACAGTCAGGATTACTTTATATGCCAAATGGTGAGAGACTACACCCAACTCCAGCTTCTGAACATATGCCTCTGTATAATATACAATTTTGCAATCATTCGCTTTTTCTATATACATGTGAAAACATTAATGTGTCAAATGTCTAGAAAAATGCTGCAATTCACAGAGAAAAGAATCTGCAGAAAGACTTCAAAACCCTTCAAGAGGAAAAATTAAATCGCTCATCTCCATGTGCTAATATACACTGAAACTACCCACTGCGGAAGCTGAACAACAAAATGACAGCTATCAAGGTGATATGATGGCACAGCCCCTCCCCTTCCTACTTCCAATTGAACTGTTGAGGTGATAATACCCTATTAGAGGCCATAAGGACCATCTGGGGCCATCTGGCAATGCAGATGGTTCTACCTAGCATCAATGAGCTGCCTGCCCCTTCAAATGGTGTAGAATTCTCGTGACAAAACTGTTTAATCAGGAGCTACTGATGGCAAGGTGAGTTTCCCCAGCTAGACTTAGGAGTGGCTCCAAGTCGAAAGAGTAACACTGAAATATTTCTAACCCAGGAAAACAGAAAAGGAAACTTATTTGCAACTCGATATTTTGACAGCTTATTACGTATCCAACGAATGACTTTCATCAGCCCTCTTCATGGGTTCCTTGTGTTTAGAGAAAAAGTGGAAGGGATTTGGAGGCTGCACATTTAACCACCACCCCTCAAGTTGCTGACATTTTACCCACTGAGGTAATGTCTGCAATGGGGAGTCATCTCTGTATGTGAACTTGGAACCCTGGTCGCCCAGGACGGGATTCTGAATTGCCCAGGGTTCTGCAAGGCAAGGTATTTTTGGCGTTCTTGTAAAAAAACAAAACTCAACCTGGTTTTTACTTTTTGAAATATGGCAACCCTACTGCAGTGGACAATAGTTTCGACACAACAATGGCAAGAAGTGTCAGGTGGGAGTAGGGCTAAACATACAACCCCAGGCTCATTTAGACACACTTTCCCTCTCTCTACATGTGAGTAATGTGTAAAGAGGGAAACTGTCACCAAGAGTCTTATCAAATTAATGTATGCATGGTCCTAGCCACTGTGCATCTAAATATATAGGTAGCTTGTAATTTACATGCATTTAACATCCATGCATTAAACAGATGAAGACCAATCAGTTGAAATTTTTAAAAAAATGAAATGCACAGAAGGCAAAGAGATTAAAAGCTGTTTTTGCAAAGGGTTTTCCCAGCACGGAAAGAGCTTTTAAGCTCTCATACTTGCTTACTGGGCTCTGGAAGGCTCTTGTGAAAATTCATGGGAACTCAGAAAGCCCTATGAGACCCTAATAAAACAACCACTAACTCTTCAGTAGCCCTCCGGACCCATTCAGAACAACTATGGGCTACCATCACTCCTCCTCAGCGGAAAGTTGACATAGAAGACCCCAGGTGATGGCATGTTGTGCAATAAAACAAAGAGAAACAGCACACAGATGCTGAAATGTTACAAGTTTAAAAATATACAAACCAGAACTAGAACAAACCATTCATGCCTAGGGCTACCTAACTTTCTAAAAGCATCCAAGAAATCTACAAGGCATAAACTTTCATACATGAATGCACATGCAAATAACAGGGCATTCTGTGAAAAAGTTGATTATTATTTCCTCTAGTAATATTGTTTCTTTAGATCTCTTGGTAGATTCATGATCACCTTTCATTCCATTCAGGGGTATGCAAAGCTGCATGTTAACATTGATGAAAAGGTGGTACAACAAGTTTATCGCATATCTGTTCTTGAGGGAAGGCTGGTTCAGGCTCCCAGAAGTTGCTCTATTGATCAGGCTTCTTGTCCAAAGAACAAACGTTTCTCACGTTTTTAACCAGCATTCTGCTTCCTGGGCCCCAGTGATAAGCAGAGCTATACATGCAAAAGCAAACAAACAATGATCTTGCATTTTCTTTTGAAAGAACACTGAAAAGCTGTTTGATTTAAAAAGAAACCCAAATAACTCTACCATCCTGCATTTTGAGAGGCATTGCAGCCTAATATTATGCTTCTAGCACTACTGCTATTACCACAACTACTACTACACTGCTCCTCATATCATCCATTTTACTTAGTGCTAACACGTGATATGTTCTAGGAACAAACCACTACAATAAGTTTCTCTGTTCCAGACATCTACACCAATTTATTTCATTTGCTCTAACAGCAGTGGTCTTGTAGTGATATACTGTACTTGAAAGCAAGTACCCCAAAAAACAGGTAGCCACGACAATGGAACTGCAATTGTCTCCATTAATATAGCTTTTGCCATGGGCTGGAAAATATTTATTCATGTATTTAGCATATTCATTTTGGGCTGGATCCAGACAGACAGTCCTAAACCATATACAACATGCATGTCTATTCAGAAGTAGCCCTGTTGCATTTAATGCAATTTACTCTCAGATAAGTGGGTATAGGGTTGCATCCTAAGTTAAATCATTTAAATCATCAGGACTTAAGTCATGACTAACTTATCCCATTGATTTAAATGGGAATTGAGTTCAGTTTCAAAGGAAAACAATATATAAATGCAACTCAATTTTCAAACTAGTGCTTTCAGCACCATCTTGAACCTCCTTTTGACCACCACATAACCTATGAAGTGGCCTTGAGTAATATTCGGTTCCTTCTGCTTTGTTTTAAACTTTGGATAGTGCTTTCTAATATGAAGAAACTGAAGGACTTGGTTTGAATTTTAGATATTAACCAGACTGGACAGCCAAAGACTCAAAATTGCCTTTTCGTCCACATTCACAATGTCCAACAAACACAGCCAGGCCCCACTGTGAACTCTTCCATCCTCACCCACCAATCTTTAGTTCCAGCGCTGGAGACAGGTGAAGGGAAAGCAGAAAATTGCTTTCATTTGCCGCTCAAATTCAAAAAGCTTTGAAATCGCACAACATTTCACTTTGGAAGAAATAAGGCAATATTTCTGAAGAAAAATAATCGAGTTCAAATTGCTCATTCCTACAATGGAAAGTGACAGCATATGCACACACATAATCACATGGGAAGTAATAATAGTATGTCCCAATACACTGCAGAGCCCCAGAAATCCTGCTGCCCAAGGGATGTGTCGAGAGTGATTTATTTGTATACAGTGTTCTTTCCCCCGTGTGTCACTAGCTGATTTCATCAATAGAAATCTCTACAGCCTCTGCTGAAACAGAGCTATATTTTGCACCTCTGCCTTTCAGTTGACCCTGTTACTCAGCAACTGAGTGAATTTCCTCTGGAAAGCGGTTCCTTTCCCTAATAGTATTTCAGAAAATTATCAGGGCTAAAATTCCTACAGAGCTCCTATTTCAGCAGCTAAAGGATTCAGAATCAAACAGAAGCATCAGAAGATGTTAATACATCAAGATATGCTAGACACAAACAAAGTAAGTTTTCCTAAGGAAAGTCTTGCTGAGGAGGCAATCCATTCTGCCCTTGGGCAGAGAGTTGAACCACAGCACCATTTTTCTTCCAAGTTCTATAATTTTATGATCAAATTATCTGTGAGGGGACAGCTATGTAAATCCTAAATATATTAACCCCTTGTTGTTGAACTACAGTGTGCTGAATTATAAACTTATATAAGGTACTTTAAACTCTCTAGCAATGTCCAGTATATGACTCTTAAAAAAAAAAGAAGTGTCCTAGATCTCATCAGCTAAATGAAATTACCTTGAGATGAACTGAATTCTTTGCAAGAACTGGGTTCTTACTGCTATAGAAGCTTTGTGACTGTGTCATCATGTTTTAAATGCAAAAATCTTAGAACTTGTTATTCACACACACAACATTTTGTGGTTCACTAAACAGGGCATGGAAATCACAGCTTCTTTGTTTAGCTCCAAGACTCAGCCTCCGGGCAGATTTCCAGAAATATCATTGTTCTGCCAATCCTTGTTTCCTCCTCAGCAAGGCGATTTTCTAGCTTGCTACAATAGAGGACACTTAAATGAACTGCTTTTACTTGAGCCCAGATGTTCACATGTGGCGTGCTGCTTTCTTCAGCCAGGAGTTAGGTTCTGTGCCAGTGTGGTGTAGTGGTTAAGAGCAGTAGACTCGTAATCTGGAGAACCGGGTTCGCATCTCCGCTCCTCCACATGCAGCTGCTGGGTGACCTTGGGCTAGTCACACTTCTCTGAAGTCTCTCAGCCCCACTCACCTCACAGAGTGTTTGTTGTGGGGGAGGAAGGGAAAGGAGATTGTTAGCCGCTTTGAGATTCCTTCGGGTAGTGATAAAGCGGGATATCAAATCCAAACTCTTCTTCTTCCACGTCACAGCAGTAGTGCCACTGACAACTGGTTCCCTTCAGGTTATTTTTCTCATCAAAAATGGACAATTGGGTCACTGCTTCAGGGTATTTTAGCAAAGGCATGCTTCTTAACTGGTCGTCTTGCATGAATCATTACTATCTAACAGAAAAATATAGGTACTGGTATCCTCTTTCTTTTTCTAGTTAGGAGTTGAAGGTTATTATTTGCAGGTGTGCATTAGGGGCCCATACTGGAAAGTGAAGGTGTTCACACTTGCCATTAATGTTTAAAGAAACAATAGCAGGCTTCCCAGTGCTCCATTTCCAGGCCTAAGTCAAGGTGAAGGTGCTTAGGACCAAGATATCTGACAGGGTATCTCTTCTAAATGAACCTGCCCATAGGTTAAGATGGTCTTCCAAGGCCCTGTTGCATGCCAAACCATGAAAAGAGATACACCTGAGACAGGGCCTTTTCTGTGGCAGCCCTTGTTATGGAATTGTCTCTCCTGGGAGCTTAGATTGGCATGTCCTGATAAGCTTTAGGTGGGCAGTAAAAACATTTTTATTCTGCTTGGTTTTTAATGATTGTTATGCAAGATTAAGATCGGAGGTTTTAACTGCTCTTTTTTGTTTTGTGCATTGTGTGTGTGTGTGTGTGTGTGTGTGTGTGTGTGTGTGTGTGTGTAAACCACTTTGGAGTTTTTTATAAGGTGGGACAACAATCTTTTTAATACATAAAAAGCATAAATAAAATTTAGCTCCACTTCTAGTTTGGCAGTTGGAAAGCAGAGATATGCCTGGTTTCTTTCTCAGATCTCAAAAACTCAGCACAGGCTTCATTAATTAAAAATGCATTTAATTAAAAATGCATTGGCCAGCAACAAGCTGGCAAACACATTTGTGGACATTTGTGCATAAGAAGAAGAAAGAAAAATGTCTACACATTTTCAGTAGTATATCCATAAAAGCACCTAAACAGACATTTTTGGCAGACATCCCATCTGGGGGTTATCCTGAGAGGATTTGCATCTGAAACTGAATGTGGTACTTGAAGAAAAATTTGTATATACAAAATATGAACAAATATGTATGTTTTTATTTAAGTAACTCAAATATGTATATGGCACTTCAGCTGAGCTTCCAGGGCACTAAATACATTTGTATTTACAGTCACAGCTGAACAGAGTAATTCAATCTGATATGGTGATGACGACGACATGTTTATTTATATATATTTACTTGGCTTAGAACACAACACATTTTCTTATCATAACTCGAATAATGTACCATAATCAAATATCAACGTGGCACATAAATGGATAAATGTTGGAATAATTGCTTGAGAACTGGGCGTTTGTGCAGTGGGTGAGAGAAATGGAGCAGGGCAGAGTGGTGTCTGCATGGTGAGGCCCTTCCTGAGGGCCCAGAAGTTCAGAAGGACCCATTGCCACCTTGCTACCATCCGGCTCCCCACCATCTGCCATTCTGATGACCTCACCGCCACATGTCACTGCACTGCTGCTGCTTGTCACTGCCAGTCACTCACCTTACCGCCCATTCCTCGCAGGAGATGACATTTCCTATGGGAGACAGCAGCTGTCCCATAGTGTCATGAACTGGCAGGATGATGGGGAGGAGGAAGAGGAGGACATCCACCACACCCTGTATTCACCCAAACTGGTGGAGCAGTTATAAAATCATGTTCTTCAACTAAAATCATGTTCTACCACTATTTGCTCATATTTATCATATTGCCATCCTTTTTTTATCTTTCATCATTCTAAGAGAAATCCCCCAGTGTGCTGTTAAGTGTTGCAAAGTAAGGGGCTGCAAAACACTGTGAATGCTTTGTGAATTATGAAATAACTCAAGAGGCATCCTGCTTCCATCCAGATTTCAACATTGTATAAAAAGTGTGGCATGGCCCAGGAAACAGATAATAAAATGGTTTTAATTCAGCACCTAAAAGGCAGATTAGGTGCTAAACAAGTGAATCTGGAGAAGGCTTTTCATAATCAAGAGTGCCACCTCAGCAGTCACCTGCCTCCCCACTGAAGATGGGGGTCCCAAGAGCATGGCCTCAGGTAATTACCTCAAAGAACACACAGGTTCATAAGCAAAATAGTCTTTCAGATTTCCTCAGCTGTCTGAGTCTCAGCTATCTAGATCATTTTAGGTCAAAACCAGCTCTTTGCAAGCAAGCCCAGATCTTTAAGCAATGACACTTTAGAGCAATCTGAGTTCACAACCTAGCACCACACTTTGAGCTAGTTGAAGTTTCCAAATGCTCCTCAAACATAATCCCGCATATAATTTTACACATTTATGTATTATTAAATGTATATACTGCCCTTCATCTGAAGACCACAGGGTGGTTCACAACATACTACAGTACTGCATTGTCTTAGATGCCACATGTGCCCATAGGCAGGGATAGATCCAAACCATGGGGCTGATTCTTAATGGGAAATGCAACCTCCACCCCTTAATAGGTGGAGCTATACCTCAGCTATGCCACCTATCAACAAAACCTACCATCTCTGTCTGATATGGACACCCATTGAGCACACCCACTGCTCCATCTAGATAGGATGAGAAGTTTGTCTGTTTCTCATTTGGGCTAGACCTCTTATTATTTGGCTATTACCAATAAAAGCTACTGATAATGATCGATGCACAGAGCCTAGTGTGGTCTGGTCTTCATTCAGAAAGCACAGCACTTGTATTAAAAGCCAACACCTAATATATCTAAAAATACTTTTTGACACATGCATCTTCTTCATACGCTGACAACAGCCAGAAATGCAGGAATTTATGAAGCCTCAGAAAGATAAATTGGCTGTTTAACAGAGGAAAATGGAACACAATGCCTGGAATGTAAGGCTGAAAGATCAGAAAATAAACGTAGGGCAGGGAAAGTGAGAGGATAAATTATAAGACTGAAATCAACTAGATGAATATATAGATGAATTGTATTTTAATATTCTGCTGGAAGCCGCCCAGAGTGGCTGGGTAAACCCAGCCAGATGGGCGGGGTATAAATAAAAATAATAATATATGGTATGTGTGTGCGTTCTACTTGCCTGTAGACCAACATGACTTACAGTGAAAATATTTTTTAAAAAAAAACATTAAAACTAATACTTTCATTAAAACAATTGCAGCTGAAATATTAAAATACAGCAGTGCTAAAACTTCCAGGAAATAGCCAATTTAAAATAATAAAACAGCAGACTATACATTAAAAGTAATCTGGAATAACTCTTAATGCCAACCCTATGAATACTGAAAGACAGATTCCTGAGATTCTTGCCAGAAGGGAGTTTCATTATATCAGCAGCACCAGCCATCTCTCATACCCACCCACCTGATCTCATGGATGGATGGGACAGAAAACAAGGACTCCGGAACGGATGTTTAAAGGCTGCACAAGTCCATATGTGTTCAGGCAGTTTCTGAGGTCATCTGGTGCTAAGCAGTTTGGGGCTTTAGAATTAAAGGTACAGCCTGATTTTCAACAGTGGCCAGCTTTAAAATCCATAAACGTGTGTTTTCATTCCCACCATCATTTACAGCATTATTATTCACTGTGGCAAAGTTAAGCACACATATTAGTGTTTAGAGGATCTGGCCCATAAAAACCTGGCTGATTCTCTAGAGAACACTGAAATGTCTGCTTCAGACTGTAGATCAGTGTTTCCCAACCAGTGTGCCTCCAGATGTTTTCGGACTACAATTCCCATCATCCCTGACCACTGGTATTGCTTGCGAGGGATGATGGGAGTTGTAGTCCCAAAACATCTGGAGGCACACTGGTTGGGAAACACTGCTGTAGATAACATTATGTTTCCCAGTACTGCTTCATAATTGATTAAGTCAATTGCATATGACAAGTAGATGTTAAATTCCTAAGGTACCTTATGAAGGACTCACTGACTGATAAAGTTTTACATAACACATCATAATGAATTCCACTAGACAGATACATGCATTTTTTTCTATTCATGTTTCAGGGGAGACTTTTTTCTAAAGATGTCTGCTGATGCAGGAAGCTCATTTGGGTAGTTTACTACAGTCCCAATACACCAACTGATATTGACACACACACGTTTTTACTAATCAGATACCTGCTGACACAATTATCCTTACTATTGTAGGACGATTATATCATGCACTGAAAATCAAATCTAGAAAGCTGAACTGATGGGAATTCAGGATGGGTAAGAAGATACATAATTTGGAGCAAACTATGTAAGTACATATAACTGTTCCCTTGTTTTCAAATAAAGAGATTAAGCCCAATAGTTGCCTAATTTAACTCCCGTAAGTCATTATTTTAAATGTGTTCAGAACTTAGCACAGATGGTTGGTGTTTTACACAGGACTGTTCCACTGTTAAGTTTCTTCCTGACAGACTGTATTTTACATAATGATGACAAATGCAAGTAAGCAGATGTCAGCAGTGTTCAATACGACAATATCGTTCAATCTGGTAGTAACATATTTGCCCTTACAGGGGACAAAATGTTTTCAAACCGCCACCATCAGTGTCTTAAACAAACATCCAGCACCAGTTAATGGCTACAGCTAGACATTAGGCAGCATTAATATCTGAGAGCAGGGTTTGCTTGTGAATTATCTGTTGGGAAACCAAAATCCACTGTCCATGGGAAGACAGCACAGCTGCTCTGTAGTGATATTAACAGCAAAATCCTAAACACAGTCATTTAGAATGTCCTAACTCTCATGGTAAGTGTGCACGGAATTGAAGCATTATAGCCTTAGTCATACCATAGGCTCAGAGCAAAAGGGTATGAAGAGGAATATAAAAAAATCAGAAACCTTCATTGAGCCATAACCAAATTAAGCCACTGAAGAATTCTCTAAATTCTGGTGTGTATTCCTGAATTCCTAGACTTGCTCTATAAATGACTGTTTTTGCTGTGGAGTATGAAATAATAGGTTCTCTTTTTAAAAAAAAACAAATGGCTTTAAAGACAAAACACCAATGGATGTGTTCCTCTTCTCAGAAGTGACTAATTTCAGTGATCTTTCTCCAAGCATTTAATGGAAAGGACAAAATGTAAATGAATGACAGATTGGCCGTAAATTCTTGGTTTTGCCTTACTTTCTGTGAAAGTTGGTTAAATGTATTTTGACACATTCAGAAAAACCAGTTGGTATGGGAGCTGATTATAAAAGCAAAGAAAAATAACAGGAGCCCACTCCAACCATTGAAACTTGAGCAGACACAGCAAACCAGAGGACTGGGCAAATAGGCATTAGGCTACAGGTAGCAAGGAGATTTAACATGACTACAGGCATGACATTTCCACAACCTATTATTCAATTAGTTAGTAGATTTGTATCAATCTTCTGCAGAACTTGATGAGTTTCTAAGCCATTGCACCGCCTGTGTCCCTATCACAAAAACAGTTGAGACATCAAATGATTTGGATAGCTCTGAGAGTTAGAAAGCACAGCTCAAGAGATGCACACCAAGGATGGGGAGAAAGTAGATAGGAATCTACTAGTAGATCTGTAAATCGGCAAAAGTTCACTCCTAGTTCTTTAGGAATAGCAACATCAAACACCTGTCACACATAGGAATACGGAGGGGCTATTCTATGAAAATGAATTCCTAGTCTCTGAACATATAGCTCACTGCTATTTAATTCTAAGTATAGATATTTTGCTGATTGGTAGGTCTTGAGATTCTTGTAAAATAATTAGGAGTAACAAGCATGAACTCTGCCCACTCCTGATGCACAGTTTTCTGAAATGATAAAGTCGAACTGTGCCTGGTTCTAAAGAGAGTGAGATGGTTAACTGGCAGTGCACTGCATAGCTATGTTCAGTGACAAAAATAGTGAACATCAGTAAAAAAAAAAAAATCAACACTGGATTCAAGCCATAACTATTCAGTCTTAACACTGGGTGGGTGATATAACAATTATCCTCTTCCTGTACTTCTGGAAGGAAACGTACAAGTCACTCCTTCCTGTACTACTGTGGAACTGAACAAATTATAATCAGTGAGTGAAAAAGAAAAAGGAAACCTAATATTTCCAACTACAGGGAGTCAACAAGTGTGACAGACAGAATGTAAGAGCCACAGACTTTACAACAACCCAAACTGGGAGTCTTTATCAATTTAGCACAATTTGCATACATAAACACCATGCACCATTATTCTAGTGCCAGTTCTTACGCATTGTCAACGCAGAACTTTGATACCAGGGACACATTAGAGATGCCTGAAATCAGCCCAGATCTGTGGAAAACTACTATTTCAGGCAAGATCTTCCCAGGAAATCACCAGCTGCACTATTTTCAAAGGAACTGCTACTACAAAATGATGACAATCATTTAAGGATCAGAGTCAAGCCTTCTGTGATATGCCACCTAACAAATGTGGGCTCATCTGTTTCTGATTTCGAAAGGCAGATACCCAACCCAACATTTTGCTAATGGCCAGGCTGGTGGTGAGTTTAACAATGCCTGTTCCATGCAGATGTAGGACTGTTTGAACCAATTTTTCCTGGACTGAGTAGGAAGTAAACACATTAGCATCACCGGCATCCAATGAAGTACAACACAGCTGTAGTTTTCCAATTTGATATTGCATACCACATGCTCCTGAGATTTTTATGCTCTCTTATCCCATCCAACACAATAGCATCCCAACATGTGGATGCATGTGGAATCATAGAATTGCAAAGATGGAAGGGATCTGATGGGTCATCTAGTCCAAGCCCCCAAAATGCAGGAATCTCAACTCTGCAATGTCCATGTTACTAACAGATGGTTTGTGTCGTGTCAGCTTTTTGCATAAAGAGGAACAGGTAAGCCAACATAGATATTGTCAAGTGGTATGTACTGCCATCCACTGGTTCATTCCTTGGTTCTTTAGCATCTTACCATCTTTTTTCTGCAATGTTCCTCTCTTTTGGCCCTCACTTTAAAAGCTGGGGGAGGGAAGAGATGGTTAGCTGAGAAGCTATCAGAAAATTCAACTTAAAGCATTTAGCCGACGCACTTATGAAATTAGATCACTCTTATTTGCCTGCTGATTTTTCTTTCTAAGCAAAGTTTTTGTCATTTGATTCCTTGCAGAAACAGACTAGTCCTTCATTAGCTGAAAAAGCCTATTTTAGCCTAAATTTAAATCCATTCATCCCCCCCCCATTTCAAAGGGCTCGTGCCAATCCAGATGGTAGCTTCTCCAGCTGAAAATCACAGATGGAGACCAGGTGTACATTAAAGCAGAGAGATAAAGAATCAAAGCAATCACAGCCCATCTTTAGCATACAGCCTACACACATGGCTATTAGCTCAATTGCAAATCAAAACGAAGAAACATAATAAGTTATCAATCTGTGTAATAAGCATACAAGTAAATTCTGCACCTTTAACATTGCAATTTAGTGTTGATTAGAGGGACACAAAAGCAAAATGCAAAGCATATTCTGTGGTATTGTATTAGTATAAGCAAGTGGGGAAGACATCAAGAATGTTAAGAGCTGTTTTAAAGATTACAGTTAAATCCTAATAGATAAAAGGTCCAGTCGTGGACAACTCTAGGGTTGCGGAGCTCATCTTGCTTTACTGGCCGAGGGAATCGGCGTACAGCTTCCGGGTCATGTGGCCAGCATGACTAAGCCACTTCTGGCGAACCAGAGCAGTGCACAGAAAGGGTGTTTACCTTCCCGCCAGAGCGGTACCTATTTATCTACTTGCATTTTGACGTGCTTTCAAACTGCTAGGTTGGCAGGAGCAGGGACCGAGCAACAGGAGTTCACCCTGTCGCAGGGATTCGAACTGCCGACCTTCTGATCGGCAAGCCCTATGCTCTGCGGTTTAACCCACAGCGCCACCTGTGTTAAGAGCTGTTTTAAAGATTACAGTTAAATCCTAATAGATAACAGGTGTTAAATAGTAACAAGTCAAAGTCTAAATGTAAGACAGGGCAGAGATCCTGTACCTTAAAGTTTTGATTTTGTTCAAAGGTTTTGCATGGTTGCAATGCAGCTGTTGTTGAGGTCAGAAATGCATTCTAATCAGATTCGCCTGTTCTTCAAAATTGGGGTGCTCGTTAGGAAATGAGGATCTTGGATTACAGAGAATCTAAAGGCTATTTTAGCACCTTGGTTGCATTTTTACTGCTGCATTCCAATATCAAAAAAATTTAGAGGCTTTCCTATACACTGCTGCCAATTTAAACCAAGGGAATAATGTCCTCCTCATTTACCTATGTAAAATCCCATTTAAATTAACTTTTCTCATCTCTATAGATAGTGAGTAGAGTCCTCCAAACATACAGGAAATGAAAAACAAAACAAAAAATCCAGACGTTAAAAGAAAGTTTGTGAGATGTAGGAAGGGAATGAATTTTACTCATGGTTAGCTCTAGTAATGTTTTGAATGACAGATAATTTTTAAAAAGCGAAGTGAAATTACAAATTGTTCTTAACCTAAGAATTCACTTCCTAGATCAGGCAAGAGGCACATTATGTATCCTCTCAAAAGTCTGGCTCCAGCAATGACCAGAAACCTCCGAAAAGCTCACAAGCCAGGCATGATGCATAAAGACAACCCAAGGCTTTGTTTGTTTGTTTTTTTGCCAGCATTTGATAATCTGTAGGTTAAACCACAGAGCCTAGGGCTTGCTGATCAGAAGGTCGGCGGTTCGAATCCCTGCGATGGGGTGAGCTCCAATTGCTTGGTCCCTGCTCCTGCCCACCTAGCAGTTTGAAAGCACGTCAAAGTGCAAGTAGATAAATAGGAACCGCTCTGGCGGGAAGGTAAACGGCGTTTCCGTGTGCTGCTCTGGTTCGCCAGAAACGGCTTTGTCATGCTGGCCACATGACCTGGAAGCTGTACGCTGGCTCTCGGCCAATAAAGCGAGATGAGCACCGCAACCCCAGAGTCGGACACGACTGGACCTAATGGTCAGGGGTCCCTTTACCTTTACCTTTAGGTATGAAGGTTACATTGTCAGTGGAAAGCCAGTAGAGAAATAATAATAATATTTAGACACAGAAATATTTTGTTCAGAAAAAAATGATGCTGGGTGACCTTACAGGCCAGTTATACAAAAATTTGAAGGTCATAGTTTTGTTGTGTTCATAGTTTTCTTGTCTTTTTCGTATAGCCTTTGTGCTGACTTGCAATATGGTAAATTCTTCTACTCACATCCCTTTGTAAAGAAATACTTGACTACAGGGGCTCTCCTTCCATTACAAATACAGTGGAACCTCGGTTTTCGAACTTAATCCATTCCGGAAGACCGTTCGGCTTCTGAAAAGTTCAAAAACCGAAAATCAATGGGTTGTCGGCAAAGTCAATGGAAAAAAATGAAAAACGCAGCTTGGAAGTTGTTTGGCTTCCGATAATCATTCAAAAACCGGAGCAGTTACTTCCGGGTTTTCAGCATTTGGGAGCCGAAACGTTCCAAAACTGAAGCATTCGGGAACGGAGGTTTGACTGTAACAAGTATGTGGGCAGAACTCCCATCATGTTACAGGGCTAAAACTTGTCTTCTCCCTTTCCATGGCATTGTCCTGATCCAGGTTTTCCACCCCCACTTTCTTTTCAACAGCTTCACAATACCAAATCATGTGACAACCATTGTGTCAGGTTTGACCAACAGGTTATCACGGGAAGATTCTATTGTCACTGTGCTCCACTCTTGGCAGAAGTGTTAGCGATAGCTTGATCTGATGCAGAGTTAGGCATACAAATGGGTTCGGTGAAGCCTAAATCTGCATTTGACTCGGCTGCAAATCAATGATAATAATTTCAGAAAGTTCAAGGGAGATAAACAGCTGATTCATCTAGACAAAAACTGAAAAGCAAAAAAAAAAAAAAAAAAGGTGGGGGTAGAATAAGCAAAATAAAAAATGCAGGAGGTTGTATTTTTGCTACACGGTTACTTTTCATATCCACTAATGAAATATTCATGATTTTTGCAGCTTGGAACTGTTCGGTGGCTTTAAAAAAAACGGTGAACTCTGTAGCAGGATGATGTGCTGTGTGGGTTTTATACATTTGGAGATTCAATTTTTCATGTGGCACTTTTAGGATTTTAATGTATTTCACAGTTTTATGAATTCAACAGTTCACCGCCGAAGCCTTTCTCAAAAAGGCTCAGCATCACAAGGGAACAGGCCAAACAGATCTGGAGAATATTCTTATGTGTCAACCCACTCGGAGCCAAACTGCATGCTATGCTGGCAGGTGCATGATTGATTTCCAGTGTTTGTTACCAAAGCCAGGGCTCAGGCTCCTAAACTGAAACAGTGCAGGGGGGGAGAGAGAGATCCCTTTCTCTCAATCTAAACTGTTCCTCACAAGCTGCTATATATTTTAAAAACAAAACACAAGGAGTTTGTGTTTTTTTGTAAACCGCTTTGAGTTTCTTTTTGCTACAACCAAGCGGTATATAATTTTTATAAGATATTACACTGCAACATATAGTTTGGCCTGCCAAAAAACTACTAGAAAGTTTGATTTGGCATGTTGTCCAAATCCAAGGTCATGGGTTTGGCTCTCTCTCCAGACTAATCACAATCTGTAACCATGGTTCGTTCTTGGTTTGTGGCTAGTGGTTAGTCTGGAGAGAGTTAAACCACAACCTTGGGTTTGGATGGCATGCTAAGCAAAACTTTTACTTAGGTGCAGCCTATGTTTCAGTCTAAATATTGTGTTATAAGAAATGCTGTTGTAATGCAACAGATAAAGAAATAGGGCTCCACATTTTTGCTACATACCTAAAGAGTAGGGGTCTCAAAACTGGAAAATGAGAATTCATTTACAAGAGAGAGGGCAAATTCCCCTAACTCTATTCATGTGCATACCTTATGTCACTTTCTAGGCCATTTTTCTGACCTTCCACACTGTATCACTGAAAATCTAGAACTATCTTTGAGCACTGAACAGAGAGGAGGGCACACCAGGAATGGATCAGTGGTAGTTGCATATGCTCCTCAACCACAACCTACCTTTCCCCTTCACACACAGTTCTCAAAATCACAATTTCCTAGTTACCATGGCTCAAGAGAAAGTTTCATGACTATTGATATGCTTTTTGGCTTCTGTAACGTCACCAGTGTATAAAGCATCAATCTTTAGCCTACCTGTCTGGGAGCCCCACAATGTCTGCAGGCTTTGAATGGAATGAGGAGGCTACAGTACTACTTCAGAGGGAAAATCTCCTTACTTGAGCTTAGAATATGTTAGAGCAGGGTGTGCCACTGTTGAGCTGGCAGACACACATGTGCTCACAAAGGCCTTCCCTGGTGGCCACAGACTCCCCCTCCATTGAAATTAGACATGGAAGAGGGATTCTATTGTAGCCAATGGAATAAGCTGGAGGGGGTTGCTTGATAGTGGGGTGGGGTGCCCATGACAGTTTTTCCCATTTGCAGATGGGACCATTGGCCCCAAAAGGTGGTAGCCTGTGTGGGAAACTGCCTAGTAGGATTTCAGTTGAGATACAGACAGATGGGCCGGGCTTCAATTTCTGGCTGTGATGGAAGAGATGGTGTCAATCATCTTTCCCTATCATGTTTGCACTCTACTGAAGGCCCACCATGGAAGAAAAAGATAACTGCAATTTCCACAGCCTTGTCAACATAATGGGGATAAAGTCTTGTTTATCTTAATAGATTTTTAATGTGAAATATGTACTCAAGCAACATTTAAAACATCAGAGGATACATAGTAGAATTAAGAAAGAACTCTGTTGTTATGCTTCTCTGAAATCTACTGTGTTCTGCATAATTCAAAACACCACTGACATTTTCTCTGGGTTAAGAAAATTGCCTTAAGATTCAAGGAACTGGAAATAAAAGCTCCAGATCAATGTATACTGGATTCCTCTCACCTGTAAACAGGTTGATTCATGCATTTTAACACAGAGAGAAATGTATTGACATTTCAGGTCCATTTCACATACAAAAATTGATGCAATTATGCAGGAATAAAAGTTGCATACACATTAACTTGAATTTTGTTCCACTGGAGCACCATACGAATGTGTCTTTTATGGCATAGGAAACATCGGAATATTTTCTAGGGTAAAAATTATTCCTGCCTGAGAACTGAAAAATCCAAAACAACAACAACTCATTGATGGAGAACTGGAGCAAAGTGCCTGTCTTGGAAGACCCATGAGTTAAAATTATTGGCAAATGGCTGAAATGTACACTTATTGCAATGTACACTGCCAAGGGGCCAATGCAAATCCTGACTTTTTAATCAACATACAGCAGTGGCTAGTGGAGTGCCACTACGGGATCCTACATTAATGATGCCTCGGTCATTTATAAATTAAAGAGGTCTATTATTCAGCTACAGAGAAGTTAAGCTCCATCAGATTTTGCTAGCCTGCTATTTCAAAAGATGCTCACTTAAATATACTCACTTTAAACAGATTTATTGCCAATTATTCAACAGAAACTAATGAAGCACCTCTTAGATCTCTGCACTTTCCCCCTGTTGGGATCTACTTCCCTGACACAAAGAATGTTGGCTGAAGTGCAAGTATGTCAGAGATATGCACACACCCATTTAACAAACTGAGTCTTAGAGTGAACTGCTCAAAAATAAACAGATCCCTGTGTGACATACTCCCACAAGAACTGCATTACAAGCTCCAGGGATCCTTCGTTCCAGCTGGCATTTTCCGTGGATGGGAAGGGCTAACAAGGGAGGGGAGTTTGGTCCATTAGGGCAAGTGGAACACTGCCCCAACAACCTCATTCTGCCCTCAACCAGCCCCCAGCTGCCTACCTCCCAACTTACAACTAGTCCAGGGGATAGCACTATTTGTCTGCTTCATCCCCTCCTTGGTCTCAGTGTTGCCCTTGTAGAATTCAGCAGAAAGGTGGATGGGGACAAAACTAGATATTAGTTGGCTCTGCCTGACAGTGGCTCTGGCCTCGCATACTGTTGGGCTTCCTGCCTTCTCCCCTACCAGTCACAATGGGCACAACCGGGCAAACACCGTCATAACAAGGACGTTGAGGTGTTTTACAAATGCCAGAACATATTTCAGTAAATGAACCTGACACTAGATCATAGGAAACAGTTCTAAAGCACATTTCTTATATAACTGACACACAAAATGCCATATTTCCAGCTATAAACACAAATCAGGTAGCCAGGTTTGCAAGAAGCTTAGACAAAAGCAAGCAAAAACAAAAACTGAAGAATTACCCATCAATGGACCAATTTTTCAAAACTGTCTAGGCAATCTGTGCAGGGTGTGTATGCATCTTTGTGACAGATCTGAGCTGGGCCCAGAAATATTATGCTTCTGCCCTGTAAGGGCAGCTGTTGCCAACAGGAAGATGATATCTTAACATCTTCCAGAATGAAGCACAAGGTTCAAATTATGCTTAGGTCTGAAATGCCACTTTTAAGAAGCTACATAAATGTGCTGCTTTCACAAGCAATAACATGACATCATTCTTTTAGATACAGTTGTACCTTGGTTCTCAAACAGAATGCATTCCGTGAGTCCGTTTGATTCTGGGCATGAGCTATAGCACACACTTGTTCCATTTCCATCTACTGTACTGTAATTGCAGAAAAACACTGTATCAGCTGTACAAAAGGAAGCACCATAGACTTGATGAAGCTCAGCTGTCCTACCGGTACTTACAATGGAAGTGCACTCTTGGAAGAACGTCAAAATTTCCCAGTGGCTAGAAATTGCAGAGAAAGGCTAGTAGAAGTGAGCTGTCCACCATTACTTACCTTCTTACTGAGTAAAATCCCTGAAACATTTCCATTGAAACCCCAAGATTCCCCAGAACCACTAGCTCATTCTCTCTACAGGGTTCCGAAAGGCAAATCTCCATTCTGGATCAGCTATCAATACTAGCTGCCCTAACGTCAGCTGCCATTAAAAAGAATGTTGCAGCTAAAATGATCAGTCAATATCTAAGCGATAGAATCCATCATGTGAGAAATGGGGCATCACATTGAAGTATTAATTGGGATGAAAAAGCACAAGTCCAAAAATACAGCACATACTCTAGCAGCAGAATTCAAACAAGAGGCATCAAGCCAGCAAGAAGCTTACATAATTGGAAACCTAATCAGGTCAAGGGAGTGTTTTCATCATGTATTGAACTGACCTTTGATGGAAGCTCTGCATGCAGCTTACAGTGTCATTCACAGTTGTGCTGAATATGCTTGCACATCCACAGTCATTCCAAACTAAATTAATTTTGCAGGTTTCCACAAACCTACTGATCCATTCTTATTGCCAAACTATCAAGCACTTTCCTGTAATTGAGAATGATAGAACTGTGGTAGAGTAATCTGAAATAGTTTAAGAAATGACGCGTCTAAATTTGCCAGGTAGTACACAACTTCTACCACTTATTCCTCGGGGATGTAAAATGTTCTCTGCTGCCAAGACAAAACATAAAACAGATATGGAAATTTTCCACTGAAAGGTTGGGAGGAAGCAATTACGTGCAACACTATGATTCATGCTTAAGGAAATGAATGAGATAATAAAATGGCGTATTTTTTTTTTGACAAGAATAGAGGGATTTCCTTCTCAATGTAGGCACTGCCATGGGAAACAAACTGAACCACTACATTGTTGGCAATTTCCCATTTAATTAGGCAGGTATGATCCAGATTGATCAATTTCTGCCTTCCCTATTTACCCCTAGAGCAGTGTTTTTCAACCTCCTTGGGGCAACGGCACACCTGCCCCACGAAAAAAATCTCGCGGCACACCACCCGGGGGGCGGGGTGTCCGCGCGCCCTGGCGGGAGGGAGGGGAAGGACCCAGGCGGGCGAAAACGGAGCGGGAGATCGGCGGGCCAGGCGCCCGCCCCCCCTCCGCCTCCCGCGCCCAGCCCCCCGGCAGCACCTTCAGCCGGCCCCGAGCGAGCCCGGCGACACCGGCACCTCCCGCCCGTCCCCGACCGCGGCAGAGGCAGCAGGCGAAGCGCCCGGCAGCCCGCGGCGGCCGGCGAGCGAGAAGCGGAGCCGAGGCGACGCGGCGCCAGCCACCCGGACCGACCCGGAAGCGGCCCAGGGCACCGCCGGTCGCCCCGCCCGCGCCCACCGGAAGCGGCGCGCCCGGAGGGGGAAAGAAGCCGCGGAACAGCAGCCGGTGTCTTGCGGCACACTACTGTGCCGCGGCACACCGGTTGGGAAACGCTGCCCTAGAGCTGCTTCAGTTGATGGGCCGTTGGCCATGGTCACCCAAAAG
Source organism: Darevskia mixta (assembly GCA_034641385.1). Taxonomy (NCBI): domain Eukaryota; kingdom Metazoa; phylum Chordata; class Lepidosauria; order Squamata; family Lacertidae; genus Darevskia; species Darevskia mixta. The sequence goes on along the minus strand of JAWWNH010000049.1, from coordinate 7,607,308 downwards.
TGCAGATCATACCATTGCCATTCATGTAAGATTAATTCCAGTTAAGCTCGGCCCCTTCAAACCTCCCACTCACCCCATCAACATTCAACTTTGCTATCAGGATAGAAAGATGTGAATATAAAACTTGGAACATTCTGCAACTTAAAAGGGCACAATAAACAAATAGAGTAGAAGGAATGTACTCAACCGTCACATGAGCACCCTAATGCTGGTGACAGGTTTTCAGAAACCCATTTATGAATTAATGTTATAAATACCATAAATGTGAAGCTCAGGAATTTTTCCATCCAACCAACTCTTTGTCCACCTTTGCTCCCCTGAGGGTGATATCCAGGCTTGAGGGGTTTCCAGTATCTTTATACAATACATAAGCAGGAGGTTTTATTAAATGGGCCTTTCAGAGAGTGCTACACTCAAAGAAGTCGATGCATTCAACTTACTTTTCCCTTCTCTGCATTCTAAAAGATAAATGACTTCTTCCATAGACTGAATTTGGAAACCCAATCCCTAAATCCATTTGGCTCACAGAGCCAGTGTTAGAAACGGAAATATGAAAGCTAGGAGCTAAATGGCACCTTAATCTGAGGTTATGGGCACAACAACAGAATGACTAGGCGCAATTTTTAAATAACAAGAATACAAAACTAAAAATGAATAAACTGCAGCTAAAATAGTATGTTCATTTTTCACATGGTCTACTCCTTTCCCTGCCCACCCCCCTAATATTCTTAAGAGGGTCTCTTAAGTCAGTAGCTGGAAGTGGGGAGGCAGAAAAATGTCCTCCTTTCCTTCCACTCTGTAGTTTTAATCTGAAATCTTAGGCGCAGTGCTGTGCCCAGAGCTCAGAAACCACTCTGCTAATGAAATTCCCTGTCGAAAAATACGCCTAGAACAATGGGAGTTTCGAACACTGCACAGAGCAACTCAGATTTCAGAAGTTCCTTTTGCTTGTGCGCTCCTTTCCTTTCAACCATTTCAGCTCTGTTTTTCCCCCTAGGCTTTCCCCATCAAAAGCATATAGTATCTGTCCCTGTGCCATATGCCAACCATTTTAAAGCATTGACACAAAGAGTAAATGTTTATGTTACTGAGATATGTGTGACTATGGTGAAGTCTTTCTCCAGGTACAGGCAATGTTGGCACACCAGCGTAATTAAAAGTGTTGCTGGATACAATTGCTGTCTGGACATCCATTTCACACAGTGCACCTGATTTTTCAAGAGGAGTGCAACTAACAACAGCTAGCATATCAATCTTGACTGGCTCTGGTTACTTGTAGCATATGACTTCAGTATTGTACAACCCTGGTTTCCACTCCAATTCACTGCCCAATTCAGAGTGCTGGTTATTATCTATAAAGCCCGATAAGGTCCCAAAGGACCATAAGATTACATCCTTAACATCTTATTTAATTTTAAATTTTCTAAAATGCCTTTCACCCAAATGGATTCTGGGGCAGGGTACAATACTAAATATGCAAGATAACAGCATAATAGCATTTATGCAAGCAATAAAACAAAACTGCAGAACTACTGAGCAAGCAAAGCTGTTATCAGCCATGGGCATTGAAGAAATGGGATGGAAATCAGGACATAAATAAAGGCATTTTAAATAAGAGATTTATCTATGTAGGATAGATGTATACATGCCCACCCATTGTACTATACCCAGTGTAATGTAGGAATGTTGCACTACTAGAAAACCACATGACTGCCACTATTTTACTAATTTGGAAAGAAATGAAGAGGGTGACTATGCACACCATCTGCCCTAATAGCGAACTCTTTTATTATTATTCTCATATAGTTAACATTATCTAGTTCAATTTTCCCTTAAAACAAAGCCATCTGGAAAATCTTAATAAATCTCTGTTGTGATAGAAGATTAATAGAAAACTAATGTGAAAATGACAGTAAAAATCTTTCTATAGTTCATTTAGATATAATCCAACTAATGAACAAAATGGCAAATTAAGTGATGCAATTATCACTGGAGAATATTTTTTTTAGTGCAATTCATAAAGACGTGTACTGACAACACATTAATAACTATAATAGTTATCGGCCTGGTATATGTTAAGATTGCAGATAAAGCTGTGTTAGCATAAAATAAGAGAACCTTATAGCTATAAAAGCCACATGAACCAATTACAATGGCTCTTTGGACATTGCAGTTCTTCTTATCGGTCATCAGTTTACTTTCATGCCAACCAGCCCTGCAAAAAAAAAACTGAAAAGGAAAGAGAAAAGCAGCCCAATGTTGTCCTTCTCAGACCATAGAATACTAACTAAGCTGCCTGGGTTGCTAAATTTGAAGATATTCCTACGTCAGAAACTCCACACCAGTGTAACACCAGAGTTACACCAGCATAACAAATGCCAGAAACTGCTAACTCAGGGTGCAGAAATGGGCAGCACTGAGGCAAATCAGCAGAGGAGCAGGATTTAGCTGAGATCCTAAGCTCCTTCAGACCTGAGTTTCACTTCCTGCAGCAGCATAAGGAAATTAGGGGTTAAGCAGCGTGGGTGGCGCTGTGGGTTAAACCACAGAGCCTAGGTCTTGCCGATCAGAAGGTCAGCTGTATGAATCCCTGCGATGGGGTGAACTCCCATTGCTCGGTCCCTGCTCCTGCCCACCTAGCAGTTTGAAAGCACATCAAAGTGCAAGTAGATAAATAGGTACTGCTCCGGCAGGAAGGTAAACTGCGTTTCCGTGCACTGCTCTGGTTTGCCAGAAGTGGCTTAGTCATGCTGGCCACATGACCCGGAAGCTGTACGCCGGCGCCCTCGGCCAATAATGCGAGATGAGCGCCGCAACCCCAGAGTCGTCCGCAACTGTACCTAATGGTCAGGGGTCCCTTTACCTTTAGGATAAAGGAGGAGTTCTGGTGCTGAAAAGGCAGTTTACACTCTTGTAGCAACAACCCCACCCATTATACCCTGAATTAAGAGAGTATCAGTGCTCTGAGGAGATTCTGGGGGTTGGGCGCTGGTAGATAAACATAGAGTAAATATAAAATACTATTATATAAAATCCTGATGAATGTGCAGACCAAAAGGTAAGTAAAGACAAATCTAGCAACGAAGTTAGACAGTGGAAAGTTAGGATATATACAGCTATCTTCTATGGCTTTCTATTTGCTGGGGAGAAAAACTAGGTAATGGGAAGGAAAACTAGGGGAGGAGAATCAAAGTGACCAAGGGCTGAGGGGAGATGCTGTAGAGCACAATGGAAGGGACTCTACTGCCCAAGTGATGATTGAAGCAAAGATGGCAGCAGCATTCAAAACAGTGTTTCAGTGACCTGCCTCCTAAACATGTGGAATGCCTCTCCTGATAGGAACATACCCAGACCATTAGCTCTTCTTCTGAGGCCCTTCTCCAGGTCCTCCCTCTGAGAGAGGCTCAAATGGTGGTGGCAAGAAAGAAGGTCTTTCCAGTTGTGGCTCCCCATCTGTCAGATGATGTCCCCAGCCTGGTCCACCTGACGCTGTCATTGACATCTTTTCGGTGCTGCGAAAGCATTTCTGTAGCTGCTTTAGTTCTGTTTTTTATTGTATAATGTATTTATATTTAACATGTGTTGTGAGTAGCTTGGAAACCTTTGGGTAACAAGCTAACAAGTCTAATAAATCATCATTATCATCTGTCCCATTCTCTGTACGGAGAGTGCCCTGTACCGAAGGGATGGTTTTTAAAAATAGGGTGTCCTGAATAGACTATATACCAAAGTCATCTTCCATGTTACTCCTATTCTTCCAAGACCTTTGCATTGCTCTCGCCAGCTTCTTACCTACCAACCTGTAACTTTCAGCTTTAGCCATGTAATCTTCCTATTAGGTTGTCCTATCTCAGCTTCCTAAATACAGGAAATATATGCAAATATGAGTGTGAGTTTTAATCATGCATATTAAGTAAACTAAAATTAGAACACCTCACGTGTATGACTTTCAGTATGTGCTGCATCTAAAATATCAGTGTGTGGAAACTGCCAAGGACGCACCTCTTTCACATTAAAGATTTGGTTTCCAGAACCTGTCTTGAGACAGGTTTCTGTTTCCTTATTTCTAACCAGTGCTGGGGTTTTTTTGGGGGGGGAGGTGCGAAGTTGTTACAGTAAGTGCCACGCTTTTAACATTTGGTGGGGTGCCAGTACTGTGTACCCTTGAGTACCCCCCTGAAAAAAACCCCACTGTTTCTAACGTAAGAGAACAGCAGCGTCTGTGGTTCCTTGAAGAGAATGTTGATGGAAGAAATATTTAGTCACATTCTCCTGAACAGTAGTATAGGAAAGAGGCAAATGGTTTCGTTTTGGGAGCTGAGTGACAATCATCTTAGATAAATCATATCCATCTCTAATTCCTAAATATACAGCCATTTCATTGTAGGCTTACAGTTGGCTTGGTGGTCCACTGCTGCAGCTAGAATTATCACCTGACCTGGGTCAGGGAAAATAAATCTGGAAGGCCCCTTCTCACAGACTTATACAAAAACTTGATCACACAAAGTACAGGGTGTGCTTTACTTGATTGCCATCAGAGAAGTGCAGGAATACAGCTTTTAACCTGCACTTCATTGCTGAGGTATGAATGGGGAAGGTGGAAGGAAGGGAACATAGCAAAAAGAGTGCCATGGACTGTTAAATGTGTGGAAGTTAGCTGATCACATTGATGTGAAAACACCTGCTTTCAGTATAACAGGCTAGAATAAAATTGGCAGTTCTAAAAATAAGGAAATTGTGAGAAACTCTAATGAGTGGTTTCTATGTTCAACCGATCCTTTCCTTGAAAAATGACATTCATGTGTGCTTTTCACTTTCTCAGCCCAAGTCAGTTCAGTTCACAACCCTCAGCCTTCAAGATTATATGCTTTCATTATTTCGTCATTTTCTGTCCATTTATAGCAAGGTCACTTATTTGTTCTAAGTGGGGAAAGTGTCCTGTGACATTTGGAATGCCAGGGAAAAATACGCAGTGGCAAGCTGCAAGATCAAGCTTTCACTCATCAGGAATTTAACACTCCTGCTGAAATATCTGCTACAGCCGGTTAACCTTGACAGTGCTCTGGGCAAGACTTTAATAAGAAAACAACCCCTACACGACGGGCAGATGACTTCCCTGATTGTTCCTTTCCAAAAGACTCTCACCTGTCTCTTTCAATATTCATTTACTTTTTCAGTATTGAGCAGGCAACCAAAATGAGTCAGCAAAATTTTAGCTCTTTATTTTAGCACTCTGAGGACAGTAATAATAGTGCAGCTGCCATTTCAGATGAATATTCATCTGGTATTTTGATAACATCAGAGGGAG